>JAKWJA010002497.1:16468220-17668220 GCA_027704765.1 Solanum habrochaites
GACCAAACAAATTATTCGGTTGGGGAATTTTTTTACAGGGAAGTTTATCTTGGAGGAAGGAAATTGATGAGAAGTCTTTAACTGCAGGAGGAGAATGTTGACTATTCTAGATAGGAGGGTCAGCAAGTGCAGGATCAAAGGAGATGCAGAGATATTACAAGAGTGAAAGGCGGGAAGAAAACAAGTTCAAAAGCACACGAAGCTGAAGCCGGTGCCGAAAGTTGGGAGAGCGGTGAGGGTGATATGCAGAAAGATATCCACAATCTTTTTTACAGATTCAGGTACTCACTTTCTGCTGCCCCTACAGCCTTATCTTTTGAAGCGTTCTGAGGACAAGAAAAGAAACGATGGGTAAATGGTATCTATGGGTGGTAACGAGCGACAATTTTTCGGTATACAGGGCAAGTCCGCTTGAAAGGATAAAGGAAATAAGTAGAAATCAAGTACGAATGCTTTGCAGTGGATGTTTAGAAAAATTCCTTTACGATAGAATTAGTGGTGTTTGGACTATTCACTTAATATAATTATGAAAATTAAACTAAAGGATGGTCGGCGTAGTGATGAGGGAGATAGTTTTACCTAACTAGTTAAGCGGTTGAGTGGTTGTAAGAAAAATAATATAAAATAAAATAGTGGGTCCCTTGTTTCTACTTTTTATGAAAATGCGGTTATTATAAGAGAATTAGGAGCTCAATTAAAATAAATTGGAGAAAAGAACGAAAATGAGACAGAATAAAGCAATAGTTTGCGGACTATACATGGAAAGAACAGCATCGAGTAATTTTTCTTGCTCTCTATATATAATAATTTTAGTAGGGTAGACTACCATTGCACATGTTGGGTTTGATATCGGTAGGAGAGAATCAATTTTTCTTAATATTATTATTATATACATTAGTTCTTATTGGTGCTGAAAAAGAGATTGCGGTTGAAAATGTCTTTGGCAAAGTAATTATAACATTTGGCTATATGTTATCTAATAAAGCTTTCTGCCTGCAATCATTTGTAATTGATTACCAATGATGTGAGGCACTTCATGTTGTATGATATTAACAATTAGAATAAAGTGGCATGTGGTTGGCGTTCGTGCACTGGTTTTCGTAACCGTGGTGTTCCATTTTTTAAAAAAAATATTATAGGTTTGGTATTATATAATGATTAAGTTTGAATATTTGATCAGTTAAGATATAAGGTGTAGTTTCACGATTACTTAAATTTCAATAAAATTATGCTAATCGGAAGAAATAAGATTATCCTAGGTTGTAGAAACATTTAGAGAGATTGATTATGAATTAGGAGGAGGTGGAGGGTGTAATAGGATAGACACGATAAGCGAAGGGTGTATAGGGCTGACATCAGGTGAACTGACGAGTAGACCACCTCTATATATATAGAGTCATATAGATGATAGATAGTGACGAGGGGAAAAAGGTTAGAAGAGGAAAGAAGGAAGAAGGAAGGAATGTCCGGTCTCTGAGGAGCTAGACAAGATCGTTCCAACAAGGATGTTACGTGCTGAATTCGATCATTCATAAGAACGGCATAGACAGGCACAAATCCAGCGAGCGGACGAAGCAAGCCAGAGGGGGATCCGCAAGCTGGAACAAAAAAAGACTAGACTCAGATACGGCGTGGCCCGACGCGGGAAGGAGGGGGAGAGGTGTAGGGGCGAGACGGAGAGTGAAGAGAACGTGCAGAGGAGATAAAATTGAGGAAGAGAGACCGAACAGAGTTCGTTTGAAAGGTAGAAATATGGATTCGGTATCGGGGTGAATATGTGTATTGGAGCGAGTCCTGTGTCTTGATTTGATGTGGGTGTATGTGTTGATTTGTGCGTTGGACTCCTGAAAAACTACTTGATGAGGGTGATTCTAACTTCTTAATTTGTTATGACACTCTCTATGTAAAAATGCACACCACCACTCTGAGCATTAAATGGAAGGCACATGATTGAATAAAATAGATTAGTAGATAATTGCGGAGGTCTATGAAAAGCGGTTTTGTCAACGCCAACAGTTTGAAGCGAGCTAGAAGGTTGCTATAACGCCACTCCGGGATATATTACTTGGAGTCCGGAGCGGTAACGCATGTTATTCCGACCACAGAGTAGTTTTTTTTTCTTTTTGTTTTGCTTTGTTTTTTTTTTTTTTTTGGGATCGGTAGTGGTACCGTCCCGAACCACAATATACATTAAAGGAAAAGGAATCCGAAGGGACCTATGTATAACGCTTAATTATATCTAATCTCACAAGTAACCAGTTTCCAATGAGCTATGGTGGAGGCCATGATTCCTTCATAGGGGTGCGTAATGTTGTGATTGATGTGGAGTGAACATATGTGATGGGGTGTTTTGGTCAACTGGTCTGAATGTGTTTGTTTGATTACCACCTGTTAAGTCTTGTAGTTGATTTTATATTATTATTCAAGTATATATTGATTTCTATTTTGAGTTGGCCTGATGTATACCCTCAGTATCGTGTTAATTGTACTACCCCTAATGGATTTTCTTATCTGTTCTTTGTTGGAGTGCAACAAGTTGTACCATCGACTTCTACTCGCCCTCAGCTCTAGCAAGTCTTCAGCACATCAGAGTTCAGGGGAGCTATTAATTCTAGCTCGTGCTGGATTCTCTCTTCACGTCTGGGGGGGGGGGGGGGGGGGGTTGTCTTTGGATGTTCGGAACATGGACCATTCTTTTACTTATTTGGTTCTTAAACAATCTTAGACTTGGTATATTTTGAAACAAGGTCATGACGTGATGCGATATCAGATTTTGGGATGATAAAATATTAAATTTTAGAAATTTATTAATGGTTGACTTAGTTATCCTTTTGGAGCTTCCGCATTATTTATATTATTTATAGTTGAACTATTGATATATTGGGTTGAGATTTGTGGGGTTCTAGCACCTACGGGTTAAGTGTCGATGCCACTCACTGGACTCGTTTTGGGTGTGACAATGGGGGACGGGCAGAGGAATAGCATACAGAAGAAAAACGTAGCCGACCGAACCTGTCGGGGGGCGCCTCAGTACTCCCCTCCCCATCCCCTCCCGAGGCCACTCCACACCGGTAAGCTATATGACCAGCGCACAGAGACTCCAACCACCCGACGCAACAACACGACAATCGAGGCAAAAGGGATCACTAAAAAAACAAGTGCACGACCCTAACCTAACCCCACCTTCCGCCCAACCTCCATGCCGGGAAGGAAAAGGCTGGAGGCAATAAAACATGTCAATTTTGAGACATGCGAGGTGAAGCGGAGAATATATAAAACGACGTAAAATATAGGAAAAACAACAAAGAAAATGTTGTGAGTAAATTTGTGAAAAATACACACAATGCTAATAAACAGACTGCAACATATCACTGCAGAATTTATATAATAGTAGATAGCAGAATTGATAAAGAAGATGGAATCGTTAATAAAAACTATGTTTAATAGAAATGGAAAAACAATATCTATAAATTTTAAGAAGGAATTCACAAAAAATAGGACAAATAAGAACCAACAAGATCTACGATAATATAGTAAAATTTTTAGATCAAATAGAAACTAATAGGAGAAAACGCCTCTAAAGTCTTGGAAAAATAATCATGAAGTATGTAAGTTAGATATACTAAACACAAATAATAATAAATAAAAGCCTCATAGAAGCTACAAATCAAGCATCTAGAAGATTGTAGAATACAAACTTAAACTAACGATTACGAATTAGGAGTAATAAGAAGATCAACTCAAACAGAGATCGCAGATTTATGGTAAGAAATCATAGTGAACTAATTAGAGGAAAAGCAAGGGAATGGTTTATAAATACAAAAGAAAGATGACAACACAGAACAAGACGGTTATAAAATTACCGACAAACACAAAATTAAGAAATAGAATCCAAGAAAAGGACAATTTTTAGTTAAATTTTGATGTAAGTGTTCAGGATACTGGCAAATAAAAATGATCCAGATAGTATAGAGGGAACCCTTTACCTGTCCTGAAGGACCACTTTGAATGGCTAGTTATGCATTTGGGTTAACAAACGCACCTCCAAATTTCAAAGGAAAAATGATAAAAATTTGGAGAATATAAAAAAAAGTTATTTTAGTATATGTAGATGATATTTTTAGTAGTTAGTGTAAAGATATAAAAGAATAATAGGACATTTCCAACAGTTTTTCGGGCTATTTTCAGTAATGGAATAATAATTAGCAAAAAGAAAATAGAATTAGTAAAAAACTATATAAACTTTTTGTAATTACTTTAGGAGAAGGAAAGGGTAAATACAACCTCATATAGATAAAAAAAGCTATAGACATGCTAGATAAAGTAAATAGTTAGAAGATTTACAAAATCCTAGGTATAATTAATTATGCAAGACATTTATTAAAGATGTAGGGAAAAATGGCAGGACCATTATACTCTAGACAGGAACTAAGAGACAAAGAAAATTTTAATATTGAAGACATAAAAATTAGTAACAAAAAATAAAGAACAAAATAAAAAATATTCACGATCTTAATTGCATTAGAATCAGACTATTTAATAATAGAGACAGATGGAGGTTGAGAGATGGGGTGCAGCATTGTGTTAACAAATCAAGACCACTAAATACAGTATACACAAGACGAAAAAATATGTGCTTACCAAAGTGAAAAATTCAAAGAAAAGGGCAATTAAAGCTAGTATAGATGTTGAAATTTTAGCTGCTAATATATGGTTAAATAGTTTTAGAATTTATATTTAAATAAACCAGAAATAATAATAAGAAACAGATGTGAAGCTATAGTAAAATTCATCAAAAAATAATGATAAAAACTGGAGTAGAAGACGATGGCTATATTTGTTTAGATACGATATCATTTATCCATTCATAATTTTGATCATATCAAGGGAAAATGATAATAGTATTGCAGATCAAACTAAGAGATACTGATGCAAAGTTTAAATTTTACCAAATGATACACTACTAACAGGACAAAGTAAAGGTTCAACCGTCAACCTCATATTTGCGACCTTACAAACAGACATGTACAAATTGCATTTTTTAAACCTTCTAGATAACATGATGATGTTAGGAATAGGAAATACTACAGCATGGACAATAAAACGTAATAGCATCCGAGCCGTCTAAGGGACATCAGGACACTTATCTAACTGTCAAACTAGCACAAAAACAACAAAACATGCCTCAAGCATAATATTATGGATAGAACATAATAAAAAAGACACTAAATATGTAATTGTGTTTTAAATGCTTTAGGATATATTTTACTAGCAAAAATAAGAAAATAGCATTTAAATATTCTGGGTACATTCATGGTAAAACAAATGTTGTTTTTCGACATGGATAGGTAAATTTAGACTCTATAAAGGTTTCAAAAAACCCGTTTTTAAAGGTTTTAATGATTTTACAGAAGCTTTGACTAGGCTAGAGGAAATTAGGGCCAATATTACTATATTTCTCAGCCCTTAGACAAAACCCAGAAAAAAAAAACTCCACAATACAACATCCAAAAAGATACAGACAAAGTAAGATTCTGCGATCATACTCATCCATGAGCGAGCAGTCAGAAGGGGCATCAATCTTTTATAAGAAATGAAGCTCTAATGCAAGAAAATGTCAAGCTCAGGGAAAGACTCGAAGAATGGAAGCAAAGGTAATACAAGCAAGATGCTCAAACTCAGAAAGATATACAGGGTTCCATCCCAAATAAAAACTGGCATGAGATGGGTGTGCATTACCCACTGAATGTAGAAATCACTATATCGGATGAAATACAGCTAGTCCGGTTCAAACGTCGCCGGTAACGACTTCTTCAAACCCATTGTGGCATGGCACTGCCAAAAGATGAAAAGGATGAAGGTCATCTTCCAGAAAAAGGTTACCTCTTTCATTAAACCAGACTCTTAGGACCAAAACATCAAAAAACCAAAAACATAAGATCTAGATCACTAAACCAAACCGTCCTTCTAAAAAACTCCGTAATCAACAACAAGGACAACAGGATAAACCACTCATAAAACACAAGCCCAATACAGAGCGCAAGACAAGATTCTGTTTCAATCCAAATAATTTAGATAATACTTCAGACACAATGTAATTTTCTCAAGACCCAAACGATGATGAATCTGGTATGAGTTTTGATTCAATTGCATTACATAATTTAGACACTTAAATTTTTATTTTTTATTATTATAGTTTTAAAAAGGAATGCCTCTTTTGTCAAAAAATGTGAGTCCCACTTTACTCACTATCACACATGTGGAAAAACTGTTGGAACGCGTCTTTACTTTAAATTAAAAAAAAATAGGTAAGAAATAAGTATTGACAGACAATACATCAGACAAAGGACTGATAATAATGCAGAAAGAAAGAATCATATTTCAAAAACGTGCGTTGGGCCAATAGGCGCACCCGCCTGCGAAGATAAGAATTCTTTTCATTTGGCATTTTTAAGTCGCGGAGTTTGAAGATCCAGAAATGTTGTAATCTAGAAGACATTATCAGAAACTCAGAAGAGAAGAGTAGAAATGCAAAAAGAAAATCATAAACCAGAAATTATCATCCAAAATTCTTCAAAAAACCTCCTCCTTCAAAAAATTCAGTTTATTTTAAAGTTTTGGAGTTAAAGAAGATATATGAAAGATTTTAGAGTTCATATTTTGAGTTTCTAAGTAAACTTCCCATATATGAACCATATGTGGTGTTTTGACACGTTTATGAATTCATTGTTGAATTGTTTGATAAATGTATGAATATGTCATCAATGAATCTATCTTACTTAGTAATAGGTTAGTTCCCCTCTTAGACTCTTAAAGTATCGATGGAATTAAACACTGTAATATTCCTAGGACATTGTTAGGTTAAAAAATGTTTTTAGAGAAGACTATGAACAGCAACCAAATACCATCCTGGGGTGGTAAAAAAAAAGAAGGATACTTTTAGGAACACCCAAAAGCTAAGAGTAAAGAGATGAATCAGTAATAATAGGATTCCATGAATGAAGACAAGTCCATAAATAATTAAAAAAAAAAAAGGGATAAAAAAAACTAGAAACTAATATGATAAATATTATATATTATATATATATCTCTTCTCTATCTCCATCTCCTCTCTCTCTGCTCTCTCTCTCTCTCTCTCTCTGTTTGCCTGCCCTGCCGGGACAAAATTGTTTGGGTCTGATAATTTTTTATTTAAAATAATACATTTTGAGTCAAATAACAATTTTTTTTTTGTGCAGGAATTCTATTTTTTAAAAAAAAAAATTTTCCCTCAGAACGCCCTCTCCCCCTCCTCGATTGTTCATTTCATTTCATGGCACCACACATTTCGATGTCATTCACCCCCGGTCATTCTCTCCAATTTCAACCGCCCTCTCGAGCCTATTCCTCTCCCTTTTCTCTGGCCTTCTCTCTTCTCTCACCCTTTTTCCAATTCTCCTCCAAGCCGCCGTCTTCTCCCATCTTCTTTTCTTCTTTCTTCTCCGACACCAATAACAAGCAGCCGCGACGAGTGTGCAACAAACTAACTTCAGTTGATGCCCATCTCGTCTACTCCGCGGCGCGAAACAACACACCAACTACGATTGTAACCTCTAAAACTCACCTGAAACAGACCCTCACTTTTCGTCCAAATAATTCCCAATTTCCACACAAGCCGAAAGCTAGCCAGCAAAAAAAAATCATCATCAAGAGCTGGATTGCCAATCCAGCGAGGCAGCAGCTCTAGACAGCGCCAACCCTCCTTCCTCTCTCTCCTCTTCTCTTCCTATCTTCCGCCCCCGTTTCTCTGTTCTCTCCCCCCTTTCTTTCTTTCTCCTTCCTGCTGTTTCCTGTTCTTCTTCTTTGCAGGAAAAGCGACGGTGAATCAGCAAACCTAGCCAGGCAGCAGACTCCGGCGAACAACACAAGCAGCCCCAGGCTCCGCCGACGGCAGTTGAAACTCCGGTGAAACTCCGACCTGTATCAGCGGAGGTCCATATCACCACCAGCCTCTCCGGTGATTCCATTTTATTAAAATTTTTATAAACTTTCCCGTTTTATTACATCATTGGGTCAAAGTTTAAGTTTTCTTATTGTTTTTATATTTTAATGTTATCCAGTCGCGGTTGGCTTTAACCTATTTTTTGTGTTACACTAATTCATTTTAGTTTTTAACATTACTGGTTTTCTTTTGTTTGGTCTTGGTTGTCAAGGTTTGCAATGTCTTTTAGTTTATTTTATTTTGCTGGCTTATTAAATTTTTTGTGTTAACTCACTTTCTCTTTAGTAGTATGGACTTTATTTTTATATTACTATGTTCTGAATTGTTTGCCAGTTACTATGGTCTTAGTTCATCTTATGTTAATTTTTCCTACTACTACTCTAATTTTGGTCATATATGATTGCTCCTTTAATATTCATTTAAAAACTGATGGATGCACTTTTCTATAAGATTGTTTCCATAACTTAACCACTGGTGTCATGTATTGTCTTTTGATATTTTTAAGAGTAGGGTCCCTAAATTTTGTTATATACTTATTTGATTTGATTTGATTTGTTCCCACAAAGTTTTTGAGGAGGACTTTTTTTTTTTCTATTTTTTGGATTGTCTCCTCCAAGGGATTTTAAATATTATTTTAACTACGTGTTTGTTTGTTTATTGTTGGCCTGAATTTTATTTCACAATGTTTTGGCATTATTTTGCCTCGTTGGTTAGATATAGATACAGAATGTGAGTAATTCATATGTTCCGGTGGGTTATCATTTTGGTCACTGACCACATTATTGTCTATCACTATTAGCTTTGGTGTTTACTTTGGGTCTTTGAAGAAAATGGTTACGTAAGCATGGCAATGAAAAATCTATTCCGTCGCGTTTTAGAGGCCTTTTCCTTTTTTAAAAGCCGGCCAGTTTTTAAATTTAGTTTATTATATTTTCAGAAGTTGTTGAAATTGAATTTGACCGATGAATAACATTACCGGTCGATTTCCATCCAAGGCCTCCTCATTTAATATAAGACCGGATTTTTATGTTAAGTTGGTATTTCATATATTTCATTTTTATTTCACGCATATTTGAATTTATTACTAATACTTTTAAATAAGTGTGTTTTACAGTACAACAAAATTGCTTCCCCCATGAATTTTATGAATTTATTTATTATTTTTATTCGAAAAAATTTGGATTATATTTTTGTATTTCATTATTATGTAAATATGAAACAGCTTGGCAAAACCTTAGGGAGGCGGTAGATCAGCCGATAATTATTATTTTTATCTTAATTTGTGTATATTTTCAATGTTTATTTTATATTTATTACATTATTACGATTCTCATCCCTCATTTGAAAAAAAAAAATGACTCAGTCGGGGAACCATAGGTTGTGTGGAATTTCGAATGGTGCTAAAAACCCCTTTCCCTTCCCACCCCTTCCCTTCGGAATAACTTGAACCCCTTAAACCTAGAATCAAACTTGGTTCGTAGAGAATTTCTTTCAAGGTTAATTAATTAACATCTTCCTATTTTTCTCAAAAAATTTAGGTGGCGACCTCTCTTTAAATCCTTTTAAAACGAGAAAAACAAAACTATCATTTTAAAAAAATTAAAACAATATTTTAAATAAAATTAAAAATAAATAAAAATTTTTAAATTCAAATATAAAACAAAAATTTTATTTTATAAAAAAAAATACATTATCCCACATTTATTACAAACTTAACAGAACTTTTATTACACCCCACTTAACCGTTTTTTCAACACACGAAACACCGTTTATTAACTATTAATTAATTTTTAACGTGAGGGGGTTCCTTAAACATGTACAAAATACACTCACACAGGATAGAATTAACCGATGCTGTGGAGAGTCCGCTTTTAAAATACAAATTAAACCCTCCCCTTCCTTTCCCCCCCTCCTCCCTTTTTTTTTCCCCCCCCCCCCCCCCCCCCTTTACCGTTTCTTTCCCCTTTCCCCTTCCGTTCACATTCCTTTCCCCTCCCTTTCCCCTCGGACCTTTCCCCCACGCCTTTTTCCCCCTCTTTTTTCTTCCTTGCGTTCGCGCGTGACGTTGCTCTCATTCAAAGGATGTTATAGAATGGCCGACTCCGATGGGGAAATTCGGAGGTTTCTCAAATATATGGGTTTTCATCTTTCGAATTGAGGCTACTATTCTTTTTTAGATGGGGGGGGGCAGGAGAGCCTGAAAGGCGGGTAGGTGTCGGGGGTGTAATCATTGTGGCAGAGGTAGACTCAGGAGGCAGGTCATGGGGGGGGAGGGGATAGGGGGGGCAGGGGCAGTTAAGAAAAGGGGTTGTGTCAACACTAAGGGGGAGGTGGAATAGTAAAAAAGGAGGTGACGGAACCGGCAGGACCAAGGTTTCGAGAAACCAAGCAGGGGGGGGGGGGGGAAAGAGAGCGAAAGGAAGGGGGGCGGCAGCGCGTCCAGTGGGGGGTCGGGAGGGCCGGCCAGCCGAGGGGGTGCCGCGGGGGGGCCCCAGGCGGCAAAAAAAAAACCACTCGGGGGGCCAGCTAGGGTGGGGGGGGGGGGGAACATTCATAAGCGCAAGCCAGGCGCAGCAATCTGAGGCCAAGAGAGGGGAACGACGGGGGACCGGAGGGGGCGGCCACGGCAACCGGGAGACGGAGTGCCACGGAAAGGCGCAGGCAGCTGCCTGGGAAGCGGGGCAAGGCAAAAAGGGAAAACGGGGAAGCGGGAGGGCAAAAGGGGGAAGGGGAAGGAGAGCGGCAAAAAGGGGATAAAGGAGATAGGACAACAAAAAAATCAAGATTATACCGAGGTTGTTTGAAGCTGAAACAGTGGCGAAATTTTTCAAGGAATCCCTAAAAAATTTCCATCAACCAAATTTGTAACGCCAGACTCCAGAATTTATGAGAGGCTTCACTCCCGAGTTGGTTTGATATATTGCAATTAAGATTTTTTTGTGAACATGATTTTTCCTATTCATTGTAATATATTTAATTAAATTTAAAATTTTTTTTATTACTATACTTCCCATTGAAAATTAAACCAATGACATTTTTTAAGTTTGGGTAGTCCACCCTTCACGCGACTCATTATTTTCTTATTGTTATTTATTAACTTTTGTTTAAAATTTTGGTGGTCCCCCTTCAATGTGATCACTGATTTTTTGTTTTCATATCTTGTTAATTACTTTCTTTAAAATATTAAAATATATTTTTTTTTGTTAAATTCAGGTGCCTTGGGGCCGCCTTTCAATGTGGGCTATTTGTTTTTAATTTCGCATTAGTTTGGTTATTTTTTTTCTTTTCAAAAAAGTAATCTGTTGTGTGTTATTGAATTTTATGTCATTTTGTGGAAAGAACTCGCAAACCTGATTATCATCAATAGATACGTAAGGCAGCCCTTTATTGGTTTCGTAATTCTTTCGTTCCTTCTTTCTTCGAAAGATTTTTTTTTATTCTTTAATATTTATATTTTTGAAATTATTTTTTAAAATTTAAAAACTGGGTTGGGGTGCCAACACATGTTGCAAGTTGTGTGTGTGAAGCAATAATTTGTATAATAAAGAAAAGAACCTTGACTTCCTTGTTAAAAACCATGGATTCGTTTTGGTACCCGTCTCATTCATACGTACTTTATTACACGTGCACATGTTGTCTGTATAAATTCAAGATTAGAACAAATCAGATTCATGTATCACATTGGCATTGTGGGTGAGTTTTTGAATCAAATTCAACATTGTTTTTGCATTGTTGATCTAGAACTTGGCCTTATTGAGGCAAACTTCGAGTATGTTTGATTTCAAAACAAAAAGTGATTGGCACCGTCCTTCTGCGTCTTGCTCCGGTTGTGAAGCTTTCAAGCCTACCAAATGATTGTTAATCCTTAGATTTCCCCACGTTGAGCCTTAATCCTTTTTATTTGGACCGTCACATCTTAGTCTATACCTTTTCTGAGTGCTTTACGCCTATCTCCCTTTGACCAGACTTCTTGACGCGCCTGAAAGACAATGCAAGTTATAAGATAAAATACAAAGTTCAAATTTGCAAATACAAAAGTTATCAAAGTTTCCGGATGTCAAGAAAACAAAAATGACTTTAAAAAAAAAAAGGTTCAAAATTCCCCCCACCAATTTTAAGAAAACAAAATTTTTAAAACAACCCTAACTCCAAACAAAAAGGAGAAAATTCAAAAGGGGGGAAAACGCACCAGACAAAAGAACAAAGTTTTCAGAAGAAGTGCAAAAGTTGCAAAGAAGGGACAACAAAGATAATCAATCTCTAAAGCGTAATAAATGTTAAAACTCTATTTTTTTTAGTGCAATGCTCAAGAAGGAATAGAAGAGTCACTTTAAATAAATCCTCAAATTACTACCACCCGTTCCTAAGCTAAACATTACAAGCTTTAACAAGCCCTACATGATTTCAATTCAATGTTTCCCCAATTAGTGGAGATTGTACTGAAAGTCAAGCCTATATGGGTACACAATTGCATGCATTGAAATTTTTTCGAGTGTGAGTGTGCTTTTCCCAGATGTTTCCAAATCAAACACTTTAAATGTTGGCGCCAAACTTGAAAGTTTTTTTTTTTCTTTCCTTGTGAGGGCACTTGAAAAACATGTATGTTAGGAGGTCTAGTTATAAAGCGGTTGTTATAGCAAGATGGACAAATCATGTTGTTTATTAAGTCATTTGAAGTATCACTTGAAAATCCATAGAATTAACCTTACCCTCGATGTCAATTTTCAGTGAAAGAGCAAATGTGAGAAATTTTGTACAATACTATTGTTGGCGCTAACACAAGTTAAAATATGTCTCAATTGTTCATAAAATAAAAATGGGTTGAAACCCACTTTTACAATATTTGTCCATACCAACTTTGTGGAACCGTTTAGTGTTTGATATTTGGTCCATAACAATGTCGTGGACGCGTTTTAAAGTTGAAATTGTCATTTTTTGGTAGTCATACCCTCAAAATGAACATTTTTTTCGGTAATCAGAACCCTTCAAAATGACATCTTTTAATTTGGGTCGCCATCTTTCAACTGACACATTTTTAATTTATCCTAAATATTTTCGTCTACACTAACTTAGTGGACCAGTTCAAGGTTGAATTGCATTTTGTTGGGTAGTCAGACCTTCAAAATGACCTCTTTTTTATTTTGGGACGTCATATCCCTTTCAATACATCTTTTAGTTTGGGGGGCGTCCATATCTGGCAAAATGACAATCTTTTTTATTTTGGACTCGTCATAGGAATACTCCTTCACATGAACATTTTTTTTTTAATTTTGGGAGTGTCATACTCTTCATAAAGATGACATTTTCTTAAAGTTGGGTTAGTCAAACCTTTTAACTTGACATTTTTTTAAAAAAATTTAAGGAGTTCGTCAATACCTTCAAATAATATTTTTCTTTCTCTTTTCCCAAAATTGATTTTTAGCTCAAATAAAAAAATGATTCAAGTTTTTCAGATTGGTTTGGTCATGCCGGTTCAATATTACCTTTTATGTTTGTTTTCCTATTTTAAATTAATTTTTTTTGTATATTAAGATCAAATTGCCCCATCAGTTAACTACCCCTTGTTCCATATAGGTCCTGGTTGTCATCTTTTAATTGTTTGCTTTTATATTATATTTGCTACTTACATTGTTATTATTGGCAGAGTTTGTTGGATACACCATTTTATTCAGTTCAGATTGGGTTTGTCATCTCCCTTCAAATCACATATTAAGTTCACGTTTGGGGGGGGGTCGTCCTGCCTTCAAGATACAAGATTGGGCCTGTCATCCTATCTCCCTTTAATGACATGTTCAAGTTGTGGGTTTTGTTTGGTTTTTTTTTTTCCTTCCGCCTTTTCAAGAGACAAGATTGGTTTGTCATCTCCATTCAAATGGACAATGGTGAGTTCAAGTTGAGTCGTCTCCTTGTCAAAGGAGATAAGATTGATGTCACTCCCTCTCCTTTCAAATGGCAATGTTCAAGTGGGTGTCCGTCTTTCAAAAGAGCAAGATTTGGGTTGTCATCTCCCTTCAAATGACATTCAAGGTGGGGGGTCCGTCCGCCTTTTCAAAGAGATAAGAATTGGGTTGTCATATTGTAACGACCTGTTTGTATAGTTTGCGTCGTTTGAGCAGGCAGATTTTTATTCCTAGAAAGATGGCTGAGCGAACGGACCCCAACGACGACCGTCATGGGTCAAACGACGGACCTTCGCGGTCTCGTTTCAAAACACTTGAAATCTGAAATGGGGTACTGAAAATCGACTCCTCCCTGAACTTCGTAAACGAAATGGCAGGACGGACCCACACCAAGGTGTGACGGACCGTCAACAAAGAGTCTTCAGTGGAAATCCACTCTCCTGGACCGTTGCGACACCTGCAGGCCCGGACCGTCGGCAGGCACGACGGTCCGTCGCAGGTTGCTCAATCCCATTCTGGGTTCGGATTTCTTTTATTACTTTTTTAAGGGATCTTTTTGACATTCCTGCTTAATTATAAAGTTTAGTGGTTAATGTTAATAAGTCTAATACTTGTGGGGTTGAAAAGAGGTAACCTTAATTAATTAGTGGGCTATTATTGCCATCACTTTTACAAACTTAATATATTTTTAATTAGGGTAGAAAAAAGAGGGTTTGATAAGAAAAATAGAAAGAACAAAAGAGACACAAAACGAAAAGAAGAGAACAGTAGAAGAGAGAGAGAAAACGAAGAGGATAGCAAGGATTTTGAGAAGAGACTTGTTTGATCGCAATTCTTCGGTGTAGTAGGTTTATATGGTTTTACAACTATATTCGTAGTAACTCTTAATATCAATGAAATATGTGTTGGGGTAGTATGATAGAGGCTTCTTTATATGCTTATTGTGTTATGCATTATGTGATTTTATATATATGAGTGTGATGAACAACATGATGAAGCTATTGAATCCCAATCTGGATATAATAACCTAATCTCTTGTTACTGATGATGCCTTGGTATAAAAGAAGGCTTGATGAACTAAAGTGAATGAGATGATTACTCCTTGGGGGTAATAAACGAAGGCTTGATTAAATTCATAGAATGATATTCGTGGATCGGAGTGTCCACGTACCACATATAGAATTATTTGGGCTCGGGTGGTCACGAAACCGACAACTGTAGATGTAGAGATCGGAGTGTCACGTACCGACACATAGAAATTATTGGACCGGGTGTCACTTAACCAACACGTAATGTATGGGATCGGAGTGTCACATTCCCTACCACATAGTCTTTAGGGAAATCGGATTGTCACTACGCGACACAAGAGAATAAAGATAATGAAATCTTGAAGCTATAATATACTCAATTTAAAGACAATGTAATTCCCAAACGATATGGTATGGAGGCTTGAGTCTCACAGGAGATATGTTCGGTGAGGCTACTAAAATGATTTTTGTTACTTGTTTCTATCGACAATGTTAAGAATATTAGTTGATTTTATGATTTTTATCTGAGATATATGCTTTCTATTCTTGGAAAGTTGGCCGATGAGATCTACTCAGTACTTGTGGTTGTACTGACCCCCTACGTTTTATGTTTTCTTTTCTCTTGTAATATTGTGGTAGCAGCAAACGTTAGAAACGGGCCGTCATCTATCCCCTTATCTCATCCTTCCCTTCGACTCAACAGTAATTCTTAGCCAGTCTCCGTCATAAATACGTATCTTTCAGGTGAAGCTAATGCTTTCTAGCTTGGGAACCCTGAATCTATCTCCTTCCTCATGTTTGATGCCTTGAAGTTTCTGCATAGACTAGCTTTATTTGTTTTAAGCTTCTTAGAAATACTCTTTCGTTTTAGTAAATTGATCTAGATGTTCTTGTGGTGATGACTTCCCGATTTTGGGGAAATAATTAAAGATGTTGAATTTTCGAATTTTTATTTGTTTTTTTTTTTTATTGAATTGTCTTTTATTTATGAGTTTAAGTAAGTTCTTTTCCGCATTGCTTTATGTTGATATTAAAATTGAAATGGTACGGTTTGATTGGTTTGGTTCGCTCACATAGGATGGTAAATGGGAGCCAGTCGCGATCCGATTTGGGTCTTGACACATCTCCCTTCCAATGACATGTAAGTTTCAAGTTGGGTTCTTCCCGCCTTCAAAGAGACGTGATTGGGTTGTCATCTCCCTTCAAAAACTGGCATGTTAAGTTCAAGTTGGGTCTCCGCCTTTCACAAGAGAATGATAGGTTGTCATCTCCCTTCAAATGGCATTTATTTTTCAAGTGGGTCGTTCGCCTTTCAAAGAAGACGCGATGGGGTTGTGTCACCCGCTTCCATTCAAGTGACCCATGAATTCAAATTGGGTCGTCCCTTTTCAAAGAGACGCGCTCCTTGTTTGTCCACATTATGCAAAGTAACATTTTTATCCCACATAATCCTCCTTTGTCAAAATGGTACACCAACCTTCATTTTTCAATTTTTGCAAGTAACATGCAAAGGTAGGTAATTTTTCACTCAGTTACAATTGATCTTCCGTCTTTTGTTTATTATTTTCATCAAGCCAAGTCGACAATGTGGATCTTGTCCAAAAGCTGTACTAACGTCTCAATTGTTTTGTTCAAGTGTCTATCAAACAAATTTGGTTCGTCACTTTTTTTGGACCAGGAGTCTCTTTTTCAATCGATCCTAATCCAAACCAAGAGCAAGTAGTTGACACCAAATTTGGTCTGATAATTTTAAAAATTAACGGAAAATGGCCTAAATACCCTTAAAAAGTATTAGAAATGGACAAAAATTACCCTCCCATCCACTTATTGCTCAAAATAAACCCTTTCATTCCATCCACCCCCTATTGGATCCCAATACCCTTAATCATCCACCTAATTGGTTTCCAAATTGCAGGGCCCCTTCTTTTACGCCTGGTTTTATGTTTTAAAAACTATTTAAATATATTTAAAAATTGTTGCACTCAACTATTTGTTTATAATTTATTTGTTTAGATAATTTATATAACTTCACTAATCACAACCAACGATAACCCCGTCCAAATTGATAAAACCCCCCTGTCGACATTATGCAACAAAAGCAAACTACTGTCAATTGAGTGTTTTTAAAAAATTGAGCGAAAATATCTCAGAAGTAAATTATCCTATATCACGTGTCTAAATAAAACTTTCTGATAAAATTAAAAGTCATCTATGTTCATCTGAATTATTCTTACTCCAATTATGTATGTTACTACTTCATAGGTAACTTTTTTTCAAAATAATAGATTAAAGGTTTAAAAAATGTATAAGTATTTTATATAAAATTTAATTTTTAAAAAGTGCATGAATTAATCAGGATGATTAATTCTTTACCTTTAATCATAAATTTCTAAATTCATCATCATATTGAAGTGTCCTCTCTAAAATAACCAGCTCAAATCGAAATTTATTGAAGCTTCGATTCGACTCGAATAATTTTAGATGTCCTTTCAAGACTATATAATTTCATGTGCTTTAGTTGACGATTTTTATATTATGTTGTATTATTACTTGGGTGGGGTTTAGTTAGTAATGAGTGGGTAGTGGTTGATTTAATTAAATTATATTAATAAATTAATTTAACCAAACATTGAACGGCAAGTATTTTAAAAAATTTTTTAAAAAAGAAAGAATTTATTTTAAAAACAATCAAAGTGATGCAAATTTTTACCCAAAGTGATGACAAGGGTATTTTGGACCCAATAGGTGGATGAAAAGGGCATTTTGAAGCCAATAGGTGGATGAAGAGTAATTTTGTACCATTTTCAATACTTGAATGATATTTTAGGCCCTTTTCCGTAAAATTAATACATTTTGTGTCAAATTTTTTTTTTTTTTAGGAATTCTATTTTTTAATTTTGAGGCCACAATACTAAGTCCATAACTTAGGCCCATAATTTTTAGGTGTGGATAATAATATCTTGTGGCTAGAAGATGAAAAAAAGAAAAGGAGATAACCCTCTCCTCTCTTCCTCCTTTAGCCGCCTCCCTTCTCCCTTTCGTCCCTTCCTCTCCCTCCCCAGCAACAAGAGGTCCTCCCAGCAAAGATCCCCTTCTCTTTCTCTTCTCTCTTCCCATTTCCTCTTCCTCTCTGCTCCATTTCCTCTTCCTTCCCCTCTTCTCCATTGTCCCTCATAACCCGCCTACTCCTCCATTTCTCCCTTCTCTCACCCAACTCTCTCCTCCCTTTCCAATTCTCCTCCGCCGTCCTCCAGTCCACCGCCTCTTCCTTCCCCTCTATCCCTCCCCTCTTCTCCCTCCCCTCTTCTCTTCCCTGACAGCCAAATAACAAACAAGCCGCCGCGACGAGTTTGCCCACCAAACACAGCTGCTATTGATGCCATCTCCGGCGAAACAACAACACACCAACATATTCTAACCTCTAAACTCACAGGAAACAGCCCTCACTTTCGTCCCAAATAACCCCCTTAATAACCCCATTTCCATCTTTTCCCCTTCCCAGCCGAGCAGCCATCCCAACAACAGTCATGCAAGAGCTGGACGGCGTCCAGCGAGGCAGCAGCTCTGGCGCCACCCCCCGTCCTCTGCCCCTTCCCCCCGTTTCTCTCTTCTCCCCCCCCCTTATCTCCTTCCTCTGGTTCTCTTCTCTTCCTTTCTTTGCAGGAAAGCGACGGTGATCAGCAACCACCAGGAAGCAGACTCCGGCAAACAACAACAACAGCTCCAGCGACGAAGTGAAACTCCAACCTCCAGCGTGGCCAGATCACCAAGCTCCGGTGATCCATTTTAACTTTCCGTTTTATACATCTTGGTGTCAAAGTTTAAGTTCTTATTGTTATTATTTTAAATGTTATCTTGGCTTTACTAATTTTTTTTACACTAATTATTTTAGTAGTTTACACATACTACTATTTTTCTTGTTTGTCTTGGTTTCAAGGTTACAATGTCTTTTATTTATTTATTTTATTTGCTGCTTATTATTTTTGTGTTAACTTCTCTTTAGTATGGCTTAATGTTTTATATATATAGTCCTGATTTTTGCCAGTTCATGTCTTATTCATCTATTTTTATTTTTCTATTATTACCTAATTTTGGTCATATCTGATTGCTCTTTTTATTTCATTAAATTGATTGGGATTCACGTTTATCACTTTTTAATAAAGTTCCATTAACCTGGTGTCATGTTATTGTCCCTTTTTGATATTTTAGTCCCTGAAATTTGTATATACTTATTTTTGATTGATTTGATTTTGTCCACAAATTAAGATACGGTTTTCTATTTGGATTGTCTCCTCTCCTCCACGGGATTTCATTAATATTTTTAACTACGGGTTTGTTGGTTTTTTGTTGCTGATTTTATTTCCTTCATGTTTGCCATTGTTGACTTTTGGGTTACGCGATATTATATAAGAGAATGGAGTGCATTAGTTAGACGGGTGGTTTTATCATTTGGTCACTGACCACATTAATTGTATATCACTTTTTATTAGCTTTGTGTTACTTTGTCTTTTGAAAGAAAAAGTTACGTTAAATGGGCCTATGAAAAATCTATCCGTCGCGTTAGAGCCTTTTCTTTTTAAAAGCGGAATTTTAAATTTATGTTTTATATATTTTAGTTGTGAATTGATCGTAATACATTACCGTCGATTTCCAAGGCTTCCATGAAGTTATTCGAAAAAGCTTGGATTAAATTTTTTATGTTCATTATTAGATGTAAATATGACTTTAGAAAACCTTAGGGCCCCGATAATTATTATTTTATCTTATTTGTGTATATTGCATGTTTATTATATTTTTATACATTTTCTATTCTCATACTCAATTTTGAAAAAATAAAACTCAGTCGGTAACCACAATTTTTGTGGAGTTCGAATTGTTCCTAAACCCCTTCCCTTCGGATAACTTGAACCCCCTGTACCTAGATTAAATTGGTTTCGTAAGAGATTCTTTTCAGGTTAATTACTTAATCGTTTGCTGCTTAGTTTTTCCCCCTTTCCCCAAAAAATAGGTGGCGACTGTCCCTTTATACTTAATTCTTTTAAATCTCATTTCATCTCACAAAAAAAGTCACATCATCCATTCACAACCACTTTTTAAAGAAAAAAACAATAAAAAAACAAACCCTTTTTAACCCATTTAAAAAAATCCTTTTTTAAACTATTTTTTTTAAATTGAGTCGCCGTGACGTTTGCTTCCATTCAAGGGTATATATATATTATATATATATCTATATATATATATATATATATATATATAATATAATATATCTATATTTATATATATCTATACATAATAGGAGAAGAAAATTGCTACAACTCAACGCCATAATATTTTAGAATAAATTATAAATACTTAACAGAATATTAATTTTTCAATTAAAATAGTCATTAATTAATTCGGTGAGCTTTGGTTCTTTTTTTAATTAATTGTGAATGTATTATTGAACAAATAAATACACACAAACTAGAGAAACGGGCCACCTACTAGAAAGGGAGCCCAATCCAAAAGGATCCAAACTTGAAATAACTTATTGCGATTTTCTATTGTCACTAATTATATTTAATTATAAAATTGTTGAATCAATAGAGACATTTATTACTTTCGTCATTCCATATTAGATGAAAATCTTACTAAAATATTTTTCACATATTACTTGATCACTTACTAAATTAGGATAAAATTAATTAATTTTTTCTCATTTTACACGTATAAGTAATTTGAGTTTCGGATGTTTAAATTTTTTTTAAAATTCAATTTTATTATCAAAGACTAATTAAAAAGAACAAGGGACAAAATAATAAAATTAATTAATCTATTAATGATTCCTTAACCATCGTACAAAATAAAATGTCTTTCTAATATGAGACATGAGAAGTAGTTTTTTTGTAGTCTTCATATGTTCAATTCTTTCTTAATAATTGGATCTACTCATCAAACTTATACCGAAAAAAATGACAATATTTATAATAAACTGAAAAAAAACAAACAAACCAAAGTTATACAATAATAACAATCTTAACCATTCTCTCAGTTTAGACCAATAAATTGAATTTTCTTTTTCTCAAGTTTTAATAAAACTTCGTTGTTTTTAATATAATGTAGAAATTTTGACTTATTATAAAACCTTTTTTTCACTTCACTTAGATATGATCAATGTCGTATGCAATTATCATCACACCACCGTCATTAGTGTACTCTCTATCACACGCTGCTTTATCGATGCAAGTTCTCACTATACTCTCTATTATACACTGTTTCAACATTCCAAATCCTCATCATTTTCATTTCATCATTCATTCAACATCACATTCATCACCGCTTTGGAGACAGAAGTTGTTGGCTAAATTCACAGCCAAGCAGCACGTATCTAGGGTAAAATTAAACCACAACTCAGTGCGTTCATCAATCTGGATAACCCGCAAACTCATTTGAATCTTTAATACTCAATATTATTATTGGTAAAATCAACACACAAACTCCATGACAAACATAAAACTCCTTAAGTGCTAATAAATTCATTATGCAACATTCTTATATTCGCAAACAAAAAACTTGCATCAACAATAACCTTTACTATTTGCCTTATACTACTCCGACAAAATTTATACAAGGGATTCTCAAGCGCAACAACTCTTCTAAGTAACTTACAAAACACTAATAACAATTCAGCACATTTACTGTATCTCTTCATATGCAAATCATCACTAATTAATAAATTGATGAATCTACGAATAGATTCATCAGCAACATATTTCTTAGCATTATCTGGAGACACGTACAACATTATCGAAAATGCAGAAGCAGACGAGGAAATAAATAAGTGTAAACAGTTACATACTTCATTAGTAAACTCTCTCACTAACATTCTCATGTTATTATAATCCTAAGCACTGCAAATGAGAATTTTAGTGAGAGAGTTTACTAATAAAGCATATAACCGTATGCACTTATTTATTTGCTCGTCTACTTTTGTAGATTTGGTAATGTTGTACTTGTCTCCAGATAATGCTAGGATACATGTTGTTAATGAATTCATTTGTAGATTTATCAATTCATTGATGAGCGCTGATTTGCATATGAAAAGATACAATGAATGTGATTGATTGTTATTAGTGTTTTGTAAGTTGCTGAGAAGAGTTGTTGCACTTAAGAATCCCTTGTATAACATTTGTCGGAATAGTATAAGGGAAATAGTAGAGGTCATAGGTCATTGGGGTTGAAAGGTGCAAGAAGAATGTTTCTAATTAATTATTAGCATTAAATGATGCTTTTATATTTGTTTGTAAGTTTGCAGTTGTTGATTTATTCAGTAAGTTTAATTTGAGTATGTTATCAAATGAGTTTACGGGGTTATAACTGATGAGCATTGTGCGTGATTTTACCTAGTACACATGCTTGGTGAGGACATTGATGCAACAACCTTTCGATCCAAACAATGAAGTAGTGTATGACAGAGAGTACATTGAGAACCTGCATCGTATTTTATCCGATTTACAAGTCAGATAAAATATGATGCAAGATCTCAATGTACTCACTGTCATACATTTCTTCATCGTGGATATTGTTAATGAAAAATGATATGGATATTGTTAAAGATAAAAATGTGGATATTGTTAAAATCTAATGAAACCTCGTTATTTTCATGTAGCTTAGTATTTGATGATTTTAGTTTGATTTTTCAAAGCTAAATACTAATTATTGAGCTTGTTTACCTACTCAATAGAAATCATTCAAAAGAAAATCAACTTGTTCATCGGTATATGTACCTGTAGATCATCAAAAACTAATGTAAATGAAAAATAAATTCCTAAGTTGGTCGGAACAAACATTGACATTCTATAAATGCCTAGAGTCATATTTGTGAACTCTTCAAACAACATTCATAGAATGCCACTATTTATTTCCACCAACTAGGAAGTATCGTAGATTAGTCGTTGATGATCTTCGTATATATTAGTGATGAACTTGATTTTATTCTGAATGACTTCTACCGAGCCGGTAGAATGGGCTCGAATTTTATAAAAAAACATAAGAGAGAAGATATAATTTGTATGATTTGAAAGATATAATTGTCAAAATGATTATTAATGTATGCGCTTCAGACTTATTTTCTTCTTTTTTCAATAAATTAAGAATATTACCATTGAACAAACAAATGCATATAGTCTGCAACTACTTTTCAGAAAGCCCAATCCAAAAGACCTCAAAAATAGAAAGAATTTATTAAAACTTTCTATTACAAGCAAACCTACTTATTTAATTATAAAATTGTTGAATCAAAATAAAAATATTTAATAGATTTTTTTGGAGTTCTTCATATATGTTCAATCTTTTCTTTAATCTCCTTTTGTATTTGTATACTTACACATTTCTAGTATACATCTTTGGCTTCAAATTATTTTAGATTTTTTGGTTTTTATTTGTATATACCATGGTACTTCAAATAGTAATTGTAAATTCTTTTACTTGCTTCAAGTGCCTTTCACTGATTTAGAATAAGTACTAGTAATCAACATTAACTTTTATAACCTAAATCTTGTTGAATTTTTAATGTTATCTTTGTATTTGTTACATTATGTAAACGAGTGTTAAGTATTAAAGCTCAATATTTAACAATTATGAAAGAAAAAATTGTGATGTTATATTTATAGTGACTCTTTATACATTATGACTATAAAAATTATCTGATGAATTGAATAATCAATAAGATTATCAAATTGCTCAATTAAAGGGGTAATTTCATAGTAATGTTCTTTTCTAAAAGTGATAATACTTCAAAGGTACAAAACTTATAAAAAAAAATAAAAGTACTTTTTTCATTAAAACAGATTTGAATCAAAAGGTATAAATAAAATGATTCATATTATAGAATCTATTAATAAAGTTTGCCAACTATAAATATCAAAGGGGGTGAACAATGAATCATCCCTTTTATAGGTAATATTTTGGGAATAACAACTTCTTTCAAAAAAGTTTTTCGCAATTCAAAATTTTAATTTCAAACCAATGAAAAGAGAAAACCATGAAAAGAGTGTGTCTCAAGGAAATGACATCGATTATTCTTAAAAGTAATAAAGAAGAACAATGGGGTTAACCTTTTCAGACGGAAAGAACTATTAAGGTCAATGTTTTTCTGAGACCATCCAATAGTGAATTGCATGGACAAAATTTGAATCATATGATTTTACGAGAGTTTCCTTTTCTTATATTCAAAAGCTTACAGTAGGAGGAGATGACCTTTTGCTGATTTATCAAAATCACGGGAGTTTGCATTTCAGCCACTGGATCAATATCTGTAAAAAGAAGAAAAATGATGTCCGACTAAATAAGAAAAAGGAAAGTGCAAACTATAGTGGATGTCCACCTCTGCGCGCTAAGAAGATGAAATTGTGGTATAAAGAGACGCGAGATGTGAGATCTATCGCATAAGAAGGAGGAAGGTGGAGTTAGTGAAAGCACCGCATCGCGCACTGAAGAGAAAACCGCGAATTGTATTTGAAAAACCTACTACTAGGTAAATATTTAGAAAGGGTTTTCGTTTCAATTTTTGAATTGTGCCCCTAGTTTTTGGCTCGCTGGGCCAATTTTGTACGAAATTACTAAGTCAATAAAATTACTTCAAGCTTAGATATTTAACCAAAACTATGTCCTTTTATGTCTTTGAAAATGAGAAAAGGACTATGTGGAGGTTATGAGAGTGACATCACTACCCTTAATCGACTGATTTAGCAAAATCGATGAATCTCGTTAAGATTGATTTGGTTAGGGTTGTTTTGTTGTATTTGTAGAAGAGGATGAATGTGAGAAATAAGGGTGTTTAAGGGTGATGAAGTTCGTGTAAATGGTACAGATCATCAGACTTCTCGGATTTGGATAAATGAACCTTTGTAATTTTTGCTTTAAAATGATAATATTTTACTATGTCTCGGAACAAGGCAAGATCAAGTCATACGTATCACCATTTCTAATTTTTAAGTTATTGTAGGTCCTATAATTTGAATCTTTTCTGTTATGTTTTTAAATAAACCTAGATTTTTTCATTACAAATTTTAGCTTATCATAAAATCCTTTTTCACTTCACTTTATATTTTTGATGTCATATACATACATATACATTCAACATTTGTTGATTATAGAAGGACCAAAACTACTGAAGATATAAATTTTTAGACTGTTTGAATACTTAAAATCATTTTCTAATATTTTATATAAAAACACATAATACAATCAACACTAGAACTATCTTTTAAATTTTTTTCATTAAGACAATTTTATTTTCTTACAAAACCCAAGTTCCAATGCATCTATCTGACAATTCTTACCAATTTATAACTGATCATTATTTATAACAATCCTCGAAGCACGATTTAAAATGGGTCAATTAATTTTATCGATTTTGCTACAAACCACTTAAATTTTTAAATCCATTTAAAATATCGCCACTTACCCGCTGCATATTTTTATGTACGTTTTTTTATTCTTTCGAAACCCGGAAATCGCTAATAAATATTTGTATTTGTTAGAGGGTTTTTTATTTTCTTGAAAAAACTGAATAGAAGCTATAAATAATTTCTTTTCCTTATTTTTTATGAACTACCTACTTCTTTTTTTCTACAAAGAAACTCCAACTTTTGTGTACTCCTGTTATGCCCAACTAACTACACAAAGCCACCACCACGCACCTTTTATGTCAAATCGGCATTGTTTGATTTTACCTGTTCCCCTACTCCCCCAAGGGTTACCTCTAACCTCCGGGTTTGTCTTGACCCGCCTAAGTTTACTTTGGGATCAAATGGGTTGGTTTACATGGACTAAAAAATGGGTTGAGTCTTGACCCATCCAATTTGATTCAATTAATCTCAATAATTTTAACATAGTGATATTTAAATTTTATAATTACAATTCGAATTTTGGCTCAATTTTTTTTAAATATAAAATGTAATAGATCGATAGATTAATTCTTAAAGATGTTAAATATATAATATTTCATACTTTTCATATAGGAACATATCGTAGTAAAGAGTTCTAAAATCGGCTGAATTAAAGATTGAAATGGGCTCAACTAAAGATTTTCTTTAAATGGGTTAGGCTTGAGTAGGTTGAGATTGAACCCAATTCAAATCGACTTGAGCCCAACCCTTAAAATTCTGGATGGATTGGATGAATTAGCTATGTTTGAGTTTATTTTAAACACCCCTAGTTTGACATATAGAAAATAAGACATAATAATTCAGGATAAAATATGAAGTATTTTATTTTGTATTTGTTCATAGGTTTACATTAGAGAGCCTAATCTCATTACCAAATTTTCAGTATATTTACTTTCTTCCATCTTTTTGAAATAATTATATTTTGGTATCATTATTAGTAATTTCATACTGATTTTAAGTTAGACACAAGCCAAGATTCATATTTATTCTAACCGGATACACAAAAAAAATAGTTAGAAAGCGAGGAACACACAGAAGGACGAGCCAATTTTGGGCTCTGTATCTCAAATACATACTCACATAGATACAATGTATATGTATGTATCTATTGTAAAATTCACCATGTATAATGGATATCCAAACCCGTAGGAAGTGACGAGAAAGATGGGAGGTAGGCGAGGGAGAGTTGTCTATGTATCAAAGA
Organism: Solanum habrochaites; assembly: GCA_027704765.1. Lineage (NCBI taxonomy): Eukaryota > Viridiplantae > Streptophyta > Magnoliopsida > Solanales > Solanaceae > Solanum > Solanum habrochaites. The sequence continues at coordinate 16,494,764 of JAKWJA010002497.1, forward strand.
TACATGCAAATCCACTTGGGTATAACATATCTAGAATAGATTGCCCACAATTATGTGTATCCCTATATACTTACATTTGAACGGATATGAATATTTCAAAATCTAGTAAAATTTGAAATATTATAAATTAGAGTGTATCTAAATAATTAACTCATAAACTAGCGAGATTTCTATAAGTCATCCAATTAGATTAGTCTCGAGATTATTTAACTCCTCATTTAAATTAAAATAATAAAAAAAAATAAGTGACTTGATAAAAAAGTCCAAAGTTGCTAGGATGTGTGTGCAGTATTTTTACCCAATTGCCCCAAGCCGATATTTTACGGTACAAACGGAAGCAAAATGAGGTTTATATGTTATTAAATTAGTTTTATATGTTTATATTTTATAAAAAAATATTATATGAAGCAATACTGAATGATATGTTTTACTTAATATCGTATATCGTCGTTGTGCTTGACCCATGTCTTCAAATTCTTCGTAATAAGGAATTATGGAACTTCAAATCATTAGACAGATTCTGAGAGTGGTTGTTTGGTAACACAATATAAGGTGTATATTCAAGGACTTACTCATGTGATAATGATATATCAACAGGTATACTCGCGTTATGGACAAGCTATCATGATTTAGGGCCAATATTTTTAAAGATAACTTTCAAAGATGGCAAGAGCAAAACATCAAATTGATCCAAATAACTTTTTCACAAATGAACAAAATATTCCTCCTCTTTGTTGTTAGAAACATCTTGAGTTTTGTCTTTTTTTTACATCTACAAAATTAAATTCTTTCTTTATGTTTTAACGAAATCCCGAGTCAAATTTATTACAATCTAAAATTTTTACTATGTTATAATCTTTTCTTTTAGCTCTACTTTGAGATAACCAATATCATTCTGCAAGCAGTAGTGTATGCAAAAATTTTTCAAAGGGGTGTCACTATTTAAGGGACAAAAATGGCTCAAGAAGAAAATCAATGAACCTTTAGATTTAGACCTCCAAAAAATTGAAGCCCATTAATAGTGAACTTGAAGAAAACATATTTTTCTTAAAATTATAAAATTTTGATTAATTTAAAAATAAAAATAGTCGTTTCTTCAAATTAGATTATATTTTGAAATTTTAAATTAGATCACTAACACCTTCATATTATTTAATAAATTTTTAAAGATATTGTATTTCAAATAAAATATTAACATCTTAAAAAGAAAATGATTAAAAAAAAAAAAGAAGTTACAGGACCTTGTATTTAAAATTTTTTAAAACACTAATTTTGTTTGGGAATAAACTTTGTTAAGAATAAAACAAACAATCATTATATGTTATCTATTAAAAAAATGGTCAGTTCAACCCCTAAGTAATACAAGCTCAATTCCAATATATTTCTATACTAGGAAGGATGGGGCCCGTGCGTCAGCGGCCCACGTTGGGAAATTTTTTCCGAGCTAAATATCCACAAACTGGGCTATATGCACAACACACGGGCAATTGTTTGTGTCCTCTTGTTTCCATTGGTAGTCTACAGCATTACTATTTATTTAGTGCTTCATTTTCCTGCTTTCCAGTAGTAAGCACCTATCAGAGCATCAGAAGAGGAAAAAGGAATTAGGTAAAAGTGGAATATTTTTGGTCATAACATATGGTTTGTCTAACGGTTATGCCATTTTTTATGTTATGATTTAATAGTTCTAACACCAAAATTTATATGGAGAAGTTGATCATTGAAATGATAAAATCGACCCAATAAAAGTCCAGAATATCATTTTTTTTCAATTTTACCACAAATGTCGACAAAAATTCAGTTATCTACAATAATTTGATTGTATAGTTACAGGGGCTAAGCAACTCAAGACATCTAGGTCTTGACATTTAATTCCTATTTTTATAGAGTGTAGTAGTTTTTTAAACCGAAACGCTCAAGTAGAGTCACGGAAGATAGGGAGTGGAATAGTCCTATTCATTCTAAAACAAGCCAAGACACCTTTTTGCCTACCATTCAAGCGTCCATGAAGAATGTCACCTCCATCCAGAAAATAAGCCCCATTTATTAGAATGTCTACTGTCTACATAAAAATTTTAAAGTCAATCAACTACCTAAGAATGAGCATACTAGTTTAATGAGTGAAATTGGAGCAATGCAAGATCTAAGTATATTTAACATTTTATGTCATACCTGATGCTCGCGAATATGATCCAAAGATTTTTCAAAAGTAGGGAACAAAAGTTTAAACCCATCACATAATGCCACACCCATATTCCAAAAACATAGTATAAGTTAGTCAAATAAAGATAAACAATTGTCAAGTGAACTCCAAAAGAATTTACAAATGGCAATATGATTTCAATACGTACATACATGGTACTGCTATGTTAAGAAATGTAGGGACGAATGAACCTGGTTTATCTGCAACCGCATTTAGTATTGTGTGATATAATCAAAGCTTTCCTTGTTAAAGAGGATGTAACATAGTTGAGGAAGTAGATATCTTTCATTCACAATTCCTTCTAGCATCAATAGTAACTTCTAAACAACTCTATACAACACCAATTGTTGTCAAATGAAATGCAAGGCGAGGGATATTAAAGTAGTAACTGACAACATCAAATAAAATAACTATCACAAAAGTCTAGTTTAGTGCACGTGTTTATGCATAATGGTAGAAATACAGGGTGGGTGCTTCGCCAAATTGTCAAACAATAGACAGCAGGATATCAAATTCTATGTATACCGACGAATAGGGAATGATTAAATATGTGCCACTATAGTTTGCACACATAGTAGTTTATAGAAGAGACTGATCAGGTCCTAATATATGTCAAAGCACCTGCCCAACAATATATATCGAAGGCCTCCAATCTACAAAGAAAGGTTGGGAAAACATTTCCTAAAAATTACATGTCCAAGCACAATTTCAAAACACCATTAAATGAGGAAATATCACCATGACATTCATAGATCAGATTTTTTTGGTTTTTCAGCTATAGTTTCTTTTTTTCTATCTTTCCCTACCGGAGGATTAATTACAACACAAACTAGAACTAATGAGAATGTATAACTGTTTTTGGAAAAAAAATGTTATCACTGAATTCATGCATGACTTATTTGATTGCAAGTCTATATAACCCCTCTGTCTCTTTAGTCTTTTATCTCCTCATTCAAGAATGAAACCTGTTCCTAGTTCATGGTGTGCAAAAGAACCTGTCTTCTTGCTCGGGATCGAGCGGGGCGGATTCCCTATTTTTAATCATCCTCTTCTGCCTTCTTTCCTACAACACTATTTTTCAATGCTGCATCACGTGGAGCAACTCGCTTTCTTCCATGGGTTGTGTCTATGATATGTTTCCAATTATATGTGCTGGAGACTTGTCACTTCACTTGATTTTTTCAGGATAAGTTCACCATAATTGGGTTAGCAATAGCAGGTAGGTTCCACATTGGCTGGCCTGTCATATATGTCCACAATAGTATTATAGAGTGTTTGAAAAATATGACCTCGGTTTATCTTGGATTGAAGACAACAATAAGTGTTCTCAATTCAAAAGAACCTAGCGGAAAGAACTCAAAGAAAGATGCGCAATGGATGAGTCAATATCTTCGATTCACACAAGTTGTGCTTTTAATAATTAGAGAAAACCCCAAGAAAAAATAGCTTATTTTAAACAATGAAATCTTAAAATAATCAGCAAACTTAGAAATGAAATGAGAAATACAATATCCTTGATCACACAAGTTATGTTCTTAAACATGTATAGAAATTAATTTCATCTAAGTGCACGGAGCCGTGTCTACTGTTCCTAATGGACAAAATCATTAACAACTCAGTATGGAGTAATATTATTTGTTAAATTAATTTACAACTGAAAACTGATAATTTGAATTATTTGTAGGAGGTATAAGATTAGACATCTCATATTTGGTTGATGGTATACATTTATCTCGAGATTAATTTATACCATCAACCAAATAAGGTTAATATAAGCTTATTGTCCGTCATAGATCTCCACGTAAAAATATATTTGGTATTTTGCTGGGAAAAAGATGAACAATTTCTTGCCCGAGAAACTTCAAACAACATTCCTTTCCATCTAGAAAAGAAAAAATCACTTTAACTACTCTGATAACTAGTTTTAGTGATTAACCCTCCCACACCCCAACCCATCCCCACGCCAAAAGGAAAAAAAAGATAAATATTCGTATATAGTGTTTAACTTATTTCCTGCTCTCGTATTTTCTAAAAAATTACACCTACTGGATCTCATAAAGAATTCATCGGCGGAAGATCAGGAGAGTGGAGGATGTCCTCTTCATTCTTCCAAGTAATGGGGTTCGTACTGCCACTCTACCGAAGGATTCGCTCTGTACTATGAAAAGGTGCCTAAACAAAGATGTCGCAGTTGTGCTTTTTCATGTTTGTAACTTCACATGCGTAATGTCATACAAGTTCAGATGGAATGTTAAGCTTTCTTTAAATCACCCTATATTGTCAGAAAGCTGGGATCTGTCTCATAGGTTAGTAGAAGTAGATCTTGGTAAAGTTACTTAGTACTTTATTGATCGATTGACTTGTTATGATATGAGAGAAACTTGGACATAGTTATACTTACGTTTCTTTCTTTAATGTCCTATAAGCCTGCTGTGACGAATGACGGTGATCAATCCAGAGTTCAAAGAGAAAACATTAAGGAATTCTGTTTTTCAAGTACTATATCCTAACATAGCTAGCCCTCTCTCATTTGATTCCAATGAAGGTTTTGTGAATGACGAAGAAGGTTACAGCTCGAGATCAAGACTGTCGACTGCACTAAACGAGAATGCAGAGTTTCAGTAAAGATGGTGCCTTGGGTAGAAGTTTGCACAGGTATCATTTACATAATATTTTCAATTACCTTACAATATCTCCCTGAAACGATAGTTTGACCTAGTTCAACTAACGTAGCTGCATCTTTATATACTTCACTCAGTGCAGTATAATCTACCATTTAAACTCTTCCTTTCACACTCGACTGAGATTAGCCTGGAAGTCGAATGAAACATGAATAGCTAATCTAGAAACTTATTTGGATTCAATTAACAAGTTTAAATCAAATCTACTTTTTAATCATTTTTCTATATCTACTTTTGGGAGAGAATTCAATCACAGCTCTAGTGATCAGACAAGAGTGGTATATGGAATAAAGGTTTGAGATGTTTGAAAACCTTACATTCCTGAGTAGTTTCTTTAATTGGATGCAATTCCGTGTTAGCTCAAATGGACAATAACAAACCATGATAAAACAACAATGGCTTGTTTAAGAAGTCCAAAACATTGACTATTCTATAAAAGAAAGTTGATTTTCTGTATAATACAAAGCATTAACCATCCCAATTAGCAGCAAGAGATATCACTGAAAAAACACTACACACACAAGCCCCAAAGTAAAGGAGAACATCATATCTTTTTTTTTTCCTCTCCACAAGTGAGAACAATAAAGTTTTGAGGTTTAATCCCATCAAACACTAACTGCCAGAGCCAATTTTTTCCACTTAACACAAAGTAATAGCAAGCAGAGTACAAAAAGATTCTATACCAACATAAGTCATTTTAGCCATCAGTTGTTTTGAGCGTTCCTCCCAGGCTTGTGTGGGGTTACAAGATATTTTAGGATAATTGTTCATGTGTATGTACAGAAGCTTTGGGTTTTCAATCGATTTAGTTTGATGCCTCTTCTGTTCATGTTCGCATAAATACAAAAACATCAGACTCATTTAGCTCAACACATTTAGCGATAATTTAAATTCTAAGATGTGGAAAACTTATCGTAGGTTCTACTGACAGACCAGTAGTCCATCCTACGTACAAGTATGAACAATCCTTACCTCCATCAAACATCCAAGCTAAACCCACAAGAGCCCAGAAAATTTATTCCGATGAGAAACTGTCACGACCCAATCGGACGCGACTGGCACCACACATTTGCCCTCCTATGTGGCGACCTACCCCATCTAAAACCTCTAACATTCAAGATTTCACCGAAAATAAGGCGCTTAAGCTTTAGAACTCATTAATAACACAATGCAATACTATTTTATTATACCAAAAAACTCTGAATCTCATCACAAAACATCTATCTCAATTACTTAACTAGGAATGTCTAAGAACAAAATAACGCAAAGCTAGTCCAACTGCCGGAAGTGTCAAGGCTCAAGACTTGAAGAAGCAAACCCCAGTCCAAGCTAGACGCATTAGCTCACCCTTGAATTTCCGATGAAGTGGAAGACTTTCTAGCTCTGCTGTTGAGCTTTGAAGTGGACAGAACGTTTGCCTCATACACACATAACAAAGAGAAAACCTACACAATAGGGGGTCAAGTCACAACAACACGTACTGATAGATATCATCGCCAACAACTCCAAAATAGGAACCGTATATATCCAATAAGAATGTACATCAATCTACAATACTCACATGTACAAATACGAACATGCATTCATCAATAACTACAACGACCCGGGTTCACACATGAGGCTCAAGCCACATACCATCTACCTTTGGAAATTAAGTTCATTAGATTGAGTATATTCATTATTTTCAGATTCATTATCTTTCTTCCTCTTATGTCGGTAAGTGACCTCTCCGATCCTCTATTTCTATCCTGGTGGCCGAACGTGGCACGCCCCGATCCTCATATTCTATCCTGGTACCCCGTAACGTGGCACCCTGGGCTATCCATATACTATCCTTTTGTCGGAACGTGACACCCACCTCCGATCCTCATATTCTATCTCCCTGGTACGCCCGGGACCTGTGGCAACACCCTATCCATTTATTCTATCCTGGTGTCGAACCGTGACACTTCCGATCCTCATATCTCTATCACTGTACCGGAACGTGGCACCCGATCCATTTATCTATCCTGGTGTCCGGAACGTGACACTCCGATCACATATTCTATCCTTGTACCCCGGAACGGTGTCACCCGATCCTATTCGATCCTGGTGTCCGAACGTGACATCCGATCCTCCTATTCTATCCTGTTACCGAACGTGATGGCACCCCGATGCCCTAATTCACCAGCCTTCTTTTATCACTAAGGCATCATCATTCCATTATATATTTATCAAGCCTTCTTTCATAACTAAGGCATCATCATTTCTCATTATATACTTTTATCAAGTGATTAGGGTTCTTTCAAGATTTGGGGATTCAATACCTTCAATCATTCTGTTGTTAATTCATCAAATTTTATAACATAAGTCATGCAAGCATACAACTATAAGCACCTAGCAGGGTTTTACATATTAATCAACCATCATTTCCCCTTTAATAGTTCACCGACGAATATCGTACATAACCCATAACCTATACCTTCCACCGAATAATTGATCAACAAGCTATCTTCTCAAAATCCTTGCTATCGCTCTTCCGTCTCTCTCTCTTGATCGATTCTCTCCTCTTTCTTGCTGTTCTTTCTTTTTGTCTTTATTCCAAACCCTCTGTTCTTTTACCTATTAATATAAATTAAGAATAAAAGAGTGGCAATAATAACCCCTAAATGACCTTAAGGTACAACCATCTTTTATACCCCAAGGAATGAGCTTATTAACATTAACCCTATAATTGTATAATTAAAAAGCAGGAATATCAAAACGTCCTTAAGAAAAAAAACACAAACCAAAAAACAAAAAAAAAAAACGTGTACAGAACATCCGACCTCTACTGGGATTGCGTGTATGGAGGCTATTCTCGCACTAAACCAATAAAGAGAGAATACCTCCCCTCCCTTTCCACCACCTCCCTACAATCCTTTCCCCCCTCTCCCACTTACCCTTAGTGGCGACCCTATTGCGTTGTTGCTCCTTACAGACCGTAGCTCCTCCTGCGCCAGAGTAACCGCACTGCGTCAGTGTGCAGATTAACGATCCATTGGAGTCGGTGCGGAGCTATCAGGCAGCCACCCTTAGCCCTAGTCCTTTTCGTGCGCCCTGCGACTGGTGCCCGCCTTGCTGTCCCGTACACAAGGTCTAGGGGGACTTGTTTTTAAGTGGTGGCCCCGTGACGGGCCGTACGGCCTGCACGGTCCGTCTGCCATGTCCGTCATGACGTTCAGAAGATTCAATTTTCATTACCCCATTTCAATTTCTAAGTGTTTTTAAACGAACCCTCCACGACGGTCCGTCGTGCCCTTGACGTCCGTCGTGGCCTCCGTCACAAGCTGCCAGTTTTTTTTCGCAGAATAAGGGATGAAGGTCTGGTTCTCAAAAGCGACTAAACAGGTCGTGGTACAATAGATCCAATTTCCCATTCGTATCTTCCCCTAACGATCACAGAAGGAAAACATTGCGAAAAGAACTACCTGAAACTCCGTAAAAGATGGGGTATCTGTCCCGCCTATCTGGCCTCCTTCTTCCCAAGTGGCTCTTCACGGTCGTTCTTCCATTGCACCTTGATGGATGAATCTCTCTTGACCTCACTTGCGGAAAAAACTTCTCTATCTAAAATAGTCAACAGGTTCCTCCTCAATAAGACAAAATTCTCATCAAGCAAAACTGAATCCAACGGATAAGTAATTTCCCTCTCATGGTATCTTTTTCAACATGGGACACTGAAATACCGAGATGCACTCCTTACAGCCCTGGGGGCAATGCTAATTCATAGCCGACCTCCCCTAATTCGCTTTAGTAACCTCAATGGTCCAATATACCTTGGACTTAGCTACCTGTTTTGCCAAACCGATCACCCCGTTCATGGGTTAAACTTCAACAAGACTGTCACCTTCCATGAACTCCAATCCTCTAACCTTCGTCTGGCATAGCTCCTTTTTGTCTACTCTTTGCCGCCGCTAGAAGCTTTTCCTTGAATGCCCTCACCTTTTCTACGAATCCCTCACGAGATCGGTACCGACGGAGGCCGGAGACGCCGAAAACACCAGTCTAAAGAAGCCAGTAAATCAGTCCTAACCTCGAATGCATCAACTCAACCAATGGGAGATCTACAACCTCCTCCATACAATGCTGTCAAATGGAGCCATATCATACTGGAGTGATAGCTATTATTGTCTAACGAAAACTCTGCCAAAGGTAAGAAGCTATCCCAATGGCCACCAAACTCTATCACGCTGCGCGAAGCATATCCTCCACACTATCGGGCGCGTCAGACTGACCATCGGTCTGAGGCCATGGAATGCGGTACTAAGGTCCAACCAAGTACCCATTCTGCATGCACTGTTTTCCAAAACTTAGAAGTAAATTGCGTACTCTTCTGATATAATGATAGTTGAACCCAGGCAATCGAACGATTTCTGAGATGTAGATTTTTGCTAACTTCTCTGCATTGTGAGTCACCTTGACCGGACTGAAATGAGAAGGCTTAGTCAATCTGTCCACCATTACCCAATTGAATCAACTTCCCATTGCTTTGGAAGACCAACCACGAGTCCATTGCGATCTCTCCATTTCCATTCCGGAATGGGCATTCTCTGAAGTGTTCCTCCCCTCCGGCCTCTGGTGTTTCAATATTCACTTTGTTGACAGTTTGGCCACTTGGCATAAAGTCAACAATATTGCTCTTCATTCTACTCCATCCAAAATTGTTTGTTTTAAGTCGCGATACACTGGTTTGCACACGGATGTAATAAATACCTTGTAACTATTACCTTCTGCCAGAATAGTGTTGATCAATCACATATCAATGCGGGGTACAACATAACCCTCCCTCCCCTTAATCCTCAACACAACCTTCCTCGTCGATTGTTCCTTCTTTAGCCTCTCCTCGCAACCCTTATCTCGGATTCGCTTATTTTCTCATCATCAAACGGTTTTCCCTTATCTTGTTCAAGAAAAGAAAGTCTTGACTCCACACTAGCCAACAATCCTCCCTTCTCATTTATTTCGCAACCTCATTAAGAAGTCGTTGCCATAGTCTGAACCTCTCTAGGCCAATGGGCGTCTAGAGCTTGCAAGAAGCTGACTTCCCATGCTTTCCCCTTTCTACTCAGGCATCTGCCACGAAAAGAAAAGACATTCCCTTTCCCGGATGATACAAATAGTGAAGGTCGTAGTCCTTCAGTAGTTTCCATCCATCTCCCTTTGGCCTCCAGTTCAAATCTTTTCTGAGTAAGACATACTGAAGCTACATCCGTGTAGACCTCACACTTACCCCCCTATAATATGTCTCATTGCTTCAATACAACACTACGCGGCCATTCCAATCATGATTGGGATAGTTACTTTCATCACTTTTAATTGTCTTGAGGCATAAGCCATCACTTTCTGTCCTCTTGCATAGCACTGCACCCAAACCCGAATAGGATGCCATCACATAAAGCAAATAGAAGTTCTTACCCTCCAACCGCAAGGTGAGGATGGCTGCGGATGTCAACAAAGTCTTAGCTTCTGAAAGCTTTCCTCACATTTCACTCTGACCATACAATGGAACATTCTCTTAGCCACAGTTCGTCAATTGGGAAGCAATAGAAGAGACTCCTTTGACAAAGCGGCGGTAGTTACTAGCTAACATCCACAAAACTCCGTATTTCTGACCATATAGTGGAGTCGTAACCCATTCTTCACTGTCTCAAGCTAGAAGGATCTACATCACGCCATCCTTCGAAACCACAATGATGCCCAAGATGACCGCATCTAGCAAAACTCCCACTTATAGAACTTGTCGTAAAGCTTTTTCCTGCCCCTCAACCCTTTCCCAACACAACCCTCAAATGCTCCTCATGTTTTCCTTCTTACTTTTAGATATACATTAAGATCATCTATAAATACAATACGATTCACAAAGAGGTCCAAATACGCTTACATTCACTCCCGTTCATCAGCTCATGAACGCGAATGATGCGTTCGTAAGACCAAAAGATCATCAACCACAAATTCGTAATGTCCATACCTCTTCTGAAAGCATTCTTTGGTCACATCCGTTGCCCGTATTTCAATTGATGATAACCGATCTCACGTCAATCTTAGAGAAGAACCCAAGCACCTTGTATTGAAATCGATAAGTCATCAAATGCGAGGGAAAGGATACTTGTTCTTAATAGTTACCTTATTCAACGTCGGTAGTCTATGTCACAATCCGAAACTCCCATCCTTCTTCTTCACAACAAACAAACCGTCGCACCCCAAGGGAGCACTTGTCTAATGAAGCCCTTGCCAACACCCGTGAAGTTGACCGTTAACTCTCTTAACTTGCGCGGAGCCATTTTGCTATACGTGGGTATAGAAAATGGTGGTGTGGTGCCCGTTCAAGATCATCCAGATTCAATATCCCTGTCCTGGGGGCATACCCGAATGATCTGCAGGATACATCACGAAACTCACGGGACCACCGAAACGATCAATCGAAGGTACTGGGTAGTTTCATCCGTGAATGGCCAATAAAGCTAACAACCCTGTTACTCAACCATTTTCCTTAGTTAGCACAAGAATGAGATGATAGCCACGGGTTGGAAGTGTCGTCCCCTCCACACTACGGATCTGTCCAAGGCTTGGCCAATGTCACAGTTTTTAGCAATTACAATCAAGATCGCAAAATTTTGGAGAAAGCCAGTCATCCCACAGATTAAATCAAAGCACCCTTTCTACTAACCAAATCTACATAATGTTGCGTATGCTCCCACAAGTTCACCCAACAAACCTAGTACCTTTTCACGACCACAACTCACCCACCGGTGTAGAAACACGAACTACGGCATGTCAAGTAATTCACAATCAACTTTTAGACCATTAGCAAATGATGAAGATACATATGAAAACGTGGACCAGGTCAACTATACAATGCATGCAAATCACACACCAAAAAGATTACCTGTGATAACGCATCAGACGCCTCCGCTTCAGATCTCCCAGGGAAAGCGTAACAATGGGCCCTATCGTTTGTCTGTCCATTGCCCGTACCATGTTTGCGTACTTAGTGTCTCCATTTTGCCCATCACCTCTCACCTCTGCCGTTGTGATGACACCATTACCTCGCCAACCACGTCCTCAGAAAAGCGGCCTCTACCATGACCACCTCTACCATCTAGCGAGTGGGGTTCTGTAACTCTGGTTGGACAATACCATCTTGATGTGTCCAACCTCCCCACATCCATACACTCTCGGGGATCATGCTAGTCTCGTCGAGTAGTAGTTGACCTGTTCTGAGGTGGACCCCGCACTACTCTGTAGTGAAACTGAATTGGCCGACTTGAGTAACCTCCGGAGCTCTGTCCCTCAGAGTATAACCATTAAACCGAAACAACCTCGCCTCCCCTTCGAAACCTTTCGATGTCGATGTCGTGGTGAAAAGTCGTATGGCTTTCACTCCTTCCACCTCTATCACAAGTCTACACCTCCTTGGAAGGATTTTGCCTGTACCCTACCTGTAAGCTGAATCCGCAACTCTGACCTCCAACCACCTTCACAAAATGGCGAATCCGTTCTTGTGGACTGAAACAACGTTGGTGGCGTATCTTGGATAGTGCGCGAAATCTAGCCTCATACGCGATTTAAACTTCAATCCTCCCTTGCTCTAGACTCAAGACTCGTCCCTTTTCTAATCTCTCAAAGTCTTGGATATACTTCTTTTCTCCCTAACAAGGGTTCAGAATGATTCCCAAGTCATATGTTGTGCCTCCTGTTGGTTGACACTCAACATGTGACCGCCACCACGTCTTGGCGTTCCTTAAACATGAACTCACGAACTCAACGCCAAAACCGTCTACTATACCCATCTTGTGTAGTAGCTCATGACAAATCACCAGACAAAAATCGGAGGCATCCTCGATATCTGCGCCCTATTAAATACTGGAGGTTTTCAATTTCAAGAACTTACTGAAAAGTCATGCTGATCATTTTGTCCATAATAGGCCTCAGTTCAGGCGTGGAATGTGGCATATTCCCAATGATGCAATCCATGCGGGGAGCCATATTAGCCCATTTCGTACCTCTGCAACCGAGTGTTGTTGTCAGAAACACTGGAGGTGCCTGACCCTGATCCGGATAAACCCACTAAGATAAAATACTTTGGTTGATCATCTCTGGGGTAGTTGGGGTGGCATTTCCATCATTCTTCCTTGTTCAATTCTCCCCTTACCGCCCCCTCTCTTTCACCTCCTTCGGTCGGTGTGAGGAGTCACCGCCCTAAGTTCAGATGGGCCTATGTGCTGGTCCTCTTCCTCTAGAGGACGTCTCCCACGACCTCTCCCACGGCCTCTTGCCTTGCTCCTCCTCGAGCTACGCCCAGTGGCTGGCTCCGTCTTTTTTTCTTTGTCTTTCTCGTTAGTTTTCTGCTAAGGTGCGGTCCGTTGCTCTATTCGAACCATCTGCGAAATAGAGTGAAGATGGTCAGATACCATTCTTATCGCCCAATACGCATTGGACTCAAGAGTAGCACAAAGGAGAATGAAATCGTGAAATTTTCCTAAAGTCTTTAGCCTCCAGGAAAGTAAAGGCTCCCCCTACCGTTCCTTAAGAACTCTACTAGCCTGTTTTCTGTGTGATGAGACCAATGACCTAATGCTCTGATACAAGTTTTTGTCATCTACCCAATCATGGCCGACTGGCACACCCGACATTTGCCCTCCCTATGTGAGCGAAACCACCCATCTCAACCTTACAGTTCAAGATAATTCAACAGAAATAATGCGGAAGATTTAAACTCATTAATAAAACAATTCATACTATTTTATTATCCCCAAAAGCTGGAAGTCTCAGCACAAAACCTCTATCTCAATTACTTAACTAGGAATGTCTAAGAACAAAATAACTAAAAGCTAGTCCTGCCGGAAGTTCAAGTCAAGAACTGAAAAAAAGACCAGTCCAAGCCTAGACGCATTAGCTCCACCCTGAATTTCCGATGAATGAAGACTGGCTAGATCTGCTGTTGAGTTGAAGTTGACAGACGTTGGCTGCTTACACAATAAACAAAGAGGAAAACAAACAAAGTAGGGGGTTCGTACAGCCCGCACGTACTGAGTAGATATCATCGGCCCAACTCAAAATAGGGAAACATTAATATATCATAACTAAGTAAATCACTACAATACCACATGTAGCTGAATACAACCTGATTCAATCAATAACAACTATACAACTGACCGGTTACACATGAGTACTCAGCCTCAATACCATACTCTTTTGGGAATTAAGTTCATTAGATTGAGTATATTTCATTATCTTTCAAGATTCATATCCTTTCTTCCTCTTGTGTCGGTACTGACCTGCCGTCCTCTATTTCTATCCTGGTGCCAGGAACCGTGGCACTCCGATCCTCATATTCTATCCTGGTACCTCCGGAGACGTGGCACCCGATCCATATACTATCCTAGTTTCGGAACTTTGACACTCTGCTCCTCAATTCTATCCTGGTACCGGAACGTGGGCACCCGTCCATTTATCTCATCCTGGTGTCGGAAACGTGACAAAAAAAAACAAATCCGCATCCTCTATTCTAATCCTGTACCGGAACGTGGCAACCCGATCTATTTTCTATCCTGGTGTCGGATACGTGACACTACTTTTCTTCCGATCCCTCATCATTCTATCCTGGTACCGGAACGTTGGCCCCGCTCCATATTCTAATCCTGGTGTCGAACGTACCTCCTCCCGATCCTCATATTCTAATCCTGGTACCGGAACGTGCACCCGATCCCCTAATTCATCAAGCCTTCTTTACACTAGGCATCATCATCTCATTTATAATTTTATCAAGCCTTCTTTCATCTAAGGCATCACTCATCTCATTATCTAATTTTCAAGTGAATTAGGGTTCTTTCACGAATTTGGGGATTCAATATCTTCATCATGCTTTTGTTAATTCATCACAATTTTATAATCCATAATCATGGCAAGCAGACAACTTAAGCACATAGCAGGGTTTTACCAATATTATCAACACATAAATATTCACTATTAGAGTTCACTACGAATATCGTAACATAAACCATAACCAACCTCCACGAAGAATTGATCAACAAGCTCTCTTCTCAAAACACTTGGCTATCCTTTCGTCTCTCTCTCTTGATCGTTCTCTCTCCTCTCTCTCTCTTCGCTGTTCTTTCTTTTTCTTTATCAACCAACCCTCTTTCTTTTACCCTAATTAATATATAATTGAAGAATAAAAGTGGCAATAAACCCATCTAATTAACGTTAGGTACCTCTTTTAACCCCCAAGTAATTAGACTTATTAACATTAACACGATAACTTATAATTAAGCAGGCATAGTCTAAAAACGTCCCTTAAAACGTGTAAAGAAGAAATCACGACCCTAACTGGATTGCGTAGCCCGTGACTGGGCCGTCGGCCTGCGACTGTCCGTCCTGTTGTCCGTCACAAGGGCCACAGAGACTTGTTTTGTGTAAGTGGGATATGCCTGTGACGGGCGTCGAGCCTGCGACGGTCCGTCCTGTCATTCCCCGTCAGACTTTCAGAAGGTCGATTTTTCATTACCCCATCAAGTTCAGAGTTCCCTAAGTGTTTTGTTGAAAGACAGGGACCCTCCCCGACGGTCCGTCGTGCCAATTTGAACGTTCCTCGTGCCTCCGTCCACATCTGCCAGTTTTTCCAGAATAAAATCTGTTGCTCAAAACGACTAAACAGGTCGGTTACAGAAACTCATACATGAAGAGAGGAATTCCAAAAGAATTCCGATAAAGAAACCCACAAAGTTAAATTTCGACGGGAAAAAGACCAAATTAATTACCTACTGCACATGTGAGAATCACACAAAAATCTGAACTCTTGCACATTTTTTGACAATCCAAAGTAGAACATGAAAAGCATATCACTCAAACCAAAATTGAAAACACACTATGAAATTATTGTACTTCCAAATAACAAGGATAATTCACATCAATAACCAACCCAATAAAAAATAAACCACATTCACTACACATCCCAAATCCATTTGGAACTTCACCTTTAAAGAAGGAAATGCACACAAAAAACTCCAATTGAAATACGAAAGAAAACCTTACATACATGGAGAACGCCTAAGGAAAGAACTGACTTGTGCACATAAGGGTGGGAGCCTGAATGAGATTACAAACACATGATTGTATCCATTGATACACCTAGAAGAAAGAACACTTAGGGAACTGAAAAGACAAATTGATAGATGGGAAGAAGACCTTAGTACAATAAAAATGAAATAGAACCAGAAAAAATACCCTTAGAAGCAATGAAACAGGCATGTGAAACCAGCCTTTTCTAACTATAAGAGAATAGGGATATAACTGTGTGATTCCTCTTTTGGGCGTGGATTTAGATCATTTTTAATTTAAATAATATTAATATAAATAATATGAAAAAAAAAAAAAGAAAATTGCATTTTTTTCTATCTATCTATATAAATAGGATAATAAGAAAATGTTGTCGGCGTCACAAAATTTTAGAATTTTAAATTATAATAGGAGATGAAAAAATACCACATGTCAGCACCACAAAATTTTAGAAAGTTAAATTATAAACAATTAAATAATATTAATTTTTAATTACATTATCCATTTTTGTTCTCATGTATTATACGAACTGATAATTTAAAGGCTTGTGATAACGACCCATATAATTTTTACATATTTGTTGAAAATTACATAAATTCACAATTAAAATATCATAATCCTATCTCGAATATATTCTTATTCCCTCTCGGAACATTTCCACCCGCCTCGCGAATACAGAGATAGCACCCTTTGATACATCCACCCATAGTATATCATACATTAGTACTGTATCAGACAATCGAGGAATATATTCAAAGCAATGAAAAATTCGAGATTTTTGTAATGAGGAATACGTCTGGAAGAAAATGTATTAGCCTCTAAATGTATGATGATTTCCTAGCTTATAACTATTTTTTTTAAAAGTAAAAAAAACTTCAATATACTTACTTAATAATCTTTTCCAAATGTTCATAACTATATACAATGCGTTATTTTACAATCCAATTGAAAAGTTGAATTCCAAAAAAATCTATGGACCAAGTAAACAGAGAATTGCATTATGTGGAATTTTAAACAACTTTTACAAATCGAGGTTTGAAAAAGTTCATCGACCTCATATACTTACCGCAAGGTGATTTCTATTTTTTACAATATTAGCATCTTCTTTTTGTATATTGTACCATAAGCTTTGCTTTATGATAAAATACTAATCATTGAATCAATCAATTCGTAAAGATCGATTTAAAGCCTCTCAAATTTCTATTTGTCTTTAACTTATGTATATGTGTTTGTAATTTTGGGCTTGTTCCCGGTGAATTTTGTGATACATTTCATTTGTCTCGATTAATAGAAATACTTTATTTATTTTGGGGGGGTGATGAATATTGAAAGTACTTTATTAAACTTGAATTTTCACTGCCACAAACAATAAAAAACAATCATGACTAAATTATATTTCTTTTACATAGCAATCTCATAATGTTATATTCTAAATCTTGAAACAATACTTATTAATATATTGATCTAACTTCATAAAAAGAACAACAACCTGAGCAAATTTTATTTCTATAGATATACAATTGACATAATAATTCTCGGTCCGGGTGTGGATCGAACGGGGAGTCGATGCCACGTCTCCCACACTTCGCACGTGTGAAAGCCCCCCCCTCGCCTACACAGTCTCGAACTCATCGCTATGGCGGACGAGAGGGGAAGGGTCCGTCGACTCACAGACGGCCATCGTTCTGATTCGTCTGTGAGGGTCAAGTTTTCTGCATATTTAAGTTGGTCTCATTTATAGTTTTTAGGAGGGTTTAAGTGGTTTTATTTAGGTGTTTTAGGGAGTCTAATTAAGTTGATTTAATCCCCAATATAAACTCCCAACCCTCAATAATTTAAGACAATTTCCTCAAATACAAACTCTCTCCTTCTCTCGTCTTTCTCTCTCTACTTAACTCGACCATTAGAACTATCAAGGTTTCCGGTTTGGGGGATGGAAAGGGACGATCACATCAAATGGTTGTCAATAGTTAGGTGGAAATCTAATTTAGCTTTTGAAGCTCTTTCCTCAAGGTTCTTCAACTGCATTTTAAAAGTTTGAGTTTCTTGAGGGTTTCATTCATTACAAATTGAGTTCTGTATGAGTTGTTGATGATTTATTTAGGTTATTGAATAGATGAAATGAATTTTCAACTTGAATTAGGACTTGTTAGTGAATTATGGTCTAAATTGAAGAATATGATCCTCCATCCCTAACCCTTGATGTGATCTTGAACCCTATAGGTTTTATAGTCTTCAAATTGATCTGGTTGTTGATTATATTATTATCCTATGGTGTTATTATGATTAAATTAATTTGAATTATAAAATTATCATGCTATTTCCTGATATTTGATTTTGGTTATGAATTGAATTGTGAAATTAGCCTATGTATCTTGCCTTAAGTTATGATCTAGTGTTGAATTGTGTTATAGAGATGTAATTATTTTATTGATTATAATTGTGTGATCATGTTACTCCCCAAATTGGGTTGAGTTATGGGTTGATTGTAAGACCTTGATGATAAACCATGAGGAAGATTTTGTAAATTTTAGAATCTCTGTCTTTAATTCCAATTGTGATTAATTGTGGTTAAGTCATGATGTTACATTGGAGTATGTCTTATACTAGGATTATATGGTGGTATGATATTGAATTGAAATGTCTTGACTATGTTGTAAGGTTGATGAAGGTTTATGTGATATAAGGATGGTGAAAACTATCAATGTTCCTTGATATGCTAATGTGTTAACCTCACTTACATGAATTGTTATGAAAGGACTTATACCTCATACAATTCTTATTGACTATTGATGAGATGATTATCCAGGGTTATACCCTATACCCTATGACCTAAACTACGCTGATGATTGATAATTAAAGGCTTAAAGACATTTTCAAAAAGAGACTCTAGGCTTAGAACAAGTTGACTAGATTGGAGAGAGTCCTTCCCACATAAGAAGATAGAAACACTACTTACTCTTGAATGGTTGGAGACTATATCATTGGGGCCCCGCATACAGAGGGATCCCAACTTTCTCCTAATTCTTGAAACATGTTTTCTCCCTAGGAAGACTTTCGAATTGGATCCACATAGTTACTATGTTTTAATGTTTTGGTACTTATCTTGGCAAGTAGTTCGCGCTTCTTTTCGATTTAGGGTTTTTATGACACCGAATTTCACCAAACTAGATCATGTAAGTCCCCTACAAAAAAAAATGTCGGTTAGGGAAGATGTTGCCAAAGGTTAAATAAATTAAAGGACTTGAACTCTAACTTGTATAACCTAAGAGGTATAGCTTAGTCTAGGTAGGGGTATGAGACTCTACCTAAACATTTCACTAGTTAGCCTTGAGGAGTCTTAGGAGGAGGTTCTTATATATGTTTATGCTATGATAATATATGATGTGTATATATGATGACCATGGCACATTGTTGATACTATATGTGTATTAGTTCATTCATGAGTATGCCTTGGCTTATAATGTTAATATATGATGAAATGTAAAACCTAAGTGTTATGTTACGTAAAGTTGGACATTGGTCATGGTTTCTTGTTGAGGCTAATTGATTGAGTAAGGTTATGGGACATTGCTTGGTTATTTCACTTGTTGACTTGATAAGGGCTAATGAGTAGTTGTCTTGCTTATTATGATATGATTGACTCTTATTCATTCTTGTGATGTCATTCCTTGATGAAAGGGTTGTAGCAAATCATGGTTTCAAGTTTGTTGGAATACATATTACTTTTTGAGTTAGTAAGCATTATTGGTTGATCCATATGACTTGCTTGGCTTTGTTTTAGGTTCCAAAAGGCGTAAAATGGCATGTTTTGACTAAAAGTCCTTTTTTAGCATGTTTTGCTTGTATATGTGCATAAGGTCTCATACTTAGTACATGTGGAGTACTATCCCCATTTTCTCCCCCTTTTCCCAAATATTTTAGGTTTTGATCGTTGAAACTGTTTGGAAGGCGACGTTGTTGAAGGCTTGGATTCTTCCTTTCTCCAAGTAGGGTAGGTCCTCAACTTTTGAGGGCAATGCCATCATCTAACTTACGAACTTGTTATCAGCTTAATGACTCTTTCATTTCTTTCTTTTTTAATTGAGTATTATACTTTTATATGACCTGTATGTGGTCTTGTTGGATTGATGTAAGGGCTATGCCCATATTGTGATAATCGTTTAGATGGTATGAGATGAGAAAATCATTTAGACTATTTTTATATTTTATATATATGTATGTGAAATTAGAGTAGTAGGCTATGTAACCTTCCTATACTAAGGGTCTATGTATACTCAATACGACTATATATTATGTGTATTTAGAGGTCTATGTAAACCTCCAAGTAGTTATAATGAAAGTTTTAAATTTTTCCGCATTTTTCAACTTATGAATTATTGACATGAAACTAAGAGGCTAGTCTTAATCCTTAAAAAGGACGACGACGCCGGTTACGTCTAGGGGGTAAATTAGGATGTGACAAACTTGGTATCAGAGCATCTGGTTGAATATCGTTGAGTTATGTCTCTCTCTCTACCACGTCTATGTATGTCTGTATTCATAATTGTGAAGCGTGCCACTCGTATAAGTAGGAACCTATATGATGCTTAAAAATTGTTCTCTTTCTCTGAAATCTTATATCGTGCCGATAGAGCATACTTATGGTGTGATTTAACATCTAATACTATTGTTATGCTTATAGGAAGCATGAACACTCGAAGGAATGCGACTCAAAGACTTGAAGAGGAAATTGCCAATGCGGGAGCTCCTCCCTGTGATGAGCAAGTTCCTCCACTTAAAGAAGATGCTAATGTTGAGCAAGCACCAATCAATCCTCCTCTTTTGACAGATGAGAATATAAGAACCTCTCTTCTTCAAATGTCCTAAGCTATCACTACTCAAGCACAAACGGCCACGGCTCAAGCCCAAGCTATGACAGCTCAAGCAAACTGAGAGGTTGTACCCCGTCCTCATCAACAAGTCACTATTATGGCTTCCCATCTAAGGGACTGCACTCGAATGAACCCTCCTACTTTCTACGGGTCTAAGTTTTATGAAGACCCCCAAGAATTCATCGATGAAGTCTCTAAAATACTTTTGGCTATGGGGTTGTTCACAAGTGAGAAGGCCGAGTTGGCCATATATTAACTCAAGGACGTGGCGCAAGCTTGGTATGTGAAATGTAGGGATAATAGGCCATTGAGGGGTGGTCCGATGACTTGACAGATCTTTAAGGCGGATTTTCTAGAACGGTTCTTTCCTACGGAGATGAGGGAGGAAAAGTGGTGGAGTTTATCAAAATTCTCCAAGGAGGAAGGAGTGTCCATTAATACTCTTTGGAATTCATTAAGTTGTCCAAATATGCTCCTTCTTTTGTTTTCGATCCTAGAGACAAAATGAGCCACTTTGTGACGGGGTTGTCAGAGGACTTACAAGAGGAGTGCCATTAGGCCATGCTACATGACAACATGAACATTTCCCGCCTCATGGTGTATGCAAGAAGGGTTGAAGAGGCAAGGGATAATATAAAGAGTAGAGATGCATAGAGGGCAAGATCATTTGATGGAGGTTCTTTCAAGAATAGGCTTGAAATACAAGACAAGGCTAGATTTAAGTAGCGGGCTTCAAGTCAAGTCCCTTCCAAGTTCCCAAAAGCTAGTGGTGATAAGGTGTCAAACCCTAAATTCAAGAAGGGAAAAGGTATTAATTCACCAAATGAGAAGCCAACTTGTGGAAAGTATGGTAAAAAGCATTATGGTGATTGCCTTAAGGGGACAGATAATTGCTTTAGTTGTGGCAAGAGTGGTCACAAGATGAGAGATTGTACAAAATTGAAGAGTCAAGACAAGGGTTATGGTCAAGCTCAAGCAAGTGGTTCTAGTGATGCTTCAAATAAGAAGCACTTCCATACTCTACGCTCTAGGGGTGACCAAGAAACTTCTCCCGACGTGGTGAACGGTATGTTGAAAGTCTTCTCTTTTGATGTATATGCCTTACTTGATCCTGGCACTACTTTATCATTTGTTACACCTCTATTAGCTAAAAATTTTGATATTTTACCCGATATTTTGCATGAACCTTTTGTAGTGTACTCCGGTGGGTGAGTTGGTTGTTGCAAAAAGGGTGTATAGAAATTGTCCGATAATATTGCCCAATAGAGTTTCTTATGTTTATCTAGTAGAACTCGATATTCTTGATTTTGATATTATATTGGGTATGGATTGGTTGCATGCATGTTTTGCCTCCATTGATTGTAGGACAAGAGTGGCGAGGTTCAACTTCCCAAATGAACCTGTTGTACATTGGAAGGGGGAAAATTCTATTCCTAGAGGTCATATTATTTCTTATCTAAAAGCATGCAAAATGATCACAAAAGGTTGTCGATATCATATAGTAAGAGTCCAAGATCTAGACTCCGAAGTTTCTCCCATTGAGTCGGTCCCCGTAGTGAGTGAGTTTCCAGAGGTATTTCCTAATGACCTTCTCGGTATTCCTCCCGAACGGGAAATTAACTTTGGTATTGATTTGCTACCGGATATAAATCCCATATAAATTCCTCTTTATCAGATGACTCCAGCCGAATTAAAGGAATTGAAGGCTCAACTCAAGGATTTACTAGACAAGGGTTTTATAAGGCCTAGTATTTCTCTGTGGGAGTGCTCCGGTTCTATCTGTGAAGAAGAAAGATAGGTCCTTGAGAATGTGTATTGATTACCGCCAACTCAACAAGGTCACTATTAAGAATAAGTATCATCTCCCTCGTATTAATGACTTATTTGATCAACTCCAAGGGGCGAGCTACTTTTCAAAGATAGACTTGAGGTCGGGGATATCACCAACTTAGGGTGAGAGGTGAGTATATACCAAAGAAGACCTTTCAGACTAGGTATGGGCACTATGAGTTCTTGGTCATGTCTTACGGTCTCACTAATGCTCCGGCGGCATTTATGGACCTAATGAATAGAGTGTTTTGAAGTTACCTGTATTCATTTGTCATTGTCTTCATTAATGATATCTTGGTATATTCGAAGAATGAGGGAGATCATATGGGTCATTTGAGGGTGGTATTGCAAACCTTTAAATAACATAAATTGTATGCCAAATATAGTAAGTGTGAGTATTGGTTGAGGTCGGTGACATTTCTTGGGCACATCATCTCTAGTGAGGGAGTTGAGGTAGACCTAAGAAAAACCGAAGCGGTGAAAATTTGCCTAGACCATTGACACCAACTGACATTAGGAGTTTCTTGGGTCTAGCAGGTTATTATCAGAGGTTCGTGGATGCTTTTGCATCTATTGCGTCTCCTTTGACTAATTTGACTTAAAAGAGTAAGAAGTGTGAGTGGTCGGAGGCATGTGAGAAAAGTTTCCTATTGTTGAAAGATAGGCTCACTTCTGCTCCGGTGTTTGACTTTATCGGAGGGTACAAAGGTTTTTATAGCATATTGGATGCATACTGAGTGGGTTTGGGGTGTGTGCTTATGCATCACGGGAAATTGATAGCCTATAACTCTAGGAAACTTAAGATACATGAGAGAAACTATCCTACTCATGACCTTGAGTTAGAGGCCATCGTATTTGCCTTGAAAATTTGGAGGCATTACTTGTATGGGGTTCATGTTGATGTCTTTACCAACCATAAGAGTCTCCAATATGTGTTTACCCAAAAAAAGTTGAATCTTTGACAAAGAAGGTGGCTAGAGTTGTTGAAAGATTATGATATAAGTGTCCTTTATCACCCCGACAAGGCTAATGTAGTTGCAGATGCCCTAAGTCGTATGAATATGGGTAGTGTATCCCATCTTGACAAAACCAAGAAGGACCTAGCAATGGAAGTACATAGGTTGGGGTGAGGTTGGAAAGTTCTCCGGATGGGGGTGCTATAATTCATCACAACTCTGAGTCATCTATAGTGGTTGAGGTGAAGTCCAAACAACACCTTGATCTAGCCTTCATGGAGTTGAAAGAATCGGTTCTCGGCAAGTTGAATGAATCATTATCCTTGAGGGGGGATGGTGTGCTAAAGTACCAAGGGAGATTGTGTGTTATCGATGTAGATGGCTTGAGGGATCGGATCCTAGAAGAAGCCCATGGGTCTCTCTACTCAATTCACCCGGGTTCGATAAAATGTACTAGGACCTAAGGAAGATATATTGGTGGGAAGGTCTAAAAAGAAACATAGCGGAGTTTGTCGCAAAAATTTTGAATTGTTAACAAGTAAAGACCGAAACCAAAATCCGAGTGACTTACTACAAGAGATCCAAAGTCATATTTGGAAGTGGGAAGACATCAATATGGACTTTGTAGTAGGTTTACCTCGGACTCAAAAGTCATAAGATTCCATTTGGGTGGTTATGGATCGATTGACTAAGTCCTCTCACTTTATTCTCGTGAACTCTTCATACTAGATGGATGATTATGCAAGAATCTTACAAGATGAGATTGTGTGCCGCCATGGCATTCCGTTATCCACTATATTGGATCGGGGTACATAATTCACATCTAGATTTTAGGTGTCAAAAAGGGTTAGGTACTACGGTGAAGTCGAGCAACGCTTTTCATCCCCAAACGGATGGTCAAGTGGAGTGTATGATAAAAACCCTTGAATATATGCTTAGGGCGTGCATTATTTATTTGAAAGGGAGTTGGGATAAACATTTACCTTTGGTGGAGTTTGCCTATAACAATTGTTTACATTCATTCATTTCTATGGCTCCCTGTGAAGCCTTATATGGTAGGAGGTGTAGGTCTCTTATTGGGTGGTTTGAAGTGGGTGAGCCTTCGCTTCTTGGTCCCAAGCTGATTTATAAGACATTGGAAAAAGTTCATATCATAAGGAACCGGTTGCAAACGGCCTATAGTCGACAAAATCTTATGTTGGTCATAGGAGAAGGGATTTGGAGTTTGAAGAAGATGATAAGGTGTATTTTAAAATTTCACCATTGAAAGGGGTTGTTAGATTTGGCAAGAAAGGGAAGTTGAGCCTTCGTTATGTGGGTCCCTACAAAATCTTGCAAAGGGTTGGTAAGGTTGCTTATGAATTGAAACTTCCTAGTGAATTAACTTCGGTTCATCTGATTTTCCATGTTTCTATGTTGAAAAAGTGTATCGGTGATCCCGAATCCTTTCTTCCTATTGAGGGTCTTGGTGTCAAGGATAACCTTTCTTATGAGGAAGTTCCGGTTCAAATTTCTGATAGGCAAGTCAAGAAGTTAAGGAATAAAAAGGTGGTTTCTGTAAAGGAGTTATGAAAGAATCACCTAGTTGAGGGTTCAAAAATGGGAGGCCGAGGCCGACAAGAAGTCCTGTTACCCTCATGTTTTTGAGAATTAAGGTTAGTCATTCTTTTTAATAATATAAAAATTACAAAAATTTAAGGTTTCTTGATTTTTGGGTGAAGTTTGGCAAGGTATGCATTTTTGTAAGCCTTACAGTAAAATATTTCTTTTGAAAACTCTAAATTTTTCTTTTTGGTTTCTTAGAGTTATGTTGTACATTTTGGTATGGTGAGTCTTTATGAAATGATATGTAGCATGTAACTGACTCATGTAATGTATGTTGAGCTCATAAGTGTTGTGAGAAGTAGATGCCCCATTATGAAGTGTTTTGAGACTTATGTGTGGTAATATGAGTTTTCCTATTTGGTCTGTTTAAATGTCATGGTTTATGTTGATTTGATATTGTTGATTGGTTGGGATGCTTGTCTTGAGTCTATTTCTTCCTTCAAAAGAATTTTAGTGTCATCCAGGGACGAATGTTCCTAATGGGGGGGGGGATAATGTAAAAACTTGAAAATCTAAGACGTGTTGTAAAGCCTAACATAGGTGTCTTAAGGTGTAATTACTGTTTTTAAGTCCATTATAAATGAATATAGGTCATTTAGAAAGTATAAGAACCAAAACGCCCAAGAACGTCCATGACGTTCGGGAAATTGTTTCAAAGGGATGTTAGCGTGCCTTAGCCTATTTGACTAATTTTTAGGAGTCGGAAATGTACGAAAATTTGTAAAAAGGTAGTAAATAGGTGTTGGAGGGATTTCATGGTTAAAACGTCCAGGTATGACTTCTCAAGGACCGAACAAGGGCACTTGAGGAGGACCCTGGCAATTTGAAGCAACACTGCCCAAGAGTGTGCATAAACGGGACAGAAAATGGCCCTTGTGTGGAATGACAGGGAGTCGGTGCCACCGTCATCCCACACTTAGTCCGGTTTAGAAGGTCCATTGACCCGCATAACCTCTGAACTAATCGACGGAGTGTAGAGGTGCAGGCGACGGTCCAAGTGTGGATCGACGGGGCATCGATGCCACCGTCGTCCCACACATAGACAATGCACGGAAGACCCTCGCCTAAACACTCTCTGAACTCATCGACGAAGTGCACGACGAGAGAGGAAGGGTCCGTCGACTCACAGACGGACAGTCATTCGGGGTCTCATTTGTGACGGTCGAGTTTTCTGCTTATTTTAAGTTGGTCTCATTTAATTAGTTAGGGGGTAGGTGGTTTAATAGGGGTTAAGGGAGTCTAATTAAGTTGATTTTAGACCCAATATAAGTACTCTCAACCCTCATTAATCTAAGATAATTCTCAATACAAATTCTCTTCCTTCTCTCTTTTATCTCTCTCTACTTGAACTCACCATTGAGGACTAGCAACAATAAGGGTTTGGGGGTTGGAAAGGGATGAATTCACCATCAAGTTGTTTTCGAACATTAAGGTATGAAATCTATTTCACCTTTGAGACTCTTTCCTCAAAGAGATCCTTCAATATGAATTTCAAAAGTTGAAGTTTCTTATGGGTTTCATTCAATTACGAAATTGAAGTTATGGATTGAGTTGTTGATGATTTCTTTAGGTTAAATTGAATATATTAATATGAATTTCAGCTTGATTATGGAAATTGTTAGTGGTTTGGTCTAAATTGAAGAATATCATCATTTATCCCTAACCCTAGATTGTGATCTTTACCTATAAGGTTTTATAATCATTCAATTGATCTGGTTTTTGATTAGATTACTATCCTATGGTGTTATTATGATTAAATAAAGATGAATTATAGGACTATCATTCTAGTTCTTAAGATGTGATTTAGGTTATGAATTGTATTGTGAAATTAGCCTATGTATCTTGCCTTAAGTTATGATCTAGTGTTGAATTGTGTTATAGAGATTCAATTGGCCTTGTTAGCTTATTGGTTATCATTGTGTGCTGATGTTACTCGCCATATTGAGTTGAGTTATGGATATCAGGTAAGAGTTTGATGATAGACCATGAGGAATACTTGGTAAATCTTAGAATCTCTATCTTTAATTCCAATTGTGATTAACTGTGGTTAAGTCATGAGGTTACATTGGAGTATGCCTTATACTAGGATTATATGATGGTATAATGTTGAATTGAAATATCTTGACTGTGTTGTGAGGTTGATTAAGGTGTATGTGATATTAGGATAGTGAAAACTATCAATGTGCCTTTATATGCTATGAAATGCTAATGTGTTAACCTCACTTACATGAATTGTGATGACAGGTCTTATACTCATACGATTCTTGTTGAGCTATTGATGATGATGATTATACAAGGTATTTGTACAACCCTATGACCTAAACTAAGCTATGATTGATAAATAAAGTATTAAAGACATTTTAAAAAGGGACTCTCGCTTAGCACCGAGTGAATTATATTGAGGATAGTCCATTCCCAAATAGGGAAGGTATTAACACTACATTACTCTTGAAATTGGAGACTCTAATGCATGGCGCATAAAGAGGTTTCCAACTATATCTCCTAGTTCTTGAACTCTGTTGCCCCTATAGGAATACTAGCTAGTGGAACCATGTAGTTGCTATGTTTCATGTTTTGGTACTACCTTAGCCAGTAGTCCGCCTTCTTTCGGTGTAGTGTTTTATGACACTGGATTCCACACTAGCTCATATGGTCTATGTCGGTTAGGACAAGATGTTCCCAAAAAGTAAAATGAGTCAAAGGACTTGAACTCTAATTGGGATAACCTAAGAGGTCTAGCTTAGTCTAGGTTGGAGTATGAGACTCTACTTAAACATTTCACTAATAAGACTTGAGGGGAGTCTTATTAAGAGGTTCTTATATATGTTTATGTTATCATAATATATGATGTGTATATATGATGACCATGGCACATTGTTGATACTATATGTTGATTAGTTCATTTATGACTATGCCTTGGGTTATAATGTTAATATATGATGAAATGTAAAACCTAAATGTTATGTTACGTAAATTTGGACATTGGTCATGGTTTCTTGTTGAGTATACTTGATTGAGTAAGGTTATGGGACTTTGCTTGGTTATTACACTTGTTGACTTGATAAGGGTTAATGAGTAATATTCTTGCTTATTATGATATGATTGACTCTTATTAATTCTTGTGATGTCATTCCTTGATGATAGGATTGTAGCAAATCATGGTTTTAAGTATGTTGGAATACGTATTGTTTGTTGAGTTAGTAAGCATGTTTGGTTGATCGATATGACTTGCTTGGTTTTGCATTAGGTTCCAAAAGGGATAAAATGACATGTTTTGACTAAAATTTTCTTTTTAGCATGGCTTGCTTGTATATGTGCATAGGGTCCATACTTAGTACATGTGGTGTACTAACCCCATTTTCTTTCCCCTTTCCCAAACATTTTAGGTTTCGATCATTGAAGAGTTTAGAAAGCGACATTGTTGAAGGCTTAGATTCTTCCTTTCATCCAAGTAGGGTAGTCCTCAACTTCCGAAGACAATGCCATCATCTAGCTTACGAAAATGTTATGAGCCTAATGACTCTTTCATTTCTTTCCTTTTTAATTGAGTATTGTACTTTCGTATGACTAATATGTAGTCTTGTTGGATTGATGTAAGGGCTATGCGCATATTGTGATAATTGTTTAGATGGTATGAGATGAGACAATCATTTAGACTATTTTTATATTTTATATATATGTATGTGCAATTAGAGTAGAAGGCTATGTAACCTTCCTATACAAAGAGTCAATATATACTCGATACGAATATATATTATGTGTATGTAGAGGTCTATGTAAACCTCCAAGTAGTTATAATGAAAGTTTTAAATTTTTCCGCATTTTTGAACCTATGAGTGTAATGACATGAAACTAAGAGGCTAGTCTTAGTCCTTAAAAAGGTCGCCGCCTCTAGTTACGTCTGGGGGTAAACCCGGGTGTGACACTACACTCTAAATATCATATCGTAAAAGAAACTCTTAATCTTAACCCCCACAACATAACCAATATATTTCTACAATTTTCTTCGATGAGATTTTAAAAGTTTTAGAGGGATACATTAGCTCAGTAGAAAACACGACTAAATACGTCCGGTGAGAGTAGAAGATAGTATATTAGATCTAGAGGATATAATAGATATAGATATAATATATATATATAGATAATATTTAATCTGCACAATTAGTAGTTAACAAAATTATAGGTATTGCAAATATTAAAAAATTTATAAAATAATTATTTATTGAAGGAATGTTGATGGATTGAAGTTGTTAACCTAATAAGGGAATAAGGGAGATATATAAAGAGTATAGGGAAGAGTACTAATCTAATTATGACTAGGAGTAAGGAGTACTAATCCTAATAGGGACTAGGATTAGTACACAGTATAGTAAATACTAAATTTTTTATACTATTATAATAATATATGTTATATCCCCCGTCAAGCTGAGCTGAGCGGAAGCGAGGAGGAAGCGGACCGGAAGCTTGGAAACTGACCTCCCTATATTGATTATCCTCAAGATACTCGCTCTCCATTTTTTTTTTCCCGCATTCCTTGCTGGTAAATGTGCTGTCAGCTCGGGAGAGGCTTGGTGAGAGGAGAATATCAGACGGGTGTTCTTCAGTGGGACATACGGCACAGTCATGGTGCAAGCTGGAACTTCATCGCGAGCAAAAGAGACAATCGGTATCAACATGCTTCATTTTTCTAGTGTTGTAGGACGGAATCTTGGCCACACATATGGTTGATTGTTGTCACATAATAGGAGAGCAGGAATAGGGGAGTGGCGCGGAGTTAGCGAAGAATAAGAATAATGTGACCCCATTGGTCTCTAGCAGCCAAGAAGAGCAGGGCACGGTATCAGCTTCAGGCGAGGACCGAGAGACCTAGATTGTTTTTTTGTACACCAGAGGAGACAGGTCCGGCCCAAAAAAACGAGAAAACCCCGATGTAGATTTTCTGTCATTTTTATAATCGCCCAATCGATTGAGAAACCACGAAGCTCCACATTCCCAGGGTTCGTCAGAAGGAGTAAACCAAGACCAAGAAGGCCAAAATGACCTGAGAATACCGTTTTTAGACAATGGTATCATGTTCACTTGGTTGATGCTGCGCTGAGCAACCGGTGACAGCAAAATGCGATGTCAGGAGGGGTAATGGACCAGATTACTGTAGAGCCCCAATGAGGCTGCGGAATGTGTGAATCGGCAAAGGGAGTTTGCTCTAGTATTCTCCATGTCCCCCCGGGTTCGGTTCGAGTGTCGGCTCCCATCGTAGACGAAGACGGGGGAGATGACTTCCATCGGTGTTGGTTCACTGGTGTATTTTTCCAGTACAGCTTCTGCCCAACAGAGATCTCGAGCATTATTTTGATTAATGAAGAACAAGTCCTGCCTGTCCGAGAAGGAAGAAACATTCCATTACCAGAAAGTAATGAACGCGCCCAAGGTCCTTCATTTTGAAGGTGGTGTTTGCCATAGCTCGAGTGACATCCTGAATGGAGAGCTGCGCAATAAGTTAGTAGTATAAGAGCAGATAATAATGATATCATATCATAGACAAGAAGAATGATATTACCGTGTGCTGAATGTCGCGGGGTAAACAGACTAGTGTCGTGTACGTAACACGTAAAGAATAAGTCCCTTGGGGGAACGTTTTCAGACGTGCTTCGTACCAACACGGGGCGGGGCTGCTTGAGAACATACAGAGACTTCGGGAGTTTGCAACATGTTGAGGGAAGCTGGGGGGGGGGGGGATCAACATAGCCCAGTGGTTCGTTATGTAGATAGTTTCATCAAGCATGCCTGCAGAAATCATTGGGAAACACCAACGATTGATGAGCAATAGTGCGCAGGCGAGTGACAGTACAGGCGAAGGTTCCGGCCGAATAACAGGACTGAATGTCTCGGAGTAAGTATCAAGCCCCCATATCTGATTTCTGTAGCCTTTTTGCAACCAACATGAGCCTTGTACTTGGAAATAATGCATCTGATGGGGTTTATTTGTACACCCATTTACCAGCCCACTGGGTGCCGCCCATAGGCTGGTACAAGAAACCAAGTTTTTGATCCCAGTAAAGCTCTTAAAAACTCGTCATCCATAGCATGAGCCAAAGAAGCATTTTTGAGGCAACAGAAAAAAAAAAGTGGTGTTGGTTCACTATCGGGAAGGGGTTGTATTGGTAGTATGGTAGCCTGAAAGGTTTGGGTTTAAAGATATCGGCTTTGCGGGTTAACATGGATGATTATTGAGGGGGTGGCACGGTGCGGCGGGTGTGCTTGGGATCGGGGGTGGCCGGGAGGGAAGGACCCAAAATGGATCGGGCTGGAGATGTTGTGGTAGGGGTGGTTCGGGTTGGTTGTGAGTGGGGGGGTGGGTGGTTGCGGTGTTGTATTGTTGGGTGAGGTCGAAGGGGTGATGTAGGGTGGTTGGGGTGGGGTAGTGGGTGGAGGGATGTGGGGAGGTGCGTGAGGGACCCTGTGAGTATGTTGGAAAAGGGGAAGGACGCAAGATGAGTATTTTGGAGAGGAAATAGAGTCGTGGGAGGAAACTCATTCGACAAAATTTGACATTGACGGATATGTGAATTTATGAGTTTGTGGTCAAGACAGCGATAAACCCTTGAAGGTTAGGATGATTTTTTAGCCCAAAAAAAACGAAGGACGGGATCGGGTTTTGTAATTTGTGAGTAATATTGAGGGCGTAGGCCAAGGGTAGGAAAAGACACCCAATGACGCGGAGGTGGTATAGGTTGTGTTATAATTGGAAGGAAGTTCTTGGTAAAGGAGTGATAGGGTGATTTGTGGAGAGGGTGTCGAATGGGGCATTCTATTAATGAGGTAGTTTGCGGTGGCTAGGCTTCTACCCAAAAGGAGACAGGGAGATGAGATTGATGTAGAAGAGTAACCACCATTTCAATGAGATGGCGTGCGTACGATCCTCAGCCACCCCATTCTGTTCGGGAAGTGTATGGACAGAAGGTTTGTCGTTTGATTTGTATATCCCAGGGATTCAGAAAACTGGCCAAAGATGTGAGTTTACATATTCCTGTCAATTGTCACTTCGAAAATGTTTTAACATGAGATATTGAATTGTGTTTTGACATTTTTTCAAAAGTGGACAAAGGTGTGTATGCCTGTGATTTGATGTTTTAATGGGTACAACCATAGTGTATTTTGTAAATAAAATCATCACAAAACAGAATATAATAACGAAAAAGCAAATGAAGGAAAACAATACAGTTAGGGACCCCATAGGTCAGAAGAATGAAAGAAGTTGAAAAGGTTTGCAGTTGTACGCTTCTTAGATAAAGTAAAGGTTAATTTATGAGATTAGCAATTGAACAGGATAGTCACAATTGTTTACATGAATGGAAGAAAAAAGAAAACCTAATGGAGACATAAAGAATGATTATTTGAGTAGAAGGGTGACCCAGACGGACTGTGCCAAAAACAGGACTGTGGCCATCAGCCGAAGAAGCCACCGAGCCAAAGGAACGCTTTCTGAAATTGATGTGGGCGACGAAACTGTGACCAGGAAGAAGTACAGACCATGCTCACAGGGGCCCCTGAAAATGACCCTTGGGTAAGTACTGTTAGGATCTAAAAATCATTAGAGGGTGAAATAGAGTGAGCAATTATTGTCTTTTGTGAATTGGTGAACTGAAAGGAGATGTTTATAGAAGGACGTGAGTAAGGTTACCTAGGTGAATGAAGATAGCGGTGGGGGTTTTAATGGTACCCGTGCCAGTGTGAGAAATATTAAGGACTCACGTTGCCAACAGTAATTTACATTGGAGCCATGATATGGATTGGGCGTTAAGCTTGGATAGATCAGAAGTAACGTGAATGTTGGCCCCAGTATCCATAGCCATTCAGAGAAGGCCGCTGGCTTGAGATAATGCATATCTGGCACGGTTATCACTATTTCGGTCTCCTCATACCGTAACCAAAACGAACAACGGTGGGTCCTATGTCTGACAGATTTGACAAGTTGGACATTCCTCCGCTCGTAAGTTGCCTGCACGCCGCTGGAAGAGTTGAAGGTAAGAAGTTGTATATGACGAAGGATTGGGAAGGCGCTTTTTTGTTGTTGTTGACAGCGAGTAATGACCGCGTACGGAGGGACGATTTTGCCCTCCCCCCCCACCCCATGCCGCCACCGCGCCCGCGGCCTCCGATGTTCTGCGTAGCCGGCGGCTCCCTGTCGGGACGCCACCACGCCCCCCGCGGATAGTTCTGGCTTTGCGTGAGGGCGGGGCCGGCTCCATAAAGCGGCGTCACGGGAAGAAGTTTGCTCTCCATGATCCAGGTGTGGTTCTTGCACTTTTATTTCTTAGCAACGAGGAGAGAGTCGCCGGTCAACGGGCGTTGGACTGATGGCGAAAACCGCCTGTTTTAATGGAGGGAATGGAATAACTAATGGGAACCCCCGAAAGAAGCCACCATGACGAATCTTTTCGGCAAAAATTTCGTTCACGGTGTCGAGGGCTGTGATGGATGGTGGGAGGGGACCTCGTCTCAAATACTCTGCCATAGTTTTCGTGCCTTTGGTAATTGTGTGGAGACGATTCACGCAATTGAAAACATGAGAGTGGGAAGGAAGGAGGGAAAAATTGATGCTAGCGGTTGCGAGGGCCGTCCACAGGGCTGAAGAGTTGTGTAGGATCGAAAGTGTTTGAACGTGGGAGAGATAACTGCAATCAAACATGATCGGATTTGGGTCATCCACGCTTTCCACAGGCGGCATGGGCCGGAGGATGGTTTTTCTGATTGTCTGTGGAGGTATGATGGGGGGGGTGGAGAATGCCGGCGGCGGGTTATGTGCTTCTAATCGACGTATTTGAGAAGGGTAATGGCCTCAAGGGGCTGTATAAGAACGGTGATTTTCCATGTAGGGTAATTATGTTGATTAATTTTTGGGAGAATCAGGGCATTGAAGATGCTTGAGAAGGAGTTAACGCCAGAAGGAAGTGAATCGAGAGGTCCACTCGGTTCATGGCTGCCGCCGCCCAAGAGAAGAGAGGGACGATCGGTGCCCTAAAGAGAAGAAAAAAAACCTAGAGGAAAAGAAGATCTAGGTTTTCTGGCTCTTGATACCATGAAGGAATATTGATGTATTGAAGTGTTAACCTAATAGGGAATCCATGGAGATTATATAGGAGATATAGAAGAGTACTAATCCTAATAGGATTAGATTAAGGAAGTACTAAGCCAATAGGACTAGGATTAGTAACAGTAAATATTAATATGATTTATAAATTTTTAATACTATCTGTTATTAATATGAATAAGTACGAAAAAAAATTTAAGCACATATAAAATACATAAAACACAATAATTACGAATATATATGAAGAAATCGATCAGTGTCCGAATAACGATAATAAATGAATAAGAACGAAAAGAAAATTGAAGAAAGCTTAGAAGTAAATGTATAAATATAAGGATTTAAGAACTCAACATCGTCTTAAAATTAATTCCACCTAATAAGGGACTCAAAGATTTTGAGTTTCACTTTGTGCTAAAAATAAGATGAGTAGTTATTGAATGAATTAGAGTAAACTAGGTTTTTGACGAAGGACCTATTTTTTGAATTGAAAACAAAAAATTATGAAAAGAAAGAGAAAAAAGCAAAAATTAAGAGATAAAGAAACCAAAAACGTAAAAGAAAAATCCCACTTGGGGATTGAACTCAGGATGCAAGACATCCATTGCAGCGCCATTGCCAATATAATGACACAAAAGTCATTTTTGAAAATATTTGTAAAATTATTATTTCACTCCTCTCGATAGTTTCCTAGAGTTATTTCGAATTAGTGAAGAAAGTTGATCTGAAAATTTTAAAACTATTGGTTAACCTACACTTATTAAATTGGTGAGTGATAATTTAATTGATAAGTATTTATTAAATAATTAATTTATTTAGTTAGTGATTATGAATCAAGTCAATGTTCATTTAAAATTCAAATAACTTGACTCATGCATAGTGATAAATTGAGATTAATGGAGGTCAATAATTATTTTATCATCACACAACCCACTGTGTTACTGTTATGCTCCAAATCGAGTTGTGAGTGACATCCATACTTAATTTTCTATGTGGGTGAACTAAGGAATCCAAACCTCAACATATACCAATAATTCGACTAGAATCACAACAATAACGTGTAAGCTCCAAAATTTATTAAAGTAACAAATCAACTAAACCTTTAAGGTTTATTACATATTATCCCCAAAATCTGAAAGTCATCATATCAAGGATATCTAATCTCCAAATACTAAGTCTAAAAATATCAAATACACCAAATAAAAGAATAGAATGGTATGTGTCCGAAAATGTAGGACATTATGTAATGACTGAGAGAATTCAATATGATCTTGAATGAATAGCTCACCCTGGAACCTAATATGCTGGAGATCGACTTGAGCTGAGGAAAAGTCAAAGTCGTGGGTACACTCATTGCACTCCATAAAATAAAAACAAAGAAAACACAACTAGGGCTCATTACAAGGCAACATGTACCAAGTAGGTATTATCGGCCAACCAAAAATAGAAACTAATATACAATAAATAATATTATGAACTCAACTATAACACTTAACAGGTGAAAATCAACAAACAACATGAACGAGTATCAACAACATTAAAGTAAGTATGTAATAAAAGACAACAATGTCAAGATCATCCTTGAGGACTCATGCCTCCAACTAAATCACTTGGGGAATTGAGTTCTTTGGGATTGAGTACATTCCGTTAATTCAATATATTTTTCCTTTATACTATCGT
Organism: Solanum habrochaites; assembly: GCA_027704765.1. Classification (NCBI taxonomy): domain Eukaryota; kingdom Viridiplantae; phylum Streptophyta; class Magnoliopsida; order Solanales; family Solanaceae; genus Solanum; species Solanum habrochaites. The sequence continues at coordinate 16,530,760 of JAKWJA010002497.1, forward strand.
GTCGGAAAGTGACACTCCGATCCAATTATACCGTGTCGGAATGTGACACTCCGATCCAATCATACCGTGTCGGAATGTGACACTCCGATCCAAGAATACCGTGTCAAAATGTGATACTCCTATCAAATAATACCATTAATTTATAATTTATTATCACCACTTTGAATTCGTTGATATTATTACATCAAGCCCTTTATTCAAGGCATCACTTCGATAAGGAGGGTTCAAGAATATAAATTTTACAGTCTCAGAATTTCAGATCAATCAGAAAACACACAACCAAGCAACAACACCGTATAATTAAGTGCATAGAAAACTTCACAATATCATTCAATGTATATCGATAACTATAAAGATTTTACTATCAAATAACATAAACCATAACCTACCTCTATCGTGTAATTGAAGTCGAGCAAACTAATTTTCCAAAGCTTTCCCTCTCCTCATGCTTCCTAAATTTTTCATCTATCAAATATATAATATTTGTATGTTAAGAGTCCATTGTCACCTATATTACTATATATCTAGCCTAGACCCAACAACTCATCCCAAATCAATAGTCTCATTTCTAAACTGTAATACCAGCTAATTTATTATGTCCCATAAGTATTCTCAACTTTCAAGCCTAAGGTTAAGTCTATGTTCCTCCAAATAACTTAATCTAATGATATTCATATTATATAATACACTTAATATTTAATCACTTATCTCAGCATATCAAAACTTAGTTCATAATATGATTAATATAATTAAGCAACGATTGGAGCCATGTTGCAGTAAACAGTGACATTGTTGTATATTGAATAATGGTTTTAAAATTAATAAAGCTCCTAATTTCCAGGCATTGGCAATGATCGTATTCCATTAGCCAATTACACCTGGACCAAAACATTATTTTTCTAACTTTTTATTCCAAAACGTAATCAACAAGTAAATCAAATTCACTTACAAATATTACTTCTTTGAAATAATGTATTTTTATTTGCATTAACCCATATGCATTTAATAATTAGGTATGCGTACCACACATTAATATTTAATGAGAAAATATCATTCTCAATCTTTGACCAATAGAACATACAATCAACTCCACTGATTAATTTATTAAATTACTTACAGAGGTGCAAAAAGTAAATTGAAAATATAATCAACCTTATCCAAATCCAATTGTTTGGTATTTTTTTCCATTAATCATTAAGCCATCATCACGTTCCCCACCCTTTATCCTAAATTCAACATAAAGTAACACATAATACCATTTAAGCTTCCATACCAACAATATATATAATAATGTATGTTACCAATTTACTAAATTAGAAGTAAACTTTGAACTTGTGAACATTTACCAAATTCAGACGAACGGCCGCTTTCCTCCTTTACAGCTAACTCCTCATCTCAAATTGTTTTTAATTATTTAGGGAAATATAATAAGAGTATTAAATTAATTATGGACTTGATCCATTAACTATCAATTATTTATTTAATAAATATACACTATTTAAACAACCTCGGTTGTACGAATAGTTCAAGGTTCTCGTTTGATATTTTCGAAAAGGGTTAAAATAATTTAGTACTAAAAATGATCTAATAGGTCGTTATAATAGATATCAATTTACCCATCGTTTATCCTCGAACGTTTAAAGGAAGGTGAGGGTAAGAAAGAGTAGTTGTTTCAACAATTCATTCAAATTAGTAGTACCCAAGGTCTTATATCCAAAGTATTAAACCAACCAATTGGAGATCTACACCTTCCCCTATACAATGCCTTGAATGGGTCCATCTCACTAATCTAGTGATATTGTTGTTGTACGTAAACTCAGCTAACAACAAAACTATTTCCAATAATGGACTCTTCAACTGATCGATTCTCCAACTAGACATTGACACAACCATCAAGACAAATAGTAACTAACATAACCATGATAAAATCCTGAATCAATATTGGCTACAACCAAAAGTGAACCTGAACTAACCTCCACATAATCATAATACACAAGCCATCACACATTTTCAAAATTTCCTTCTCAGAAAACAAACTTTCACAAGAATAACTTATACAAATTTGATCTTTAGACATCAGGTACTCATCAATATAGAATCAAGCTTATCTGATCCAAAGAAGAAAATGATCAAGTAACCACTCATCAAGCGATACACCCAAGCATACATAACCTCTTACAACATTGTCAAAAATGCTAGATTAGTAGCTATTATAAACAAACCTTAAGATGACAAAACTACAATAGTCTTCACATTCCATCACATAGCCAAAACATAATACGGATGATGAGATAAATCTTAAGTCTATCGAAAAACTATAAATTTTCATGGTAGCTTTCCTACAAATTCTCACAAGCAAGGTGGTACATGTATAACCACTCAAATACTTCAACTACACCAAGACAACACTAAATATGTCTTATAGAAAATAACTAAGGTGGAATAACTCTAAATACTCCTTCCATAGTATCCATATCAAACATTTTCATTCAACGGACTCTAACTCTAAATACTCCTTCCATATTATCCCTATCAAACATTTTCATTCAACGGACTCTATCTCTTTGATTTTCTAGCTAACCACAATCACCAATTTAGTCCCTACTATAATTGCACACACACTTGGTTTATCGAACACCACATCCACTAAAGTAAACATTTTTAATACTAGCAAAACATCATAACCACATCAATTATCTACCTACTCCTAAACCATCGTTAGTATCAAAGTATATTTTTTTATCAAATACATATTTAAACTATAGATATCTCTCTTTCTATTTAAACATTTCATGACAAATACAAGTCACATACCTTTCCATCTAGATAAAACTATTAAATCACACCCAAAGTCAACTTTACATACCATTCTAAACCTTTATATACCTTATACCAATACTTAACAAATTTTTGGTCATCATATAAGTTTATATACTATTATCACATAACCTATATTTACTATCAGGTGTCTATATAACACATCACATCAGTGTATAGTCCCATCTAAAATAGAAGTTTCAATTCGCTTAAAATTTTCGATAACCATGTATAATTGTAGGTCCACACTATTGCGCATCCATAAGTCACCTACCATTATTTCAACAATTTAGCCCCACATAACAACACATAATCTTGCACATATCATTGGTTGTCACCAAGATCAAAACTCCATCTTTATTAAAGTCAGTGATAAATCCCTAATAAGTCTGTATCAAACTAGTTCACACCTTAAAAATCTATATCTACTTACTTACACAAAAATCAATACAATATTCAACTAAAAATCAAGAATTATACGAGAGATCTTACTTATTCACTTTTCTTAAATTATTTCCATGACACAAAAACTAAATATTATGAACTCTTCAATACACCAGACTCTTGTGCCTCTTGCTGGCTCGCTTACTAATCTTATCATCTGGCAAAAAACTTTTGACAATTTCACTTTAGCCTTTAAATCAAAACATTACGTGAAGATCCCTTAGGTCCTTTAACCACCAAAAGTAATCAAATTTTCTATTCAAAATATGCATTGGTCCTTTCAAATGTTTCTTACTCAATTAAATTTATCATTCCTTATCTTACAATTTCATACCTTGATAAAATATACCACTATGAAGGTATACTTACTACTAAATGTTCAAATTTTGAATTCAACTATGCAATCTAATCCACTTATCTATCGATATTAGCTTATACCTTGAAGATTTTTATGACTTTGTGTATCTTACCTTCTTATTGATCGTCTTTCTATCGACCTTACCATATCTTTCACTAAAAATTCAACCATACTCATTAAGAAATTCAACGCTACAACAGAACTTATCATCCCACTCGAGCTGAACGTTGGTACATTCTTTTCTTAAGTTTTATCTAATAGCCTTTAACCAATATGATGAACCTGTGAAACTATTACATTAACCAATATTAAATATATGAAACCGCGCGTCCCTAAACCCAATTCTCAACCCCTTCAAAGATGCATTCTTAATCCCTGCAATACAGAAAATATTCTTGCTCTCACCTATTTCCAAAGGCTACATATCCCACAAATTTTTATCTCATTTTAATTATGACTCTAGCTCCTTTAAATTATATTTGAGCGGTGCCCCAACATCTCCTAAAACTTGCCATACAACTACATTACTCACTAAATAATAGAAAAACACAACCTTAGATACTCCCAAGTCTTTATTACCATATAAAATTCATCTAAGCAAAAAATTCTTATTATATAATTTCATCTCAATCACAATCCTTCACGAATACCATTTACCGTCATGTTCAATTGGCCCTTGTCATCACCACGAAGTGAACCTTCTCCTCGACCTTACACCTTAAACTCAAATATATTAATCAAATTTAAGGGATTAACTCAATTTTATACGTACTTTCTTACTAAATTCTTCAATTTCCTTCACCCAGGTATACTCAATGGAATTTTCGTTATACATAATCTTGTCATTCAAGTATCAATCCACTCCTTTGGAGCTTAAGATAAAGTCACTAGTCCTTGAACACTCAAGATATACTTCAATACTTAATGCCAAAGATTCACCGCTAAATACTTCATTAAAACCATGCTTAACCAAACATCTGTAGTAACCAACTAGTTGATTTCTCAAATGTGAATGTAACATCGCATCTCATTATATGAACATGTCATACGAATGATATCTTTATAAGTGGTTAGTATTTCCACTTGACAATCAACGTATTCTCTTCCATATAACACTAGAACCACATCGTGAAAAAGCTGTTAGAATCCATTCACACCTTCCTAATATCGAGGAAGATCACATCCAAATAGTCACCAATTCTGACTATTGAATAACTAAATAAAAACATTATCAAATTCATTTAATCTCTACCTACAAGCAATTTCAGTCTTGTTAGATCAGGTCGATAACAGAAGTAACACACTCATAATCTAATCAACGTGCGCATCAATATTGTTTGATAGTTGGATCAGACAATCTTTATATAAACTCAATCCAATTAAGCCATATTAGAGATATGCCCTCAATTGTCTCAACAGTAATTTAATAATTTGCTAAGAAACTAATAATGTTATGATACACTTTATAACTTTACTTCACAAGGTAATGGATGCTTCAATTCTTAGTCATTAATGACACAATAGTCAATCGAGAAAATATATCCATTTTTAAGGACATATTTTTTTTCTAGTGTTGCTAGTTAAACTTCTATTACTCTAGTACTAACCATATATGAAATAGAATGAAGAAATTCAAATACCATTTTATATCACCTATATACCAATTGGATTCAAGTAGTAGCACCAAAGAAAGAAATAAATGAGTTTTCCTAAAGTCACATAGCCTCTCGAAAAAAGTAAAGGCATCCCCCTACCATTCCGCAAGATTCTACTAGATTTGTCCTTGTATGACGAGATCACCAAACCTAATTTTCCAAAGCTTTCCCTCTTCTCATGCTTCCTAACATTTCCATCTATCAAATATATAATATGTGTATGTTAAGAGTCCTTTGATACCTATATTACTATATATCTAGCCTAGGCCCAACAACTCATCCCAAATTAATAGTCAAATTTCTAAACTGTAATACCAGCTAATTTATTATGTCCCATAAGTACTCTCAAATTTCAAGCCTAAGGTTAAGTCTATGTTCCTCCAAATAACTTAATCTAACGATATTCTTATTATATAATACACTTAATATTTAATCACCTATCTCAACATATCAAAAGTTAGTTCATAATATGATTAATATAATTAAGCAACGATTGGAGCCATGTTGCAGTAAACAGTGACATTGTTGTATATTGAATAATGGTTTTAAAATTAATAAAGCTCCTAATTTCCACGTACAGGGATTCAAGATTGGCAATGATCTTATCTCCCTTAGTCAATTACTACCCTGGCCAAAACATTATTTTTCTAACTTTTTATTCCAAAACATAATCAACAAGTAAATCAAATTCACTTACAAATGTTACTTCTTTGAACTAATGTATTTTTATTTGCATTAACCCATATGCATTTAATACTTAGGTATGCGTACCACACATTAATATTTAATGAGAAAATATCATTCTCAATCTTTGACCAATTTTTTTTTTTTTAAATACAATCAACCCAATGATTTTTATTTTATGTTCTAAATACTTACAGAGGTGCAAAAAGTAAATTGAAAATATAATCAACCTTATCCAAATCCAATTGTTTGGTATTTTTTTCCATTAATCATTACGCCATCATCATGTTCCCCACCCTTTATCCTAAATTCAACATAAAGTAACACATAATACCATTTAAGCTTCCATACCAACAATATATATAATAATGTATAACCAATTTACTAAATTAAAAGTAAACTTTGAACTTGTGAACATTTACCAAAATTCAGACGCACGGCCGCTTTCCTCCTTTACAGCTAACTCCTCATCTCAAATTGTTTTAAATTACTTAGGGCAATATAATAAGAGTATTAAATTAAGGGAAAATTGTATGTAATAGCAAACTAATAACTTAAAATAAATGGAGTAGCTAGGGTTTGATTTAATTGTGCTCCATAGCAAACGTTAGCTAAAGTTGTCAGGCGTCTTATCTTCAAAAATCTCGCTCGCCACTCTTTCTATTTCGCTCGCTCTCTCTCTTTATACACAGAAGTATATAAATTCTGTTCTGTTTGATAAAGCGAGGAGGGGAAAAAATTGTATATATACATGCAAAAATATAGATCTTTCGTGTTATACCCCACTTAATTATACAATTACAAAACATTTTACCTCAACAGTGCAGAGAAAAAGGCCACGATATACATTGGAATTATACAACTGCAGTGAAATACAATTTTCTCTAGCGTTATACAACAGAAGTGTATATGTGTTCTTGTTTTTGTATAAAGCGAGAGAAAAAACATATATCTCTTGTATACAGTTATAATATGCAATTGATACATACTTTTAATTCGATGGGCAACTGTATGCAAAGAAAAATTTTATAAAAATATTGCAGCGAAATAGGCAGGCTAAGTATACAATTATGCATTATACAAATCGACAGGTGAAATAGGAGAGCGAATTATACCAATTGCAGCGAAATAGGCCAGCGACTTATACATTTTTTAGGTACAGCGAATTATACAATTGTATTATGTTTATATAGCGAATTATACAGTTATATGGGCTGATAGAGCGCATTATAAAAACTTTACTATAAAATACAAATATGAAATTTTTTGTTTACTATATGTGAAAGTTGCCCATAAATTAATTATGGACTTTATCCATTAACTATCAATTATTTATTTAATAAATATACACTATTTAAACAACCTCGGTTGTACGAATAGTTCAAGGTTCTCGTTTGATATTTTCGAAAAGGGTTAAAATAGTTTTGTACTCAACGTGACTTAATGGTCGTTACAGATACTCTACGAAGAAAAGTCGCCGCATACCAAGAAAGTACGAATCCCTCAGGTAATATGAATCTCAAGCTAAGCTTTAAGAATTTTATACTTTTATATTTACATATTGACTTTTAATACTAGATAACCCACTAAGGTTTTATATGCATTAAGTACAGTTGTTGTTGCGATTCAGTGAGGCGCCAAAGTATCTCTTTTTTTATTATCATTAATAATGTGCAGTCATAATTGTTATTATTACCTTAATGTGTGTTTCGAAAGAGGAGAAATGGAGAAATGAAAAAAATTAGATTTGGAATATAGACAAACATGGCAGTTGGCATATTTGTATAAAGTACCTTTGGTATTGAGAAGACAATTTTGTTGGCTAAAGATGTTGTAATTATTGAAGATATAATTGAATAATGATGATTGAGAATAATAAATAGGAGTATAGGGTATTTCAATTTGAGAAACTAAAACATTGTTCTCGCAGTATTTCTTGGCTGACTTGAGTTCGTTGTTTCTTTGAATTTATAATTATTATCATCGTATTATAATTTAAGTTTGATATATTGTCATATGTTTATTTTATATGAAAACTATTAGGGTTATAGTGTATCGATAAATTAAAACTTTTAGGCTTGAAATTAGAAAATATGGATTTCATCTATTGGTTGAAATAAAAAAAATAAGAAATTTTACTATACATGAGGTGGTGTTTTTTGGCGTCAGGCTAAATCTATCGCCCCTCCAATGGGTTTGTGTTAGTTTTTGTAATGTTATTGTGATTATGAACTCGAATAGATTGAGTTGGAAGTTCAACAAAAGGGAAGACTCAAGTCCTGGAGCTAATTGTTGATTAATTGAACCAAGTGGATTTCTAAATCATTGTTAAGAGTATGAAATGCATGTATTTCCATGAGGTATGTGCTTGGGAGAGAATGAGAACTGTGATGTGGGTGAATTTTCCACATGATTAGTTCTAATGATGTAACACCAAAAGGGTAATAAAAGGGAACTGATATATAATTGCTGTGGTTGTGTGATGTGGTTGATAATGGAGAATGGTTTTGAAAACTTGTTGAATATTGTTTGATGTGGAATTAGCAATCTTATGGAAATGATCATTCTCCTTATATTTTTGTGAACATGTCATTTGCATTATTGAGAGTGGATTGTATAGGATTACGTGGGCATACAAAGAATGAGAACTAAAAAGCGGAGTACCATTTCGAAAGATGTATCACGCGCCGCGATGAATATTATATTCGAGGGCGCGTATCGACGCTTCGATGATACATTAGCGAGGGTCGTGTCGGTGGCCGAGCGAGACACGAGACAGATGCAGGACAAATATGTCCCCCATGGGTTCGGACTGAGAGCAGAGACAACTAATGTGTAATCCACTAAGGTAGACATTGAATTCATTATACTGACATTGCAATTTTTTTACAATTGCACATACTTATCATAGGGAAATTGATTTACTGTTGCTTTACTTAATCGTGAATGCCTTTTTGCGAAATGTGATTGATGAATACTAAGCTTGTTGATGTGAAAGATTTGTAATTTGTCGAGTGGTGTTGTGGAGTATTGTTGTGTATTGTAAAGGTAGTGTTGGGTTGGGCTGACTTTATGCCAGGTGTAGTTGTGAAAGTGCGGTTGGTGTAGGAGTACCCATAATTTCATCCCCTTAGCTTTTGTTTAGAGGTTTACTTTGCTGGTACGTGTGGTTTTGGTACTAAGATGGATCATTAAACGGAACGGGACGTAGCCGGGGTTTACGTTCCGGTTCGTTCGTTAGGGGGCCCCACGGGACGGGACGGGATAGTCTGGAACTGGTACAGGAAACGGGACGGAACCTTGATTTCGTACCGGGTTACCGGTACCGATTCATTCCGGTTTCCGGTCCAGTTGGTCCAATTCCGCCGTCCGGTTTATTAATATATGTTAATTTTTTTATATTTTATATTTTTATATAATTTATATTAATTTAATTTTTTAAAATTATAAATTTTATTTATGTAATATTTAACAGATACAAGTTATAATATACTTATAAAATAAATTTAAGGAATGATAAAGTAAGAAATTATAAAGGATAACCTTCAAAAGATTTAATTTTGAAAACCTTTATTAGACTTACTTGAAAAATGAACAAACAACAAAAAAATAATAAAATAATCTTTAAAATAAACTTAAGTAAAAATTCTAGATAAATTTAACATAACTAGTAATTTGATATTAAAAAATAAAAAAAAAACTTGATATTTTCGAAATCCGAGGAAAAATATCGGTCCCATTAATTCTGTCCCGTTTCTCCACGGTCAGTTCCGGTCATCCTGGTTCCATACGGTATGGTGTAATAGTGGAACGGACGGAAACGATGAATCATCCGGGGAATTTAGGTTCCGGTTCATCCCGGTACCGGTCAACATATCGGTCAACGGGTTCCCGTCCGGTCCGGTACCAGTTCATTCCGATCCGGTGAACCGGTTCCGGTGCGTTGACCAGTCTTATTTGGTACTCACCCCTTGCTTCTACAATATTTGATAAGTTACTAGCTCGAACCTTTTTGATATATTCTCTCCTTTTCTGAGACTTCTTGGAGATTTGAGTGCTAGCTTTTTTCCATCTCAGCAGACCTTCTTACTCCTGTTTATGATTTTGTTCTACTCTAGAAATAATGTCATATGAGACTTATATTTTTTTTAATTCAATTATAATACTTTAGAGGCCTGTACACGTGACAACCAGGTTTTGGGGATATAATTTAAGTTGATAGTGAATTTTCCGTATATTATTGTAATGGTTGAATTTTAGAGTGACTTGTCTTGGTGGGATAAGACGAGTGTCATCATGTCCATTTTTGAGTCGTGACAGCCAATTGCGTTAGAAGCACTTTCATGCAAGGGGTATCCTTTAATTTATAACACCATTCAATGTTTATCATAATTTTTTTATATACGTATATTTCGTAAAATTTTTTGACAAATTCGTGTCACGTGACACCTCTCAATATAGATAAATTCACCCCTCTCTACAATCATCACCGCAGCTTCATAGTTGTGGAGGTTGCATTCGGTAATGTGTTGGTTGTTGCCAAAGACTCCAATCATGTCAAAGTGAGTGAATTTATTTTATGATACGCCAAATTTTTTAGATTGTAATAAAAAATGGCGAGGATATCATTAAAATTTAAAAGATAAGATTAAATTTATTCAGCTTAAAAGAGAATAGTCAAAATAGTAATTAATGGGTGAACTTTGGTCCAGTTTTTTTTTAATTAATTGTGAATATATCATTGAAAAAACAAATACATACAAACTAGAGAAACAAACTACCTCCTATAAAGGGAGCCCAATCCAAAAGGCTTTAACTAGAAATAACTTATTATAACTTTCTATTGCCAGTAATTATACTTAATTATAAAATTGTTGAATCAAATAGAGACATTTATTACTTTCGTTGTTCCATATTAGATGAATATCTTACTAAAATATTCATCACATATTACTTGATCACTTACTAAATTTGGATAAAATTAATTAATTTTTTCTCATTTTACCCTATAATTTATATAACCTTTGGATGTTTACACAAATTTTGAAAATTCCATTTTTTTCAAAGACTAATTAATAAGAACAAGGGATAAAACAATAAAATAATTAATTTATTAATGATTTCTTAATCATCGTGAAAAAAAATATCTATCTAATATGTGAAAGGAGAAAGTAGCTTTTTTGAAGTCTTTATATGTTCAATCCTTTCTTAGTAATTGGGCCGATCATCCTAAATTGTATTGAGAAAAAGACACTCAAGATTATAATTTACTGGAATAACTAAAGAAAAAAGACAAATCATACATTATAACAATCTTGACCATCTCTCATTTTAAAGGGGGGACCAATAAATACATTTATCTCCAAGTTTAGTAAAACTTGTTTATGTTATTACATCTATAAATTTTGACTTATTATAAAACCCTTTTTAACTTCACTTGGACATGATCAATGTCATTTTCAATTATAATCACACCACCATCATCAGTATACTCAATGTCATACACTGCTTCATCGATGCAAGCTCTCAGCGTACTCTCTATCGTACACTGTTTCATCACTTGGACAGTCGAAAGGTTGTTGCATCAATACTCTTACCAAGCACGTGTACTAGGTAAAATCAAACACAATGATCATCAATGATAACCCCACAAACTCATTTGATCCCATACTTAATTTTAACTTACTGGTAAATCAGCAACTACAAACTCTACAAACTCATGAACAAACATAAAAACATCATTCAATGCTAACAATTCATAATCAACATTCTTATTATACCTTGCAACCCCAATGACCTCTACTATTCCCTTTTACTACTCCGAAAAATTTTATACAAGGGATCCTCAAGAGCAATAGATCTTTTCAGTAGCTAACAAAACACTAATAAAATCGAGCACATTTATTGTATCTCTTCATATGCAAATCATCTCTCATCAATAAATTAATGAATCTGTGAATAGATTCATCAACGACATATTTCTTAGTATTAACTAGAGACGGATACAACATACAAAAAATGCATAAGTAGACGAGGAAATAAATAAGTGTTTTTGGTTTCATGCTTCATTAGTAAGCTCTCTCAGTAACATTCTCATGTACTTCGAATCCGAAGCACTGTACATGAGAATGTTAGTGAGAGAGTTTACTAATACATCATGTAACATCTACACTTATTTATTTGCTCATCTGCTACTGCAGATTTGATAATGTTGTACCTATCTCCAAATAATGCTACGAAACATGTTGCTAATGAATCCATTCATAGATTCATCAATTCATTGATGAGCGTTGATTTGCATATGACAAGATACAGTGAATGTGCTCGATTGTTATTAGTGTTCTGTAAGTTACTGAGAAGAGTTATTGTGCTTAAGCATTCCTTGTATAAGTTTTGTCGGAGTAGTAGAACGAAAATAGTAGAGGTCATTGGGGTTGCAAGGTGCAAGAAGAATGTAGCTAATTAATTATTAGAATTGAATGATGCTTTTGTGTTTGTTCAAGAATTTGCAGTTGTTGATTTATTCAGTAAGTTCGAATTAAGTACGTTATCAAATGAATTAACGGGGTTATCACTGATGAGCATTATGCGTGATTTTACCTAGTACACGTTCTTGGTGAGGGCATTGATACAACAACCTTTTGACTGTCCAAGTGATGAAGTAGTGTATTGCCAGAGAGTACATTTAGAGCTTGCATCGTATTTTACCCGTCCTTGCATGTCATGAATAGCAAATCATATATTATGACATGCAAGTCAGATAAAATACGATCCAATCTCTCAATGTACACTTTGTCATCAGGGCGGAGCAACCTTGGTACAAGGGGGTTCATCCGAACCCTTTCGACGGAAAAGTCTATATTTTTAACATGATTAAACATCTTTTATGGAATATAGATGTCGAAACCACTTCAAATTTTATTCAAAATTCGATTACAAGCAATCCTACTTATTTAATTATAAATTTTTTGAATCAAATAAAAAATATATATTAGCTTTTTTTTGGGGTTCTTCATATATGTTCAGTCCTTTCTTTAATCTCTTTTTGTATTTGTATACTTTCACCTTTCTTGTATTAATCTTTAGCTTCAAATTATTTTAAGTTGTTTGCTTTTTATTTGTATATATCATATGACTTCAAATAGTAATTGTAAATTCTTTAACTGCCTTCAAGTGCCTTTCATTGGATTTACTAGTATCAACATTAACTTGTTATGATCTAATCCTTGTTGAGTTTTAATGTTCTCTTGATTTGTTCCTTATGTGAACGAGTGTTAGTATTAACGTTCAATTAAACCAATTATGAAAGCAAAAATTGTGATGCTATATTATAGTACTCTGTATGAAATTATGACAATAAGATTTATTTGATGATTTGAATAAAATCAATAAGATTATCAAATTGCCACTGCAATTAAAGGGGTAATGTCATATAATGTTCTTGTCTAAAATGATAATTACTCAAAGGTACAAAATTATAAAAATTAAAAGACGTTCATTAAAAAAAGATTTAGAAATCAAAAGGGTATAATTGAAATAATCTCATAATTATAGATCTATTAATAAAAGTTTGCAACCATAAATATTTAAAGGGGGTGAACAATGAACCAATCATTTTATGAGGTATATTTTGGGAATAACAACTTCTTTAAAATGTTTAGTGAATTCAAAATTTTAAATTTCAAACCAACGAAAAGAGTGTTTGTCCAAAGGAAAATGGTAGAGACTAATTCTTAAAAGTAATAAAAAAGGAAGATGGGGTTACCATTTTAGACTGAAAGACATATGAAGGATCAATGTTTTTGAAACCATCAATAGTGAAAATTGCATGAACAAAGTTTGAATCATAAGATTTTACGAGTTTTTCCTTTTCTATTCAAAGCTACAGTAGAGGAGATGACCTTTTGCTGATCTATCAAAATCACGGGAGTTCGCATTTCAGCCACTGGAGAAAATATCTGTAAAAGAAAAAAAGATGTCCGACTAAATAAGACAAAGGGAAAAGTGCATAATATAGTGGATCTACGAGCTAAGAAAGATGAATTGTGGTATAAATAGGACGAAGATGTGATGATTTATCGAATAAGAAGGAGGAAGATGGAGTTAGTGAAAGCACCCAGCGGCGACACTAAAGAGGAAAACAGAGAATTGTATTTGAAAAACCTAGCTACTAGGGTGATATTTAAGAAAGGGTAGTCGTTTCAATTTTTGGATTGGGCCAAATATTTTTTGGGCTCGCTGGGCCTATTTTGTACGAAATTACTAAGTCAATAAAATTACTTCAAGCTTAGATATTTAAATAAAAAACTAGTCATTTATGCTTTAAAATATGGAGAAAAGGACTATGTGGAGGTGATGAGGAGTTGCATCACTACCTAATCACTTCGTTAGATTGATTGGTTAGGGTTGTTTGTTGTTGATTTGTACAAGCGAGATGAATTGTGTGAAATAAGGGTGTTTAAGGGTGATGAGTTAGTGGAAAAATGCTCTAGATCATTCAACTTCTTGGATTTGAGAAGAGAAAATGACCTTTAATTTGCTAAAAATGTAATATTTGTACATTTCTCGATGAAACAAAGTAAGATCAAAGGTCTACATTAATGGACCATTCTTAATTTTAGTCCTATAATTTGAATCGTTTCTGTTTAAGTTTTTAAATAAACCCTAGTAGTTTATTCATTACAAATTTTAGCTTATCATAAAATCCCTTTTTCAGCTTCACTATATTTTGATTGTATAAGCATGTCAACATTGTTGATTATGAGAAGACCCCAAAAACTACTTGATGGTATAAACTTGAGACTATGAATACTTAAAATCATTTCTAATATTAATATAAAATAATGATTACCAAATCACCACTAGTAGAACTATCTTTTCAAGTTTTTTGTTAATACAAGTTATTTTCTTATAAGAACCCCACAGGATTAAATGCAATCTATCTGACCAATTCTTACAATTATTATAAACTGTCAACTAATTATTTAAAATACGATTATGATTCAATTATTTTCATCATTGTATACAGAATTTAAATTGTATACATTTTTTTAAATATCACGTCCCTAATTGTTGAGGTGGTTTCTTTAAAAAAAAGGCATTAAAGCTAATAAAATATTTATTTTCCTTGGGTAATGAAGCTCCTTATTTTTCAAAGAAAAAACGTGTGGGTGGGATCGTCTGGCATAGGGGTGTCAAATAGGGGGATTGAGTTGAAATTGAAAATATTAAAATGAGTTAAAATAGAAATCGGATTGGGTCTTGACCCGCCTAAGTTTACTTTGGTCTCAAATGGTTTGGGTCATGGCCCGTTCAATTTGATTCAATTAATATCAATTATTTTAACATAGTGATATTTAATTTTTATAATCACAATTCGAATTTTGGCTCAAGATTTTTTTATATAAAATGTAATAAATCGATATATTAATTCTTAAATATATTAATTATATAATTTTTTATACTTTTTATATAGCTGCATATCGTAGTAAAGAGTTCTAAAATGGGTTGAAATTGGAGATTAAATTGGGCTCAATTGAAGATTTTGTTTAAATGGTTAGACTAGAGTGAGTTGAGCTTGAACCCAATTCAAATTTACTTGAGTCCAACTCTTAAAGTTCTGGGTAGATTGGACGAAATACCTATGTTTGAGTTTATGTTAGACACCCGTAGTTTAGTTTGTTTTGCATATAAGAAAATAATAATATAATTCAGGATTAGATAAAATATTATTATTTTATTTTTGTATTGGTTAGGGGTGTTGTTAAATAAGAGAAACCAACAATTACACAAATATTTCTCTATAGTTACTTTCTTCCTATATTTTGAAATAATTATATTTTGTATCATTAATTAGTAATTTCATACTTGACTTTAAGTTAGACACACAAACATTCATATTTGTTCTATCGGATACACAAAAAAAGTGAGAAAGGCGAGTAACAACGGGAAGGAAGCGAGCGAAATTTGTCATGTATCACAAATACATACAAATCGCATTAGATACATGTATATGTATGTATCTAGTGTAATTCACATGTATATGGGATATCAAACACATAGGAGAGTGACAAGAAAGATGGGAGGGAGCAAGGGAGAGTTGTCTATGTATCAAAGATACATGCAAATCCACTTGGATACAATATGTCTAGAACAAATTGGCCAATATTATGTGTATCCCGATATACATATCTTTGAATGTATATGAATGTTTAAAAATCTAGTAAAATTTGAAATATTATAAATTAGCGTGTGTCTAAATAAATTAACTCATAAACTAGTGAGATTTATAAATTATCCTATTAGATTAGTCTTGAGATTATATATTTCCTCATTAAAATTAAAATAATAAAAAATAATAAGTGACTTGATTAAAAAATCCAAAGTTGCTAGCAAGTTTGTGCAGTATTTTTACCCAATTGCCCCAAGCTGATATCTTTCAATACTAACGGAAGCAAAATGAGGTTTATATGTTATAAAATTATTTTAATATTTATATATTTCATAAAAAATTATATGAAGCAATATTGGATGATATGTTTAATTAACGTTTATTAGCTGCTGGTGGTGCACCCATCGTCTTTAAATTCAGAGTATAGGTATATAGGAACTTCAAATCATTTGGACAGATTCTGATAGTGTTGTTTGGAACACAATATGAGGTGGGATATTCCAGACTTAATCATGTGATATGATATATCAACAAGATAATTACTTGAGTTATGGACAAGCTATCATAACTTGGGGTACCAAGTATTTTAAAGATAACTTTCAGAGATTGACAAAAGCAAAACATCAAATTGATCCAATTAACTTTTTCACAAATGAACTAAATATTCCTCCTCTTTGTTCTTAGTAACATCTTGATTTTTCTCTCTTTAGGTTTTAACGAAACCTTGAGCCATTTTTATTGCAATCTGATTTTTTTTACTATCTTATAATCTCTTCTTTTAACTGTAGTTCGACATGATCGATATTATTCTGTAATCAGTAGTGTACGCATAATTTTTTTAAAGCGGTGTCACTATTAAAAGGACAAAAATGGCTCAAGAAGAAAATCAATGAAGCTTTAGATTTAGAACTCCAAAAAGTTGAAGCCCATTAATAGTAAACATGAAGAAAACATATTTTTCTTAAAATTATAAGTTTTTGATTAAATTAAAAATAAAAATAGTCTTTTCTTTAAATTAGATAATATTTTAAAATTTTAAATTAGATCGCTCACACCTTCATATTATTTAATATATTTTTATAGAACATTATTTAAAGATTGTATTTCAAATAAAGATTAACATTGTAAAAAGAAAATGGAAAAAGAAGAAGTTATAGAACCTTATATTTAAAATTTGTTTTAAACAATAATTTTGTTGGATAACCTTTGATAAGAATTAAAAAAAAATCATTGTAGTAATATCATATTAAAAAAGATGGTTCAAACCATATTAATAAAGCTTAATTCAAATATATTTCTATTAAATATGGTGACATAATGTGTGTGATTCCTTCTTTTGTAGGAAATTAACCCATTTATAATTTAAATAATATTAATATGAATAATAAGAAAAAAAAGGATAACAGAAAAAAATATTTATATCTATCTATATATAATAGGATAAGAAAAAATGTCACATGTTAGCGCCACAAAATTCTAGAATCTTAAATTATAATAGGAGAAGAAAAAAGGTCATATGTCAGCTCCATAAAATTTCAGAAAGTTAAATTATAAACAATTAGATAATACTAATTTTTAATTGCTTTATCCATTTTGTCTCATGTATTATTAGTAGATAATTTAAGGCTCGTGACATCGATCCAATATAATTTCACATATTTTGTTGAAAAAGTTACATAAATTCACAATTTAAAATATCATAATCCTATTTCGGATATATTCTTATTTCCTCTCGAATACAATCACCCCCTCGCAAATAATGTATTCGAGAGCAATGAAAAATTCTAGACTTTTGTAATTGAGAAAACTTTTGAGATAGAATATAATTAGCCTCTAAATATATATTAAATTTCTATGCTTTATACAATTATTTTTTTTACAGTAAACAACTTTAGTATATTACTTAATAATCTTTTCCAAATGTTCATACGACATAAGTGCATTGTTTACAATCCAAATTGAGTGTAATGACCTGTTAAGTTATTTTGGAAATTAGACATATTCCTATAATAAAAGACTCTTCCCGCAAATATTAAACATAAATTTTGAACTATTTGCTTAACTGTGGTTATTTAATTGAATTTTTTTTAAATTGATTTTAGTTGACAGCTATGGGCCAAGTTTATAATTTACATAATAGCCTCTATTAGTTGGCCCATATATATCAAAATAAATTAGTGGGATTTGGTATTTTAGGTTTATAGTTATTTATTATGTAAAAAAAGGAGAGAAAGGACGGAGGGATTTACGTGGGCGAACGAACGCGAGAAGAAAACATCTAACTTGAAATTCCAGGTCAGTAAACAATTAGTGAATAGTCTTAAATTTTCTATAACTTACTATACATATGAATAGATGGCAATCTATCACGACTATATAAATTTGTGGACTAGGAAGCTGATTTTTTTTTTAAAAAAATCTAATGTTATTGCATCTATTTGGAGGAATAATTAAGGATTTGTGATACTTGAATTGAAGGTAACTTAGTTATAGTTAATGATAATATAATGATTAGGGTAGAAAGAGTGGGTGATGGTCTAATCATTGGCAAATTAAATTTTTTTGTAGATTCTATGTCTTTTTAATTGTTTATTATTATTAGGATTGTTTTCTTTTTCGTGGTTAAGATCAGGAGATTATGTAAACTAGTGGTAATGGAATGTTCTCCTCATATGTTACAATTATTGTTGAAGTTTAATAGGGTACCAAAATTTTGGTTATGTTGTCGAATCATGATAATTTGGTTAAATTGAGATTGAACCTCTAACTTAAAATCTAGGAATATGAGATTGGCCGATATTATTGACACTAAAAAATTATGAATTTAATTAGAGATAGAGGATGTTTTCGGTCTAGACTAAACATATAGTAATATGTGCGTTACATATTATTGATTATTTACTTACGAATAATGCATATACTGATAGATTGGGAACACTTGAAAAGCTGGGGAAGGGTTAAATACAAGGATTTGAGGATTCGTGATACGTGTAAACTTCTCGAGGTATGTTACGACTTCCTAGACTTTGTTGAGGGATGTTTTCTAATCAAAGATTAAAAATAAATTGGACAATGGGTAAAGGTGAAATATGGGGGTCTCGTACCAATGATGTGACATACATTGGTACGAGTATCAGTGTGATTAAAGGGAAAGTTTATTACCATATTATGATGGATTGTAATTGAGAATACCAAAACATATGGGCATTAGCTGATGTATTTAGTAACTTGATTTCTTGTATGTGAATGTGTTTCTTTATTGAACTCGTATAATTGTGATAATTGAGGTGGTGAGTGTATCATAGAGGAAATTTGATTCATTGAGAGGTCTTGCATCACCCAATTGATTAATACATATTGTGCACATGCCATGACATGAGATTGAGTATGAAAAAAGGTTCTAACACGTGGGAGAGATCGAGTTATATTATAATTGGGCACTGGAGATCGTCGGCAATGTGATGGTTATGATTAAAGTGGGCATGTGGAGATCATTCGGTGCTGGAGGAATATTGATTTGATGATAGTAAGTTTAGATCGTCCGCCATAGACACGTGGAGATCCGTCCGTGTCGGTTAGGACCTCGCGAGTCCCTTATGGGTCATGAAAAACTCTCGGATATATTTTCGAGAAGTATCATGATTAGATAACATTGAGAGAGACTGCTGAGTATCTGAGACATATCATCTCATGGTGGAATATTGCATTGCATCTCATACATCTTTCTTCTGAGAATATGTGTATTATGGTGGTTGGAAGTTACTCGATGTTGATTACCTCTATTTATGAAATTGACTGGTAAGTGTACGTATAGACTTGTATAATTAAAGACTGATTTTTGTGATATAAACTCCCTAACTACTTCTTAGTTGTTTGTCAATGAGATATACGGGTACATATGGTGTCAGACTCATAATACACTTTGCATATGTTGCGTAAAGTGGCTTTTTAATTTTGGGGCCGTTTTTGGAGAATTTGAAGATGAGTTGGATTTTCTGGGAGTTTTGGTGTGTTGTTGCTTGAGATATTATGCGGCCCGCACCTTCACTTTACCTCTACTATAGGTTATTTATATCTGATAGGATATTTCTTAAAGTAGATTTTAGTTATTAGTTTGGAATTGTATCTTATAGTAGAAGAATCAGGATAGGAGAGCTCTTGTACTAATGACCAATTTTTATTTTCAAGGTTATTTTGATAACTTCATATGTTGGATCTTATTTTGATAATTACACTTTTCCAATGCTTAAGTTGAATTGGTGAATGTGAAATTATGGGTTGACTACCTATAGATTGGAATCATAGGGTGCCATCACGACTTGTGATTTTGATAGTAACAAATTGGTATCAGAGCCCTAGGTCATTGGTCTCACGAGTCAAGAGCTGAGGCTATTAGAGTCTTGCAGACGAGTTTTCAGAGACGTCGACTTTATCTTCGAGAGGCTATAGGACTTTAGGAAACTTTCTTTCGTTCATTCTAATCGTGCGTGTTGTTTGTTTGGTTTAAGGTTCAAAAATTTTGTTTCATTCTCTCACCAACGTTGAGGAGAAATTTTTTAAATTTGAATATGTGGTAGGGGAGAGATTATGCGGTGATTTTTTTGGCTTGGGTGGTATATTTATATATATAAGTTGGGAGGTAACAAAATAACTAGTATTTTATTAATGAAATTGACGAGCTTCAAAAATTTAAGAATAACGTTCTCAGGTTATGATTTAGACAAGGATACTGCAACTTCATTGGCACTTTATTACGGGCCAATTTTAGGACCTTTATTTATTGCTAAGTGATAATGAGTAACAAACATATAATGATATTATATTCTGATGCAGCGCAAGTGTTTCGAGTAAAGCAGATACGTCCTCACATGTAGAGATAGTATTATGTAAATTCGTGAGAAGAATTGAGTAAAAAAAACCCAAAGGCATAAAGTGACATCACTTCTTATGACGTTTAAGAGGGTAAGATTTGTATGACAGATTTCCTTCTTTATCCTTTAGAGTGGAGGTATATCAAAGATAATTTGAATAGTTCAAGTTGAATGACATTATGTCCACATTGATGTTTATTGGATACAAGTCACAAGGTTGGTTAAGTCTAATACATCAAAATATTATAAAAAGGTTAAATTGCATATCAATCAGTGAGAACATTTAATGTGGCGCATAATGGAGCCATTGATAATATTCATATTATGCGAGTTTTTCAGATATGAATGAGGATTAAGTCTATTATTGAAAAGAAGAGGAAGAGAAAATCTTTAGAATAAATATTTGAAATGGATTGTTGTATGAAGCTACATGAGGACACCTATAGATACGTACGCACAGTACTTATAAATCGCTAGATAAATCATAAATCAATAAGGAAGTGATTGAGAATATTACCTTCATAAATACCTAATTGTATTAGGATAATCAAGATTGTTCAAAGTATCATGCGATATGCTCTCGGTTGACTATAATTTTATTTCGAGTGTAGATATACTTCCTAAACCTTATTTGGATTTTAATATGTTTTGAAGTTCTTTTTCTATGTTTGCGCATATTCTTAACCGGTAGATGAATTGCTGCAACTAAAGGGGTAATTTCATAGTAATGTTCTCTTCTAAAATTGATAAATACTTCAAAGGTACAAAAATTATAATATAAAAATACTTTTTCATTAAAAAAAAGATTTAGAAAGCAAAAGGGTTAATTAAAATGATCTCATAATTATAGATTTATTAATGAAAGTTTGCAACCATAAACATTTAAAGGGGGTGAACAATGAACCAATCCTTTTTTGAGGTATATTTTGGGAATAACAATTTTTTTAAAAAAGTTTAGTGAATTCAAAATTTTGAATTTCAAACCAATGAAAAGAGTGTTTCACCAAAGAAAAATGATAGAGATTAATTCTTACTAGCAATAAAGAAGGTAGATGGGGTTACCTTTTCAGACTGATAGACTTATGATGAATCGATATTTTTGAAACCATCAATAGTGAAAATTGCATAGGCAAAGGTTGATTCATATGATTTTTACGAGTTTTTCCTTTTCTATTCAAAGCTACAGTAGATAAAATAACCTTTTGCTGATCTATCAAAACTGCGTGAGTTTTCATTTCAGCCACTGGAGCAAATATCAGTAAAAGAAAAAAAGAGGTCAGACTAAATAAGAAAAAGGAAAAAGTGCAAAAGATAGTGGAGGTCCACCACTGCGAGCTAAGAAAGACTATTTGTGGTATAAATAGGATGAATATGTGATGATCTATCACATAAGAAGGAGGAAGGTGGAGTTAGTGAAAGCACCCAACGGCGACACTAAAGAGGAAATCAAAGAATTGAATTTGAAAAACCTAGCTACTAGGGTGATATTCAAGAAGGGGTGGTCGGTTCAATATTTGGATTGGGCCAAATATTTTTTAGGGTCGCTGGGCCAATTTGTACGAAATTACTAAGTTAGTAAAAGTACTTCAAGATTAGATATTTAACCAAAAACATTTCATTTATGGCTTTGAAAATGAGAAAAGGACTGTGGAGGTGATAAGAGGGACACCACTACCCTTAATCGACTGATTTAGACAAAATTGACAGATCTCGTTAAGATTGGTTTGGTTAGGGTTGTTTTGTTGTATTTGTACAAGAGGATGAATGTGAGAAATAGGGGTACTTAAGGGTGATAAAGTTAGTGCAAGTGATCCAAATCATCACACTTCTTGGATTGAGAATAGAACGACCTTTAATTTTGCTTTAAAATGATAATATTTACAATTCTTTGTCAGAAAAAAAAAAGATCAAAGCCATACATTAATGACCATTCTCTATTTTAAGTCCTATAATTTGAATCTTTTCTGTTATGATTTTAAATAAATCCTTGTTTTTTCATTACAAATTTTAGCTTATCACAAAATCCTTTTTCATTTCACTTTAAATTTTCGATGTCATATACTTACATATACATTCAACATTTGTTGTCTCATATATTACTTCTAGATAATTTAGGGCCCGTGAAACGGGCCTAGTATAATTTCACATGTTTTGTTGAAAAAATTACATAAATTCAGAGTTTAAAATATCGTAATGTTATTTCCTCTCGGATACATCCACCCCCTCGTGAATACATAGATAGCCCCTCTTGGATACATTCCTCCCACGAAGTAATATATATATCATTAGTAATGAATCAAACAATCAAGGAATGTATTCGAGAGCAATGAAAAATTCGAGATTTTCGTAATGGAGGAAACTTCTCGAATAGAATGTAGTAAGGCTATAAGTATATGAGATTTCTATGCTTTATACTATTTTTTTACAGTAAAAACTTAAATGGTCTTTACTTATAATCTTTTTCAATGTTATACAACATAATGCATGTTTACAATCAAAATGATAAACAGTGAATTTCAATAAATTATTTGCAAAAGGGAAAATTGAGGTAGCATTAGATTTGAGTAAAATATTTTAATTCGAGGAATATATAAAAATGTTGATTCTTTGAAAAAGTTATCGATCTTAATATATTTCGCAATGGTATATATTTTCTACAATATTATTGTCACGCCAAAACGGGCCGCGCCGGATGAAATCCACACGTCTACTATGTGGCGAACCAAACCCAACAAATTTCCAACGTTCAACCATAAATAAACAAAATATAATGCGGAAGACTTTAAAAACTCATTAATTGAAATACGAATTAAATAACTATAAAACTCAATACTATTTATTCCCAAAACCTGGAAGTCATACCCAAGAACATCTTCCTCCAATTACTTAATCTAAGAGGTATCTAGAAGATAAAATAAATGTAAAATGTAGTCAGCCGGGAATCTTAAGGCATCAAGACATGACGAGCAGATCCAAGTCCAAGCTAGAAATAATAGATCACCCTGAAATTATGTTGATAAGACTGGCTAGAGTTGCGGCTGAGTTGAAGACGATGGGCACATTTGCTGCATCCACAAATGACAAGGAGAGAACATACAAGTAGGGACGGGTCAGTACAAAACAAAAGTACTGAGTAGGTATCACGGCCAACCAAAATAGAAAACAGGATTACAAGTAATATCATAAACAACTACAATAATCAACATGTAGCAACAATAAGTTCTATAATAGAAAAGCACAGCCAAGTTAACGTGTGAGGAATCAATGCCTCAATGCCATTTCATTTGGGAATTAGGTTTCATTAGATGAGTATATCACATCTTCAAGATTTCATTAGGTTTATGTCGCTCGTGTTGGTACGTGGGGAACTCGCTCCAATAATATCCCTGGTGTCGGAAGCGTGACACCCGATACCCTAATTCTACGTGTGGTTCGTGACACCCGATGCGTTCTTTGCAGCATTAGAACACATGAAATACGGAGCACTCCTGAAAGACACTCTGAGGCAACGCTAATTAATAAGCACTCCCCTACTCGTTTTTAAGTACTTAAATGGTCCAATATTACCTTGGCTTAGCTTACCTCTTTTTTTTACCAAACCCATCACCCCTTTCTATGGCGAAAACTTTCAGCAAGACTTGCCTTACCCTCCATGAAATCCATAGTCCTACCTTTCGATCTGCAACTCCTTTTGCCTACTTGTGAGCCCTAAAAGATTTCTTGGCAATAGAGTGCACCTCTCTCTAATGAATCCCGCAAAAGGTCAGTACCCCAAGGTCTAACCCGATGCAGTCAAACCAACCAATGGGGAGTACCTACATCTCCTCCCATACATGCGTCGAAAGGAGCCATATCAATACATTGAGTGATAGCGATTATTGTATGAAAACTCTGCTAAGGGTAAGAAGTTATCCAAAAAACAATGACCACCAATTCTATCACACATGCACAAAGCATATTTTCCAACACCTCAAGTGTTCGCTCAGATGCCCATCGGTCTGAGGGTGACATGCAGATACTAAGTCCACCTAGTACCTAATTCAACATGCAATGTCTCAAAATTAGAGTAAACTGCGCACCTCTATCTGCTATGATGAAAAGTGGAAACTCCATGCAACCCGAAACAATTCGAGATGTAGAGTTCTGGCTAATATTCTCTGCATTGTAAGCACTTACCGGAATGGATGAAATGAGCAGAACTTATGTTAACCTGTCCACAATTACCCAAATAGGAACCCAAACTTGCCCAATGTCTTTGGAAAGACCAACCAGAAAGTCCATTGCAATCTCTTCCCAACTTCCACTTCAGAATGGGCATTCTCTGGAAGTGTTTCTCCGGGCCCTCTGGTTGGTGTTCCTACTTACTTGCTGATAATTTGACATTGGCAACAAAACAACATTGTCGCCGCTTTCTACTCCACCCCCAAAATGTTGATTAGGTCCACTCTGGTAATCTTGGTTGCCACCAGGATGTATAGAATATCCGGAAATATGAGCCTATGTAAGAATGTGTGGATCAACATCCTCAACACTGGGCACACATACCCTTCCCTTAATCTCAAACACCACATTCCTCATCCATTATTGCTTCTTTAGCCTCTTCCTCGCAAACCTTATCTCTGGATCGGAATCAGTTCTCATCAGTAAATGCTTTCCTTAATTTGTCAAGAAAGGAAGACTGCCTCCACATGGCCAAAAGACCCCCTTCTCATATACTTCCAAATACCTCATAATGGTCATATGCCAGAGTCTGAACCTCTCTAGCCAATGGGCGTCTAGAGGCTTGCAAGTGAGCAAATTACCGTGCTCCCTGCTTTTTGCTTTAAGGTGTCTTTGCCACAACAAGCTTTCCTGGTGATACAAGATGGTAATGAGTAGTCCTCAGACTTCTCCACTCCTCTGTCTCAAATTCAAATCTTTCTGAGTAGGTAAAGACCTACTATAGACTACGATGATCCGTATTAGAACTTCCACTTAACCCCAATAGATAGTTGTCTCATTTGCTTGTAATGCTCCAACCACACTACAGCAGCCAACTCCAAATCGGGGTCGGATAATTACGTTCATGCACCTTTAATTGCCTCGAAAAGCATAAGCCAATGACGGTTTCTTCTTTGATATTAGCACTGCACCCAAACCATAATAGGATTGCATCACAATACACAACCGAAAGGTCTACCCTCTACTGGCAAGGTAAGGATAGGTGCGGTAGCAGCAAGGTCTGAGTTCTTGAGTTTTTGAAAGCTTTCCTCACATTCATCGACCATACAAATGGAACATTGCTGCTAGTCAAGTCGTAATTGGAAGCGATAAACGAGAATTCCCTTGACAAATCGACGGTTGTAGTGGCAACCCAACAAAGCTCCCTTATTTGCGATTACATTAGTAGCGTCTTCCCAATTTCTCACTGTTTCAATCTTAGAAGGATCACATCACCCCATCCTTAGAACCACGTACCCCAAGAGGAAAGGACACTGAATCTAGCAAACTCACACTTGGAGAAGTTGGATAAAGCTTTCGCCCTTCAACATTTCCAACACAATTCTCAAATGCTCCTCATGTGCCTTCTTACTCTTGGAGTATACTAGGATATATTCAAGAAATACGATCCAAAGAGATCAGATATGGCTTAAAAAATCCGTTCATCAAGCTCATGAAAGCGGCAGGGCATTCGTTAGTCCAAAGGACATCACAAGGAATTCATAATGCATACCTGTTCGAAGGTAGTCTTCTGGCACATCTGTGCCAGTATTTTCAATTGATGATAAAACCAGACTCAAAGTCAAGCTTAGAGAAGACACAGCACCTTTGTAACTGACGAATCAAATCATAATGCGAGGAAGCGGATACCCGGTTTTAACAGTTACTATTTAGGTTGCCGGTAAATCTATGCACACCGAAGACTCCATTTCTTATTCACATAAAAAATAGGAGCACCCCAAGCGGGATGCATTAGGCTAATAAATCCTTTCCCTAACAATTCTTGAAGTTCGCTTTACTCCATGTAACTGCTGCTGTGGGAGGCATTCTATAAGGGGGTATGGAATAATGGGCGAGTACCCGGATCCAAATCAATGCAAAAGTCAATATCCCTGTCCGGTGGCATACCGAAGGTCTGCCAGGGAACACATCCAAAAACTCACGAACTACCGAAACCGGACTCAATCGAAACTTAGGTACTAGGTAGGTATCATCCCTGAGGTGTTTGCCAAGAACGCTAAACACCCTTACTAACAATTTTTTTAGCACGAAGAGAAGAAAGGGGGGGTGGGGTTTGGGGGGGGGGGTTGAAAAGGAGATGATATCGACATGGAGGGAAGTTGTTAGTTACCCACCCCTACTAACCGGATCGGTCCCAGGTGGCCAACGTACAGTTTAGATGACAATCTAGATTGCAAAAATTGGGAGAAGCCAAAGTCATTTACCAGGATAACGAAATCAACATTCCTAGATGGACCAAGTTACATGCGTATTGCTCCACAAATGTATCCAACAAGATCCTATATACCTGTTCAACTATCCACACACTCCCCCACCGGAGTAGAGTAGTAGAACACGAATAGGCATGTCAAAGCATTCACATTTAACATTAAGACCATGAGCAAATGAGGAAGATACATATGAAAATGTGGATCCAGGATCAATAATACAGAAGCCAGCAAATAAAAAACCTAAAAGGAGTACCTGTGATAACTCTGATGCCTCCCCATTAAGACGCAGGGAAAGGTAAACATGGGGCCTATACACTGTCTGCCCGTTGCCCCCCTACCAGGTGGTGTTGTAGTAGCTCTAGTTGTTCGTCACCGACAGTTTCTGGTGGACCACCATTACGCGGCCAACCACGTCCTCCAGAAAACGTCCTCTACCAGACCACCTCTACCTCTAGTATTGGGGGGTCTATAACTGTTTTGGGCAATTCTCCTATAGTCCGTTCCCCACTCCATAACATTCTCTGGGGTCTAGCATAGGTTCTGTGAGAATAACGAGGTTTGGGATAACCTCCAACACTCAGGAAATGTCCTGACCGCTCTAGTTGAGGTGGACCCCCAACTACAGCCTGTGTAGTGAAGACGAATGGTAGGAGGGTAACCTCTGAACCCTGTCATCTAGAGTAGTAAGAACATTAAACCACCTCCCTTAGAAAACCTTTTATGTCAGATGCCGATGTGAAGTCATCTGTCTTCACTCCCCAACCTCTATCACGAAGGCTCACTTCATGGAAGTGATTTCGCTTTTGTAGCCGCTCCTGTAAGGCTGAAATCCGACCGATCTGAACTCAACCCTTTCACAAAGGCAATCGCCTTGTGAACTGAAAGCAAGCGGGGGGTGGCATACCTAGATAATGCACGAAACTTAGCCTCGTACGCAGTTTATTCGAGGTAGTGGACCGTCATTCTGCCTTGCTCTAGGCCAAAAGAAGAACTTCATCTCTCCTCCTACCCGCAAGGTCCGGGGGATGTATTCTCCATAAATAAGCTAAGAGAATGACGCCCAAGTACATTAGGGGGTCTGTCTTGTGCGGGTTTGACACTCGACATGTGCGCCCATCACATTTGGCGTTTCCTTGGAACTGATAGGTACACACCTCAACGCCATAATCGTTCACTATTGCCCATTTTAGTAGTAACTCATGACATCAACCGAAAATCATAGGATCTCAAAAGGGATTAAGCACCCTTGAAGATTGGAGGTTTCAATTTAAGAACTTAATGAAAAGTGTATGCTGATGCTTTCAGGATAGGCCCTGTAGCATCAAAGAGAAAACGTTCCTATTTCCAATGAGCATACCTGAGGGGAGCCTCAGCAAGAGGCCTGTCGTATTAATTCCGGCTGCGAACCTGAGTGCTGGTGCAGAAAGAAAAAAATGGAGGTGTCGATGGTGTCTGGCCCTTGTGATCAGATAACCCAGCAAGATAAGCAAGAGAAAACTGATATTTTAATCATCTCTGGGGAGGTTGGGGTGGTAATTCCTCATTCTCGCACCACCCCTTGCGCACTGTCCTCTCCGCACCCGCTTTACTACTTCCTCTAGTCGGTGGAGGAGTCACCGCCTAGTTTACCAGATGGAACAGGGGCTTGTCCTCTTCATCTAGAGGACGTCCTCCACGACCTTCTACCACGGCCCATTGCCACTGGCTCCTCTTCGAGCCTACAGCCCCAGGTGGTTGTCTAAGACTAATCTTGTCTTGCCGGTGGGCTGTGTTGGCGCCAGTTATTCTTATAGTTAAACATCTGCGAAATAGAGGTGAAGATGGTCAGGATCACCATTTGTATCACCTAGATACCAATTGGATCATCCAGTATAACACGAAAGAAAAAGTAGAAAGAACAGAAGAAAAGAAAACGAAGAATGAAATTTTTTCCATAAAGTCCTATTAGCCTCTCAAAGAAAGTAAAGGCGTCCCCCGACCGTTCTTAAGGACTATAATAGACTCGTTTTTGTGTGCGCTGAGACCACAAACTTAATGCTCTGATACCAGTTTGTCACGACCCAAAACGGGGCCGCGACTGCACCCACACTTACCCTACTATGTGAGCGAAACAACCCATCAATTCCCACGTTTCTTCAACCGTAAATAACAAAACTATTAATGCGGAAGACTTTAAAATCATAATCAAATCTATTAAATATAATTATAAAAACTCAATACTATTTCTCCAAAACCGGGAAGTCATCACCACAAGAACATCTATCCTCCAAACTATAATCTAAGAGTATCTAAGAAGCTAAAATTCGGTAAAAAAGCTAGTCCATGCGCGGAATCTCAAGTTGCATCAAGACAGGACGAGGAAAGTATCCAGTCCAAGTTAGAAAGACAAATAGCTCACCCCTGAAAATCTTTATGGCCTTGATGAAGACTGGCTAGAGTGCGGCTGAGTTGAAGACGATCCTGGCACAATTTGCCTGCACTCCACAATGACAAGGAGGCGGAGAACAGACAATATGGTGGTGAAGTACAAAACACAAGACTGGTAGTGGTTATCACCGCCAACTCAATACTAGAATAACAGTATATATAATAAAATATCATAAATCAATACAAATACTCAACATTTTGTAGCAAACAACAAGTTCTATAATCATGAATAAGCACGCCAAGTTCACCCATGAGGACTCACGCCTCAATGCCCATAAGTCATTTGGGAAAGGTTCATTTAGATGAGATATTAAACACTCTTTCAGATTCATTATGTTTATTCTCTCGTGTCGGTATGTGAACACTCCGTCCATATACTATCCTGGTGGTCGGACGGTGACACCCGATCCCCTAATTCTACGTGTCGGCCTTCTGTGACACCCGATCCCCTACTGTCTACGTGTCGATTAGTGACACCCGATCCCTATTACGTGTCAGTTCGCACCCCCCCCCCCCCCCCCCCCCCCCCCCCCCTGACAACCGATCCCTAATTCCTACGTGTCGGTTCGTGACACCAATCCCCTAATTTACGGTCGGTTCGCGACACCGTTCCAATACTTCATACTTTAGTTCTCAAAACCTGCTTTTATACCATGCTAATCACTATCATTACAAGGCATATTAGGATTTTTCAAGATTTAGGATTCACTCGCTTCGATCATGGATTAGTTATACAATTATGAATCACTATTCATACAAAGTTACAATGAAGATATAGAAGGTTTACATACTACCCAATTACATCTCATTCGCTATAAGAGTTTAATACGAATAGAATTAACCAAACTACCTCCACCGAAGAATTTCGTGATTAAGCAGCTACCTTCAAAGTCTTTTGCTTTCCTCTGCGTTCTTTCTTTCGCTTGTTCTTTCTATTTTTCTTATTCAAAACCCTTTTATTTTACCCTAATAATCATATAATTAAGTATAAAAAGATGATAAACTCCCCACACTTGTTTCAATTTTCCCCTTTTACCCCCAAGGTAATTAAATTATAAACAATAAACCACTCACTTACCATTATAAACAGGAATAGTCCAAAACGCCCATTAAAATTATTTAAAAGAAATCCCACCAGTCAGGGTCACGCAGCCTGTTGTGACAGACGTCGTCCTTGCGACGGTCCGGCCTGCTGCTTCCGTTTCACAAAGTCAGAGACTCCAATCATTTTAAGAGTTTTAGTGAAGGCCCGTAATGCCTGAGAACGGTCCGTCCTGGCCACCCCGTCGTGACGTTCAGAGAAGTTGATCTCAGTACCCAAATTCTAAATTCTTAAAGTGGTTTTGGAACGAGGGACCCCCCACTCGGTTTACGGTCCGTCGTGCCTATGACGGTCCTCGTGGGGAATGTCGACTCACCAGTTGTTTTCAAGAAAGAAAAATCGCTGCTCAAAAACGACTAAAACAGTCGTTACAATATCATCTTCTTTTTGTAATAGGTACCATAAACCTTTGCATGTGATAAAATACATAGAGAAAAGACCATAAAGACACCATCAAAGTTATCCGTATTTGCATTAAGATATCTTAACTTTTAAAGTGCCTATCAGCCCAACAGAAATATTTAATTTCTTGTAAATGGACCATTTTACCCATTTTCTTCGTCGGAGTTGTTACCACGCACATGAGGCGCGTGATGCAGTATTATTACTGCATGTCGACCAGTTTTAAAGGTGCCAGTGTGTCATTTTTTGTTTTTGTTTTATTATTAATATTTTATCAATTATGTCATCTTCCCCAAATTTATTTAAACCCAAAATATCATGGGTTAGCCCTTAATTTTAAAATTTATAGTTCTTCCATAGCAAATCAACTAGTACTCTTGTTTGACCACTTCTCATCTTGTCTCTAAGAACATAAGGACACCACTATTGACGAGGAACCTTCGGATCAATGAAGAAAAGGAATGTGATTTTCTTGTTCAATAAATTCAAGTAAACATTCCCAAGCTATGGATGCTGCTCTGTTCTAACATCACCAACTGGCAATTAATGGCTGAGAAAAGAAAATAGATGTCTACCACAACTTGGCCACTGAACATGATGAACAAGAAAATGTTTTAATGGAGGAGGAATTATGGTCAATTGGATTCTGCATGAATTTTCTTGCAATGTGCAAGAAAGGGTTACGCATGGGTTTTTGTTCTGAGGTGTTCGCATTAAAGGTGATTATTAGGTCTGGTGAGTTTTGCACCAAAAGTTGCAAAACTTAAAGCAATGCCCACAATCAAAATTTTGTTGTCACCTCACTCCATAGATGAATAAAAGAAATTCGAATGCTAAGAAAAATTAACGAACATTTCATGAAGTGCAAGACAAACAGAGAAGAAAAGAAATGGAGAAGAATGACTTCTCTTTAAGAATAGGGTGGTCGGGTCGAGGTTGTTGAGGTTTGAAATATATCCTAGGAGAGTCTTGAGCAACACGCGCCACTACATAGACAGAAAAAGGGGTCAAAAATGACCCATTGACAAAGAAATTAGAAATTAATTAGTTCTGTGGGTGGGTAGTGTGGTGGTAATAGGACACTTAAAGTTTAAGGTGTCTTTATGTAAAACGGAACAACTTTGATGGTGTTGTGTACGTTTTTTCTCAAAATACTAATCATGATCAATCATTCGTAAAGATGAATTATAGCCTTCAAATCTATCTACCGCTTCAATTTAGTATGAATGTCTTATGTACTTCTTTGTCGGTGCATTTGTGAACATTTCATATTGTCTTCGATAATAGAAAATACTTCTGATTTATTTTGGCTTAATAGTAAAAGTATTTATTAAAACTTGTATTGTTAACTTTCCACAACAATAAAAACAATCATGAAATCAAATTATTTCTATATACCATAAACAATCACATAATGGTATATTCTAAATATTGAAAAGTTTTATTATATATTGATTCTAATCCACAAATAATAAGAAAAATCATAAAAGCAATACTTTATTTTATGATTTAGAAAACAATTGACATTATGTTATATTTAACTTACATTAGTAAATTTTTTTGATATACATCTAATCTCATATTAAAGGAAACACTAACTCTTACCCCACACAAGATAACCCAAGATATCTTCTTACCATTCTCGTCGAAGAGATTTCAAAAGTTTGAGAGGTATTATACATAATTTGTAATTAGATGTGAAATACTTGCTAAAGACTTTCTTTTTTTTTACAATATATATAGATATATATATATATCAATAGAAGTTTGTCATATTTTGGTGTATGTGTTAATAAACTCTTCATGAGCCGTTTGACTAATATAATATAACATGGCACAATTAAATTTAGACTGAATAGATATAATTTGCCTAAAATTAGTAGTTATGAAAAATTAATAGAGGATTGAAATAAAAAAAAAAATATAAATTATTATGAACAAGTAAAAATAAAAATTTAAGCACATAATAAAATATATCAAAGAAAATACTACATGATATGGAAGATCAAAATGCCGAATAATGATAATGAATGAATAAGAACGGAGAAAAAAATTAAAGAAAGCTTAAAAATAAATATATAAATATAAGAATTTATGAAGTCAACATCATCTGAACATTAATTCCACCCAATAAGGGACTCAAAGATTTAGTTTAGTGGCACATTGGGAAATTAGGCTAGGCTACCTCACACCCATAAAGCTAGCCTCAAGGGATGAGGATTGCCCAAGCCTTATAATAGAGCCACCCATCTCATTAATCACCGATGTGGGACTTTTGTCATTCTTTAACAACCCACCCTCACGCCCAGTGCTTTAGATCTGGTTGGTGGGCAAGTTTAATTTTGGTTGGACCCCAACATCGGGTGTTGAGATGGCCTGCTTGATACCATGTGAAATTTAGGTCTTAGCCTAACTCACACCCCAAAAGCAGCTCAAAGGATGAGGATGCCCAAGCCTATAAAGAGTCCACCCATTCATTAATCACATCGATGCGGGATTTTGTCATTCTTTAAACACATTGTTCTAAAAAATAAGAGAAGTAGTTATTGAATTGAACATAGGTAAATTAGGTTTTAAAAAGGACCTATTGTTTGAATTTAAAACAAAAAATTAGAGAAAAAAACAAAAAATTAAGAGATAAGGAAAACAAAAACGTAACAGAAAAAT
This sequence comes from Solanum habrochaites, assembly GCA_027704765.1. Taxonomy (NCBI): domain Eukaryota; kingdom Viridiplantae; phylum Streptophyta; class Magnoliopsida; order Solanales; family Solanaceae; genus Solanum; species Solanum habrochaites. The sequence continues at coordinate 16,564,789 of JAKWJA010002497.1, forward strand.
CCCACTTGGGGATTGAACTCGGGATGCAGGATATTCATTGCAGTGCCATTGCCAATGTAATAACTCGAAAAGTTATTTTTGAAAATATTTATAAAATTACTATTTCATCCCTCTTGATGGTTTTCCCACGAGTTATTTTGAATTAGTGGAGAAAGTTGATGTGAAAATTTTAAAACTATTGGTTTACCTACACTTATTTAATTGGTGAGTGATAATTTAATTAATAAGTATTTATCAAATAATTAATTTATTTAATTAGTGATTAATGGATCAAATCCATATTCATTTTAAATTGAAATAACTTGACCCATGCATAGTGATAAATTGAGATTAATGGGGGTTAATAATTTTTTATCTTCACACAACCCACTACAGTACTCTACGAAGAAAAGTTGCCGCATACCAAGAAAGTATGAATCCCTCAGGTAATATGAATCTCAGGCTAAGTTTTAAGAATTTTATATTTTTATATTTATATATTGATTTTTAGTAATAGACAACCCACTAAGGTTTTATATGCATTAAGTACAATTGTTGTTGCAATTCAGTGAGGCGGCTAAGTATCTCTTTTTTTATTATTATCAATTATGTGCAGTCATAATTGTTATTATTACCTTAATGTGTGTTTTAAAAGAAAAGAAATGGAAAAATGAAAAAAAATAGATTTGGAATATAGAAAAACATGGCAGTTGTCATATTTGTATAAAGTAACTTTGGTTTTAAAAAGACGACTTTGCTGGTAAAGATGTCATAGTTATTGAATATATAGTTGAATAATGATGATTGTGAATAATTAATATGAGTATAGGGTATATCAACTTGAGAAACTAAAACATTGTTCTCGGGATATTTCTTCGCAACTTGAGTTCGTTGTATCTTTGAATTTCTTATTATTATCATTGCATTATGATCCAAGTTTGATATATTGGGATATATTTATTGTAAGAGTTAGTGTTTTAGTTAATTTTGAATCAAATTAATCAGCTTTGAAATAACAAATACATGAATATGAGTTGTAACATTCATTTATTCTAATTTTATGTTACAAACATTTGCAAGAATTTTTTTTTTTTAATTCTACGTTATGGGTTTTTGAAAGATATGTTTTTTTGTTTTCAATTCATGAACCTAGTAAATTCTATTAATTAAAATTTTTTTTATTGTAAAACTTTTTATTCTATAAATTGAGTTTCTTTTGGTTGAAAAAGATAAGCATTCAAACAAAAGTACTTTTCCTTGAAAACACTTGTAAGACATTGATCAAAAGGTGAAATCACCAATTCAAGAATAGAAGAGCAACATTCCTGAATGCTACTTGTTTTGTAGCTTAGTTGAATCCAAAAGATAGAGTTGTTATTAATTCTTCCGATTGCTCGTGGGAGAGACTCCAACTATCTTCAAAAAACGTATTAACGTGCCTATAAGCCAAGCAACTTTTATTTTGTATTCCTTGTAATTTTATCATTCTTGTTCATTTGTTCTAACAATTTGAAGATAAATTGAGTTTGAAGATTAAATCAATTAGATTTGATAGAGGTGGAGAATATTTAAAATCAAATTTTATTGATTTTTGTGAAAAAGAAGGCATTGAGAAACAATTGACTATGTCTTATACACCACCACAAAATGGTGTAGCGGAAAGAAAAAAATAGAACTCTCATTGAAATGGTTAACTCTATGCCTTATGAATCTGGTATCACTGGAAATTTGTGGACTGAAGCCTTATTTTCTGCATGTCATATTTTGAATCGAATTCATTTCAAGAAATATGATTCATATGCATATGAACTTTGAAAAACCTCGAAAGCCAAATAAAAATATTTTAAAGTATGGTGGTTTGTTTGTTTTGGCCTCATGTTAGATAATTACCATATCAACAGTTGACTGAGATTGGACTATAGAGGAGTAGATTGGTATTTTATTGGTTATTCACAAACCAGTAGGCTTATAGATTTTTGAATCTTGAGACTTCAAGCCTAAACAATTTATTGAATCGTTGCATGCTAAATTTTGAGCATATTATTTTCCTATGAAAAAAGAGTCTTTGAGACAAAAACAAAGTCTTCGATATCTACTCTTTACAAGAAAAATAGTTGAATCTTTGAAGAGAAAGAGTTCAACCAAGACGTTTTTTAGTGCCAAAGATCAGCCAAACCAAGAGACTTTGGACCAAACTTTTCAGTCTTATTAGTTTGAAAAGGGATGTGAAGTTATGCTGAGGCAAACTAGCTTCATAATTGATGCTCCTTTATGGCGTGAAGCTTTATTGATGTGAAAAGCACTCCATGATGTCAAACAATACCTATGAATTTTATCAAACCTCCCTCCCTGGATGTAAGTTATTGGTTGTAGATGAATCTTTTAGAAAGAAATTAAATCTGATGGAACCTTAGATAAGTTACAAAAGCTCGTTTGGTGCAAACAAGGTTTTACTCCCAATGAAAGTATTGATTATTTTGATACATTTGCACCTGTCGCTCTAAATGACTCTATTCGGAATTGAATTGCTTTAGCGCATTTCATAGTATGGTAATACATTAAAATGGATGTTGAAGACGACATTTCTTTAAGGAGATCTAGATGAAGAGGTTCAGAAAACAACAGAAGGATTGTCGTCTGGTCAAGAACACAAAAGTTGTGTTAAGCTTCTTAAATCTTTTATGAATTTAACAAGCTCCAAAAAAAAAGGAATGAGATATTTAGAAGAGTTAATGATTTCTAATGGCTACTCCATCAATGGTGCGTTGATATTTGTATATAGTTAGCAAAATTTCAACAAAAAATTTGGGTTATATGTTTGTTATATGTTGTGTTATAATATGTCTTATGTAGATTGATATGCTTGATCTTGGAACTAATATTCGAAAGAGTCAAAGGAAACAAAATTTTGTCAGCTTCTCAATTGAAATGAAAGATCATTGGAAGAGAAGCTGATGTAATTTTTGGGATTAAAAATATAAGAACAGGAAGATTGACTCTTACTCAATCAAGTTATATCAGAAAGTCTCTAAAGAGGTTTTTTGGTCACTTTGATGAAAAAACCTGGCTCCTACACCAATTGTCCTAGCATCCAAAATAATGCGGAAACTCCACTGATGTTTCGACCAGCTAACGTAATTCTCATATTGTTGGGAGTTCTATGTATGTCATGCATTGTACCAGGCGGGCTTATTGATTACGCAGTAGGAACTTGAGAAAGTTTACTAGTAATTCGGAGTTGAAACAGTCGACATGGACTAATTCGTGTTTTAAGATACTGAAGGGTACATTAATGTTGGTTTTGCATTATTCTACATTCACAGTGTTCTTGAACGGTTTATAGTGATGCTACTTGGAATTCTCTGTCCGAAATGACCCTAATCTATTTACTGCTTTTGATTTGCACTTGACTGGCGAGGAATCTCTTTTGAAATCGAAGAAAAGAAAAAAAGAAGCAGACATGTATTCACTCATTAACCATGGAGTCAGAAATTTATAGTTATGTCTTCTGTAGAGAAGAAGATGTTGTCGCGATCAATGTGATAGATATTCCTTTATGGAGTAGTAAGCCAAAACACCACTTAAACGATCTATTGTGTAATCAAGCTTCAATATTTCGGGCTTCAAGTGACTGCTTATAATGGCAAGTCAGACAAAGTTCGTCTCAAATTAATTATGTCAGGAGATCTATTGGAAAGGAAGGCGTTATCGCTTCCAATATGGAAGTTCAGATTTAATTTAGCGGAATCCTTTGTCTAAAGGTTAGGCATCAAGAGTTTGTGGTGGAAACTTGTAATGGAGATGGGAAAAAATCAAAGCCTATTTATAAAGCCTGTTGTAAATAATTGCTTTATAGTAACCCTTACCTATGATGAAATCTTGGGTTTCAGGGAAAAAAAAAAGTAAGGTTACAATTGTGAACACATCAATAAAATTCTTAATTTTACAATAAAACGAAATAAGTAGAATGGCATGATTGAAGATTCCTTTTCCTCTTCATAAATTTATACGACCCCGATCTCGGTTGGATGGAGTTAGTAAGAAAACTCTTGATAATTTTTTTTCGATATTCCTACTGAAGAGATGCTGGATTATGGTATTCTTTAACGTTCCTATATATCGATTTGGATTGGAGTGTGTAAGTGTAAGATGTAGCATACTCTTGATAGAGTGTACCGTACTTGTGTTGGTAAAGGAGGGGATGAGATTAATTTCTCTTAAAACGGAAGTTCATAGACCTATTGGTCGGAGTATGACAACAAGTAACTCTTGATGAATTCACCCACACTAAGTGCAAAGTGGAGGCCGCTTCAATAAAGATTTTAACAGAAAAATCTTAAAGCACTTGGCTCTTTCTTTAAAACGAAATTTAGGCCACATGGCGTAAGGTTATGGCAAAGGATTTTGATTTTCCACCGGAACATAGTGAATGCGGCCCTGCGAGTATTTTTCTAAATTCATTTCAATGATTTTTTGTTTTTTTGGCAACTCTTAAGCTGTTCATGAAGTAGTCCTTTTGATTTAAAAAACATTTACTGAGCTAATGGTTCAAGTCCAAAAGACACCTATTGATTGCAGTTGCTAGATTAATGTCTCAAATATGTTTTTTGGAATTTTCAACAGGAGAAAAATTCTTGGACATGCACAAGGGGGGGAGTGTATAAGAGTTTAGTGTTGCAATTAATTTTGAACAAATTCATCCGCTTTGGAAATAACAAATTACATGAAAAAGGGAGTTGTAAACATTCATGATTTAATTCTATGTTATAAACAATTTGACAAGAAGTTTTTTTTTTAATTCTTAACTTAGGGGTTTTCGAAAGATAAGTTTTTTCTTTTCATTCATGAACCTAATAACTTCTATAATTAAAAATCTTTTTTCTTGACAAAACTTTTATCCTCTAAAATTGAAAGTTTCTTTGGTCTGAAAAAGGATAAGCATTCAAACAAAAGTTACGTTCCCTTTTAAAAACCAATTGTGGACATTGGATGAAAGAATAGGTGTGAAATCACCAATTCAAGCAAGAAGAGCAAACATTCTGAATTCTACTTGTTTGGGGCTTGTGATCACGAAAAGATAGAGTTAGTTGTTATTTAGTCTTTTGATTGCTCGTGGGGAGAAGAACTCCAATTATCATTCAAGAAAACGTATTAACGTGCCTCTAAGCCATGCAAGTTTTATTTTGTATTCCTTGTAATTTTATCATTCTTGTTCATTTGTTCTAACATTTATTTTATATGAAAACTATTAGGGTTGTAGTGTATGGAAAAATTAAAACTTAACCTTAGACTTGAAATTTTGAAAATATGAGATTTGACCTATTGGTTTGAATAAAAGAATAAGAAATTTTACTATACATTTGGGTGAGTTTTTAGGTCTAGACTAAACTTATAGTAAAATGAATGTTGTTAGTTTTATAATGTTATCGTGATTGTGAACTCGAATAATTGTATTGAGTTGGAAGTTCAACAAAAAGAGAAGACTCAAGTCCTGGAGCTAATTGTTTATTGATTGAAACAAATTGATTTCTAAACCTTTGTTAAGTGTATAAAATACGTGTATTTCCTTGTGGTATATGTTTGGGAGTAATGGGACTTGGTGATGGGTTGACTTGCCCACATTGATTATGTCTAATGATGAAGACAAAGGATAATAAAAGACAATGTGAATAATTTCTTGTGTGTGATGTGTTGATAATGAGGAATATTTTGAAAGGCTTGTTGAATCATTGTTGATATTGTTGTGAATAATAAATGTTATAAAATTGTCATCTCCTCGTTAGTTTTGTGAACATGTCATTTTCATTATTCTGAGACATGGTTGTTACAAGTATTATGAGCATTGAGAAAGAATGAGAAATTAAAAGAGAATGTACCATTTCGAGGGATGTATCACGTCGGGATGGATATTATATTTGAGAAACATATCGCAGGTTGCAATGATTACTATTACCGAGGGTCGTATCGTACACCGCAACAAATGCATGGACAAATATGTTTCCCATGGGTTCGAACTGAGAGATATGTATCACTAGGTTAGACATGCATCATTATACTTGACATTGCATTCCATTGCATTGCACATACTTATCATTAGTGAACTTGATATTGTGTTTTGCTAATCTTGTGAATGTCTTTTTGCGAAACTTGTGATTGATGAATACGGAGCTTGTTGATGTGAAGGATATGTAATTTGTCTAAGCGGTATTGTTGAGCTATGTGCTATGTAAAATGTGAGTTGTTAGGTAGGGCTGATTTTTATGCAGGTTGTAGTTGTGAAGGTTCGGTTGGGGTGGTAGGAGTACCCGTATTTCATCCATTTAGCTTGTGTTTAGAGGTTTACTTGCTGAGTAGCGTGTGGTTTGATACTCACCCCTTGCTTCTACAATTTTTTGTAGGTTACTAGCCCAGACCTTTGTGATATATTCTCTCCTTTTCCGAGGCTTCTTCGAGATTTGAGAGGTAGTTGTTTGCCAGCTCAGCAGACTTTCTTAGTCACGTTTATAATTTTTTTCTACTCTAGAAATAATATCATATGAGACTTATATTTTCTTTTAATTGAATTGTAATACTTTAGAGGCTTGTACACGTGACAATCAGGTCTTGGGGATATAATTTAAGTTGATATTAAATATTCCCCATTTTATTGTAATAGTTTATTTTAGGCTGACTTGTCTTGGTGGGAAAAGACGAGTGCCATCACTTCTATTTTTGGGCCGTGACAACCAATTGGGCTAGAAACACTTTCATGTAAGGGGTGTCGTTTTAATTTATATTACTGTTTAATGTTTTTCTTACCTTTTTTTTATGTAAGTATATTTCGTAAAATTTTTCAACGAAGCTATGTCACGTGAGACCTCTTACATATGCATATATTCACCCCTCTCTGCAATTATCACCCTATAGTTGTGGAGGTTGCAGTCAGTGGTGTGTTTGCTATTGCCAAAGACTCCGATCATGTCGAAGTGAGTGAATTTTTTATATGATACGCCAATTTTTTTCCAGATTGTAATGAAAATTGACAAGGATATCACTAAATTTTTTTTTAAAAAATTAAATTTATTCAGCTAAAAAGAGAATAGTCAAATAGTCATAAATGGGTGAGCCTTGGTCCCTTTTTTTAAAATTAATTATCAAATACACACAAACTAGAGAAACGAACCACCTCCCATAAAAGGAGCCCAATCCAAAAGACTTTAACTAGAAATAACTTATTACAACTTTCTTTTGCCAGTAATTATATTTAATTATAAATTGTTGAGTCAAATAGAGACATTTATTACTTTCGTCATTCATTTAAGATGAACATCTTACTAAAAGACTTGTTACATATTACTTGATCACTTACCCGTCCATTTTGATTCAATTAATCTCAATAATCTTAACATAGTGATATTTATCTATTATAATCACAATCGAATTTTGGTCAATATTTTTTTATATAAAATATAATAAATCGATAGATAAATTCTTGATGATATTAAATATATAATAATTCATACTTTTAATATTGGAACATATCGTAGTAAAGAATTCTAAAATGGGTTGAATTGGAGATTGAATTGGGCTCAATTGAAGATTCACTTTAAATGAGATAGGCTTGAGTGAGTTGAGATTGAACCCAATTCAAATTGTCTTGATTCCAAACCCTAAAATTCTGGGCGGATTGGATGGATTACCTATGTTTGGTTTTATTTTAGACACCCCTAGTTTGGCATATAGAAAATAAGACATAATAATATTACAAAATAAAATATTAATTATTTTATTTTGTATTCGGTTAGAGGTATTAAATTAGAGAACTATCTAATTACACAAGTATTTCTACTATATTTACTTTCTTCCTATAATTTGAAATAATTATATTTTGTATCATTAAGTAGTAATTTCATACTTGATTTTAAGTTAGACACACCAAGATTCATATTTATACTACCGGATGGACAAAAATAGGGAGAAAGGCGAGTAACAACAGGAGGGAAGCGAGCGAGATTTGTCTATGTATTTCAAATACAAACAAATCACGCAAGACACATGTATATGTATGTATTTAGTGTAATTTCACATGTATATGAGATATGAAATAAATAGGAGAGTGGCGAGAAAGATGGGAGGGAGGCGAGTAGTTGTTTATGTATTCCAAATACATGCAAATCCACTTGAATACAATCTATCTAGAATAAATTGCTCACAATTGTGTGTATCCTAATATACGTACATTTGAACGTATAGGAATGTTTCAAAATCTAGTAAAATTTGAAATATTACAAATTAGCGTGTGTCTAAATAATTAACTCATAAACTAGCGAAGATTTCTATAAGTTATCCAATTATATTAGTCTTGAGATTATTTATTTACTCATTTAAACTAAATAATAAAAAAAATAAGTGACCTGATAAAAAAAATCCAAACTTGCTAGCATGTGTGTGTCGTATTTTTACCCAATTTCCCTAAGCCGATATCTTTCAATACAAACGAAATCAAAATGAGGTTTGTGCGTTATTAAATTAGTTTTATAATTTTATATTGTCACGTCCCGAGCCTACACCCTGGGCGGAACTGGCACTTGGGGACCATTGCTGGCCTCGAGTGAACCCTTGACCTAACTTACTTAAATCACCGGAAGACAAATATCATACTTATAAGAATGAAAGAACTTAGCTGAATAATAATATTATCTAGAATGTTTTAAAAGTTTAAACATTCAAACTCGCAAAAATAGCAACCAAGTCTTTAACATGAGAATAAAAAGTAAAGACTAATTAATAAACTACTAATTGTCTATGAATCCTCTAAACTGACTGATATGAATGTTAAGAAAAATCCCTCAATATTCTATTGAACTAATCTAGAAAATAATAAAAGATGTCCTCCAGAATGCAAGGAGGCTCACCAATTGACTCTGGAGCTCTCAAACTGGATCAAAAATGCGCTGGATGTCGATCCTCGTTACCTGCATCCGAATCATGATACGATGCAGGCCAATTGGCATTAATACATTGACTGTACGAGTATGCAAATTGGAATACTAAAATAACATAGACTTGAAAAGGAGTAAGAAAAAACACTTACCATGGATTTGCTCGTCTCATGAATAACTAACTCATTATGACTACTCATTTCATTAAATAGCAGTTTAAAGACATGTGAACTATAAAATAAAGCTGTTTAAAACATAATTTTCAACGTGTATATGCAAATATACCATTAACTCTAAAATATACGTAAAAATACAAAATAATATGATGTACACTTATAATCATAATAATAAATAAAATATATCATGCTTCCTCTCAAAGTCTACTTTTCCAATGCATGCATGAAGTCCCTTACCACCATTGATACTAAGAAGAACCTCTTGAGGAACCATGAAACTACTACTGTGGGAGTTTCTCTAACCAACAATCATCACTTAATAGTTATAGTGATTATACAACGTTTTACCTCACTATACCAAGGACCATCCTAAACCTGCCAAAATGTAGGACCTGAACTGCCTAATGGATCCACTAGTAAACTGTGAAAAGGATTCATCTAAAAAGTATGACCCTTTTCTATCCATGGTGGCTACATGATTTTCATGGAGACTTGAGTTAATCTGTAACTCGCATCCCCACATCAGTTCTCAATACTACTCCCAAAATTATACTTGTTCATATGTTTTTAAAATATACTGATTCTGTGGTTTGAGATTAGTGCACAAAACTTATAAAGCTATTACTTTTGTATGAAAACTAGCTCGAAGTCTCTTTACTTGTTTAAATGTGAAAACATTTAAAAATATATTTTGGGATACTTAGTATCCCTATACTTTTGAAGAAAAGAACTTAAACTAAACTTATTACTCTTTACTCTTTACTTAGCTTGAAACTTGAATTTTGAAACGACCCTTGGAGAAATACTTAGTTCCCTTATATTTCTTTAAAAGATGAACTTCAACTCTTTAGGGAAATATTAGTTCCCTTATACTTCTTTGAAGGAAAGACTTCAACTTTTACTCTTTCTTTAACTTGAGACTTGATCATCAAAACAAAGTTAAAACGTTTAAATAAGACTCTTGGAACTTTAAGAAAAATTACTTTGTCGTACTTCTTAACCTTTAGACTTAACTCTTAGCTTCTTAGAATTTGATCCTAACTTTTCTTAAATTGGATTATGGATTCAAGGTTCACGATCTCATTCTATGGATGATTTCTTAATGTTTAGACGTGTCTTAGAGCGTTGGAATGAACTAGAAAATATGAGTATATCACTTAGGAACTAGTACGAAAAGATGGGGAATGAATGAGGTTAACTAGCGTCCTTGGAGCTCTGAGAGGTATGGAGCTCAGGATCCAAACTTCAAAGGCCAAGTTGGGGAGCTCTGTCTCAATCGCCGCCCAAAGCTCCTATGGACAGACACTGTACTGTGAGGCTATGGGAGGCGCGGCGCCCCAAGGCCCTACAGACGCACGTTTTGACTTTTCTTCTCCGTTTTCAACTCTAAACCTTAAAATCTTCCATGAATTCCCCCCAAACGCTTAGGATAAATAATATACTCAATACCCAATAGTTTAGATTCGTAAAATAGCCTGAAAACATGAATCAAATCAACTAGAACATGATACTACCCATTCAATCAAGAATTCGATAATTATTCATCAAAATATAAATGTTCATCATCCAATCTACTCTAACTTGATAAAATGAATGAAATTGGTGTGTGTGTGGGAGAACCCAACACAAAAAGATCTCACATACCTTTTTAGGGATCTCCCTCGACGATTTTCACAAGCCGAACTTCGACGACCTTGAACGTTCTTGCTTCATCTTCTCTTTTCTCCTCTTCTTTTCTCTTCTCTCAAAATCCTAACTTGTTTTCTAAAAGCTTCAACTGAATGAAATCAGTTTAGACCCTAATTTATCATCCAAAAATGAAATAAAATAATTGGGTAAGGATAAGACAATTTTGCCCTTCCCAAATTCGTATTGGACAATCCTTAATCTAACAGCTCAACTTCCGAAAGACATATCTCACTAATGCGAAATCAAATCGTGCAAACTCAGCTGCGTTGGAAAGATATCTTAAAGGAATTCCCAACCATATCAAGAAAAACCTCTATCTTATCCTGATATAGGAGATATGACGGTTTGAAGTTGACCAAAATTTCACTTTTTTCTAACGTAAGAAAACTTTCAGATTTTAATTCTTCCCAAAACTTACTATTTCAACTTCTAAGCTTCTTCCTAATTATCTCAATTTACGAGATGTTACATATATTTTATAAAAAAAATAATTATATGAAGCAATATTGGATGATATGTTTTAGTTCACATGTATTAGATGTTGGTAGTGCATCCATCATCTTCGAATTTTGAGTATAGGACTATAGGAACTTCAAATGATTAGGACAGATTCTGATAGTGTTGTTTGGTACAAAATATAAGATGTGAAATTCCAGACTCAATCATGTGATATGAGATATCGACAAGTTAATAACTCTAGTTATGGAAAGCTATCATGACTTGGGTAGTAAGTATTCAAAGATAACTTTCAAAATTTGGCAAGAACAAAACATCTAATTGACCCAACTAACTTTTTCACAAATGAACAAAATATTCCTCCTCTTTGTTGTTAGTAAAATCTTGACTTTTCTCTTTTTTTTTGAGTTTTATAAATTGATTTCTTTCTTTAAGTTTTAACGAAACCCCATGTTATTTTTATTACAATCTAAATTTTTTTACTATCTTATAATCTTTTCTTTAACTCAACTTCGACATGATTGATATCATTATACAAGCAGTGGGGTACGTTGAATTTTTTCAAAGCGGTGTCACTATTTAAGGGACAAAAATGGCTCAAGAAGAAAATCAATGAAGCTTTAGTAATGGCTCAAGAAGCATTAATAATAATAATAGTGATAATATCAAATCATCAGAACTATTTTTAAACTAATTATATATAAACTAACTAACTAGATTTATTAAATTGTTTTTAAAACCTCAATTTGGTTGCAAATTTTAAAAGTCAAAAGTTTCATATTATTTAAAGCACACGTTATAGTTTAAATATGATAAAAACTGTTTTGTTTTTCTTTTATTTATTTTTTTAAAAAATTATTGTTTATCTTTTACCATGACAGTTTAAGTGAAAGGGTATTAAATGAAGGAAAAATTAGTATAGTAAAAATTGCTAGCACAATTAGCTAAAACATCTACATTATGAAATAATTATTAAAAATTTGATTATGTCTTTATTTTGACAAGTATAATGTATCCAAAGATAATTGATTTACTATTTTTTTTTCTCAAATTAGTTACCTAGTTTGACTTTACAATCAATTAAAAGTAAAAAAAAGAAAAGAAAAAAAACACCCAGATTTCTAATATTTTCTCTAGTTATTTATCCCAAATCTCTTCACCATCCCTACAATTTCTACCATTGTTATCTCCTTAATATTTGATTGCTCTCTCTTAGGTTTGATGAGAAGTCAGACCTGCTCCAAAACGAGCACAACTTCTCTACTTATTAGGTTCGGGTGATTTCCTTTTCTGGTTCTAGATCTCCATCTCCGTTCTATGGATGGTTTCGAAAAGACTTTTCTTGAATCCATGAGACTTGATGAATTAATTGTCAAATAAAAGTTCCTAATTTTCTATCATTCTCAATTCTAAAGCACCAAAATATGTATTCATTATTTAGGTATTCATCCTAATTGCATATGTAAAACAAAAATTTTAATTTATTTTGCTTATTTGGTATTTACTATATAACTTTGTATACATAATAACTTATATTTAGATTTGATTTCGTATTCGTCATAATTTTATAGCATCAAGTTTTGTATTTATATTTTATTTTGTATTCATTCTCAATTCTAAATAACTAAAATACAATTTATTTTTGTTATATATGTATTCCTCCTGATTGCATCACTAAATTAAATTTTGTATTTTACTTTGTTCATTTGTATTTCCGAAATCAATTTGTATACTAGATACTTTATATTTAGATTTGATGTTTTATTCATTTTCAGTTCTGAATAATCAAAATACAGTTTATTTATGTATTCATTACGTAACTAATCATACTAATTGTTCAGTAAAATAGATTTTGTATTTTGTTTGACTCATTTTGTATTTCCACTATCACTTTGTATATCAACTAGTTTGTATTTATATTAGAATTCGTATTCGTCGACAATCAGGTTTTGAATTGTATGGTCGAACTTTTCAATTGAAATGAATATTTATCATGCTCAGTTTGTAAAAAAAGATCATCCAAAATTTTGAATACACAAAATCTTATCTAGTGAAGTTAATACGAATACACAAAATCGTATTTAAAGAAGTTCATCCAAATACATTTCAAATAAAATTAAATTTAAAAAAGTTCAAATAAGTAAGGATCAAAAACTAAGGGAAATACCTTTTTTTCAAATATTTTCTCCCATTTTTTCTCCATAAAGTTATTAAAAGTTTGTTTTCTTTCAAATTAAATAAATACAATCAATATTACAAACTAAAATATGGACTTTTTAGGTAAATATTGAAAGTGTTGACAAGGGGCCCTATTAAATGCTAAAGTATTGTTGTTTTGAAAATTTTCTCTTAAATAAAGTATGGATTTGATCCACTAAAAAAGACCAAGAGGGTCATTTGTCACGACCCAAAACCGACCGGACTGCACCACACCTTTATTACCCTCCTTGTGAGCGAACCAACCAATCCTAAAAAACCTTAATCATTTCAATTTAATATCAACATAAACAATGCGGAAGACTTAAACTCATAAAAATAAATACATTCAATAACTTGCTAAAATTCAACATCTATTACTTCCCCAAATCTGGAAGTCTCACCACCAGAAACATCTATGATCAATTTTAACTAAACTAAGAGTATTCTAAGGAGCTAAACAAATAAAACTATGTTCTAATGCCGAAACTTCAAGGCATCAGACATGAGGAAGGAATCCCGTCAAGCTAAAGCAGTAGCTCACCTGAACATTCGTGTGACGAAGCCCTGGTCTAGAAATTGCGGTTGAGTTAAAGACGACGGCAACGTTTGCTGCACTCCACAAATAAACAATAAGAAAACAGAAAAGTAGGTGGGTCCCGTACACCACAATTACTGAGTAGGTACATCGCCACTCAAAATAGAAAGCAATATATCTCAGAATAATTTATAAAATCCACCTAATGATTCTTAACATGTGATCTGCACAAGTACAAACATCATTTTAATATCACCTATCATATTCTTGAGGCCGCCAAGCCTCCACCCATACTCTTTTGGGATACTGTTCTTTAAGATGAGTATATTGCATCTTTCAGATCAATTATCTTTTAGTCCGCTCTTGGTGTCGGTACGTGACACCCGATCCCCTACACTATGTGTCGGAACGTGACACTAACTACTCTCCTCCGATCCCCTAATTCAATGTGTCGGTACGTGACACTCCGTCCCCTACATTCTACGTGTCGGTTTCGTTACCCCCGTCCCACTATTCTCTGGTTCGGTAACGTGACACTCCGATCCACTATCTCTTCTATAATTCATCAGCCTTCTTTTATAGCACGGCCATCATCATTAACAAGAGAGTAGGTTTTTATATCAAGATGGGATTCAATAGCTTCATCATGCTTTGTTCATCACATCTATAATATGTAAAATCACATCATGCATACTTACATTAAGCATAAAGAAGACTCCATAATCTACCACAATATCATTCGCTAATTAAAGTTTACTAACGAATAGTGTTAAAACCAGAACCTACTACCACCGTCCACCGAAGAATTGCGATCACAGCTATCTTCTCAAATCCTTGCTAATCCTCTTCGTTTCTCTCTCTCTCTACTCGTTCTCTCTTATTTTTCTGTCGCTCTTTGTTCACTTCTATTTTTCTTATTCAAACCCTCTTCTTTTAATGACCCCTAATTACCATATATTTTAAGTGTAAAAGTATGGCACTAATAACCCACTAATTTAAATCTTAGGTTACTCTTTTTAAACCCCCACTTAATTAACTTATTAACCCTTAACCTCTAACTTTATAATTAAAGTAGGAAATAGTCCAAAACGTCCCTTAAAAGTGTAAGAATTCCGACCCCAGACTGGATTTGCGCACCTGCGACGGCCCGTCTGACTGCGACGGTCCGCCTGCAGGTCTTCGCAAGGTCCCAGAGAGTGGATTTATACTGAAGACTCTGTTACGATCCGTCACCCTGTGACGGTCCGTCCTGCCATTCGTTTCCGAATTTCAGAGAGTCGATTTTCAGTACCCAATTCATAAGTCCAAGTGTTTTGAAATGAGACCCTGCGACGGTTTCGTCCGTGACCATGACGGTCCGTCGTGGGGTCCGTCTCCTCAGCCAGTTTTCCTTCCAGAAATAAAAATTCTGCTGCTTAAAATACTAACCTGTCGTTACATAGATCCATTTACCCATCTTTCGTTCCTCGAACGATCCCGAGAGTAAAACAAGAGTGAAAATAAGTACCCTTAATCTGTAAACAGGTGTGTTTATCTTTCTTGCATATTCAGCCTCCTTCTCCCAGTGGCCTCTTCCACTATCGATTCCTTCCCATTGGCACCTTAATGGATGCAATCTCCCTCGACCTCAACTTGCGGACTTCTCTATCTAAATGGGCAACAGATCCGCCTCGTAAGACAAATTCTCTCAAGCAAAACTGAATCCCAACGGAAATAACGTAGTTTCCATCCCCATGGTATCTTTTCACATCGACACATGGAAATACCGATGTTCCGGACAAAGCCCTGGAGGCAAAGGCTAACTATAAGCCACCTCCCCTCCTCGCTAAGTTACTTCATAGGGACAATGTACCTTGGCGTAGCGTGCCTCTTTTACCAAACCGCATCACCCCTTTCTTGGCGAAACTTCAACAAGACTTTGTTCACCCTCCATGAACTCTAAGTCTCTACTTTTCGATCTGCATGTCTTTTTTTTTTTTGGCCTACTTTTTGCGCCGCTAGAAGCTTTTCTTGAATGGATTTCATTCACCTTTTCTAACGAGTCCCTCAAAAGGGTCAGTACCCCAAGGTCTAACCTCGAATGCTCAAACAACCATGGAGACCTACATCTTCTAACCATACATGCTTCGAAGGAGCCAAATCATGCTTGCGTGATAGCTATTATTGTGAAAACTCCTCTAAGGGTAAAATCTTATCCCAATGGCCACCGAATTCTATCACACATGCACGAAGGATATCCTCCAACACTTCCATCGTTCGCATCGAGACTTACCTTCGGTCGACGAGGGAAACGCCGTACTAGGATCCAACTATCCCCAATTCCTATGCAATGTTTTCGCAAAACTTAGAAGTAAACTGGCGTACCCTCTATCTGATATGATGGATGGTGGAACTCCATGCAATCGAACACCTTCTGAGATGGTAAAGTTTGGGCTACTTCTCTCTGCCTTTGTAAGTCACCGTACGGAATTAATGAGCAGACTTAGTTAACTGTCACATCACCCAAATGGAGTAGAACTTGCCCAATTGTCTTTTGGAAGCCAACCACTAAGTCCATGCAATTCTCCTCCATTTTCATTCCGGAAATGGGCATTCTCTAAGTGTTCCTTCTCCTCCGGGCCTTTGTGTTCATACTTACTTGTTGACAATTTGGACATTTGGCAATAAAATCCACACTATCCCTCATTCTTCTCCACCAAAAGTGTTGCTTAGTCAACGGTAACTCTTGGTTTGCACCCGATGTATCAAATACCTTGAACTATAGTCTCTGTCAAATAGTTGTTGACAAATCACGACGCGGGGTACACCTACCTTCCCTTAAATCCTCAAACACCATTCCTCATGCGTTTTCGCTTCTTTTGCCTCTCTTGCAACACTTTATCTATCTATCTCGTATCCGGAGCAATTTTTCATCATTAAAACTGCTATTCCTTATCTTGTCAGGAATGGAAGATTTGCTCCACACAAGCTAAAATCCTCCCTTCTCATGACTTCTAGTCTCATAAAGTATTAGCCAGAGTCTGAACCTCCCTACAATGTGCTTCTAAAGCTTGCAAACGTGAGCTCGACTTCCTCCATGCTTCCCGCCTTTCTACTTAAAGCTCCGCTCCAACATTCGCCCTTCCCCGGATGATACAAAATAGTGATGTCATAGTCTTCATAGTTCCATCCATCTCCTCTGTCTCAACTTCAAATCTCTCGAGTGAAGACATACTTTAGACGCCTATGATCTGTATAGACCACTCACACTAACCCCTCAATATAAATAGTGTCTCCCTATGCTTTAATTAATGCAAACACCACTGCAGCCACCTCTAAATCATGGTCGGATCAATTACGTGCATATCACCTTTAATTGCCTCGAAGCTAAGTAATCACCACATTTTTCTCTTGCATTATTACTGCAATCCCAACCCATAATAGGATGCATCACATAAACAATGAAGTTCTTACCTCCACTACCAAGGTAAGGGATAGGAGCGGTAGTCAACATGTCTTGACTTCTAAGCTTTCTCACACTCATCCGACCATACAAATGGAATATTTTGCTTAGTCAAGTTCGGTCAGTTGGGAATTCAATAAAAGAGAATCCCTTGACAAATCGACGGTAAATTAACTGGCTAAACCACAAAGCCTTCTATTTCTGACAAAATACAAAAACATTAGTTAGGTCTTACCCAATTCCTTCACTACTTGACCTCAGAAGGAATCCACCCTCACTCTCCATCCTTGGAAACCATGTGCCCCAATAAGACACTGCATCTAGCCAAACTCACACTTAGAGACCTTGGCATAAAGCTTTTTCTCCCTCAACTTTACAATACCATTCTCAAATGCTCCTCATGTTCCTCCTTACTTTTAGGTATGCAGTATATCCATCAATAAAAATACTATACAAAGAGATCCAATACAAATAATGGCTTAAAAATCCCGTTCATCAAACTCATGAACCAGCAGCATGGGCTCGTAACCAAAAGACATCACTACAATTCGTAATGCCCATACTGGGTTGCTAAAAGCAGTTCTTTGGCACCTCCGTTGCCCGTATTTTCAATTGATGATAACCTGATCTCAAGTCAATCTTTAGAGAAGACACACGCACCTTGTAACTGAATCGACAAGTCATACAATGCGGTAAGAGGATATTGTTCTTATAAATGGTCCCTTGTTTCACTGCCGGTATTCTATATGTATGCACATCTAAAACTCCCATCCTCTTCTTCCAAACAAAACCCGGAGCGCCCCACAGGAGATCACTTGGGCTATGAAGCCTTTTCTCAAACCACTCTTGAAGTTGGGCTTTTAATTCTCTTAACTCCGCGGGGGCCATTTCTATAAGGGGTATAAAATGTGGGCGGTACCCCCGGTTTCAGATCAATACAGAAGTCAAATACCCTATCTGGTGCATACCCGGAAGTCTGGCATGGAACACATCAAGAACTCACGAACCACCGCAACCACCGCTCAATCGCAGGGACTTGGTAGTGTCATCCTTGAGATGTGCCCAAGAAATCTAAACACCCTTTCTAACCATTTTCTTAGCACGAAGAAAGGAGATTATACGCACCCGGATTGAAGTGTAGTCCCCTCCCACACTAACGATCTTCCAGCTTGGCTACGTCCACGCGTTTTAGCATTACAATCCATATCGAAAATTGCGGAAAAGCCCAGCATACCGAATTACATCAAAATCAACCATTTCTAAGATTAACCAAATCTACAAATGGTTGCTCCCACAAGCTACCAAAAACAAGACCTCTATACCTTTCAACTACCACAGACTCACCCACCGGAGTAGAACAACGAATGGGCATATAAGTAATCATAATGCAAATTAGACCATTACAAATAGGAAGATACATAATAAAATTGTGATCCAGGATCAAACAATACAGAGCCATGCAACCACAAAACAGAAGATTACCTGTGATGAAGCAATCGAGATGTCTCCGCCTCCGTCTCCCAGGGAACGCATACAATGGGCCCTTTCTTTGTTTGTCCGTTGTCCTTACCATGTTGTGTGTAGTTGGCTCCCGTTTCCCATCCACCATCACCCCCCTGCCTGTTTTGGTGACCCACCATTACCCTCGGCCACCACGCCCTCCAAAATGACGGCCCTGCCTGACCACCTCTACCTCTAGCTATTGGGGGTCCTATTACTCTGTTTTGGACCATTCCTCCTCATATGTCCAGTCTCCTCCTCTCCCCACATCATAACACTCTCAGATTTCACGCATAGTACTCCTCGCTCAGAGAGTTTGACCGTCTGAGGTTGGACCCCCAACTACAGTTCCTGTAGTGAAGACTGAATGGGGGTGGTCGAACTGAGTAACCTCCGAAAGCCCGTCCTCTATAGTAAGACATTAACCTCACCAACCCCCCTTTCGAACCTCTTTGAATGTCGATGACCATGGTGAATCATCTGGCCTCACTCCTTCCCACCTCTACTACGAGTCTACTACCTCTTGAAAAGATTTCCGCTGTGGCCGCTACTGTACAGCTGAATTCCGCACTCTGATTCTCAACCCCTTCACAAAACGCGAATCTGCTCTGTGGCTGAAACAAAGTGGGTGGCATTCTGGATAGTGCACGAAAACTTAGCCTCATATGCATTGACTCGACATCCTAACCCTTTTCTAGGCTCAAGACTCCAATCCCTTTCCTATCCTCAAGTACGGGGGATATCTTCTCCATAAACAGCTAGAGAATGAGGCCCAAGTCATAGGTGGTGGTGCCTCTGTTTGGTTGACACTCAACATGTGACCCCCGCACCACATTTGGCGTTCCCGTTTGGGGAAACTGGTAACTCACGACTTCAACACCAAACCGTTCTACTATACCCATCTTGTTAGTAGCTCTTGACAGTCAACCAGAAAATCGTAATCATCCTCAGATTCTACACCCTTGAAGACTGGAGTTTCATTCAATTTCATCATCAGAACTTACTGAACAGCATGGCTGATCATTTGTATTATTGCCGCAGTAGTCAGGCGTGGAAACGTGCCTATTTCCAATGCGGCATCATACGAGGGGCCATATGGGCTGCATGTTTACCTACCCTGAAACGGAGTGTTGGGTGCACGAAAACAATTGGGGTGCCTGACCCTGATCAGACAACCCACTACGTGAAAGAAGCGAGAACCTGATTGACTCATCTCTGGGGTATGTTATTTTTGGGGTGCCATTTCCCTCATTCTGTACTTTTCATTCTATTCTCCCCATCCTCCCCTTCTCTTACTACACTCTCCGTCGGTGGAGGAGTCCCGCCCTAGCAACCAGAGGTGGGCTAGGTGCTCGTCCTCTCCCTCTGGAGACGTCCTCACTCCGACCTCTACCGCGGCCTCTGCCACTGTCCACTTCGAGCACAGTCTCAACGGCTGGCTCACAGATGCTCCTGTCTTGCTGATGTTGATGTGGCGTATTCCCCGTTGCTCTAGTTCTAACCATCTGCGAAATAGAGTGAATGGTCGATACGCAATTTTGTCTCACCTAGATACTCCATTGGATCAAGTAATAGCACGAAAGAAAGAAGAAAAATTGGAATTTTCCCCTAAATTCTTATAGTCCTCTCACAAAAAGTAAGGCTTCCCCCTACCGTTTCTTTTAAAAGACTCTACTTAGACCTGTTCTTGTGTGAATGAGACCACGAACCTATGCCGCTGAGACCAGTTTGTTTCACGACCCAAAACCGGCCGCGACTGGCACCCACATTTGGACCCTCCTATGTGAGCGAACCAACCATCTCAACCTTATCATTCCTTTAATTATCCAAAACATAAGCAATGCGGAAGACTTAACTCATAATAAAAGAAAATTCAATAACTTCTAAATTCAACATCTATTAATTCTCCCAAAATTGAATCATCACACAAGAACATCTATGAATCAAATTTTACTAAATCTAAGAGTCATTTTAAGGAGCTAAAACAAATAAAGCTAGTCTAAATGCCGAGAACTTCAGCATCAGACATATGAAGGAGATCCATCCAGCTATAAGCATTAGCTCACCCTGACAGATCCTTGTGGAACGAAGACTGGCTAGAATTGTGGTTGAAGTTGAAGTCGAACGGCACGTTTGCTGCACTCCACAAAATAACCAAGAAAACATAAAAGAGGGTGGTCGTACCAACCCACCAGTGAATCTGAGTAGGTATCATCGGCCAACTCAAAATAGAAAGCAATATATCCTCAGATAAGTATCATAAAATCAACTAATATTCTTAACATTTGATAGCAACAATTACACATCATTTTATAATATCCACCCGATCATATCTATGAGGGACTCAGCCTCCACCCCAAACTCTTTTGGGATACATGTTCTGTTATATTGAGTATATTAGCATCTTTCAAGATTCATTAATCTTTATTCCTCTTGTGTCGTACGTGACACTCCGATCCCCCTACGACTTTGTCGGAACGGGACCTCAACACTCCGTCCCCTAATTCAATGTGGTCGGTAAAGCGTGTACACTCCGATCCCCCTACATCTACGTGTCGGTTCGTTACACCCCGTCCGACTAATATTCTATGTGTCGTTACGTGACACTCCCGATCCACTAATCTCATTCTTTAATTCTCAAGCTTCTTTTTATCATCCAAGGCATCAATCATTTACAAGAGATTAGGTTTTTTATCAAGATTTGGGATTCAATAGCTTCATCATGCTTGTTTCATCACAATCAATATATTAAATCAATCATCATACTTACAATTAACAATAACGAGACTCCATAATCCTACCCACACATATCATTCGCTATTAAGAGTTTACTCAACGATCGTGTAAAAACCATAACCTACCCTCCACCGAAGAATTGCGATCAACGACGATCTTCTCTAATCTTCTCAAAATCCTTGCGATCCTCTCGTTTTCTCTCTCTCTCTACTCGTTCTCTCTATTTTTCTGTCTCTCTTTGTATTTCGATTTTTCTTATTCAATCAAACCTCTTCCTTTTACCCTAATTAATATATATAATGTAAAAGATGGCAATATAACCACTAATAACTTAAGGTTACCCTTTAACCCCAAGTATTAGATTATTAACCTTAAACCCTCTAACTTTATAATTAAAGTAGGAATAGTCCAAAACGTCCCTTAAACACGTGTAAAGAAAATCCGACCCAGAATGTGATTGCGCAACCTGCACGTCCGCGTCCGTGCTGCGATGGTGTCCCGCCTGCGTCCGTCGCAAGTCTCATGATTGGAGTTCTACTGAGACTGTTGAGAACGGTCCGTCACACCTGTGACGGTCCGTCCTGCCATTTCGTTACGAAGTTCCGAGAGTCATTTTCAGTACCCAAATTCCAGAATTGTCCAAGTGTTTTGAAACGAGACCCTGCGACGTCCGTCGTGACCTGACGGTCTGTCGTGGGAGTCCGTCTCCTCAGCCAGTTTTTGCTCAGAATAAATCTGCTGGCTTAAAAACGACTAAACAGGTCCTTACATCATTATTACCATCACCTACACTTAAATAAGCGTTTCGTCTTGAATGGAAAAGAAAAGAGCTCTTCTGACTGAACGCCCAAAAGCTGAGGATAGGTATTGATACGGTCACCTTACTTCTCAAATAAGAAGTAAAGCGTTCCGTGTCAAGTACATAACCCAACCAAATATGGTCGGGAAATCTTTCCACGAAGGAAATAGTTTTAATACTTAACTCAATCTATTATTTACTATTGTTCAGGGGGGGGGGTTTCACTTACTTTTCTGGAAAGCCAAAAATGATAAAAGGGGGGTTTTTCTATTTCTAAATAAATGAAACAACTAGCAAAATTAAAGGGAGACAACTACCACTTCAATGTTAGAGTTTAAACTCCATTTATAAAGTAACTAGTTTGTTTTCCCCTACAACGTTCATACTTGATAATTCTAAACTATAACAATTCTTTCTTAGTATCTATGCATGCAAACTGATAATTATGCATTTCTAAATCCTTGTCCGGCATCTAGAAAACAATTTCACTAACTCCGCACCTTGTCCGGCTACGTGGTGTTGATATAACTAACCCTTACCTTTACCTCATGATTAAGCATTGATTTCAATATTGACTAAGTTATTACCCTCTTACCAATCATACTAGCCTATTAGATAGTATACCCTAAATCTATGTGGATATTCTTTTCCTATTATCTACCTCTTTTTGGTCCTTCAAGTAGCATTATAAGACTAGTTTTCTAACGTTGGCCATCCGTTAAAAAATACTTCCTAGCGAAAGAATTATCAATACATGCAAGGACAACTATTCTAAAGTTTTTTATTTAGTTAGGTTTTACCTCATTATCACCTATGGTTAACCCAACCTATTTTTGGAGTTTAGTTACCCAATCATAATCACAATATAAATACGTATCTAATAATTCATGCACTTACTACTCATGAGAAAGAATAAAATCCAGAGTTACTGATTAATCAAGCAAAAGTCACCACAATCACTTACTGGAATTAATTGAAGAACTAAGATTCTTCCAAAAGTTGTAACAAAATCCCAAGTCTAATCAACAAAAGAATCTCATAACCAAGAGTCTACCAACGAGTCTAAAATAATCAAGAGTCTAAAACCCAAAATGAGGTTTTTCGAACTATTATAAAAAAATAAAACTAATTACATAGGCCTCTATTTGCTGAAAAATCTATCAAACGCTGGCTTTGAGTCGAGGATCTCGCAATCTCGGGTCATGACGGGTCGTCATGGACTCCGTTGGTCCCGCATATTGTGGCAATTTCTTCTGCTGCTCTCTTCATCACACCCTCGACGGCAGGTAATGACTGATAGTCACAGGTCAACGGTTCGTCGGGGGTCTCCCCGTTCATAACTCTTGAAATCTTGAAAATTGGGTTACTGGACTATTCTTTGATCTCATGACGAACCAGCAGGAGGACCGTCTGGAAACGACGGTCCGTCACGCACTCCGTACCCCACACATTGGTGTCCAGACTTCCCCTCTTCTTCAGCATCTGCACTATGATCCACCTACGGACCGTCACGGCATGGACTAACCATCACAAGCTCCGTAGGTGGTACTTTTTCTCTTGTATTTCTTGCTCAAAAACCTCCCCATTTATATTTTAAGACAATTTTCCCCACAAGCAAATACGAGAAACTTACATCAAAATTATTCACAAAGGCTTTTGGACACACTAAACTTAAAGGAAAAAGTTATTAAAATTACCGTGAAATCATGGTATTATCACAACCTGAGCTTAAATTCGTTGTTTTGTCCTCAAGCGACGCACTATGACTCATACCAAGCTTTGTACAATTAAAAAGTTTTTATCCTTTTTTCTCTTTCAACAATCAATTTGGATGTCAATCCCATCAGTCTATCATATTTTGCATGCTATCAATATAAGGTTGAATTATGTGGAATCAGAACATGACACAGACTCACCATGCCTGCACTCAACCCTAATCCTCTTCATTTATCATCGAGTGCAATATTTCCGGTTTGAAACTACCGTCCTCACTCAAAACAATATCCTCCATTTTTTCACACACACGATGTTTAGATTGAGTATAAGGTATTACTTTCAAACACTTACGCGCGAACAGATATACACTCATTCATACATTTGCCATACAGATGAACCCTTATTTCACTGCTTAAGTTCGCTACAACAACTTTTAGGATCACGGTAGGACTTTCTTGCTTGTAACATAGCTCGGGTTAGGTAGGGTATTTTTAGGTATACTTTAGTGACTTGGTTCCCTCCTTGACCACTCGGCTAAACATACCTCTTTTTCATCAATCATTTTGTTTTTCCCATTGCCATATTCTTTTACTTGCCTATTTCCCTCGTCCCTTCTTTCTTCTTTGTGTAAGTGACTCTCTTCTTTTCTTTCTCTTGCTTTATTTTTTTTTCACTTTTCTTCAAACTAATTCTTGAGTCACTTTAAATTTTGTTCTTCAACCCCACTTTCCAGAGCCTTCCTCATAATAACCACCCTCAACTCATGCTTGCCATGACCAAAGTACCACAATAACCTAAATGTTGGTCAGGGACATAAAATGTTAGTTTAATTACTTGCATGAATCCACGCCTCAACCTTATGCTTTTGGCATAAGCTGAGTGTCACATGTCCAAGGAGGGAACAGGGCCCAACACATTATTCCCCCAGAAAACCCAATCTTGGGGTGAAAAAAGAATGGCTAATTTTAAGCTCAATCATTTTGGATCAAGAAGGATTAATTTCATTTGGTTTTTCTTTTATTTAGGCTAAAAAGGGGGCTATATTTGAACAAGGGCCTATATCCTG
Source organism: Solanum habrochaites (assembly GCA_027704765.1). Lineage (NCBI taxonomy): Eukaryota > Viridiplantae > Streptophyta > Magnoliopsida > Solanales > Solanaceae > Solanum > Solanum habrochaites. Next base: position 16,590,003 of record JAKWJA010002497.1, read on the forward strand.
GCCTAATTGTCTATTACATCTTACTTTTAGCAGGATTAGCTAACCATACAGTTCTATCTCGTACAAATAGTGGACTAATTCAAATCTTCCTCACAGTCCATGACATCTTCATTACTCTACCAGATTATCAGCCACTGTTCGAATTTTAACTTAGGGTCATTGCAGTGGTGTACCTTATATGTCATGCTTAGAGCCACACATGTATCATTACTATCCTAGTCATGCATCACTTTCATTCTATCAGGATATCATTTTAACCATCAGGCTTCAGAATTAAGCTGTGTACACAAGATATAGACATGCCGGTTCAACAGAAAAAATAATTAGTCTCTTGGGGAAAAAGAACACAGGCAAGAAAACCCCAAAAAGAGGATAGTGAATTGGACTACTCAGACTTCACCCTAGCACTCACTTTCCATTTACCCCACCCCCAGCAAAAAGACATGCAATTGTCCCCAATGCATAACAAAAATTGAATTACATGAGTGGTAGGTGAAGCAAACCTGGGGCGCAAAGCACCGTCGATTAGCAAGCTGGTGGGTGCGGTTCCCCGAAACCCACTACCTCTGTAATCTGGACACCCTCAGTAGTGTCCACAGCAGTAGTGCCTCCCGCTATCTCCACTTTTCTGGAGCTAGATGCCCCAACAACTAACTCTACTACCCTCATCTGACGCGCCTCCTCATCAGCAAGTGAGGCTCTCCTCGCAGCGTTCATCTCACGTCGCTCCTTCTTCCGTGCTCAAGCCTCATCTTCCTCTCGACCCCTATGCATCTTCTCATGCTCTCGAGGGGAAGGTGGTGGAATCTCAGAAGTGGCGAATAAGGCCTCCATCACCGTGTCTTCAGCACGATCTTCAGAAGGGGCCTCATACTTGGGCACCCTAGCCTCTAAGATCATATCAATGTCTGCGCAGAGACTATCGACCGCAACCTGAAGGGTCGACACATCCACCTGAGAGGCTGGTCGGGCTAGCCCCCGCACCTCAAAAGCATCCAAGCACTGGTGAACCTCAGCGATCTTCCGCTCTGTGTGCTTGACCATTCTCCGCTGCAAGCGCTCTTCTACCTCAGCAATAGACCTCTGCATCCAAGGCTGGATGTGATGCAGAAGTTTAGCCATCTGTGCCTCTAATTTATGGACCCTAGCAAGCGGGACAAGAGCGGGGAAAGGGGCTGAGCGAGAGGATCTCAGGGCAGTGCTACTACACAAGATAGACTCGATCGGGGTAGTGTCAGTGGAAGCCGCTTGCGTAGCCGTGCGGGCCTGTGCTACCGTATCAGTCAGATTGTGACCAAGTGGAGGCAACTCTGGACGGGGCACCTTGCGTGGAGACAACTCATTGGCCTCATCCCTGATGAGGCCGATATCAACAGTGCCCAGCCGGGTCTTGAGCTGATCAACGTGCCATATAGGCACACCTACTGACCTTTATAGAGAAAATATCATGTACGGGAAAGGGTAAGTAGTTGTGACCTTAAAAGCCCTCTCGTGCATAACCGCCTGTAGAAGCCAAGAAAAGTCCACCTAAAACCCGGCTATCATCGTCGCCATCATTACTGCACGATCCCATGTGACTATATTATCAGCGGCTGTAGGGGAAAGGTAGTGGCGAAAAATCAACCATAAAACTTCGCCGTGAAGGTTAGGTTAGCCTTCTTGATGGCTCCCTTCTTCTCGGTCACCCAGTCAGCACCCTATCCATAAACAGACAAGTGCAGGGCCATCCACCTCTTATTTGTCTCTCTCAGTGATGGCTCACGCAGGAATTGGCCATCTTTGACAATTTGCAACCTGTAGTAAATCTCGGCGGTGAGAGGGGTCCGGTTGGCATCAACATCCTCGCCGTATAGATACCGGCGGATGGCAGGCAGGGAGATATCAACCTGAATGCCACGTACTCGGACATGCTCTAGTGGGTCCTGTTTGGCGGGGGCAGCCCGCCTATCAATATGTGATCTGAGAGTAGCCTCATAAGAGGCGTAGAACTCTCTGACCAACTCTTCACTATAACGTCCCAACGAACGCGCTGTCCACTCTAATCGATGTCTGGTGAAGAGATTGTAGATCTCTGGCATAGTCGGGAGATTTCCCGTAAGGACCTGCCACTCCAATGTAAGTGTCTGTGTTATGACTCCTTTGTCATTCAGAAACTCTGCTTCGGAATAGACTTGATACTGCCGGTAGACACACCACCGGTTGGGCTGGTCAGCAACTAGGGTGAGAGAACGTGTCAGTGAACCGGGTGTGGATTGTGAACTTTCAGCCTAATCAGACGAGGCAGACTATTCAGCGGTGGAGGGTGCAGGGATCTCAGTAGATCCGCAGGCTTTCTCCGACCACGAAAATCCTAAGGAGCCAGACGCTCCTTCTTCATTAGTAGCTGACCCAGAAGGTGTGTGTTGCACTCCTCATAAGACTAGGAGGTAGTGACTACGCTGGACGCCACTTTTTTGGGTTTGGCTGTGGCAGCACGTGCAGCTCGGGATGGGGTGGAAGTGCCTGGGGTCACGTACTCGGGGTCACGCTCATCATAAGAGCCAATGACTAGGCGGGCAGACGGGGCAACAGACTATATCGCCCGCGTGCGTAAACTCGATCTTGTTTTGGTGCCATAATAGATAGTACCTGTAATGAATCAATATTAGTACTAGAAGGAGCAAACAAGACAAGAAAAACCACACAAAATAAATAAAAGAGTTAAGATGTAATGACATTTCTATAGTAACAGTAAAACACAACGGACCAGGTGACGGCTCATCGTGAGTACGATGGACCGTCATGGGGTCCGTCATGTCTTACTGAAACTATGTTTATGTGGAGAACCCTGAAGGAAAGTCTCTGACAAGTATGACGGTATATGCAGGACGGACCGTTGTGATATGAGGTGCGTCGTCGATGTCCGTTGTGGGACACTTAGGAAAATAAATGGGGACCCTTAGGAAAGGGGTCTCTGACAGTCATGACGTTATATGCTGGACGGACCGTTACAGGTATGACGGTCCATCGTAGGTGTATGTTAGAGGACACTTGAAAAAAATATGGAGCACCCTCTAGGCGAGCGGGGGGTCGTGACAGTCATACGGTGTATGCAAGAGACGGGACGTCGGAGGGTATGGCGGTCCGTCGTAGTTGTCCGTAAGAGGACACATGGAGATAGGATGGAGACCCTTAGGAGAGGGGTCTCTGATCGTCATAACGGTTATGCAGGACGGACCGTTGTGATTATGACGGTCCGTCGTAGATGTCCGTTGGAGGACACTTAGAAAAAGTGAGAGACCCTTAGGAATAGGGTCTCTGACCATCATGACGGTATGTGCAGGACGGACCGTCGGGGGAACGAAGGTCCGTCACATGTGTCCGTTGGTGGAAACTTGGAGAAAATTTGATAATGGGGTGTTAGGGATGTTGGGACGGGCCCAATGACGGTTCGTCGTGGGTACGACGGTCAGTCATCGGGGTCTCGTTCTGTCATTCAGTGACATAACTGGGGATGCCCCATTCATCCCCTATGACCCAAATGGAATTGTTAGTGTTTTAACCTACATTTGTCTAACCCAAATACGTAGTAAACTAGCAATGCTAAAGTACCGCCGGGTGGGGGTTTTAAATGTGAATTTTTTTTAAAAAACCCCCAGCCGGGTCAGGTCGGGTACGCTTCATTAATGATTCGACGAGTCCCCGACGATGGTCCGTCGCAGTTGCGACGGTCGGTTGTTGGTTCCGTAGCGTGTGCCCTAGTTTTGAAAATAACAGAAAGATGTACCTGGCACGACGATTTTATGCGACGGTCCGTCGCATGCATGACGGTCCGTCGATGTATCCGTCAGTGACTGGTGCAGAGTGATTTCCTAAAGAATTTTGTGGTGATGTGCCTGCAATCCCATTAGTATAAAATGCTACCATTACTAAAAAGAAAATGTACAAGTATTGGCTTGCCTCCCAACAAATGCCTGATTTAACATCGCGGCACGACTGAAGACACTTGATTACTCAGCCTTCATCAAGATGGTATGCCTTGATTCCTTCATTCGCCAACTTAGCATGCCCAAAACAGGGTTTCATTCGTCGTCTAATTACCTTAACCTGCTCACCCTCCTTGGTTTTCAACTCAGCTGCTCCATGAGGGAGTAGTTGCGTAACCAAGTAAGGACCAGTCCATTTGGACTTGAGCTTGCCCGGAAACAAGAGCAACCTAGAATTTAATAAAAGCACCAAATCCCAAACAAGAAACTCTCATTGTCATTTTTGGTTGCATGGTACTTCTGAATCTTTGTTTGTAGTAGGATGGGGTTTCATAAAGCTTTCAGGAAATTGATCGAGTCATTCAACCCAGTAACCGTTGTTGCAGCTTCGCTCCAATCCATTTTCAACTTCTTCATAGCCCACCATGGCTTTATGCTATAAACTAAAACGGAAGATGACAATATTTTCCCATATTACAATTGGTATGGGGAAATGACCTATGGGGCTTATACGCGTCCGGTGCGGCCCAAAAGGAGGCATCATCAAGACTCCTTGACCAATCCGTTTCTACTAGCGTTCACTGTTTTTGATAATATCTGTTTGATCTTCGATTTTTGGACACTTTCAAATTGATCACTGTTGAGGGTGGTAAGGACGGTGGACACATTATGGAGAACCCATATTTCTCCAATTACCCCTTGAACAATCTGTGATGGCGGCAGAAGTGGAAGCCCCCATCACTAATAATTCACTTGGGGTTGCTAAAACGAGAGGAATATATTCTTTTTTAAGAACGTAGGGGACACTCTTCCTTTCATTGTTTGAGAGAGCGAAGCTTCCAACCCATTTAGATAATCATTCTGTCAACCGCTACTAGAATGTACTTCTTTCATGAGAAATCACAAAAGGGCCCCTAAAGTCAATAACCAAAAACATCCAAATTAACTCAATCACTAGAGGGGGTTTAGAGGGAGCTTTGCTTTACTTGAATGCCGCTCATCTCGTTGGCATCGATCACATTAATTTTAGCAAACTCATGAGATCTTGATCAAGGTTGACCAATAGTAACCACATTGTATATCTTCTGAGCGGGTCTGATACGCTGTGAGTCCACAACGGGTGAGGAATGGCATGGTTCTTCGACACAAGGAACATATCACATTCTAGCACACAACGTCGAATAAGCCATCGTTCACAACCTTATTAAGTATGGGTCCTCCCACTAGAACTTCTTACATCGTACATGAAATTTTCTGTGATGAAAGGACAAGTCCAATGGAACAATATCACTAGCCAGATTAGTCGCGAAAATCTACGACCATGGAAGCAAGTCTTGTGGAAGCAGCCAATTACATGCTCTCGGGGAAACATATCAATCAATCAATCTTCTGCCCTAACCTCTCATAGCCCTCATCCTCTAGACAGGGACAAGTGTGTCAACAACTGATTTTCAGTTCTGTTCGTCTCATTCACTTCAAAGTCAAATTCTGTTAGCAGTAATTACCCACGAATCACAAGGTTCACATCCTGTTGCCATCAAATTATCTCAATGCTGAATGGTCAATATGCACATAACTCTAGTAACCTAGCAATCGGATGCGAAGTTTTCAAAAGCAAGAATACTTGAAGGTGTTCTTGCTAGTCATTGTGTATTTCTTATGAGCTTCTTTAGGGCTTTACCTAGCCTAGTTAAATGGGGTGGAAGGTTTTGTTTTTCTTTGTCCCAATACTACACCAAGAGCAACCCCAACTAGCATGCACACACCTAAATGGAGTTCTATCTGGAGTGAATAATGAGTAGGATGACACGAGGCACCAAATTTTTCTTTTAGCTCGCCGACTGATTTTTAGATAGGATTATCAAAACAAAAATTACAATCTTTATACCAGCAGTTTTCCAATGGAATGCTGCAATCTTGAAAGTCTTTGATGAATCTCCGGTAAAAAACTTGCATGCCCCAAGAAAACATCTCACACCTTGCACAGAGATTAGGTGGGGGAAGTTCTATTTCCTGACTTAGCTCGATCAACCCTATGCCCTTTTATGAAATGCGATTTGAACCAAAACCAATACCTTCTTTCACCATGAAATGGCATTTTCCAAATTTAATACTGCAAATTGAAGTCTTCACATCTCTAAGGACCTCAGATAAACATGTTCAAACACCGCTCAACTGAATTTACAACAACAGAAAATCATCCATAAAAACTTCTATAGATCTTCTCCACCATGTCAGAAAATATCGACCCTACATCTCTTAAAGTGGTGGGTATATTGCACAACCCAGAAAGACAGTCTTTTTGTGAACGCAAAGGACCCATATGGGAACGTAAAAGTGTTTTCTCTTGATCTTCTGCGCAATACAAATCTGATTATACCCCGAATATATATCAAGAAAACAGTACACAATTTTCCGACAACATGTTATATCCAACATCTGATTCCTATGAAGGGATACAAAAGTGGTACTTTGTCAGTTCCAGCATTTAATTTTGGTAATCCATAAACAACCTCCATCAGTAAACCGGTCTCATTGGAACAAGTTCACTTTTTCTCATTGGGGACCACAGTCATCCCCATTTATTGAGGTAACAGATAAACAGGGCATACCACTACTATCGGCGATCGGATAGATTACTCGGGCATCCAACCACTTATGATTTCCTTCTTCATTTACCTCTTGAATAGGTGAATGTAAGCTTCTCTGGTGCTAATACTTGGCTTATGATCAGGCTATGAGTTGGATTTTATGAGACACAATGCCGGAGGGGATCCAATAAGTCCGCAATAGTCACCCAATGAACTCTTTTGAATTATTTTGCACTTCACCAACTCTAACTTGTTGTTCATCAGAGTCTGAAGCAAGATTACCGGCAATGTGTCACCATTTCCTAGAATTAATACTGAGAATAGGTGGGAGAGCTTTTAGTTCTAACTTTAGAGCCTCCTTCTATAGATGGTTCGAGGGGGTGGCGACCGGATTTCATATCTAACTAATATTTCATGGTTTTAAACCAAAATCCTCACCTAGATCAAGATCCAACGCGCACAATGACTCATACTTCGTAATGCAATCGCTGTCCAAAAATTTCATTATAACTGCCACTAATGCTTCTACACCTAGGACGTCTTCATTTGCGTCTTAGATGATCTCACCAATGTTGTAGGATTATAAAGATACTGATTTGGTCACCACTCTGGCCTCATGGACCTATAAATGGTAAAGGTCACTTCCTCATTCTTCAACCAAAATTTCATCTGCCCCTTTTCCATATCTACTTAGGCTTTTCGTAGCAAGAAATGGCCTCCCAAGAATATGGGCATTTCAAAATAGACTTCATAACACGAATAACAAAATCTGCCGGAAAATATGAACGACTCCACTTTTACTAGCACATCGTGGAGTTATCCCATAGGCCTTTTTACTTTTCGATCGGCCACACAGTAGCAGCATCGCAGTAGGCTTTGGATCACCTTAATCCAACTTCTTGTAAATCGAGAGGGGCAGGATTTATGCTTTCCCCTCGACACATAATGTTTTCGCAAAATGTTAATAGCCCGAATTGTACAAGGAATAGTGAACGCACCAGGATCTCTTTCTTTTGTACCAGAGTCTGTAGCAAAAGCATACAATGCTGCATTCTATCATCATCCTCAAAAAGTGACTTGATTTTTTTTTGTAACAAGATCTTTCATAACTTGGTGTAAGCCGGGGGCATTTGTTCTAAAGCTTTACCAAAGCGGACATTGATAGAAAGTTGCTTCAAACATTGTTATAAAAACACCGATATTTCCATCCTCGGTCTTTACTAACCAATCTTTGAGGTGAAATCGGGTGGGTGGTGGTGGCAGGCAGGAGAGTTACACCTGTTAGGACACATCAACATTCTTTTCCAGGTTATATTCTACTTCACCATTAACCTTACAACTTTAATCAGTATCTTTTTGTAACATTTTTCTCATTAGACGGCATATGTGGGTCAATCGTTTGTTGCCACACGAGATAGTGATTTACCATACAAATAGTCCATCATTTTGGGATTTTGACAGTGTTGCTGGAAGCGTTCCCGGTTCCGTGTGTTCCAGTCGCAGATAATGGGCCAATTATAACTAAGTTGCTTATAGATATTGCATGTGTATCAATTTTTTCCCATACCCGCAACTCATCCTTCAACTCTTTTGTTATCATCACTAGCATTCGAACCTCTCACATTTATGCCCAACATATCCTCAAACTCGCAGACATAGTACCTCCACCATCCAAGGAGTAACTTCACGGATTTTGAGGAGGCACATAGGGCCCACATTCCTTCATTTCTATTTACCATAGTACCCAATGTTAAGTTGTGTCGAGAGTTATGTCTCCATCTTAGACATAATGACCCTCACAGTTATAGTTACCATATATCTAACCTTGGTTCCCTTGACCTTTGCGCCAATTCTCATGATTAGAGCCTTGGGCACTTGGTCAGAAACCCACTGTCTGCTCATTTACGGCATATGAATCTTCCTTATAATAGCACTCTTCATTTGGTGACGGTGGTTTCGACAAGTAGTTGACTTCATTTATCTTTTCTGCACCCCCATTTCCATGTTTTAATACAAACCCAATCTTTGTTCTCATCTGAGCCATTTCTTCACGAATCTCATCTATGGCCGGGTTGTGAGTGGACTGCACTGCGAAGGTATTTCTCCCGGTATCTGAGACTTCTTAGTGCCTCAAGGCTTTATTGTCGGGTGCTTTTCTCTAACTTTCGCAATCCAGCAGTAAGGGACACCTCACCATACGATCACCCGCTATAGTTGACAACACGCTTTATTATTATCATCTCGTCCCGGGTAGACGTATTTCCTTCAGTGAATCATATCTATTGCGGTGATTGGGGAAGGCTAAAAACGAGGGGTGAATCTATCCACGAATACTAACTGACTCTCCTGGTAGTGCCAACAAAAGTTTACGCTGTCTTTGTGGTTTTTAGTTTTCTTCGATACTAGGTATAGCGTGACTAAGAAAAAGTCCGTTATTTGGTTCCAAGGGAATGAAGTTAGAAGGGAGCTCGTAAACCAAATAAGCAGCATCTCCGTCAGGAGAGAGGAAACAATCCTAGCCCTATTACATCCAAGTCGAAGTCAGTCTCCCTACACAACTTTACACACTGCCCTTACCTTAAGCTATATGGAATGGGGATCGTCAGAAGGTTAGCCCTGAATCAAACCTCTGGCAGTGAGCATTTGCATCGGCTACTAGTTACCAAAAGGTGTGGCCTGGTAGTAGAGGGCAGATAAGTGGCCCATCGTTAGTCGGCTATATGTTATTAAGCCTTTGTAGTATTCGGGGCCGTGGAGGCGGGATTTCGTCACTCTTGGTTGTTCACCAGGAGCATCGCGGTAAATAAGACCATGGAACATCAACAGGAGAGGATGGGATGTTCTGTTCGATCATTAGTTCATTAAATTCCCAAACTTGGATTCACGTTGCGTAGTGTACACTCTAATTCTTGATCGTAGGGAAACAAGGTTTCTCTTCCTCTTCATGTATTTGGCATACAAGGAAGATGATTCTGCAAGAATCAAAAACAATAAAACAAAGTAAAATAAAGAAAATATCAACTAAACTATAGTAATAAGGTTAAGTTAATCTAAAATTTGATACGCTCAAACTTACTCATGTCTAAGTCGGTCTCCCATGTATCCTCCTCCACTGGACGATACTTCCATTGAACCTTCACTAAAGCAATACCTTTCTACCTCACCTTTTGAATTTGCCTATCCAAAATGAGTACCGGCTCCTCGTCAAAAGTCAAATTATGATCAAGTAATACCAAATCCTATTGAATCTCATGTTCACCACCTTGATTATACTTTTAACATTGAAATATGAAATAAGGGATGAATACCAGAAAACCGAGGTGGCAAAGCCAACTGATATTCCACCTCACCAATACACTCCTCAATCTCGAAACGAACAATATACCTTGGGCTCAAATTTACTTTCTTTCCAAATCTCATCACACCCTTTATGGAAGAAACCTTCAATAGAATCCTCTCTCCAACCATAAACTCTAAATCACAAACCTTCCGATTTGCATAAATCTTTTGCCTACTCTGAGCCATGAGAAATCTAACTGGTATCAATTTTGGACCTGGTCAGGCATCCCTCAAACAAATTTTTTACCCCAGTCGTAACCCATTATGCATCAAACCAACCAATTGGATATCGACTTCTCATACCTACAAAGACTTCAAATGGGTCAGGTCATTCTCAAATGCTTAATGAACTATTTTTGTAAGAAAACTCTTCTAACGGCAAAATCTGATCCCAATGACTCCTAAAGTCAATCACACATGCTCACAACATGTCCTCAAGAACCTGAATAGTCTGTTCAGGCTGACCGCCAGTCTGAGGGTGATAGTTTGTACTATGATCCGCCCAAGTGCCTAGCTCCTTCTGCATAGACCACCAAAAATGATATGTAAATTCTGTGTCACGATTTGAAATAGTAGAAATAGAAACCCCATGAAAATGAACAATCTCTCGAATATAGATCTTGGCTAACTTCTCTAAATTATAGGTAGTCTAAATTGGTTAGAAATGTGCAAACTTAGTCAGTCCATCCACGATGATCCATATAGCATCAAACTTACCCAAAGTACGTAGAAACCCTAAGATACAAACTCTACTATGTCCCTTTTAATATGACACCACCAATAATGTTGTTTGAAGTCACGATACATCTTAGTATCCCCTTGGATGAATAGAGTACCTTGAACTATGTGCCTCCTCAATGATTAGTCTAGTCAATTCACAGTTTGAGGAACATAAATGCAACCCTTTAACCTAAAAATTCCCACACTATCAAGAATTGCATACTTGACTTCTCCTTTTAACACATTGTCTCTAATCTTCCATAAATCCACATCATCAATCTGTTGGGCCTTAATCTGCTCTAACAAGGATGTCCTATCATCCATATAAGCCAACACCTTACCAGATTATGAAATATCAAGCCTCAAATAGTTATTAGCCAAGGATTGAACATCCTTAGCTAAAGAACGTTCGCCAGCCTGCAACAAGGCTAGACTACCCTACTTACCACATTTTGATTCAAGAAATTTGCTACCACATTTTACTTACCCGGATGATAAAGAGTAGTCATTTCATAATCTTTGAGCAACTCCAACCATCTTTGCTTGTGTTACCCCAGAAATTTTTCAAACTAGTACTCGAACCGTTAGTCGTAGTGAGTGAGATTTCACCAAGGAATTAAAAATTTCTAAAGTATTAAAGACATTTCACAAGATTTAGCACCTTGTTTTCCAAAAAGAACTAAATTGGGAATAATAAAAATCGGAAATGTGGAGTGAAGAGTTTAGACTAAGTTATGAATTGGGTCACTTTCAAACGACATAACTCCGAGATAGGGAGTGTGTAGTGCGCTTAAAAAGATAACCACATGAAGAAAGATATTTGAATTATCTTTCCAAATATTCCAAGTTTGCTAAATTTTTGAGTTTGGATGAGTGAGATATGACCTTTTGAAGTTAAGTTTGCCTGTTAAGAAAAGTTAGTCCAAAAAATTGAGGGGTATTTTGGTCCTTTCCTTACCCAATCAGATCTAATTCAGTTTTAGTACTATTTTAAGGGTCTAATCCTTTTAGGTTCAGTTTTAGAATCCTAATTAACACCTAGGGTTTTATTTGAGATTTTAAGAAGAGGCAAGAAAACAAAAAAAGAGAAAAGAGGAGAAAAGAGGGAAACATGAAGACGTTCGTCGATGTTCTTGAGTCTAGTTGCGGATTTCGCCATGTGTATAATCCCTAAGAGCTATGTAAGCTTCCATAGTTTTAGTTATTTCACCCACACACCAATAATTTATTTTTTTAGCTAAATTTCATGCTTAAAGTTTAATGATTTTAGTGTTCTTGATGAGTTCTTAAAAGGTGTTCTTGAAGTTCATTCTAAATCATGTTGTGTTGGAGTGTTGATGATTTATTGAGATATAATTGAGTAATTTTTGTGTTTTATTACAGTATATTAGATTTTAATTAAGTTAAATAATCGAATCCAAGTGATTGGGTAAGAAAACATTCGAATTTAGGCTATTTAGGGTGAGAAAACGAGCAAAAGTGCTAGACAGAATTTTATGGGTTGGGGCCTGGGGCGGTGCGCCTTCAGGAGATCTCCAAATCCATCGATGACCGTTAGGGTTTGTCTCCCCACGCCACCCATAGCCGTAGGGTCGTCTGCCCAGTCCAGTTTGCCTTCGGTAGCTCTATTTGAGTTCGTTTAAAGTGCACCTTCACTCTTTTTCGATTCTAACTAATCTAAGATACTTCTAAACACCTAAAATCAGTCCTAGAATGATCATAAACTTGAATTCATAATGCAAATTCAATGAAGAATGGAGACTTATGTTTTGAGAACTCTTTCAAAACGTTCTAAGAATGTCTTTTTTAGGAGTCTTCCACAACTTCAAGTAACTTGTTTCAAGACTCAAGTAAGTATGTATGAGAGTGAGGAGAAAGTATTCATGAGTCTACAATATCACCTAGATCCTCCATATCATGAACCACAACTCTTGAATTCATAATTCACATTCAAGAGAGAGTTAAGAGTAGAATTCGAAAAAGACATTAAGTTCAATTGTGAATTCTTTGAGATCCATAATTGATTTGAACTATGTTTTTGAGAAAGTAAGTAAGATAATGAGAAGATTCATATACAAGAGTTCTATCAAGTTACTTAGACCTTCGAGTCGAGTCGAGTTGTTCATGCCCATAATTCCGCATGAACCCTATAAGTCGAATAGTCTTGAGTTGAGAAGTATCATTGAGTTCTCGAGTTGAATAGTTCATGATCATAATTCCGCATGAACCCTCCAAGTTGAAAATCATGAAATCATCCACATGAGATCATGAACCTTGAATTCATATTTCAATTCAAGGAAGTTAAGAGTCAAGTCTAGAAGTTAAGAATAAGTGAAAGAACGTTTTCACTTTGTTTTAAAGACATAATGTTCAAGTCAAGAAAGAGTAAAGAGTAAAGTTAAATTATGAAAATCTATAAGGAAATTAAGTATTCCCTAAGAGTTAAGTTTCAAGTTAAGCGAAGAGTAAAAGTTGAGTCCATTATAAAAGCTATAAGGGAATCAAGTATTCCCTAAAGTTTTTAAGTGTTTTCACATTTAAGTTAAGAGGAAACTAAGAGTTCCAAAAGAGTTTTGAAAAAAAAGAGGAACATTGATTTCCAAAAAGGAGCTTTTTAAAGCTAAGGGTTCAACAAATTATATTAACCCATAGGAAGGAAGTTTAATTAAAAGTATGAGCTAAAGTATGTTTTGCGAGTAGTATTGAGCACCGATTTGGGGATGAGAGATCTCCATTTAAACCATGAAGCGATCATGGGAATTGACGGGTCATACATTTTAGATGATCACGTAAGTTTATCTAGTGGATCCACTAAGCTAAGTAAGGTCCAATACCGATGGCAAGGTATAGGATGGTCCTTGGAAATGTGAGGTAAAACGTTGTATCACCACTTAGGCTCAAATTGATGGTTGTCGGTTAGAGAAACTTTCACAATATTAATTAAATGGTTCCTCAAGGGGTTCTGCCTAGTATGAATGAGGGTATGAGACTTCATTCATTCATTGCACAAGTAGACCTTTAGAGCAAGACATGTTTTTATGATATTATTATCTTGAGTAACATCATGTTTTAAAACAACTTTTCTTTGTATTGCACTTGTTCTAAACTTCTTTATATCTTTATTTAAGTATCAAAAGTTAAGTATATTGAGTTGAGTATACATAGTCGAGTATCTAATCTTGGTGTTGAATATCTATTCTTTGACTTGAGTATCTTATTCTTGATTTCAATTGAGTTGAAAAGAGGTAAGTATGGTTCCTTTTTATCAAGATTCAAGCCTACATGCTCGTATATTCCACGTACTGAGCCAATTGGCTTGTATCTTTTGAAGATGTAGACACAGGTATACATGATCATCAACAGGAGTTTCGTTGATATATCTGATAGTTCGAGTTATCTATGGTGAGCCTCCTTGCTTCCAGAGGATTTTATTTATTTTTAGTTTAGTTAGGAGGTCGTGGGTCTTGTTCCGACTTCCATCATTATAAGTTAGAGGCTTCATAGATAGTTAGTTTAGTTAAGGAGTCTGTATTTTGCATTTATATTATTAAATGTTTTAAATACTAAAGTTTCCTATTTGGCTTGTTTAATATATTATTTTATTCACAGTTGTTCATTTCAGTTTTAAGCTTTTGTATGTTTAAGTTAGTCTTCTGTTTGTAGTAAGCTATGATAACGGTTCGCTTGGGGATCAGTAATGGTTCTTGAGTGTCGGCCACGTCCAGAGTGTAGACTTGGTCGTGACACCGCTGCCTCAAAATGAGATCCCTCCAACTGTATATATACTGGAGACTATGATGATATATGAACACATCACAATGCACACCACAAATATAATGCCTTAAAATTTTCTAAGAAAACACAACAATTGCCAACTTTAAGTCATGAACAGGATAGTTCTTCTCATGAACTTTCAACTGCCTCGAAGCATAAGCTATCATCTTTATCTTCTAGAGCTTTTAGAAATTAACCTCACACTCGTTAGACCACTGGAAAGTCACCTCCTTCTGGTTCAATCTAGTTAATGGGGATGCAATGGAAGAGAATCCCTTTACGAATCGGTGATAATAACCTGCAATACCTAAGAAACTCTGAATCTCATTAACCGAAGTAAGTCTGACCCAATCTCTAACTGCCTCAATCTTCTTATGATCCACCATAATACCTTCCTTGGACACTACATGTCCCAAGAATGCTACCGAACTAAGCCAAAACTCACACTTTGAAAATTTTACATAAAGATTCTTCTCATTCAGAATCCCAAGCAAAAATATCAACTAAGCTCGTGTTCCTCCTTACTACGAAAGTATATCAATATATCATTGATGAAGAAAATAACAAAGGAATCGAGATACGTCTAAACACTCTGTAAGCCCATAAAAGTTGTTGGGAATTAGTTAATCATAAAGACATCATCAAAAACTCGTAATGTCCATGACGTGTTTGAATATATGTCTTAGGGATATCCTTTATCCAACCTTAAGATGATGATAGCCAGATCTCAAGTCAATCTTGGATAAAATAGAAGCACTATGAAGATCAAATAAATCATCAATACGAGGTATCAGGTACTTATTTCTAATTGTTACCTTTTTTCAAATGTCAATAGTCAATACACATACGTATAGACATATCCTTTTTCTTCACAAATAGGACTGGAGCACCCCAACGAGATACACTTGGTCTTATGTAACCCTTCATCAACAAATACTGCAACTGTTATTTCAACTATTTAAATTTTAGGTTGTATCATATGATGAAGAGGAATGGAAATAGGTTGAGTGGCCCGTTCCAAGTCAATACAGAAATCGATATCACAATCATCTGGAAGATCTGGTAAATTTGTCAGAAGTACCTCTAAAAACTCACTCACCACCGAAATGAACTCTAACATAGGAATCTCAACACTAGTATCTCAAATATGTGCCAAGTTAGCCAAACATCATCTTTCTGCATACTGACGAGCCGTAAGAAATGATATCACACCCTTAGGAGGCTGACTAATAGAACCTCTCCATTCTACTATAGGACATCGAAGCATAGCTAAATTAATTGTCTTGGCATGACAATTTACAATTTTGTGATGAGGAGATAACCTATCCGTACCAAGAATCACATCAAAATCTACCATATGTAAGATCTTTAAACTGCATGAGTGTCATATCTCATCAATGTAACAATACATAATCGACACACCTGGTCTACCACGTTGAACAGAAACATGTACTGACAAATCAAGAGACTCACATAATATATCTAAACTAGGAGCAAAATATGTGGACACAAAAGAATAAGTAGATACTGGTTCAAATAATACTATAGTTGTTTGATTACAAACCGAAATAATACCTGCGATAACAATATCTGAAGCCTCAACCTCTGGCCTACCCAATAAAGCATAACAGTGAGAACAAACGCCCTCAGATTGTGAACCTCCACGACTACCACCTTGAACAGAAGAAGAACCACCTTTAGCTGAATGAGAACCACCTATGCCAGTCCACACCTCCCCTAGCTGGAGGTTGTGTAGCCTGAAAATTGAAGCCAGCCCCCAAGTCTTTTCCTAGGGCAATATCTCACAAAGTGACCCATATCACCACACTTAAAACAATCCCTACAAGATAGAGTCTAATGAGAAAAACCTGCATGACCAGAATGTCCTCCATGATCTACAGGTCTAGAAGATGAACCTTGTGAAGTATGTATTAAGCTCGAATACCTATGCCCATAGTATCCAGCCTCAAACGTTGGTATTGCTGCATGAATGGGTCTGCTAGACTGAGAGTGATAATCTCTTCCCAAGTAACCTTGACTCCTAGGAAAAACATCACCATAATGACCTGAATGACGGGTCCTCTTGCCCTCACGGTGCTCAAATCCCTCACGTCGAATCATGTCCAACTCCTTACCAGCATGTACCACCTTTTGGAATGGAACACCAGAAGTAGAAACCTGAAAAACTCACAGACGAATTGGAATAATCAGCCCATTAACAAACCTTATCACTCTCTCATCCTCTGTTGGAAGTATCATCAAAGAATGCCTAGATAAGGAATGAAATTTACCGTCATACTCTGCGACTAATATACCATCTTCTTGTAACGCCTCAAACTTGGCCCTCTTATGCTCCCTCTCACTGTGTGCAATAAATTTGGATAGAATTACCTAAGTAAACTAAGTCCAGGATAATAGAGGGGATCCAACTTGCCTACTACTATTATAATCCCTCCACCATTTCTTGGCAGAGCCAGTCATCTGAAACGTTGTGTAGTCAACTCCATGAGACTCCACTAATAAATGATTTATGGAACTTCTCATGACAACTAACTACAAATTCATATGCATCCTCAATTAGTTCACCAGTATAAGTCGGATGATTTATTAGTATGAACCTCCCAAATATATTTTGTTCATTGAGTCTTATAGAAGGCCTATTCGCACAGTGTGATGCAATACCTGACAATTTCATACTATCAAAATGGGGAGCTACAGAAGCAGCTAGTTGATTCTTGGGAGTCTAAGAATTTGGATCCACTATCAGATCTGGAGTCTAACCTCCAAATGGGTCTGTGAGACATCAAAAATGGCAGGCAAAGTTCCTGCCTGAATAGGACAAGATCATAATTAAGGAGAAAGAAAGTCTGATGAGACGAGAAACAAC
This sequence comes from Solanum habrochaites, assembly GCA_027704765.1. Taxonomy (NCBI): domain Eukaryota; kingdom Viridiplantae; phylum Streptophyta; class Magnoliopsida; order Solanales; family Solanaceae; genus Solanum; species Solanum habrochaites. The sequence continues at coordinate 16,607,279 of JAKWJA010002497.1, forward strand.
TACCTCACAAATATCTAAGAATCCTCAAAAAAGAAGAGAATGATAAGTACCATAAAAATCCATGCTAATAACCTACGAACATTTGTGGAAACAAGGGGTGAGTACCAAACCACACGGTACTCAGCATGTAAGCCTCTAAACACAAGCTAAGGGGATGAAATACGGGTACTCCTACTCCACAACTACAACATGCATAACAATCATCCCAACCTAACAACTGACAATTTATATAGCACATAGCTCAAAAACAACACTTAGATGAATTACATATCCTCCTCAACAACACTTAGAAAAATTAGATATCCTCTACAACAACACTTTGACAAATTACATATCTTCAAACAACAACACTTCAAGAAATTACATGTCCTCAACAACAAGTTCAATATTCATCAATCACAAGTTCCGCAGAAAAGCATTCACAAGATCAACAAAATATAATATCAAGTTTACTAATGATAAGTATGTGCAATGCAATGAAATGTAATGTCAAGTATAATGATGCATGTCTGACCTAGTGATACACACCCTTTGTCTATCAATTTGGGACACATGGGGGACATATCTGTTCATGCCTCCACCGTGGCGTGCAATACGACCCTCGATAATATTAACCATCACGGTGCGCAATACACCCTCGTAATATATCTATTGCAGCGTTCGATACGTCCCTTAAAATATAGTATTTAACGCGGCGTTCGATACGTCCCTCAAAATAGTACATCCTCCTTAAGTTCTTATTCTTTCTCAATGAACATAACACTTGTGACAATCATGTCTCAAAACAATCCATTTTCATAACCTGACACATTCCTAGAAATAACGAGGAGATGACCAGTTTGATAACCTGGCACAATTCGCAACAACATCAACAATTATTCAAGAAGCCTTTCAAACCATTCTCCATTATAACACATCAAACACAAACAATTAATCACATTGTCTTTTGTTACCCTTTTTTTAATCATTGGAGTTAATTAATGTGGACAAGTCAACCCATTATAAAATCCCATTACTCCCAATAATATAACGCAAGGAAATACACACATTCTATATACTTAACAAGGGCTTAGAAATATACTTGTCTCAAATAGTCGAACAATCACTCGAGACTTGAGCCTTCCCTTTACGTTGAACTTCCAACTCAAAACAATCTATTCAAATAAATGATCATAATAACATTCCAAAACTAAGAACATTCATAATACTATGTGTTTAGATTTGACCCAAAAATTTACCCAAGTTTATAATCACATTCTTAAGTTTGATGCTAATTAACATGTCAACTATCATATTTTTCAAGTTTCAACTCTAGGGTTAAGTCATAATATTCCTAAACAATACAATTCTAATAGCTTTTATATAATATAATACACCCAATAATTTATTATATATACTAACATATCAAAGTCAAGCTACGAATACGCAAATCAGTTCACCGAAAATCGTATTACAGAACCTCTGCACCCTATACTTTTCAATATCAATATTGACACCATTACTACTTAATAAATTCCTCAATACTACTCATTATTAGCCAATCATGAGACCAAACGATTTCCTCCCCAAAATATCAAAAGAACGACCCAGCAACATAGTTGCACCTCACTTTGCAATATTAAATTCAACAAAAAATCTATTACTATAAATTCTATATTTATTAATGCTCAATACTAATATGAAACGGGAGAGCTTACCTGCAACCAACCGTGAGACCTTAAGTTTTGATGTTATCGCCACTTTCTCCCTTTCTTTTCCTTTTTCTCGTTTGTAATTTTTACCCTATTCGTTTTTTGTATTTTTTCTTTTTCCCCTCTTGTTGACTTTAACAGTTTAGGGCTTTTGCCCTTTAACTCTTTATTTTTTTATTTATTTTTTATTATTATCAACAAAATAACCCTTTATTAAATCTGAGAATCATGTCACTCATTCTTATAAGTTATAAATTATTTATAAAGTTTAGTAAAAGGGTTTATATAAATATAATGGTTAAAATTTCTAAAACGAATAAGAGGATCGTTACATTATCCATCACTAAAACTAATGTTAGTCCTCGGACGTTAGGAAGAAGAAGGAAGAATGGCCAGGTTACCAAAAACTTGAGTTATGACCTACCAGTCGTGTTCAGCTCTCTAAGTGAGCTCCTTCTTAAAATCATTCTATTAAGATCAAGCACTAGGAACTTAACTTTCATATCAAATTTTGGGAAGATGTAAAAATCACGAGTGGTTGTGAAGTCACAAACTAACTCATGAATCCAATTTAAATAGAAACTCATTGGACTATGACACAACCATCATGACAAATTTTTTATTACATAACCAAGATAAAATTTTAAATTGGTGCTGGCTACAACCAAAATTAACTACCAACCACCACACATTCATAATGCAGAAACCATAAAAAAATTATCAAGATTCTTAATCGCAACACAATCTTTTCACGAACTTAAGTTATAAAAATACTATCTTTAGACATAGATTACTCATAAAGGGAAGATCAACTTATCTAACCCAAAGAAGAAGAATATCAAGTAAACACCAATAAGGGATACAATTCAAAATGCAGAACCTCTAACAATTCTCTTAGACAATTGTAACTCTTCATAGTATCTCTTATATAAGTTCTCATAACCAATGATGTGCATGTAGAACTACTGGTATACTTCAACAATCCTAAAGAATACCATATCTGTCATAACAAAAATTACACGCTCTACTCAAGAATATCACCTACTAATACGACCATCTTATGATCGGTACTCCCGACCCACAACTAAAAATTCAGCCATAAATATAAAAATACGTGTGCATATAGGTAGTGAATCTCACTCCAAGTCCAAACCATATCCAAAATGAAGTAGGTGGCTCAGATAAGAATATACTGAACCTAGTTCGAATAATACTGGATACTCCCTCCATAATGTCCATACCAATATTTTTATTCATATGACCTTATTTCTTTTATTTCTAGTCACCCACAATCACAAATCTAGTCTTAATTATAATTGCACAAACACTTGGTTTATCGAACCTGTATGATATTCATAATACTCCATTAAAGTCAACACTCTTAATACTTACTAATCATCATAACCACACTGAGCAGTTACCTTACTCTCATAATGTTACTAGAATCATAGTCTTTTTAACAAACACATTATAACCTCCAGAATTTTTAGACTATGGCGTTCTCTTTCCAAAGAAGCATTTTATCATAAATATGATCCCCACACAGGGATGATAGAACTAATTTCAAATCAGATAGTCCATTTCCTTCGATAAAAAGCTATTTAAGAACACCCACAATCAAGTTCACACAAATTTTCACATACCATGTTTTAACAATCATTTATAACATCATGTACCTCGTGCCAAAACTCAAAGGAATCCTTGGTTCCTCCAATAATTCTTATACTATAAGCTCATAATCTCTACTAACCATCAAATTCTTATGTAACACACTATATAAGTCTGCATCGTTCCATCAACAAAGTAGGATAAATCTTCTAAAAATTCTCACTAACCATGTAGAACTGTAGGTCCACACCATTTAACATTCATAAGTTATCTATCATATTTTGAACAATCTAGCTCGACATAATCACATGAAATCTTCCATACATCATGACTTGTAACCCAAAGCAAAACTCAATCTTTATAAAAATTGACAGTAAAACTCTAGTGATTCTATATCGAACCAATTTGATACCATAGTCATATTGGTACTTATATATGAAAATGCATATATCCTTCAACTTTGAATCAAGAATCTATATGAAAGGTCTAATTTTTTCTACTCATGAAGCAAGTTTTAAATACTTTGAACTCTTCAGTACACCATATATTTTTTATGTCCCTCATTTGCTTACATATCTTATCCTTTGACCAACAACCCATGATATTTTTACCTTATCCTTTAAGTTAAAATATTAGGTAAAACCCTCTTTAGGTATAACAATAAAAAGTAACCAATTTACTACTCAAATTATTTTTAGTTCCTTCCAAGTGATTCATACTCAATGTAATTAATTTTCTTACCTTATCAATTCATACCTTGACAAAATATACTTCCACAAATCTAAGCTCACAATGAAACCATGAATTTTGAATCAAACTGTGTAACCCAATCTCTTTATCTATCAACATTAACTCATACCTTGAAGATATTTATGAATTCACATATCTTAGCCTATAATTGATCGTCTCTCGATCGACCTTATCATATAATTCACTAAAAATTTAACCATAATCATTATCAAACTCAAAACCATTAAAAAACTTATCGTTAAATTCGACCTGAACTTATATCTTTGACACCCCTTTTTCAAGACTTATCCAATAGTTTTTAACCAATTTGATGAACCTGTGAAACTTTTACCATAACTAGAGCAAAACAAAGGAAACTAGTGTATCTGAACCTAACTTTCAACTCCTCTGAAGATACCTTCTTATCCCTAGCAATTAGAATAAAATATTATTGTTCTCACCTCTTTACAAAGACGAAATTACATTACACTAATTCTTTTCAATTATAACTATAGCTCGTTTAATTTTATTCAAGCGGTGTCTCAACATCTCCTATAACTTTTAATGCTATGAAGCTACTTAATAGTATCAATCCACAACCTTAAATACTCACAAGATCATTATAATAAAAATTCATTTAACCAACAATCTTTATTATATCGTTACATCTCAATCGTAATCCATCACGAACTTTTATTATCATCATGCTCAATTAGTTCTTTCATCATCACGAAGTCAATATTTCCATCAATATGACACCTTAAACCCAGTTATATCAATTAAATTCAAAGAACTTAACCCACTTTTATATGTATTTTTTACTAAAATTTTCAATTACCTTCACACAAGTATACCCTTTGGGACTTCTCTTACCCATTAGTTTGTCATTCTAATATCGATCCATTTCCATGGAGATTATGATGAAATCACTACTCATTTAAAATTCTTGATATACACATCACAATGTAGACAAATTAATACCGTACCAAAGATCCACCAATAAAAGATTCCTTATAAATAATGCTTAAACAACATACATATACAGTAACAACCTAGTTGGTTCTCAAATATGAATGTAACATGAAATCTCATTATACGAGCATGTGATACAACTGATAAATCCTTAACTAGTTTATATTCGCACTTATAATCAATGTATTCAATATGATATATCACTAGTACCACATCATGACATACTGTTAGATCCACCACTAGAAAATATCATGCCTGCCGAGAAAATGGGTACCCAAATAGCATGCACATTTTTACCTATGGTATAACTCTAAAATATTACATAATCACTTCCATATCTAGCCCAAGATATGTGTATTCTTTTATAGGCCAGGTTGATAACAAAAGTAACACACTATATATTTCTAACCAAGTACCTATCAGTACCACTGTATTAGTGGTATCATGACTTTCTTTAATACAAACAATCTATAAAATTGTAGTAGTTCTAACCTTAATTGGTGCATTATTATTCTGATCATTTTCTTAGCAACCCATTCATGTTATGATAATTTTAATAGTTGTAGCTTCCAAAGTTACATGTCTATTATCTAGTCATCCTTTTAATCATTTCACTTTCAATTATTAAACCAATCTAATTATCATATATACCACACAAGTACTATTCATTTTACTATGGTAACTAACCTTACACAACCCTTTCAGATTGGTGAATATTCTAAATCTACGCAATACTTTTCCATAAGTATATTAGTCCTATTTTAATATCAAATCTAACATTTAAACCATACACGACATCAACTACTCACATAAGGTACCACACACGAGTCATCAAATAATATAGAGAGTGAAAATAAAGTGATACAACTCAGAACAAACAAAGTAGGCACAATAAAGATTCAAAGTGAAGATTTTTCCTAAAAGACATTATATCCTCTCAAAGATAAGTACAAACGTCTCCCTACCGATCCTCGAGACTCTACATAGACTCGGCTTCTATGCACTTGAGACCTGTAAACCTGGAGCTTTGATACCATTTTTTCATGATCCAAATATAGACGTCATGACACTCGTCTTATCCCACCTAGTAAAGTCAACCTAAAACTCAACTATTACTATAAAATGCAGAAATTCTATAATAAACTCAAAAATACCCCCAAAATCTGGTTGTCACGTGTACATGTCTCTAAAATATTACAATTGATTTAAAAGAAAACAAGTCTCAAATGATCTTGATTCCAGAATAAAACAAGATCATAGTAAATGAGAAAGAAAGTCCGCTGAGATGAAAAACAACTACCTCACAAATCTCCATAAAGCCTCGAAAAAGAAGAGATTGACAAGTACCATAAAAATCCTTACTCATAACCTACAAAAAATTGTCCAAGCAAGGGGTGAGTACCAAACCACATGGTACTTAGTAAGTAAATCTCTAAACACAAGCTAAGGGGATGAAATACGGGTATTCCTACTTACGCAACTACAACCTGCATAAAAATTAGCCTAACCTAACAACTCAACAGTTACAATAGCAGATGTCAACAAACACACTATACACATTATATATTTCCAAACAAAAACATTGGACAAATTACAAATCCTCAACAATAACCCCAAATACTATTTCGAGAACAACACTTTCAACAATTATTATTCCTCCACAACTAGCTCAGATTCAATCAATCACAAGTTACATACAGGCAGTTACAGATCAACAAACAAAATATGAAGTTCATAATGATAGTATGTGCAATGCAATGGAAATGCAGTCTGTCTATTGTTTTTCTTTCTTTTCGTTTTTTCCTCGGAAGTGTCAAGTATATGATGCATGTGTGAGCCAAGTGATACACACCCGCTTCTCTTAGTCTGAGGCCATGGGAAGGACATAATGTTCATGATCATTGCGCGTGCATATGCCCCAATAATAGGAACACCATAGCAGAGGCATTGATTACGACCTTCGAATATTGATCCTATCACGACATTCAATAATCGTCACCCCCATATAGTATACACGCTAGGTCGCGCGATTCGTCATCGAAAAGATTACATTCCACTTTAAGCTCATTCTTCTCAATGCACATTAACATGTCAACCATGTCTCCAGAATAAGCAAAGACATTGTTCACAAAATAATGAAGAGATGACCATTTTCATAAATGCCCAATTTGCCAAAACATCAACACTAATTCAACAATAATCCAAAACCATTCTTCCATTATCAATACATTCACAACAAGAAATAATTCAAAGGCCCTTTTATTACCCTTGTTACTACACTAGATTAATCAATGTGGACAAGTCAACCCATGACCAAGTCGTATTACTCCCAAACATATACCGCAAGGAAATACATGCATTCCATACATTTAACAAGGGTATAAAATTCCACTTGCCTCAAATAGTCGAACAATCACTCTGGGACTTAAGCCTTCCCCTTTCGTTAAACTTCCAACTCAAAGAAATTTATTCAAATAAATTATCACAATAAGATTCCAAAACTAACAATACTCATATTACTATGTGTGTTTTTTAGCTTGACCACACATTCACTCAAGCTTTGACCCAATAATTCTCCTTAAAACCAAATCTCTAAGCCCTTAAGACTAATTTGTCAAATGCGATTAAGTTAGAAGGAACATTCCCCCTACTCTGCGGTTCTAACCTTTTCCTAAAGAAAAAGATTAGTCAATCCAGAACCATTTCCTACAAAGGAAAACTGAAAACCATTTATGGTAAAGAAATCAGGGCAACTAAAAACCAACAGATCTCCCTTGGCCTGAATTTCTGACAACTAAAATTTGTCCACCTCTTTACTTAATCTTAACAACTTTCTTCTCCTCTCGAACATCTCCTTTGCAAAAATTTATGTCTCAACACAGAGAACCTACTATGAAACACTTTCTCCAACAAAATCTTCATTACTGTCAAAAAAGGTTGCCGGCTTGACACACCCTTACAGGTACATCCCATACAAGATGAATACCTTTTCTAACCTTGTTTACGTCATCGATACCGAACCAATGAAACTGAATCATCATTGAAATCTTGCTCTGATATCACTTGTTAGGAATCGCAAAATAACGCAAGGTGTTTTGTAAATGTGGAAGCTAGCAAAGCACACCTCAAGAAGACCACGAGTAAGAAGAAAAACGAGAGAAATTATACCAAAAGACACAAAGTTTAATTGTTCGCGTCAATCGACCTACGTGCACAAAAGGAGGATGAAAAATCCCCTATGTAAATATGAGGTACAAAAATACAGAGAGAAACAACCTCAATTAAAATTGCACTCGACTTCTTAGGAGGTTCACCAAGTGAAACGTATCAAGCTTGTGGACCCCTAAATTCTCTCTAACCAAAACTCTCAACCTTAAGACTAACAGGTGAATGGGATTACGTTCGAAGGAAAAATTACCTCTATTATAGAGTACTAACCTTAGTAAGTCCAAAACTTTTCTAAAGGAAAACCCATTTATGGTAAGGAAGAATTAGGGAACATAAAACCCCACAAATCTTCACCCTTGGCCTGACATTTCTAACAAAAAAAAATTTGTCCAGAGACTTCTTCACTTACTCTTCACACAAACTTGCGTTATCTCTCAATAATCTTCTTTAAAAAAAATGTATGTCTCACACAGAGAACCTCTCTGAAACAATTTCTCCAACAAATTATTTTCATCAGGTGTCAAAACGGCTTGCGGGCTAGTATAGAAATACACCCGTCAAAGATTGTCAAGATGACATTTTTTCTAACATGGTTCAAAATCGATTCTGACCCACTGAACGTGACTCAGTATTGCATCTTTCTCTGAGATAATTGGTTATAGACTGAAAATAAGCAGGTGTAAATGACGGAGGAACTAGGAATGCAGACCTAAAAAGTACCATTATGAGTAAGAAGACAAGGAGAAATATACCAAAGATACAAATTTAACGTGTTCGATCAAGTTGACCTAGTCCACAAGGAGACGAGCAATCCACTATAAAATATCAGAGTATCAAAATACAGAGAGAAACAACGTCAACCATTAACTCGGAATACATGGGAGGTTTCACACAATGATAAGTATCAGCTGTGACCGATAAATTCTCCCTCTAACCAAACTCCAAAGCCTAAGATACATTGTGAATGTGATTAGATAGAAAGGACCATTCCTCTATTTATAGTGGTCTAAACCGTTCCTACCAGAAAAAAGATTATTCATTCCAAAACCTTTTCCTAAAAGGAAAACCTATTTATGGTAAGAAATCAGGGCAAATAAAACCCAACAGTTTATAATTACGTTCTTAGGTTCGATGTCAATTAACATATTAACTCTCATATTTTTCAAATTTTAAGTCTTGGGTTTAGTCATAATTTCCCTAAATACAACAACCCTAATAGATTTCATACAATTTAATACACCCGATATTTATTACATATACTAATATATCAATGTCAAGCTACGAATACGCAAATTAATTCACCGAAAACCATATTACAAAACCTATGCATCCTATACTTTTCAATATCATACTGACACCATTACTACTTAATAAATGCCTCAATATTACTCATTATTAGCTAATCATGACACCAAACAATGTCCTCCCCAAAATATAAGAAAACGACCCAACAACATTAGTTGCACTTCACTTTGCAATATTTAATTCAACAAAAATTCTATTACTCTACATTCTACATTTTTAAAGCTCAATACTAATTTGAAACATGAGAGCTTACCTGCAGCCAACTGTGAGACTTTAAGTTTTGATGTTATCGCCACTTTCTCTCTTTCTTTTCCTCTTTCTCGTCTATAATTTTTACCCTATTCGTTCTTTGTTAATTTTTTCTTTTTCGCTTTTTGTTGACTTGATCAGTTTTGGGCTTTCACCCTTAATTCTTTATTTGTTTATTTATTTTCTATTATTATCAACAAACTAATACTTTATTAAATCTGTAAATCATGTCACTCATTCTTATAAGTCATAAATTATTTACAACATCTACTAAAATGGTTAGTATAAATATAATGGTTAAAATTTATAAAATGACTATGAGGGTCATTACAATGAATAATATATGCATCAGAAGTTACTGACCTATCACGACCCTTGTTAGCTATTGGTACTTGGCCATCCACGAGTGCTGCAATATGAACCCTACGTCGACCTCGATCCATGCCTCTACCTTGGATAGTGCTCCCATAATCAGGCGCAAGAATAGTCTTCTGATCACGACTTGCCAATGTACGAGTCCTCGCTATCTGAGAGAGAATAAGATATCAAGATTAGAATTTCAACAAGGTAAAGTGTGCACTATAATGAATGAAAGAAAGGTTTTTTCCTAAATGTCCTATAGCCTCTGAAGATAGGTCTGGACATCATCATAACGATCCGCAAGATTCTACTAGACATTGCTCTTCTACTCGTAAGATCGGTGAAACTGGAGCTCTGATACCAAATTATCACGATTCAAATTCACAAGTCTTGATGGCACCTAAATTCGCAACAAATAGGTAAGCTAACACAACATACTTTTACCAATTTTAACTAACTAATGTGTATAATCTAAACACTAAGTGAAAATATCCAACACAGAGTTCGTTATAATTACAAAATGCGATGATCTAGAAATACCACCAAAGAATTTGTGTCACAAGTACAAGAGCTTCTAAAATACGATGCAAGTCTGAAACTAACTTGATAATCCAACATAAGGGATATTGTGTCTAAATATTAAAATAATACGAGATGTGCTCGTACTCGGAATAGAATATGCACCACATAGAGTGTAACAAGTGTAGTATGAGTATGAAACAACTTGTACCCAGTATATCTCATTGACCGACAACAAAGAAGTAGTGATGAGTGTTTATATATGAAAAAGACAGAATAGTCTGGTGGACCCTCGTACTTGAGATTTTTAAATCTCTCTGACCATGAGTGTATCTCATTCTCTATACATATATAACATGTTATATCCATGTCATATATATTAATTCCAAGTAATAATTTTCTTCATAATATTTTTTTAATTTTTAGTAAAAATATTAAATAAATGACAAATTTATAAAAATCTATTTTATCAAATAAAATAAAATTATTATTTTTGTACACATTTCCTCCAACATCCCTAACACACCATCACTGTCAAAACTCCACCATCTCCATATCCCCATTTTTTTCTTCTTCGATTTTTTCACAATCCAGGAATCTAATGAAGTCATGAAACTACTTTGCTCCCCGCTAGTGTCATTTTAATTTATTATTGACATTTCTAATCCTCCCTATTTTCACTATTTTACCACAAAGCTTGCGCCGTAAAACCCATCAGAATTCAATTTTGTAAAATCCAATATACCATTTCCGATTTTCCGGCATGAATAGCAATACAAACTGGTCGGAACAAGGTAGAGGATCCGGATAAATCGATGGAGCCATTGCGTCGTCTTCATTTTTTACGGCGACGTCCATTTTTGTCGAAGCCATTGCCATTTTTACCGTCAAAATCAAAGTAACAACAACCTAAGTCATCGAACAACCACAATAACAATAACCACGCCACCTAACAACCAGATATAACCAAACTTTTCATAATCCAATACTAACTACTATTTCATACCCCAAATTGCTTACAAATACAAGAATAATTTTGACACCAAAAGAGGTCAAGTTACTCATTAGAGATATCAACAACTCAACTAATTTCTGATTTTTCTTTGCTTATTATGTTCAAAAAGAATTTCTCAATTTAGTTTTTTATTTAGGGTAACAAAAAAATAAGGAAAACAAGAAAGAAGTTGAAAAGGAGCAAGGAAAGATAGAAAGATAGAAATTCATGTATGGGAGAAAAAAAAGGGAAAGTGATGATTGAAAAGGAAAAAAATAGGGATGGGTGGGGGAAAGAAGAAATAAGTGAAATAAAATTGAAGATAAATAACAATAGGTTGTGGATAAGAAAGAAAAATAGGTTGGGGTTGGGGTGGCTGGAAAAAAGGTAGTGTGGGGAAGAAGATGGAGGTAGTGTGGGGAAGAAGATGGAATATTTTTTATTTTTAAATTTATTTTTTTTAAAAAAATAATTTTTATAACTTAAAAGTAAATGTTTAAATTTCAAATATCATGTTCACTTGCCTCTGCAGGCGTGTGCCTACACTCTCTTTCCAACCCATGTATATTAATGCCACATAAGGATGATCAATTGTCAGAGGGGTTTAATATATTGTGTTATGTTGAGTATAAGGGTCCAGATGACGAAAACCTAAGTAGAAGAGTCCATAATACGATCCGATACAAGTACGAAGGTCCACCAGACTATTCTGCCTATGAAAAAGTTGTGTTTTACTTATACTAGTCTATATTACACTTACTAGTCAAGCTTAATAAAATAGATATGATCAAATATAACGAATTTCCCAAACAGCAATAAAACACAAAATTATCAAGAATAAAGGATGTCATGAGATGCAATGCAATATGACACCATGAAATGATATGTCTCAAATGTTAAGTACTCTCTAAATCGTATATAGATGATACTCCTCAAAAATACGTTGAGAGTTCATGACCCATGGGGCACTAGAAAGATTCATATACCAACACGGACGAGCTCCACGTGTCTGTATGGACGATCTCAATGCACTATCATAAAATTGAACAATTTCCGCATAGACGGTCTTCACGTGCCCAAATTATAATTTTAATATCTCATCATCACAACATGAACGATCTTCACGTGTCCACCTTATACTCAATCTCATGTCAACGCATGTAGATATTTTTTTTTAAAAATAAGGCGATGATGATGTATCTCAATCAATCAAATATCAACATAATACATAATCGTCTCAACTAATAAAAATGTACGAGTTTAAATAAGAACACAATCACACAAGGAATTCAATTCAATAATACCCTCAGCTAATACACATATTATTTGGTATTCACGAATTACAATTCGCCTACTATAGTAATTAGGTTTCCATTTCTAACATTGATACTTGTACTAATGCTCTTCACATCATTTGTACGAGACCCTTTCATCGTTACCCATGTTATATTTTATTTTTTAATCTTTTTATTAGAAAACATCCTTCCAAGATGTCAGAAGGTTATAACCTACCATAGATGTAGAATTCGTGCCACGAATTCTCAAGATAGTTCCTTTCCTTTTCACAATGCTTCAGAATATTTTCAATCTACCAATTATGCAATATTTATAAGTAAGTGAGTTCATAAAAAACTTAAATTAACATATATATGTCTAACCTAGACACTAAAACTCACTCATTTTTCAAAATCAAACTTTTACTGTTGATATAATTTAATATGTTAAGTATCCAATTTACTAAATTTCAAGACAAGAATTGTACCTCAATCTCATCAAATATCCTTAATTACTAATACTAATACTAATGTAATATCATATACCTAGTATCTAAGGATCACAAGGATTTTCCATAGAAACCAAAATAATGTTTCTCAAAATCACGCTACATTTTGTTACAACACACAATTCAATATTCTTCCAATAAAGCCTTCATTAATGATTCTAATCATTACCTAATGATTACTCCACCACCCTATCAATTCAATTATACTATGAAAGCACCCCGTTTCAGCCTTTTATTTTTTTGCAATTTATCTTTTCTTTCCTAATACTAATTAGAATTGCTAACTATACTAATAATTAACCATCACCACTTTCACCCATCATTTCCAATAACGTAATGTTCATTTAGTCTAACGAATATAAATATCTAATAATATTATTAAAATATACTATTCCATATTGCTGTAATAATATTCATCACTCAACAAGAATTTTGATACAAATTGATAATCTAGATAAAATTATACCTGGGGTTTTCACTTTGTTTGGCGGCGTTGCCCTTCCTCTTCTCTCTGTTCTCTATTAGAAGGTATTAGATTCATTAACTTATTTCAATACATGGGTTAAATGTAAAAGGGTATGAAATGAATTATCGATTTGTCCCACTAACTATTAAATATATTAATTATGTAATAAAATTTTCTTCAACTAGATACTCTTACTTAACGAATAATTTAAAATATCCCTTTAAATTTTTTGGGAAGAGTATATATAGTCCTACTTCTCAAAATGACCTAGCGGCTCATTACAGTTGCAATTGGTCCCATGGATATGTCGAAATATGGTAACTGATCTATGTTAGTTATGCCAAGACATGGAAACCAATCCAAATTTGTTATGCCAAAATGTGGTAACCGATCCATTCAACAATCGACAATCACAATCGCTAGTACATTCTCATAATCATATAAACAATCCTAGATTCATAGCGTTCATCATCTATCCATCCATGTTTACAACAAATGTGATCAACAATGTAACATTGTCATACATACAAGTATAATAATGAACAAATAACTACCATACATTTTACAATCATAGAATCTCAACTATTCTAACGAACTAATCATCAACACATATTATGTAACCATTAATTTTACCATACTTAGACCTAGTTCATCGTCTAAGACTTTTTTCTAAGGTTTCATCATTATCCGTTTAGTGCATGAAGGCTTAAACGTTATTATTTACATACATTACGTATTGAACTATATTTATAACTACTCAATTAATAAAACCTAGATTACCTGACCGCCAAGCAGTTGCACGATGTTTTTTCCTTTGATTCCTGTTTTCATAATTTGTAACAGTGATCTTGATCGAAAATTCCCAATCCATCGATATCTTCACACTAGCAATCTTTATCTCCATTCTTCCCAAGCTTGCAACAACTTTTGTAAGGTGGTAGTGGTGGTGGTGGTGGTGGTGGGGTGGGGGGTTTCTAAGGTGTTTTACGACTTATTTAGGTATTTTAAGAAGATGGAGAAAATAGAATTTCTTGTAATTTACATTATGCCTCGCCTATCCTACCCTAGCGCCAACTTACCCCGCTGTGGCATCGCCGCCCTAGCGATAACTACCACAATATGGAAGGAAAATGACCCAAAATTTACCTGGATTTTTGTTTCTCCTAAATAACAATAGTTTAGGTCGTTACAATAGATACCAATTTACCCCTCGTTCTTCCATGACTGACTAATATCCATAAAATTACACACCCTCATTTTGAAGGTCTCCCAAACTGATAAATAGGGCTATTGCGTAACTACGAGAAACAATGTATTTTTACCTAGTCAATACAAAAAGGTATTATACTAAATGACTAGGAGAAATTGAGGAAACTTTTCACAGCTTGATCCCGCAAAGCGGCATGCCTTCCTCTATGTGAAAGTGGCTGTGACGGGGCATCTCCCATTGTATCAGGGAATAGTAAACATTAAAAGGGAAGAATGGGAATGTTTTCCACATTTACTCTTTTTCCAACTCAAAAATCCCAAAACTCTCTCAACAAATTCAATGTGATCATCCAAATTAAGGTAAAATTTTCATCTCTTACACTCGTTTCTGTCGTATTTGATTAAATAACAATTGTATGCTACTATTTGATTGTTTAGAAACAATTTTGGGGCACTTATATTGAATTTGAACTAGGTTTCTAGATTGATATAATAATGTAGGATGGGTGCTTCCCTTATGTCCTTAACGTCACCACATCATTTGGGCATAATAATTTTGTAAAAAAAATTATAAAAATGATATCGAAATGTGTGGGGGGAACATGAAGGGTTTGTTGCTGTAATAAGAGTTATTTTGCCAAAATAATTGCATAGTTAGATTCTAGCTTAGTGTACATACTCTGATCTGCTGAAATTCTTTGAAAAAAAGGGTTTAGGGATGAAGAGGTGGCATGGTTGCACTTGGTGTTCATTAAAGATGAAGGTCGTTCTGGTTGTGTGCATTTGCTAAGGTAGCCTTCGTAGTCCCTCCAAGGAGGTATTATGGTCGTTGTGGTCGGATACACCAGGCAGCGGCCTTACCCTTAACACCAAAATTCCTCTTTTTCTATTTTAGCCTCTTCACAATACCCTATTGTAATCTAACGTATATTCAATTTTATTATAAGATTCAAAATGACAGATCAATATGAAGTAAAGTTACCCTTCATCTGATTCCCAAATGTCGCTAGTCGGGAGACACATCATGACTAACGCAACACGTGGTTTTATTGCGAGAGAGGTTTCGTGTTGCACAAGTTAGAAGAGAAGGAACCTGCCATTCTATGCTCTTCTAGTCGAGATAGGTGGGTTCCACTAACTGAGGTTCCCGGTTCGGTGAGAGATTTCTATGCTGTCACAGCCTAACCCACCGGCCTTGCGGGCACCCTTTCTTACCCCTAAGTAGGAGAACCCTCATATCCTAAAGTTTAAACATGCAAAAAATTAACGAAAATACACATATAATAGAGATAAAATTCTATATACATAGACTCTTTCTCAACAAACTAGTTAAGAATTGTAAAGAAATTAACAACCCCAAGGATATAGTCTAATAGGTACAAGAGACACAACTCCCATCATGCAGAAGGAAAGATAAGAGCTGTTGGAGAATTTCTTCGTCTTCACCTAATCAAACATCACCGATCCTGCATTAAGAGTATGTCAAAAGATATATCAAGAGTAGTATCAGTACAACCACACATACTAGTAGAATTCATTGGTCAATCTGACACCTAACTCATAACATAAGAAATATATAATAAGAACATGAATTAAACCACTCGCTTCTCCACCCTTGCCCTTTCTTAGAACAACTTGTATTTACACCAATGCTTTGAATACTAACAACTTTACCAACAACTAGTAAATTGCGATTATATCAGGTCATAGCCTAATGTGCTAACCCCATAAAGTTATTCCGATTACTACCACTTTCTTTTCCTACTAGTCGATCATGTAATAACCTTAATTCTTATCACCTTGCCTAACAAAGACCACATAATATCGTTACCTCAACTCTAAGCTTAACCACTCTCTCTTGGTACTTGTCCCAACAAACACCTCTCGCTACCACCACTCACCCCTAGAACACCTTGAACTTTTCCTATTATCCAACAAGTACATAGAATATATCCACATCACTATATATTTGCATGCATACAATTAAATCCACCTAGACCCAACCATCAAAAAATAGTTAGCTTGTCAAAACATGGCAATCCGATCCCATAGTTCTGTTAAAATGTGGCTACCCGATAAATAGTTATATCGGAACATGTCAACCGGATCCCATATTTGTGCTGAGACGTGCCAACCCGATCCAAGTTAGCTTGATGGAACATAACAATCTAATACCCAATAACATTCCACAATCACAATCACAAGTACATCATTAAGATCGTGTATTTAAGTCAAGATATCAAGGTATTAATAATTCATATATATTATTTTCAACAAGTGTGATCAACAGTCCGACAGGCATACACATACATGTATAATAATGAAGCACGAATGAACATAGATCACACAATCATAGAATCAGAACCATCACCTACGAGTTACTCCTCAATTCCTAACATGTAATGGACCAAGTTCGTCCCTAGCTCATCATTAGGGTTCGTTGTTATGGTTTATTCCTAATTCACCAAATCCATCAATTTCACAATTTCACTAGATCAAACAAATCTTACACTTATAATCTTGTTCGACCTTATTGGATACCTTTATTTTTGAAGCAATTCTATTCAAGAACCAACTCTAGAAACGTCAACATGTCACCAAAGTCTCTACTTAAGTACTAACCCAATTAGGTTGAGCTATAATAATTTTCCACAGAATTATCTTGGTGCACAAAGGTCTACACATAATCCATATTATTGATTTCATACTTTACATGGTAAACACGATTTACAACTACTCAATGCATAAAACCTAACCTACTTGGGTGACAATCAGTTGCACATGGTTTTTGATTTCGTTCCTAGCTTTTCCAGATTTGCTACGTTGAATTTGGCCAAGAATTCAAAAAATTTCGTCGTCCCAATGCTAAAAAGCTTATTCTCCTTCTTTTCCTAGCTTAGAACAGGTTTTCTCAGGTTCTTAAGGTAATTTACCAATTCTCTAGGTATTTTAGGAAGATAGAAAAAATAATATTTCTTGTAATTATGTTATGTGCTGCCAATCCCTATGTAACAAAAACTTATCGCGCTGTAGCGCCGCCGCACCAACGACATCTAGCCCGTTATAGCAGGACAACTCCAAATATTTTTGCTTATTTTGTTCTTCCTAAATAACGATGGTTTAGGTCGTTACAATAAATATCAATTTAACTCTCACTCATCCTCGAACGACAAGTGCTAGTTCATCACACATTCTAGTTTTGGAAAACTCTGAACTTCTAAAATTGCCTAACTCAGAATTTTCAAAGAATCTCAACCTCCTAATTAATTCAAATCCATGGGAAGGTAAAGTATCCAATTTAGGAGAGGTCAACATGCAAACCATGAAATAAGTCCTATTCTCCCAGTCTAGGAGGGGTAATTAACGATCAACACACAAAGATCAAATCAAACCTCTAAATTTCAAGGACCTGCCCGCTAGAACGGCAAACCTCCGACTTTAGAGAGACCACTATAGCTGGATAATCTCCTAATGTAGCGGGAGATCGGGGAAAGTAAAGCAGAATTGGGGAGTAATTTTTCTTATTTCCTTCTTTCTCCCTTACTCAAACCGTCTCCAAACTCTCTCAATCACTCTTCTCTAAATCAACAATTTCTAAATAATTCATCATTCTCTTCACTCCTTACATCGTTGTTCGATTTATATGAATGCATGCGAAATAACTGAATGAAATTGAAATGGTTTTTGGTAGTTATTCATTATCGAATTAGGTTGCAAATAGTGTTTAAAAAATGTAGCATGGTCACTTCCGTTACGTCCCGAACATTAACAAACCATCTTGGGCGTAAGATTCTGTAAAAGTATGGGCAAATCAGAACAAAAATGGGTGGGGGAAGTTGTAGAGTATCTTTTACAAAAATCAAAATTGAACTCTTTTTAGGGGTTATTTTGTTGAAGTTATTTATGTTCTAAGATATTTAATATACTTCTATTAGCTGAATATTGGATAAAATGGATTTTGGGAAGATGTGACGCCATTTTCGCGTCTGGAGTTCCTCCTAGATGAAGGTTGTTGTAGAGGCCTGCATCATCCCTTTGTGTTAGATTTTGGCCAGTGTAGCGGGATGTCCTAGACAAGTAGCTCAACTCTTTAACACCAAAACTTATATCTTCTTGTCTAGTCTCCCCTAACTAGTCTATTTAGTCCTAACTTATCTTAGCTCATTACAGGCTTATAAATGGATGGAACAACCACGAGAACTTACCCTTTGCCCGATTTCCTTATGCCACTAGTCGAGAGAGACACCATGATTACTCCACCAGTTGGTTTTGATGCGAGAGGATGTTCGTATGACATAAGGTGGAGGAGAAAGCTACTGTCTTTTACGCTCGTCTAAATGAGTTTGGATGGCTTTCATTGACTAAGACTTCCTCGAGTGTAGGCTCTGCATAGGTGATGGAGTTTTATGTCGTCCTTAATATTGTTTGCTGGGAGGATCTTCATTCTATCATACCCATCCAGGGAGTAGATATTTTCTTGAACGCCACTGCTATCAACAAGGCACTAGAGGTTTCAAAGGTCCCAAACCATGCGTTCGAGGACCGACTAAGGGAGATGGATGTAGGGTGGCTAAGGGACACACTAATGGATCTTACGGAGCGGGAGCAGGTATATTATCAACTGGAGAGGGAATTAATACTATAGGTTTGTCACCTAATTCTAAATGGTGGCTACACTTAGTGTCAAGGAGGATCCGCCCATCAGGAAAGCGTAATAAATTTATATTTCCACAAGCTTTGGTGTTAGCGTGTGCTATACAGGGAATACAACTAAATGTGGGAGCACAAATTATCTTAAAGTGAAAGATGTTCTACTGGAGCAACAAGAAGGCCTTATTCCTTCAAGGACTCATCAATACTCTGTGTAATAGGGAGAGAGTATCATTATTGGAGTTGATGAGGTACTTCTTATGGATCACCCCTTTTGGTTCTTTTGGTTTAGACATGTTCTACTTCTAAGGGAAAGAGTAGTAGAACAACAAAAGCTAGCAGCATCAGGGCAGCCACAGGTTCTGATGACGAGGACCTCCTCTAAGGGGCACGGGTCGAGATATACCTAGAGATGGTACAGAAGAAAATGGGGAGTGCCTATGTTGACTTCACTCCGATTTTCCTCAGCACTGCCTTTGAGGTAGAGATGCTATGGCGCTAGCTGCGCTAGGAGAGAAGGAAGGGCATGTATAGGGATCTCCTTATGGCGTATATGTGGAAGAACATTATGGCAATTTTATCTTGAATCGCAGGATTTTCACAATTTCTGATGTTGAACGACGCTTGGGCTGCATTGGAACGACCTTAGAACATGGACTCCGGCGTGGACACCACCTAGTCTGAGAGTTCATGATTGGTTGTTGCTTCATTTTGTAATGTTCTTACTTGTGAATTCTATTAAAGACTTATTTTATTTTCCATTTACCTTCTTTACATTTTATAAGTTTTGGTAGCACATAGATGTTTAATTTGGTTGTCTGATATGGTCCTTTTTTTAAAAGTTTTAATTTATTCTATCACTTTTGTTGAACACTGGTTTGGGAGTTGCAGGGATTGGTTTAGATCCCTTCAAAGTTAACATTTTGGTAGGAATTCAGGGAAAAACTTGTGAGGTTCTTCCTCCCTTCGTCCCACTCTAGTGCGATAAATTCTGCTGTAGCGGCACCGCTCTAGCGGGAATGATCCCATACAACAACTTTGACATGGCCAGATTCCAGGCCAATTTTTTCTAGGTTCATATTGCAATTCCCAAGATTCTCCTAGGATCCCCATTTTACCGTTACATCAAACTACTAACATTTTTAATCTAGGTCATACAATATCTAAGTTATAATGTTATAGGCAACTTAGCGGTACAGGTCACCCACACACACCCTGGAAACACCCAGACATTCACATACTTGTTGATCAGAGTTTATGTCAAAAGATTTCACGATAATCATGAAATTTTACTTGAATACTTAAAGATTCACCCAAAATTTTTTAAACATCAAATTACACACACAAAACACTGCATCTTCATTCCTGACACAAACATCCCTCGTAACACCTCCATATACTTAGTCCTTTCACACCACATGAGCACGTACTTTTAGCTAGTTCAAGCAGCAAAAGGCACACAAATAACTATAAATCAGACATAGGGTCACACACATACAAATACAATTCACGCATGATGACAATATTTCTTTATAGGTTAGTTTGTACCATAGATGACTCGTTCATAAAACCCTTACGACGAGATACGAATTAGAACCTCCTAAGTTCCAATTAACCTTGCTTATATCCTTCAGGTCAAAATCATGACATCTAGTCTATTTCACTGAGATACCAATTGGAATCAGGAGATACCTATTTTACTCAACCCATCCACAAGAGACACTTTGCATGAAGGAGAGAATGAGTGATTAAACTTCCTAGAATTCTTACTAGCTTCTCGAATATTAGATGTGGACGTCAATACACCAATGTGTAAGAGTCTAGTTCATATATTGCTCTTGTACGAGGAGACCGGTAACCTAGCTTTGATACCAATTTGTCACGACCCAACCCATTGGGCCGTGTGTCCAACCACTCTGACCCCTAAGTAGGAGAACCCTCATAACCCAAAGTTTAAGCATACAGATTTAACAAAAATATAGATATAATAGAGTAAAAATCTATATCCATGGACTGTTTTTCAATGAACTATTTAAGACTTAAAAAGAAATTAACAACTCCAATGATATAGTCTAACATGTTTGAAATCTACTAATAGTAAAATTTGGACAAATAACAAAAGACACAACTCCCACTATGAAGAAGGAAAGATAAAAGTTATTGGGGAATTTTTTTGTCTTCACCTAATCAAACATCAACAATCCTACATCCATACTATGTCAAAAGACATAGAAAAAGTAGTATTAGTACAACCACGCCTATTGGTAGGTACTACGCTCAAACTTATTTCTCAAATAAGAAGTAAAGCGGTCGTATCAACTAAAAAACCCAACTAATGAGGTTAGAATCGTTCCCACCAGGAAAATAGTTCAGACTTAACTTAAATCTATTATTACTAATATGTAGTCAAATTATTTCCTTGGAAAAACAAAGACATAAAAAGGGGTTTTTTTACTTGTTAAATGAATAAAAATAAACCAGCTAAATTAAAGAGACAACTAACAAATTCAAATCTTTGGAGTTAATCAATTAAACAAAAGTAAACTGGGTTTTACGTGTTCCCCACAGGTTTCCCAACTTATAATTCCAACTATAAAAGTCTTATGAGTATCTTGCATTTGCAATGTTGATAATAAGTGAAGGTATTTTTGATCACCGTGGTTTCACGGTATTATTAATACTTTTTCCTTAAGTTTAGTGTGTCCCAAAAGCCTTCTTTTTGTGGTAATTTTTATATAAGCTCTTTATTTGCAGGAAATCCGTTCCGGAAAGAGAAGAATGCAGAGTTTTGAGCGAATAAATGCAGAAGAGACAACCTACGGGAGCTTTGGACGGTCTGATGGTGGCAGGTACTTCAGATGCTGAAGGAAAGACAGATAAGGAAGTTGACCAATGTGGGGTTACGGAAAGCGTGACGGGACCGTCGTATCCTTGACGGGGGGGGGGGGGGGGGGGGGGGGGGGGGGGGGGGGGGGGGAGGGGGGTTTTTCAGTACTGCAGGTTCGTCGTGAAGATCAGAATAGCCCCAGTACCCATATTCCAAGAGTTCAAGTGTTTTGGAACAGAGACCCTCCGTCGAAATATCCCTAGTACCCATATTCCAAGAGTTCAAGTATTTTGGAACGGACACCCTCGACGGACCGTTGTGCTTGTAATTATCCTTCATACCTGCCGTCGAGGGTAATGAAGAAGGTAACAGAAGAAAATTGCACAAGTATGGGACGAAGGAATTCATGACAGTCCGCCGTGACCACGACGATCCGTCGACCCAGCCGCGTTTTGAAAGATTTCCAGCAAATAGAGTCCTTGTTTAATTATGTTTTTATTTTCTATAAATAGTTTGAAAAACCTCATTTTTGAGGATAGACTCTGTTATATTAGTAGGCCTTCGATTATAGTTAGACTCTAGAGAATTTAGACCTTTAATTATGTTACAATTCTGAGATTCTTTGAATTGCTTGTTGGTGATTTTTGTTTGATTACAATCAAGCAAGCTTTCAAAATGTTATCGTTCTCATTGAAGTAAGTACATGGATTCTTATATCATCTATTTGAATATTGTGATTAGGACTATGGGAACTAAACTCATAATTAGGGTTGTTGGAACAATAGGCCTAATGAAGGAGGTTAAAAAACTAACTAAATAACAATTATAGAATAGTGTCTTGAATTGTATGATTAATTCTTCTCGTTTAAAAGGCTTTTTAAAGGATCACAACCAATGTTAGACTCGCTAATGCTACTTGCCGGACCAAGGAGGAAGATAATAGGAAAAAAATTATCAAACATTGATTAGTGGTATTACTATCTAATAGGCTAGTATTGATTGGTACGAAATCTGCCTCCCCCCCGTGTACTCCTACTTATCCCATCTTCTGCCCTCCCTTCCCTGCCCTATGGTAATAACTTATTCAATATCGAATAGATGATTAATATGAGGTAAAGATAAGGGTTAAGGATAGCAACACACGTTAGACCGGGACCAAGGTGGGAGTGACATTTTTCTAGATGCCGGACCAAGATTTGGAAACTACATAAATTATCACTTTGCATGCCAAGATACTAGGGAAAGAATTGGTATAGTTCGACTTATCGAGTGATGACCCTGTTGGGGAACATAACCCTAGTTACCTTGATTTAAGATAAACTCCAAACATTCGAAGCTGTTAGTGTCCCTTTTATTCTGTTAGTTATTTTCATTACTTAAAAGAAATAGAAACCCCCCTTGTAACTTGTTTTTATTACTTTCCAAGGCAAAGTAATTGACTGAACAATAGTAGTATTAGATTGAACTTAAGTCTTAAAACTATTTTTTTCCTCGTGGGAACGCATCCCAAACACTCACAGTGGGTTATCTACTTGGAACGACCGTTTACTTCTTATTGAGCAAGTAAGTTTGAGGTATTATCAAATTTTGCACCGCTGCCGAGGAGGCAAAGTAGCTTTTATATTAACTTAATCTTATTACTATAGTTTAGTGATATTTTTCTTGATTTTTACTTTGTTTTATTGTTTGATTTCTTGCAGGAACCATCTTTCTTATATGCCCAAATACACGGAGTGAGGATGAGGGAACCCTCGTTTTCCCTACGATCACGAATTAGAGCGTACACTACGCCCAATATGAATAGAAAACTTGGGGGAATAAACGATGATGATCCAAACTAGAACAATCCTGCTCGGTTGATGTTCATGGTCAGTCTGTTACACGCAATGCTCCGGGTGAAACACCCAACAGAGAGGAGAAAAATCCCGTCCACGGCACCCAAAAGCAAAACTAAGAGGCTTATGACAACATTAGCAGACTCCGATTGGGCCACTGTCTGCTCCTTACCACCAGGCCACACCTTCGTGCCTTGCTAACTAGTATCCTGATACAAAATCCTCCTGCATAGGTTTGTTGTCAGGGCACCTTCTGAGGATCCACATGCCCATATATCTAAAGGTAGGCAGTGTGCTAAAAAGATGTGTAGTGGTGTCCTGACTTTTTTTTTTTTTTTTTTTTTGGGTGTCCTGACTTGGACTTGGATGTAAATAGGGCTTAGAGTGTTTCCTCTCTCAGTACGGGAGAGGCGATAGATGGTTCTTGAGCTTCCCTTCAACTCAATTTCACTTGGAACCAACTAAGAGATGTTTTTAGCACGCTACTATCCGTTCTTCCAAGAAAAAACCCCTAAACACAAAGGACATAGTGAAATTACGTTATTGGCACTACCCAGGAGAGTCAGTTAGTAGTCTTGGGATAGATTCAACCTCGTCTTGAGACGTCCAAATCCACGTATAGATGAGGAGTCACTGAAGGAAATAATTCTATCGGGGGACAAGATGTAAGAATAAATGTGTTGGGAACACTATAAAACAGGTGGATTCTATGGGAGAGTCCGTATGATGAGATTGTTTGAAAAAATTAGAGAAATTCTCACGGAATAATAAAGGCATTGGAGAGTTACTCTAAGTCATATTACCGGGAGAGGAACATTACCTCGAAGTACAGTCCACTCCACACACCCAGCCACAGATGAGATTCGTGAAGGAAATGGCTCAGATGAGAAACTGAGCTTGGGTCGGTACTAAAAAAATATCACTGGGGTGCAGGAAAAGATAAAGCAGTTCACTATTGCGTTAAACCACAACATCATACAGCAGAATGCTTCTTATGGGGAGGACTCCTACGAGTAAGTAAAGTAAATGATGGCAGACGGGAGGTTCCCGATTGTAGTTCACCGCCAATTCAGGATAATGGCGCCAAGGTCAGGGAAACGAAGGCGGATCTTGGTACCTACAATCATGAGGGTGGTCATAGTCCGAGATTGAAACTACAAATGCGACAACAACTTCGAAAGGAGGTAAACTGGTAACAGAAAAAAGATAGGAATGGGCCCATATGTCCCGCCTCAAAAATTGTGAAGTTACTTAGGGATGGTGGAGATAGTATGGCGCCGGAGTGGGAGGGATATGTTGCCACAAAATGATGAGGAAGGTTTGATGCTAGTGATGAGTACATCAGATAGTTAAGGTGTGATTTAGCGGGTATTGGCAAAAAGTCGAATACACAGTGAAATATCGATTTAAGCAAACGAGTTTGGCAAATGGCCCACAAATCTGCGACTGTGAACACAGGGAAACAGGCACTCTCCTAGCAACACTGTCCAAAATCTGAAAATGAGGCACACGGTAGGCAATCACTACTCGTGGTGGGTAAGCAACCATTGACCCACCTATAGCCGTCTACATGAGGAAAAGGTGAGAAAGGATGATGAGAAGGTGGTTAAAGGGTAATGGTGATGATAGCAGAAAAGGAACTGGAAGGAAAAGATTGCAGAAGTCCTATGTGAGTAATTCCCATGCCTAGATAGCTTACCACCACCCTTCCATCAGAGATTAGTGAAAAAGACCAAGGATGGTTCAATATTGGCGTGTTATAACAACCGCTGAAGCAACTTTTCATCAATGCCATATGGTAGAAGCTCTTGAACAAAAGCCCGCGTTATTGCCAAAGTTTATGAAAGAGATGGTTACAAAGAAAAGATCAGTTTCCACCATTCGAGGATGATGATAGACATGCAGTATTGAGTGCTATCGCTACAAGATCTCTCGTACAAAAAGAAAGAAGATCCGGAGTGCGTTTCAGTATCCCTTGTACAGTGGGGTCATTTACATTTTGGAAAGGAATGATGGTCTGGGGGGAGGGAAAGCATAAATCTCATGGCCCACTCTCGATTTACGAAAGAAGTTGGGGTTGGGGTGGACCAAAAACCCATTGAGATGCGGTACTGAGATTGATCGAACAGTAAAAAGGACTATAAGGATTTACCTTCCAGTTGCGTAGTAAAAGTGGAGTCATTCATATTTCCGGCAGATTTTTTTTATCCTGATGTGAAGTCAATTTTTAAGTGCCTATGATTCTTGGGAGGCCCATTCCTTGATACAGGTAGAGCCTTGTTGATATGGAAAAAAGGGCAGATTGAAATTTCGGTTGAATTGAACAATGAAGAAGCAACCTTTCAAGGTGTAGTACCATGAGGCAGAGTGGTGAGCTCCACTCGGTATACGCAGATACCACCAAAGAAAAATTTGAAGAAGAGAATTGACAGAAAAGTGCCAAAACAAGAGTGTAGGTGGGGATTGTGCTCTAGACAGTTATGGGTTTGCTTTGTCTTCGGGCAAGCTCAAGTCCAAACGATGACCCTTACTGATCACCCCAGAGTATTCCCTCATTGAGTAGTTGAGTTAAAAACTAAGGAGGGAGTGTTGTTTAAGGTGAATAGATAACGAATAAAACTCTATTTTGGGCATACTGCATCACTGAATGAAGGATAGAGGCATAAATCTTGATGAAGGCTGAGTAATCAAGGTCCTCGTCGTTCCGCGACTTAAAATCAGGCGCAGGTTGGGAGGCAACACAATACTTATAGTTTTTATTTCTAGTAATGGAGCATTTTCTCACTAATGGTTTTTAATTTGCAGGCACATCACAAGGAAATTCTGCAGAAAGAAAATTACTCTGCAGCAGTCACTGGACGGCAGGATACAGCGGCGGGGAACCTTAAATGTGACGACGTTCACATGCCTTTGTCGTTCCAGGTACGTCTTCTGTATTTTTCATACTAGGGCACACGCTACAGAAACTACGACGGATTCATCAAATATGAAAACGGAAACCTTCGTTCGAGGAATCGTCAAGTTCCATTAATGAGGCGTAACCGAGATGACCCGGCTGGGGGTTTTAAAAAAAAATTCAAGCATTTTTTTAAAAACCCCCAAACCCCTTCATTTTACCCCATCCTCAATAATTTTCTCCTATTTCCCTTCCCTTTTTCAACTTCCCAAATCTCTCCCTCTTCAATCGATACTTGTCCCCCAAAATTCTCCAAAAGCCTAAAAGTTATCATTACTAGTCGGAGTTGCTGCGCTGTGGGTGTCTCTCTTGAACCACCAAGTACTTTTCCATCTTGTTTTATCCAATTCTTAGGTATGTGTCTCTAATTTCTTACTTCTATTCCTCATTTGACATTTTTGTTTATCAGTTAGCATTAGCCTAGTTCTTCCCGAATGCTATTGCTTTTAGATATAATTCTGTTCTAACTAGGTTAAAAAAAGCTTCGAGTTTCCATGTTTACAACCCATAGAAATAGGTTGTTTAGCATTGACTAGTTACTACTGTATTGGGAGTAGACAAAGTAGGTTCAAAACACACCAAATCAATTTGGATCATAGGGGATGGAATGGGGCACCCCCAGTTCTGTCACTGATTTACAGAACGAACCCACGATGATGGAACGTCGAGGGTACGTTCAAAAAAGCCCTAAACACTCCACTCCCAATTTTATGCAAGTTGTCTCAAAGGGGGACATAGGCGACGGACCGTCATTCCAAACGACGGTTCCATCCTGCACACGTTCTGGGTTGGCAGATGACCCCTATCCTGAGGGTCTATCATTTTTGTCTATGGGTCCTCCAAGGACCACAGTGACGTGGACCGTCGCTTACGACGGTTCAGTCTGCAAACCGTTCCACCCCCACCCCCCCCACCTGCCAGTTCTGGTTGTAGAGACCCTATCCCTGAGGGTCTCTAATTTTTTCTAAGTATCCTCAAACGTACAACTACGACGGATCGTCATACCTTCGATGTTTGATTCGTCAACAATTCTTTGAAAGGCTCTACTTATCCGGCAGCCTTCTAAACTCATCCATTCAAAAGGGTTGTAGAAAGAGAACCCGGCTACCTATTTCATTCGACGCCCGCCGGATTGGCTTGAAGCTTTCATCTCCTAATGTCAGAAAAGGTGTTCTATTGCATTCTTTTATTTTCGTTTAGATTCCTCGGTGATACCTTCTCAGCAAGAAAAGGCTTTCACCCCTTTGCAATGAAATGAAATGAGTTTCTCTGTACGTATCGTTCATTACGTTATAATACGACTTGGAAGTGAACGAAGGAAGGAGTAGTTTCACTGAAAGATACATAGGTTGAGTGATACGTAATTCCAAATATGATGTTAGCCCTAAACACGTTTGGTCTCTAACTAGAAAAGTAAATGCTCTTGAGCTGAGAAGCTTCTGGCCCAGAAGGACCGTATTAATAAACGTAAAAATTTCACTAGGATAAAGTATATTATTGAACAAGGACAAAAAACAGCAATGAAACCAAAGAGGCTAAAGACCCTAAAACAATAGTACGTAAGCCTCTCCACTTCAATTGGTATTTTTCATGAAAGCAGACATGAGATAAGAAATCCAGTGTTTCACTAAGATTTCGAATAGCGGTCCCGACTTCAAGTTGATTCTATTTCGAGGATAATTGAAAAGAAATTACATTTCAAGTAATCGGAGGCAGGTCAGGGGACGGAGGGCAGCCCCGATATTCTTAAGTTGGGAATTGGGTCGACCAATGCTTAGAGCTTCCGGAATCCAATGGAATCTTTGTAACGTCCGAGTCATTACGAGTAGTATTATGATCATTCATTTGGAAGGTCCAATAGATACATGCCTCGAGCACAACCCATATCATGCAGGATTGGTGTGAGGTCCGGGAAAGGGTAGGTTCCCATACCGCAAAGACCTCCTATCCAGAATCCGCTCATTTCACACCAACCATAAAGCGGAAAACTAATCACCACGGTAGAGTTGTATAAAAGCCCGCCTTCCTAATGTACTGAACGAAGTGGAAAAAACCCCGCATATGAGAGCAAAAACCCTTTTGTGTGTAAGGAAGAAGGTAATCGAGTTAGGTAGGATGTAGTCGAGCGCATAAGCATACAGGAGGATGATTTTGCTTTGGAAGGAAAAAAGCATGTCAAATAAGGTCCTCACTCAGCTCTCAGGCTTTCTTAGAATAGCTCCACCAGACATAGAAGAAAGGAGTGTAGGATTGGTAAGCTTTGCCGGAAAGAAGCTATTCGACAAATTCAGGAGGCTACTACCGGCGAAGAAAGATGATAGAGCTTTAAAGACTGATAGTGAGAAGTCTAGAACTATTGAAAGATGATGGGCTTGGCGACCTCTAGTATGAAGCTTGTTGGTTGGGAGTGAAGTGATTCCAGGGCGGGGAGAACTTCACTTTTGACATAGCACAAGAACTTGACTTATGTAATTTCTTAATGGCCTTTAAAGACCAGCCATTATCGGAATCTTCTTATGCTTGTGGAGGGATGTAAGGACTACTTTGATGAATATTTCATTCTTTAGCTCCTTTGTTTATCCGATCCGGCCCTAAAGGGATGAGATAAGAAAAGAAGGAATAGGTATAGCTCACATCTTAAGTATAGTTAATTCATTGAATGAATTATTGAGAAGCTAGGGCCTACTTCGACACAACGGGTTTTGAGGACTTTCTTTCTGAGATAGATAGAATAGAATGGGCTCCTACACTCCTTCAATCGCTGATGCTAAAAATAAAGACAAAGAGTGCGGAATGACTGGGCGTAAAGGGCACGTAGGCGGTGAATCGGGTTGAAAGTGAAAGCCGCCAAAAACTGGCGGAATGCTCTCGAAACCAATTCACTTGAGTGATACAGATGAGAGTGGAATTTCGTGTGTAGGGGTAAAATCCGGAGATCTACGAAGGAATGCCAAAAGAAAAGGCAGCTCTCTTGGTCCCTACCGACGCTGAGGTGCGAAAGCATGGGGAGCGAACAGGATTAGATACCCTGGTAGTCCATGCCGTAAACGATGAGTGTTTGCCCTTGGTTCTACGCGGAATCAGGGGGCCCAGCTAACGCGTGAAACACTCCGCCTGGGGGAGTTACGGTTGCAAGACCGAAACTCAAGGATTGACGGGGGCTGCACAATGCGGTGGGTGGACGGCAATTCCAAATAAATTAATCAAATTGAAAATTGATTAAGAACGGCCAATCCAAAAAGGCGTGTAAAGGGTAGGTACGTGTTTTTTAGTCACAAAAGCGAATAATGAAACCTAAAATCCACATAAAATGAAGAAGATTCTGTTGATTCATTTTCTAGGATTTAATCATTACCTATTTTTTGAGAGATGATCTAGTTGTTGATTACCCTGAGGAATGTTTTTACGGATCGATTCTAGTTTCTAGCGGAGTTACTACATCGGTTCTAGCGCTTCTTTTTCTTGATTCTGTTTTTTTGAAAGATCTTTCCTTACCTAAGAAACAGAAAAGGACCTAGAGGAAGAAAGGAAGCCTCAAAGACGAAGCCCTCTGTTATTCTTGCTCAGTTTGCGTTACGAATCAAAGGAGACTAACAAACTACAACAAAAGCAAGTGCGCCGGTCGGATTGACTAAACCAATGCAACAATCAAGAAGGTGATCGAGAAGACATGAGTTCCCAAATTGTAGTATAAGTCTTTATCGCAGATGTGAGCTTCCCCTCATCTTACTTCCCGCCACAAAGACAATAAGAGAAGGAAACCTCTAACAATAAAGAAGATGTACTACAACCGCATACACATAACCTCGATACAAAGCAAGAAAGAAAGCAGTCCTCGCCCGGGTGTGAGACCAGGATCAAGCAAGAATCAACTTTCACACACGACGGAGTGGGAGAAGTCAGGTCGAAAAGAAGATTTCCTCACTCTTTCATCATTCAAAACCGTGCATTGAGACTTTCACTCACCACGGCTCCTAAGTGTAAAGAAAGAAGACCCATTTTCTTTCTTTTTCTATTACCTTCCTCGCGTATGTTATAAGGGACCGAATCCATTCGATTTTTAAAAAGGATTAATTATCCTTAACTTTTTGAGAATCCTCATCAGTGGTTGTGAATGAATGATTTTTGCAATCTTTCGACCTGGTTTCGTAGAGCAAGTCAGGAAGATGAAGAAATAAGAAACCATCTGATTCATTTCATTCTCAATAGCCACGAGATGTCATCCTTAAGGATCCTCGTACATGGGAATACACCCCAAAAAATTCCAATTGAAATGAATCTTTAGGATAAAATCAATGCAATTTAGGAGGACATTCAAATGCAATTTAGGAGGAATTAATGAGAGGCCATCAATTCAAATCCGGAAGTTTCGAATTGAGAGAATATTGGAGAGAGATTAAAAAATTCTCATCATTTCTTAGATCATGCGACCCAATTCAATTCAGTGGGATCCTTATTCACATTTTTTCCACCAAAGAACGTTTTTCTAAACTATTTGACCCCCGAATTTGGAGTATCCGACTTTCACGGCAATTCCAACAGGGTTTCACCAAGAAATCGATATTTCCACGATCAAGGGTGTGTTGTTGTTGTAATTATTTTTTGTTGTTGTTTGTAATACTATTGTAGTAGCGGTCCTTATATATCGTATTAACAATCGAAATATGAAATAAAAAATAGAAATAGAAAGAAAAGAAGCTAATTGGAAAAGGAAAAAGGAGGGATGTCTTTTTTTGCTTTTATTCTTTCTTTCCTATAATTCAATTTTTATTTCTATTTAGAGAGATAAAATTTTTGTCATGATTCATGAATTAATGTACTCTTTAATTTTTTTCGTAATTTAAAATTCGCAAATGGCTTTCTTTTCATGATATACCAATCAAAATGGAGGGTCCTACCTACGTACATGATTGATAGAATCACTACGTGGGGGGGCGGTCAACTTGATGCGGGAGAGGAATGAGTGCAGTTCAATCTTGTGGTGTATTCGTTTGTAGTGAGTAGGGCCTCTTTCTTACACATTTCTTTCCTTTAGCTCTCCAAGCTTCCTATCTTTCCATTCCTTCCTAAGCTTCAGTTGGTGTAATAGTCCCACCCAAGTAAGGGGAATCCTTCCTAAGAAAGAATTTTTTCCGTTTTGTTGAGGCATGATGAGAGAGGGGCTCATGTCGTTGTTTGTTCTGAAGAAAATGGAAGGCGGACCATATTACTGATTTTGTTGTTACGGTCGGAGAGTCGGTGTGATTGTGGTGGTGGGAGGAACATATTAGGCGAAGAGAAGCGAATCTCTCACGCTTATGAGCATTTTGGTGTCAGTCAAGATCTTGAGAAGTGCAAAACTTGCGGAGAAACAGTAGAGGCAAGAGACATTCTAGAAGATCGAACCTTGCTTTTTGGCTTAGGGATCATGGGGGGTGCTGAGGATCCACCTATCTGTGGCGGGGAAAGGAGGTGGACGGTTCGATGGAATGGATGGCGGTGGAAGGAATGGGTATTGGTAGTAACAAAGGACATAGTGGGTTAGGTAAAACCTATTTTGAGAGGAAAGATCTATCAAAGCAGAAAAGTCCAAAGCCAAAAGGGGTTTTCAATGCGTATTGCTTGAAAAGTCAGACTTTGGGAATATATTATTTATTGTAATTATTAAGGGATAGGAATTCGTAGGGACGTTCGTTCAAGATACTTCGAGCGAGAAAGGTGCTACGCCGGGGCCTCCTCAAGGTCATCGGAACCACACTTTAAGGCTGTTTATTGACCTTAGCAACGCAATGTCAGAAACAATCGGAATAGAAGTCCTATTTCCACCTTTCTGAACGCTTTCGTTGGGACTCATCAGATTATAGGTGTAAAACCTTTAGCGAAGGGGATTTAATAGGCTTTCTAGAAACTGTACCCGAAAGCATGCGAATATAGGTCAGGAAACTCCGTATTTTACTTACCATACGATTTTAAGTCCCTTGGTTCCGAAATAGTGTTAAAAAGCCAAGGCTTCGAATCATTGATATGGACTCGGATGTTCTAAAAAAGTTGATGTATTTCGGAATTGTTTGTGACAAGGGACAAGTCAGGGAAACCTCATGAAATATTTCCACATATGGAACCTTGGACGTATAAGAGTTTGAATCGAATCTCTTTAGAAAGAGGATCTTGTTTTTATCATGGTAGCCAGCTCCAGTTAGACCTACAAAACATTGGTTATTGGGTTATCCATACACTTCACATGTTTCTAGCGATTCATTCAAATGATACAAGTCTTGATAAGAATATACAACGCACTGGGAATAAGGGGGAATAGTGAACGCTAACCAACTCCCTTGGTTGGGGGGGGCGTGTGACCTCCCTATCCTTTCAATTTTGATTCTAGGTCTTTTTATTATTATCAATGTTGGAATATTTTGTTGAAGACTTAGCTCAAGGCGATTCACAATTTCTTTGTTGAAGGCGAGGTTAAGCACTAAGTTTGATCCAATTTCATTGCCCTTATCCGGAAAGTTTAAAGACCTTCTTTCCACAATTCCGATCCTACTTTTTTTTTTTTTTTTTATTTATGGATCTTTGAGGAAAAAGGAAGTAATTTCGTAGATAAAGATATGGGTTTCGGGCTTAGATCGAATGGAGTCCCCAAAAACCTGGGGCTGGGTATTAGACTTGTTCGGTTTTGATAGGGCACTGTAACGTAAAGTGGAGTAAAAATCATTCGCCCGATGCTCTTTATCTTCCTTCGCTGACACAGAAGAGAGAGGAGAGGGAGGAGAGCACTCCCCAAAGCCAGGCTGAGTGCCAAAGAGAAGATGCGCAAATAGTCTATCAGAAGGAGAAAGCGATGGGGTGAGATTTTAGGTTTCATTGGGTGACGGAAGACCAAGACAATATCGAAACAAAAAGAAAACTTTTGAAAACTAGGAACGTGAACAAATGCTTTCTCATTAGACTATTTTAACCGATTGTTTATGTCGACCCTACGCTACGATTCTTCTTCTCTTATGAAATTTCTAGTTAGATGAACACTGCTCTGCTGCATGACGGGTGAGCCCTGTGATTGGAAACCTTCCCGCACGGTTCATAGAGCACTGAATTAGAATGAAAGGTTTACCACCACATCATTGCATGCATGGGGAGCTCGCTCGATTCGCAGATTGGTCCGACTCGTAATTCACTTCTGACCCCAAAGTGACGTATATTTTTTGGTAATTAATGGGTATACTCGAGAGAAAGGGTTTGGAATTCGACCTCCCCTTATACGCTCTAAAAGGGGGTCATGGACTCCTTTTTAGTTTAGGATCCCCTTTCTAAATTCAATTATTATTGAGCCTGGTGTGGGAATCACCATCATTAACATTCATTCTTGGTCTGGATGGATTGTCTAGTGATCCTTTCCTAGCGCCTAGAGTTGCAGCCTGCCTTGCTGAAGACCGTAACGTAGTAACTCGGTGCTCCATAGGGGGGAAAGGAAAGAAGAAGTCGCCAATGCCCCTTTCTCCATGCATAAACTTAACAAAAATTAAGAAAGCACGAAAATTAAAGCTCTATAAATACAGATACACAATACGTCGAAACTCATTGCCCAGGGAAAAAGAAAAACCGTTTAACATCAAAAATAACAAAAAATAGAGCACACATATATAACAGATCGAATTTGTAACCAAGGCATCGCCCATTGGTTTTTATTTATTACCCGGCCAAAGTAGAATTGTCTCTGGCCCTTTGCTAATCGGGGATTTGTTAGGGGGAACCTCCGGAACATGAAAACTGCCAAAATAGGAACAAGGAGGATTATGAGGAATGCCCAACAAAAAAAAATCATATCGTACAAGTAGCAACATAAAACGCACTCGGATGAACGTTGGAAATATACCGAATTTCAACTGGACGATTCGAATTGGAATTGTCAAGTCATCCATAACTATTTAGTCACTCCATCTGCCCCCCGCCGGGGGGTTAAGGGGGAGGATGTCAAAACCTTACCCATAAAAAAAAAGTACATAGACCTGCTCACAAAGAGCTACAAGACAGCCAAAAACATTACTACTAATAAAATGAAAGTGAACAAAGCCAAACCAATATGATATTCAATAAGCCCACTTTTTTGAGAGAAAAAACCTGGCGGGCCTTCCTTTGCAATTATTAAAGAGTACTCTCATGCCCAATATTTTACAGCGTTTCTCTACCATAGAATCGGACTAATGGGGGGCCGCCTTGCGTAGCGTTAGAAAGGAGAGAATGACTTTATTGAAATCTCTCATTTCATAAGGAAAGAATAATTTGGAGTTTCATCTCAAACAAGGATAGGTTCAATTTTTCACAGTCATTACAATCTTTTTCTTCCAATTCTAAGAAAGAAAAAATCCCGAAAAATAGTCAATAATGACGAAAAAAAAATACATTATACAGATTATAGGACAGGGCTAAAGCAGTAATCTCGACGGAGATTAGGATGAGCTTTGATGAATAAAAAAAGAATTCGTAGAAATTCTCATAGGTGAAGCAAATCAAACCTATTTTCAGACAAAGAAGATAAAAAAAGAAAAAACCTGCTAGTGGAGGAAGACCTCCTAGGGATAAGAGACATAGGGCTAAAGAGAGAGCCAAAAAAGGATCTTTTGTGTATAATCCTGCATAATCTCGAATGTTATCAGTTCCGGTACGTAGACAAAATAATACAATGCAAGCAAAAGTTCCTAGATTCATGGAAGCTTATCAATTTTTTTTACTAAATGATTGGCTACAAAGGGATTTTTTTTTAGTGAACGTGTCACAAGCTTACTCCTATTTTTTTTTTGTAAAGTTTTTGTAAAAACGAATAATTAAATTCTATTTTCTCATTCATTTAAAATCCACTCAAAATAGGATTTTTCAAAAATAGGATTTGTTTATTTTCTATTTAAATATGTTATATATATAATGTCATTTTTTCCCCTTCCTTGAAAGGGTAAGACACAGGTACTTGTCGCTCTATTTCTTTATCTCCAATAATCGTTTAGGGTTTGACTTCCAGATCGGATTTATCATCTCTTTTTTTTTTGTTTATTTAATTGGTCTATGTATAGTGTCTAGAGGATAATAAAGATGTTTAGAAATCCTTTTTTTTAACATAATCGCTCTTGACTTCGGAACAAAAACTTTCTTTATCAATCACTGTTTTTCTTTTACACACATCGCCATAATAGGAAAATGGTAATAGTTAGGGATTATTAAAAAAAAATTGAGGAAACCCATCATGGGAAAGAAAACCCTTTCCACACCAGGCACTAAAATTTTTAACGTTCGATTAGATCGGAATTGATTTTTTTTTTCAAATTTCGAAAATCCTTTGTCTATTCTTACGTAAATGTGTGGATAGACCAAATCTACGAAAATTGAAAATTCAGCAAGAAGGAAAAAAAAACCTTTTTTATTTTATTCTTCACGTCCAGGATTACGTCCGGGATCGTTAGATAGGAATCCAAAGATGAAGAGAGAAACAAAATGAGCGGGCAAAAGCCCCCAGATCTCCTGGTTTGTGAGCCGGGTTCAACCCTTTTTTTTACTTAGCTGCTCTGGATTCTATTCTAGATGCTACTTACTTACTTGGCTCAATAGGGTCCCATACCTTCAAAAGAATAAGGCAGAGGAAGGGCTAATTCTGGAAGATAGTAGGCCCTTTCTTCAGAATAATCAATAAGGTTATCATCCTGCGCACGTCTCGAAAAGACTTTGGCCCTTCCCACAGGACTCCAGTCTTGGCATGCTAGGAATCGAGTTATTACTTTTTGAGGCGCGGACATACACAAAAGGAATTCCTTTGTTGCCAATACAAAATTGAAGATTAAGAAAATTCTTTCAAGAAAAAAACTTCTACCCACTTTTTCTTTTCATGCTAATTTTGGACGGACTTTTTAGAGGGATTCAAGCTTGCGAAATGCTTTATCATCTTATGAAGAGAAAAACTCAACTGGCTGTTGACACAGGTGCGAAGAAGTCTCGGCGGAAAAGCGATAGGAAAAGGAAAAAGCTCTCTTACGACGCGAGTTGTTGGTGGAATACGGAGTAAGACTGTGTTGCCCAAGTCCCTTGCTGAAGACTATCGCACTTTCAGTGGTACTGAGAAACATGTCCTACCACATAACCTTTATCAGCTGTGTTTACCAAGATTTCTAGCTTCCCACCGGACAAACTTCTAGGAATAAAATGGTTTGCCCGATTATATTATGTTGTTTAATTCGATTGCAAAGCGAATACCTTACAAGGGCTTGGACATGCCGCGAATCCTCTTGATAAGGAGAGGTGACGTCGGAAAGAGGACACAGTGGTGCATGGCTGTACAATCAAACGGGGGCGTGAATGCGAGTGCCAGCGAAATGATAGGCCCCGGTAGAGGCTAGGGCTGGTTCTTCCCACCGATACTCCTTGTTTGTGTCGGAGATATAAAGCGAGTGCACCGGAAAAAGAACGGAACTGGATCGATCTATTCTATGGTGAAGCATCCGAAGCATAACTGCACACTCACCGATCTTTGCGAGAGATAGGAGCATTCGGTGGTTTGACCGGTGGAACTACACCTGCTTATGGATATGGATGTGTGAGGACAGAGTGCTCGTGTTACCTGCTGCCCACCTTCCTCCTCATGCCTTGGAGAAACCGAAGTGAACGGAGCGTGGGCAGAAGAGAAGGAGGTCCTACATACAGAGTCGCACACTTACTGAGCAGTGAGGGAGTGAGAGACTGGGAATGGGTCGAATAAACCCCTGGGGCCGGAAAATAACAGACGGAAGCCTTTACTAGATAGGGCTTTGATTTGCTCGTTTCTCTTTCCGTTCTGCCGCAAAAAAAGTTATGAGATTGGGTTTTGTGTGGTTAGCGATCACAAAAACCTGTGAATCGATAAGATTGGAGTTCATGAAGTTGGAATGCCTGAGACCACTTTTAGCCTTGCTGTCTGTTCTTCCTGGCGACTGCTGGCTAAGGATTTCTTTCTGTTGAATCGAAATTGGCGAAGCCGTGCAACATACACTTTGGAAGTTTAACCAGCGATTCTTAGTGAACGTATGGAACCGGTAGGCGTTATTCTATCATGGAAGATAGCGGTGTGCCTTCTGTTATTCACCCTCTTCATTGCCATTTTTGAAGAGAATAAATTAGAAAAAATCTTCTATACACGTGAGGGGTTAGAATAGAAAAGGTGTAGCATTATTAAGATACCTATTCGTTAGAAGATCAGGAGAAATCCTTTCCCTAGGGTTCCCCGGAGAGTGCCTTCGGTTGATGATAGTCGAAGAGACATTAGGTTTGGGGCTCGGGATATATTTCCCTGACTGTAGGAAGGAACATTAATTTTTTTCATTCTTTTCATGATGAGGTCGTGACAAACAACCTTAACCGCAACACCAAGCTGGTCTGGATACACTCTATCCCCGTTAGAGGAGCAGTATGAGGCGGGAAGCTCCACGTACGTTTGGAGACGAGCCTTTCAGCAAGGGGCCTCGGGCCCGATAGGAGATGGTTTAGGGGGCGCTGCCTACTACGGGCACCTGTAGGGATAGTGTGTGAGACAGCTACACAAACTGACGCATAGGGACTCACCTAGATCTCCACTAAACAAATAAAAGAAGAAACACACTACTTGGCTACAAACATTATTAAAACCTTATTAAACTACAAGGAGCGACGGACTCTTAGTTGCTTTCCGCCGCGGATGGCGGAAGCCATCCTAACAATATAATGTCTTCCGATCTCGGGAAGGGGTCCTCCCTTCTTTCACGGGTTTGAATTTGGTTAAGGCCCAACCCCAAGGTGTTGAATGAGTGTTCACCAGCTCCGGAAAAAACAGCAGGCACATGCTCTAAAAAAGCATGAAGGTTTGCTGACGTTAGAGCCTTTCATTTTCAACATTTTAGAATCTTTGATTAATTTTGAGAGAAAGTCTTCAGTGGTAGCATGGATCATATCTCCCTGCTTTTACAAATAGAGAAAGAAGCTTCTATTATAGGCGTTGGATGGCGCAGTCGTCTTTATCTTCAATTTGATACTTATGGGCCTCTTGAATCTCTTGTCTCCCGATTTCTTTTTATAGATTGTGTGGAATATGGTTTTATTATTGGTTCCTTTTTTAAAATCTTATGGTAGACTCCAGGCGGATTCTTTACTGAACCATTATCTTCCTTATTAGCACGGTTGGACCGCAATTCGATAATGAAACTCACTGAGCGCAATATGAGATAAATCTCGGTCCTTCTGACCCGTTCCCTCCAGTCAAAAAAGGGTTCAAATTCCCGCCTATGTCAGCTCCGGTTTCTACAGAAAGAACCCTTGTCTGGCAAATGGATCACAATTACAGGTACCGGGAGCATACCAATGGAATGAACAAAATACGAAGAGTAACATTAATATGGTCATCGATCTTTGGGTGTTAACTTGAATCATCGAGAGAATTTGTATGTTGGTTACCATGAAGTATGAAAGTGCCCCCCCCCACAAGGTACACCTCGCGCCTATGGGCCGCTATAACTATCCAAGTAGACACTCGAAACTTGAAGGATAAACAAACCCATCCGGTGGACTGCCGAGCTACAAAGTTTGAGAAAGGGGCACCCCTACTATACCCCTAAACTACAAGCTAGCGCGCAACGGCGAAAAAGCCGTTGTTTCTTGCTGCTTGCAGGCTCGAAAAATCTCTCTTTCGCCAATCCTCCCGTTGTCTCAATTCTGATTGATAGCTTATTCCTTGCGAAAGCTAGGTTAACGACCCCCCTTGTTGTGTTGCATTTTGTGATCTTCCACTTCAGTCTGCATTTTTCTTGAAATCTTCTCTCCTTTTTGAATTCTTTCTCCCACACACCCTTTTTGCCCTCTTTCGCCGAGGAGGAAAGAATAATCTTCCAAGCGGACAGAGACCTAAATTTCCATTAGATTCATTCCTAAGCTTGCTTTGTTGCAGCAAGATGATCAGTCCGAGAGTGCTGGAGAGAAGAGAAAGCGGTAAAAACCTCTCTTATATATTTATTGAGCCTGGTGTGGAATCACCATCATTACACATTCATTATTGGTTCTTATGTCGGTCTAGCGAAGCCTTCCTAGCTCTAGAGTTCATTTCATGCCTGCAAAGACCGTAACGTATCGTAACTCAGTGCTCCATACGGGGGAAATGAAAGCATAATTCGTTCCTTACTCCCGTTCGCTACTTGAGCCAGGTTTTTTCTTATATAGATAACGTACACACATGTGATCATAATTAATGGACTAGCTTCACTAAGACTACATTCGATCTTCTATAGAGACTTTGGACCATTCCATTCATTGTCTTCTTCTCAACCTTACTCGGTACTGAACTGGGTTACTGAACTCCACCTTATCGGGAATCCCATTTCAGAAAGTCACGGCGAAGCAAATGGATTCCCTTGATTGGAAATAAAAAGTCTATGATTCTCATCTCAAAAAAAAAGTTTAAAGCTACGGCACCTATAATAGCCCTATGATAAATGAAAGAAAGGTTTAGGAGCCTAGCCTGTAAGCCCACCTGTGTAGGTAGATCGTTCAACACCTGCCAGCACAAACCCATTTGAACCATTGGTCCTAGTCTCATAGGCGGACCGAAACGGCCGCCCCTATTACTAGACCAACCTGACTATATAATTCCATAAACACGTAGACGAAGATATGGCAAACAAATAAAGTGTCCTATGTTCGATCTGACAATATCATACAATAACAATCGAAAACAAAGTGATAAGTTTGTGAACTCTTTCTAAGATGGTAATGGGTTAAAAGTATTGGGGTTGGTTGATATATTTTTCCGAAAAGAACCTAATCCCCATGTTTGTAAGACGCGCTGAAATGGGGCCATGGATTGTGAGTAAATCAAAAGCAACAGTAGTATTATATCATTCGTGGGTGACGGCTAACTCCCTGATGTAATTGTATGATTTTCCAGGTAAAGAGTTCCTGATCAATTAGAACAAAATAAATAAAAACATCGTTGCCAATAAAAGGAACCAGGGCCATATCTTTTCCAACAAAATTAATATACAAAAGAAAGAGGTTGGGTGCGCTTCTGTCTTAAAGGGATTTAACCGAGGATGAGAACGAGAATTGAATCGATTGAATCAAAAAGATCTATTCACTTATATCGAAGGAAGAATCGAAAAAGGAGCGGATGGTGCATGTAGTAGGGGAAGAGCAGTCGCCTTTTTATGAAGTCTGGGGGGGGGGGGGGGGGGGGGGGGGGCTTTCGAGATCGCAATCTTAGCAAAGTCGTTTCAGGTTTTAGAAAGATGAATAACTAGATATGACCTCCAAAAAACAGGGGGGCAAGGTCGGTAGTGGACGATGGGGGATAAGCTCATGGCGAAGAGGGAACGAGACCGGATCACCAGCCTAAGGCCCCTAAATGCGCTAAGTTGATAAGGAGGTAAGGGTGCAGAGACAGCCAGGGGGTTTTTTGACTAGAAGCAGCCACCCTTGAAAGAGTGCGTAATAGCTCCACCGGACAGCTATCCATGCTTCCTGCTTTCCGTCCTTTAACTTCCGATTGAGGAACAGTTCTGGATGTTACAGTAGCTTGCTTTGTATTCTATGTATTTTTTTTTTACAGACCCAGCTTGAAGCCCGATTCATCCTGGGCATCATTCAAGAATGATTTTGATCCCAATCCGCAGGAATCAATAGAAATGGCAAATCCGTTATGATAAATCAGGATCCGGCTCACGGTTTTTTTTTTTTTTTTTTTCTTTGATAGAGTGAATAGATCGCCATTTCTTGAAATCTCAGTGAGAAAATAATAGGAAATTCGGATCATCCCGTGGAGAAGAACCAAAACAAATGGTTCCGCCTACTCAAAAATAAGAGGGGAATGCCGCCTAGCCTACTACTAAAATTCCTGGTTGTGCAACAGTTGGTTCTTCGAGCAAAAGAAGATTCTTAGAAATAACAAAGAAGTTTGGATCCGAAAAAGTATGCTTAGGCAGTTCTTTCGCTGAGCACCACAGAATGAAGAGGAATTTTTATCATTTCAAATCCCCTTTCTATATTGATAAATAGAAGTAGCCCAATCTGCGGGAAGTCATCTACGCTCAGCTACGACAATTCCTGTAAAGACGAGGGCTTAGAGAGTCGGGGTTGGTAGACCAAATAATACAATGCAAGCAAAAGTTCCTAGATTATCCAGGAGTTCCTTTTACAAGCTACGCTATCCTCGGTGACGATATCGTCATCGGAGATGAGCGGGTGGCTGAGCGTTATCGCAAGCTAATTCCGCCACTGAATGTTCCATTTTCGTTAGAGAAATCGTTAGTATCGTCAGTTGGTGCTTTGGAGTTTGCTAAGCGGTTCTTCGTACGCGGAGTGACTAAGGACTTTTTTCCTGTCTCCTGTCACATGTTAAGATCCTTAGTTAGTTCCATATACCTTGTTCCTGTAATGAGGGCTATTATTTCTAAGAATCTTCCATTGTCGTATCGTTTACGGGAAGCTGGGTACCGGGTGTATACTCGACGCACGACGCCTCCTAGGAGACACTGGAATCGGCATTTCGTCGTCTTTCACTCACCGAACGGTGTGTGTCCTCTCCCCTTTTGGATCTGTTTAAGCGCAACCACTGGTAAACACTAACATTTATCAACAGGTATGGTGAGGGGACTAGATTGGCTCTTGACCCTAGATTCCGTGAAAAAAGTGATCTCGAAGTTTTTTTAACCTGGTAAGAGTAAGACTGAAGGTTTTTTTATTCCTTTTTTTAAACTCGCTGAAGAACTCCATCGATCTCTCCCCTGTTTAGAACAAAAAAGTGGAATGAAATCCCATATACACTCCCCTTCGTTCTACGAACCCTTGTGATTCTGACTTAATTCGCGAAGAAACGCGACGCTTTTGACGGGCTAGCAGTTATTATGCGCCGTTTTACCTGGAAAGGAAAATGAGCTTTGCTCCTACTGGGCGCTAGGCGCTCCGCGTGGTTCGCGAGATGAGGAAAAGTGGATTTTTGCCGATATTTTTAAACGGGGTTGGCTGAGTATAAAAAACTTATTACTCGGATTCCTATTTTTTTAGAACGAGTTGAAGGCGTAGGCATTATTGGGAGAGACGAGGGCATTAAATTGGGTTATCGGGGATCAAGGTACGAGCTCAGGAATAGGAAATGGGATATTTGTAAAGTGATCATTAGGCTCGCTCAAAAAGTAAGATCGTTATCTTAGGGGTACGTCTCCGAGCAGATGTTCTCTTGCTAGTGGACGTAAGAGTAGCAAAGGTTAGGAACCACATTAAATATAATAGGGGAAAGCCATTTTTATTCCCTAAACGTTGTCGGTTGGGAAAGCGCAAGGAAGAAGAAACTATTGAAACCAGCTTGATAAAGGGTGTGGTAGGGACAGTCTCAGTACAACTGCAAAAGTGCGATTCAGTCCTTAAGCAAGGACTTGCGGCAAACAAAAGTCCTTACTGTATGGATCCTGCCATGACTGACGTTCAGGTCAACTTCCCACACAAGGCAATTTCGATAGAGGGGAAGAGCAGAGCACACCTATTCTGCGGCACAAGATGCGTTGGTAGTGCAAAAGCGGAAGAGTTCAAACGTTCGAATAACTACTCGAAAGCTAAAGATAAAAGGGAAAGGGAGAGACTCTAGTGTGAGTACCCGAGGAAGGGTACCGGATCGACTTCTAGTTTGGAGCATTATTCAATAACAGTCACAAGGGCCGGGGAAGGACTTATAGTCATAAGAATCCCCTAGAAAAAAAATATCTCTTTAGTAGTTTCATTTCATATAAACTAGCACTAGGCAATATCTAATATCACAATTACATGTATTCTTCCTATTAACGTAAACCAAAGAATCCATCTTAGATTCAATCTATCGAGAATCAAGCGTCCGAAAACATATAGAAGGGTTGACTATAGTTATGCAAGTATAGATTAGTTTCGTCAACCACTTTGTGGAAAATCGTTAGGTATTGATAGTTTAGATACCTGTGACCGATTGGTGAAATGTATCTTCCCCAAAAAACATGTTTTTTTACCGACGCACAAAGAAAATATATTTGTTGCGAA
Source organism: Solanum habrochaites (assembly GCA_027704765.1). Classification (NCBI taxonomy): domain Eukaryota; kingdom Viridiplantae; phylum Streptophyta; class Magnoliopsida; order Solanales; family Solanaceae; genus Solanum; species Solanum habrochaites. Next base: position 16,651,619 of record JAKWJA010002497.1, read on the forward strand.
TGAACAATATATTGAGAATTGTCCATACGTAAAATACGAATTATTGAGACGGGGTGCGAGAAACGGACTCCATTGCCTGCTGCCCCCCCCCCCCAATAATAGTTGTTTATCAACCCACCCGCTAATACAAGAATGTCTCATGATAGAATCAAAGCAGTCTATCGATATGCCCAGGTCCCTGTCTTCTTCGGGTCCTTATTAGAACTCAAAATAGGTTCTTCTTTCTTCTGTATATAAACTATATATTCTCTTCCTCAGAGATTGAATGAAGCGACTGAATGTGAGAAAGGTTATATGCTAACACTGCAAGTAGAAATAGTATGAAGGCTTTCTCTTCTAAGGGGGGGGTGGAGGGGACCTCCATTGCGCATACATATAAGAAGGAGTTGGAGGAGGAAATCACGGCGCATCCACTTCGTCATCTCAGTCTCCTTTGGTGCAAAGAGGTTTCAAGATAAGATAGAGGCGACCAAAAAAAGCTCTGAGAAACTTTCTAGCGAGCGTACCCTTAGTTCGACTTTTCTCTATTCAAAACAAAAAATCGAAAAAAGAAAAAGAAAGGGGGTGCGGGGGGGGTGTACCCGTTAGGGTACCGGATTCAAGGTATTAGTGCAACCTTCAAAACAACATAACAAAATTCCTTGGAAACAAAAAAACAAATCTATTCGAGGGGGAGATGAGAAGATATTTTGTTCCACAACAGAAAATTATTTGATTCTTGTCTTTCAAAAAAATTCCACGACATACCCGAACAATCATTTATAGGATTTAATGATTCCTAACAACGGATTCGTCTCTTTCGCTATCTGCATTTGGTATGGTTATTTGCTTTGGTAATAAAAAGAATAATGAATAGAAAAGAATAATGGTTTGGGTCGTGTATCTACGTCCAATCTACAGTAGAAGAGAAGGTTCCATCGGAACAATTATTTATTTCAGTTCAGGGTTCCTCGTCTCTTTTTTTTTTTTTTTTTAAGAATAAAAAAAGGGGGGGAGGTTGTGGGGAGAAATGACAAGAAGATATTGGAACATAAATTTGGAAGAGATGATGGAGGCAGGAGTTCATTTTGGTCATGGTACTAGGAAATGGAATCCTAAAATGGCGCCTATATACTGCAAGCGTACTCTTTCACACTCCCCCTCTAACCACCCTTTTTCCCCTAAAGGGTATGATTTTGTTTTTTACAGTTGGGAATGGATTGCTGTGAACTTCCTTTTGTTCTTCCCGAAAGAGACCTTCATTTTTGAGCCATTTTAAGGAACTCGAAATAAATTGGAAAAATTACCCATAATATGTGGATAGTATGACATAATTTTCAGATTCATCGGTATGAATGCAGATGAAGAACATAAGTCAGATGACGGAACGGGAAAAGACCAGGCTGTCGAAGATCAAACATGAGTGATTTGGCAGATTTGGATATATATATATCCACCCATGTGCTACTTCATTCTACGATATATATAAGATCCATCTCTATAGATATCATCATCTACATCCAGAAAGCCCTATGCTTTGGAAGAAGCTTGAAAAACTGTTTGGGAATTGATCAAAAGAAGATTCTTGTGCTAGAACTTTAGCTCGGAAACACAAAAGTACTGTACGCACTTTTTTGAAAAGATCGGGCTCGGAATTATTGGAAGAAATTATGAAGTCGGAAGAAGAATTTCTTAGGTTGACCTTCCCACGAGCTTCTTCAGTTTGGGGGGAAGACTATTATAGAAGGTTGCACTTCTCAATGATCATCTTAGATAATAATAAAGAGAATTTTTATCTTCGAAACCCATGGGAGGAAGGGCCAGTGCAAAGGAATCAGAACAAAAATTGATCGGGCTTCTTGGGACGCCCAAACAAAGATGGAGGTGCTCGGAAATGGTCAAAGTAGTTGAATAGAGAGGACATCTTCCCCTGGCCATTGAACCTCCTTTGGATTTTTGATTACTCAATCTTTCTATTTTTGATTCCAAACGAAAGAAAAGACAAGAAAGGATTAAGTTACAATTACAACTTGAATCCAATTCTAAAAGTAAAAAAGATTTAAAATCCCGAAAATAAAAGTAATAGTAAAGCAAATACATAGTAAAAATACAACGCTTTTTCTAAAGTAAGTTTCAAATTGAAGGAAATCAGTTAAGTATCTTGTTCATATCTATTGAGTTGCGAAAATTTCTGATAGGTATCTACATCTGAACTGAATTCTTTCTGTTTAAAGAATCTCTTTCTAGTTGCTCTTTTTTGGCAAAATTAGGAGATTTATTAGAAAATACGGGGTTTTCTTTGGAGGCCAACAGCTTGGTCCCGGATTATGGGTGTTTCAAAATCACTCGTCTAACAAGACAGGATTGGAAATCAAGTTCATCGAGATCATCGATTCATACCAAATCCCATCATCGAATAACTCGCAGCCCCCGTCTATGCTTATTAAAAAAAGCTATAAAAAAAGTTACCAAATGGTTGCGGGAATGATACTCTTTGGTTACCGGCGAGGCTTCCAAAGGAAGGGGACCTAGCATTCCCATGACGTAGTTGTTACTTAGGCTGCCATTTTTCCAATATTATATGAATAGCATGGCTGGGCTAAGATAACTCAAGTGGGAAGTGGGTTCGGTATTCAAGGCCTGTTTAGAGCTCTCTTCAACATGCTAATGGCTAAATCGATCGGTTCGGGTCAAATAGGAAGAAATAGAATTCACCTCTGGAAAAGCGCCTACACCTAATGGCTTGAGCCGCTTGGTCCCATTTCCTCGTGAAAATCATGCAAAAGGTAAGCCGTTTAGAGTGAGTGCGCTTTAACATAAGTGACATCGGACTATGCCAGATCAAGAGAATGGTCTGGCTTTCGAAAGATGAAGATGCAAGGGTTAAAGAGAAAGTCTTTGAAACAACCAAGGGGCATAGGATTCTAGCTCGCGCCCCTTAGGATCAGATGGAGATTCTCGGACGGGGAAAAGCGGCACTCGACATCTATTAAACAAGACCAAGAACAAAGCCATACCATGCCCTTGGGAGGACTGAACTCTCTTCTCTTTAGGCTCGCGTAGGTTAGGGAACTCGCCCCCCTCACTGCTTCCACTCCAACTCGAACGAAAAACCTCTTCCTCATCTTGACTCATGGCGTCTTCATCAGTAAGTAAATCCTCATCATTATCCTCCGTAAGATAAAAGAACCTAACTCCCGGGCCTGTGCAGGACTCTTAGTGAGGCTGATGTTCCAAGTGGTGTGGACCCAAATGTATGCTCATCTTCCCCCTTTGTTGGTGTCTACACAGTGAGAGTTCCCAATTATCTGCTAAGAAAGCTAGGATTTCCAGAAGAAGATGCCATTCGTTTGATGAGAAATAAAAAGTAATATCGAAAAATTACGAGTGGCTTGAGTGGCTGACGCTGAAGCAGCTATTTCGAAAAGAAAGTAACAGAAAGAAAAGCAACGACTGCGAGTGGGAGAGTAGAGTCAAGAGCGAAAGAGGAGATTGGCGATCTCAGATGTGCCGATATCAATGGGACTCATTATTTCGATGAATATTTCTATCGGACAAAAGAGATTAGGTAAACACTTTACCGGGATCTCACTTATCAGATTCCATTGTGGAAGACACAATTTTTTCTGAAGAATTCGCCATGATATACCTGATCCATGCATAATATCAGGAAAAATGGATACAAATTTTTGACTGCTACTTAATATTGGCAATAGGTCTGAAAAAGTATCTTAAAATATCAAATTTAGATATTTGTACCCTGTCGAAGGAGTGGGATGTGAGAGAAAGTCTTATGATCCAACTATCTCTTGTACTCCCTAATTGGCGCTGAGGAGTCTTCATCTTGGCATCCATCGCCACTCCCCATGCTGGTAAGAAAGGGTCAACCCGGTGGGCGCATCGACGGGGTCTTGACGATTGAAGACTGATCCAGGCCGGGTGCTGTCTCAAGCCACAGAAGTATCTTCAATCGAAGGTTGCGCAACTGCCAATAAAGGACCATTGTGGGGCACGACTCCTTAGGCGTGGGGAGTGGAAAGAGATTCATCACAGGGCTGGACTTTAAGAAATAGTGAAAATACCTACCTGTCCTGTCCAAAAATAAGGAACTCATTGAAATTAGATTTGCTAGAATCAGAACGTGAAACTCAGAGATAGGGGTATACAAGTTGCACCACCTAGAAATCGATCCATGGCGCTAAAACTAAATAAGAGTCCTTACCCAAGTAAGCTCGAGGCAACCTTACCCACTCAACCTTCTGTTCACAATCGGAAATCAAGACAAACCGGGCACTACGGTAAGAGTGGAAAAACACCCGTCCCATTTCTGACCTCGAATATGTGGATGTCTTGGCGCCATATAACTGGAGATTGTTTGGGAGACATGTCCAAGACCGGTGAGAAAATGAAATACAAAATATTATGATGTCAAATCTTGCGCCATTGGTTTTCCAATTTCTCGGCTGGACTAAAAAAAGAGCTTTCGAGTTATGCCAAATGCAGTTTTATGTTATGATTTTAGTCGTTTTGATGACCCCTTATCTTATCTATCTTAATTACACAATTCCCTGTTCGATGGATGAGGATCGCGAAATCCTGTGTCTTCTCTATCTAATGAATGGGGAGGTCCTCTTTTAAAATCGTCCACCCGGAACAGAGATAAAGTACTTACAAGTCCAGGGATTGGCGACTTACCATTCAGTGACTTTGGCAATGGGCGTTCCCAAAATGGGGACTACGGGTAAATTCAATAATAGGACGCCTATGGAATTCCAGCCCAACTTAGTGAGTCTTTATTAACTTAGTGAGTCCTTTCTTCCGTGATGACTGTTGGGCACAGTCCTACAGTGTCTCTGTGGACCGAGGAGAATAGGGGTCGTGGGAAGAGGGTGTACCATTGAGAGAGAGAAGCAGGAGGGGTCAACCTCTTTGAAGGTTCAATGGCCGAAATGAATTTCTAGATTGCCAATTTATCGACATCAAGTACGTAAAAAAGAACCAAATCTTGTGGGATTATTTATGAGCAAAAAATGAACGTAGAAACTCCTTTGTCTTCATTTACTCTTCTTCAAAATCTACATTACATACTCTTTTTCTACGAGAGTTGGGCATCTTGTACCACATAGTATGTAGATTTGAAGAGAGTATTTGCTTCATTTATTGGTTAGTTTTTTTTTAATTTTCTCCCGCAGGGTGGCCATAGTGAGATAATAGAGTGGTTGAAACCTGGGTCCGAATAAAAAAAACAGATGCGAGCGGGGAGGGAAGGCAAAAAGCTCTGACATTGGAATCCGCTTCAAGGTAAGCCCCACTCCAATGAATTGAGAATCCCAGAAACACGTATCAGAGAGTGCTCCAATGGCAGTTGGGGAACAATGAGAAATTTTGCGACAATTAGAAAGAAAAAAAGAAGAAGGTAGTGTTCAATGAGCTCGGTAGCTGCCTGATGAGAGGAAGGGACGCCGGGTACAATCTTTCTAGAGTTTCGTTTTATGGTTCTTTCATATACGTTTTCTTTAATTGAATGAACGTTCTGATTCTCAATTTATCAAAATACTTCAATTGGTACACGCAAGAAATAGGCTAATTCAGCAGCCTTTTGTTCAATTTCTCGTGGAGTCAAATTCTCATCAGTACGGGTCAAGGGAATGGACCCCTGGCCTCGGATGTCCATATAAAGAACACGACGAGCATAAATACCCTCTTTAACTTCTATTCTAACGGACTGAATATCTTTTATAAGGAATCGGAGGAATATGCGACGATTTTTTCCCGGAAATCCCCAACGAAAGATACAGACTATTCCCTCCTTTCTATCGAATCGATCATAACCACTACCTACATTCCAGGAAATTGTGCACCACAAATAAGAGCTAATAAAGAGACCCGCAATTCCGTAGAAAGACATCACGATTCCTTGTGGAAAAAAAAATGGTTTGCTTGCAGCCGCTTTCTGTCTTTCCCAACGTTTAGATTGAGTAGACATCAAACGAGAACGGACTCTGAATCCGGCCCCCCCAAAAATAGGTAAAATCGATGTTGAAATCGAATACTTGGTTGCGAGTTGACACAGACCCACAATTGTCCTACAGCGGGGCAACTCGAGTTAGACTAGAGGCAGGGATGTATTTTCCAAGAGGCTCGACCGGACACAAGAACCGGACAGAGACAGGCCCAATGTGATACTCAAGTTTTCTGTATTTTTCCTTTTATGTGCAAGTTATTAGTTATGACCTGAAAGAAGTCACTAGCTTCTTATATCGAGCGTCCTAGCCTTAGTTACAAGGACTATTTTGACTTCTATGAAGTTTCGTTCTTTGCTACAGCTGATAAAAATCGTTGTTTTAGACGAGCATATGTAGAAGCTATTTGTTCCTAGTAGTAGACTTTACTAGATGTTTCTTTTTTCTTCTATAGTTGAGATAGTCGCACGTAATGACAAGTAACGGGAAGCTGTAGAAGAGCACCACCACGGTTCAGGTCCCGACACATGGGCGGATTATTCAGCTGCAAGGATGTGAATCAAGGGAAAGAATGAGACCATAAATTTGAAGTCGCCCCCGATCGAGCCAGCTGGCAACCACTCTATTGGACGGGGAAACTTTTATCGAATTGAGTTCGGTGTAGAAGTTCAAGAAAGGATGTGGATTGGAGTCCATGTTCTGGAGAAGAGGGGGCCTTTTCATCTTTCTACTAATAGCACCGTTGATGAGAATATGACAAGAAGCTTCGAGAAAAACTAGTATTTCTGAAATTATATGAGCAGTAAGCAAAAAACGAATCCATGGGTATTGAAACCGAAATCCAAGAAAAGCGAAATTGATGGAAGGACGGGGAATCCTTTGAACCCATATGAAGTTCTAATCATGTTCCATCAATACTCTAAAGGGGTTATCCGATATATTCCGGGGTGGAAGTAGGCAACATTTATATTGGCAATAGGGAGTTCCAAGTACATGGCAAGTATTATACTTAGTGGGTTTTGTAATTGCTATCTTATGAGGTTCAACATATAGATGTTCGGAACCACAAACATTCCGACCGGGGTCAGAATTTCTTCGAAAAATTACTCGAGCCATGTTCAAATTTAATAGGCGCTACGCGTTGAATTGTGTGAAATAACCCATGCCAACTCCCAAGAAAATCTTCGAACGACGTCGTTAAGCAGAGGGGACATTTACCGAAACCAGACCCAGGTGGGTGAGGTAGAGAATGAGAATACCTTAGGGGCGCGAGGACAACTCTTCTCGAATGAATCGGCAAAATAGCCCGTTGAACTTCGGGAGAAGGGGTGCCTCCTCACAAAGGGGGTCGCAGTAGTAGGTGACCAGGCCCTTGCCTGCCCTTTCTAATAAAAAAGTCGGCTCGGCCCGGGAGCGCTGGAACAACTGAAGGAAGGGGTCCATGCCGTGCTTGTAAGTCCGCCCCTTCTAGTCAATAAGGAACAGCAGGTTCGGCATTTACTACAAAAGAGAGAATCCACTTCAGATAACCATGTCTCTGCTAGGCAGCGTGTGGAAGGGCCGAGAGCGGACCTTTTTGGATATATAATCCAAGTCGAAAGTAGAGTTACAGGAAAAGCCGTTTGATGGAAAACTACTTTCACGTTCGGTTCAGAGAACACTTTTTTCGTTGAGAATTCCTCGTTCCCTTTCGTGTGAATTCCCCAGCGGCGAATTTCAAACTTGTGGGGCCCTATTCAAATAGAATTGAAAGAAAATTAATGTGATAAGACAGAACAAAATTTTATTTGAATTCCAAGTTTTAATAAAAAGTTTTTATTGACGAGCTACATCAATTGCACCTATTAAAGCAACTAAAAGGATTATGGAAATAAGTTCAAATGGGAGAAAAAAATCTGTTTATAAATGAATTCCAATTGGTGACTTGGTCATAACTATAATTGGCACGAGGTATCACAGTGGGCATGTCTTCTGTCAGGTTCTTGGGGTACGGGCGAGCCTCTTTGTGAAATACATCCTGCCTCTCCTACTCGAGGTGCCCCGCTCCTGAGACAGTTAGCCCCATTTGTAGACGGGTTGGTAGGCCTTTCTATCCCGTGGTTGAACCATGTTCCACTGATTAGGAGGGACAGGATTCGAACTGCAATCTTCAGGTCATGAGCCTGATGAGTTTACCAATTCCTCTGCCCCGTGATTCCCCAAACCAGCTGCTGGCCTTACGCGGCGGAACCGGCCGGGGGTATTCGGTATGGGCGTAGAGAGCATCTGAAGGGTTACTTCACCTTTGGTGATCACACACCGAACCGGGAAATCACTAGCTATAATCGATGGAATTTTGATTGAAACTATTAATAAGAAAAGCCGCCTGAAGCCCCGGGAGTGGGGGATGGCCCTACGCACAGGCAACAGCAGCACCGGCTCTACGAAGTCAGAATCGAATCTTTCTGTTGGCTTTCCCAATTCATTCGTGAATAATAATTCAAGGGCGTGAAGCGAGTACTTCTAGCTGCTTCGCCTGTTTCTTATTATGGCGGCTATGTTTTCGTGGAGAAAAAGAACATTTCTTATGTCAAACCATTCGATTGAATGCAATCTCTGATGTCAATGACACGAAAAAGGGATATATACAATGAATGGAATATACTGCTAGAGTATTTGAAAGCATCTGCAAAGCCAACAACGGGCACAGTCGATCGTAGATCCCACATGATGCCTTGTACCCTCACCCAACCTTGTCTCTCGGCGCCTTTCGGAGACTTTGATAAAGAATGCCTTCCTTCGGCGAACGGCTAGACACTTCTATAGTGGGATCTCGTGAAAGTGGGTGAACCCCTTGCCCCTTCTTATTGCTATTTGAGACGTCGAGTGCTTAAGTAAGATCAGCAGTCTGGCAGGTCCTTGGAGCTGGGCCCTGAGTAGTCTAGGTCTACTCGGACTCTACTAGGGCTAGAGCAGCCGGAAAAGAAGGGGAAAATAGGCGATTCGAATCCCCCTTCTTCTTCCCACAAACTGAACTAAAGAATCCTTGTAGGTCAGGCTTACCCATCGCTCTATTTTCTCTTTTCCTACCAAAGTCACGAAGTACTTTATTTCTTTGAAGCGCTTGACCTGGAACAGGGACTAAAGTGATATGCCAGATTCACCAAGTATACAAATGGGAACTAACCATACATGTCCTCAGATTATACTTGTAAATGTCCACATAACAATACACCCTTCTATCCCCCAAAGGAGTGGATTAGTAGTAAAACCATATGATACTAGGGCTACAGGGTCAAGTGGTTAATTTTTCTTACATCTCCCCCTCCCGGAGCCCATGTATAGATATACGCCCCCCCCAAATAAAAGAGCCTGGAATAATAGAAGAAAAGAACCTTGTTTACCTCCCCCCCCCCCATAACAATATTAAGGAATACTAAAATTGTGGTAATTTATTCGATCTTTCCAGAACAGTAACCCCAGGGAAATACGGGATATTTCATAGCAGAAAATGTGATTCTTTTGTATCTGGGGATCAGGTATTTCTGAAGTACAAGGGAGACGTATCATCTCATGGAGGTTGGCGAATTCTTGGGCCGAGCTGGATTTGAACCGCATCCTTCCATTAATTTTCGATACATGTTTTTAAATATGCTTTTTGTTATTAAAACGAGTTGTCTCCGTTCAATTTTACTGCTTTATGATTCAATAACTGAATGATTAAAAAGGATCCATTGATATTAATCTAAATCCAATTAGAATGCTTGGTACTTTTAGTTGTACATAAGCAAAGTATTGAAAATCATATTTACTCTTCCTATTTCTAACCATCGGGAAGATTCATCCTAGATTATTCCAGCAAATAGCAGAATGCGTGGAGGTTCGAGTCCTCTTCAAGGCATAATATTGAGAATGCTCAGTCAATGAGCATTCTCCTGGAATTGGAAGAAATTTGGTAGCGGATCGCGAAATCCGGGTGATCTTCTCTATCTAATGAATGGGGAGTCCTCTTTAAAATGGTCCGCCCGTAACCCAGAAGATAAAGTACATTACATAGTCCAGGGATTGGCGACTTACCCATTCAGTGACTTTAGCATTGGACGTTCCCAAAATGGGGACTATCGGGTAAATTCAATATAATAGACGCCTATTGGCATTCCGGAGAAGCTGAGAACACAAAATCCCTAAATGGGATAACAAATAGTTCCTTAGAAAAAATATAAATGAAAGATACTAAATAAAATAAGAATCAAATAATAGATTAATAAACGTATTTTCTGTTTGAAAGAAAACCAAAAAATCTCAAAAATAAGGATCACCACCATAATCACTAAAAGGAACAGCAGAGACCACCTTACAGTTATTCGAAGGGCATACTCTAACAAGAAATGCGTGAAGTTGCTTGCAATAAGAGAGAGAACGCCTCTCTCTAAAGAAAAAAAATGTGACATTAGGTCAGAATTTGTTCTCCGCTCTATGCTGGAGGAGCGGATATCGGCAAAAAAGCCCTTCCCGGATTCAAACGATGACTTTCTTAGCCTATTTCTAAGGCGAAAACTGATCAACTTCTGCGCTGTGTTAGAATACGACTGAGTAGCAGGATTGACCTTCTTATAACTTTTTAGACTAGCTATAAAACTTCAACCCTCCCCTGCTCTTACTTAGATGGAGAAATAAGGTAAGCAAGATTTCTACCTGCCTTTCTTTCTTAAAAAATGGCGAATACACCGAGTTTGCCTTCAACAATCCTTTCCGTTCGAAAATCGAAAAGATCACTCTAAAAAGTAATCCCTTCTTGAGTTACAGACAGAGTTTGAAAGGGTAAAATCTTTGTTTGATGACTCACATCTATGATTGATTGCGAAAACTTCTTATAGGTATCCTACATCTTAACCGAATTCTTTCTGGTTAAAGAAATATCTTTCTAGTTGCTCTGGAAAAAAAAACAATTAGGAGATTCTTCTAGAAGAAATACGGGGTTTGCTTTGGCGGAAACATGCTGCCCGCTTATGGGGTCAAATCAATACGTTCTAAGAAGAAAGATTGGAATATCAATCTCAATGGGAAAGGCAAGGCTACTCTATCAGAATCGGAACCTTGGCTAGGGCTATCTAGAGACTATGGATGTCTAGAGTAGAGTCTCGGTATCGCAAAATCAATAGTATAGGTCTTCCCTGCCTCTACCGCTGGTGAGATTTCTGCCTGAACGTAATCATTCTTGTATTGGATTGTTTTGAGGGCTGTTCTAGATGGATGCACCACAAGACGGAAATTTCTTGTTGAGCTATGTACTTACTTAAAAACTACTAAACCTCAGTTCCAAGAAATCATATCTTCTACCAAGACATTTACCGAGGAAGCAGAAGCCCTTTTGAAGGAAGCTATTCAGGAACAAAAGGATCGTTTTATACTTCAGGAACAAGCATAAAGAAATATTTATCACTTTTGTCTTAATCTTAATAAAAAAAGGACTGGTACCATATAGATATTTTCTATGGATATATGGATTCGTTTGGTTCTTTTTATTCTTGCTCGAGCTGGATGATTAAAAATTATCATGTCCAGTTCCCTCGGCCGGCCTGGGAAAAGCAGCGTACTCTAGAAGCTAGGGCTTTATTCACCTTTCACACCACTGGCAAATTCAACCATTTCCCCAGCTTGAATCTCGTTCAATCCATAAATACGTGCAATCCCATCCCCAACTGAGACCACTCGACCCATTTCATCCACTTGAAAATTCATGTAAAAGTGGATAATTCGACTTTCTAATAGACTTGTTAGTTCCGCAGCTCGGGGAGAAAGTTCCTTAATGAAATGATTGATAGATAGAAGGGAGGAAAATCTACGGAAATGGGCACATCGGTGGATCAGCCAGAACCAGAACCAGGAAATGTGCCGCCTGCTATTCAAGTAGCTCCCTGGGGGAAGAAGCTCGGTCAGCGATCAGCCCCCACGAGGGGTCCCTATCCGTTATTCAACTTTGATTCAGTGATAGGGGGGATTTGTTCAGTCTATCCAGCGGGGGGGGAGGCTCCTAGCTCAAATACTCCTATACTCCCCTATCGGAATCATGTACTGGCCCGAAATAGAGGGCAAAAGACCTATCGAGGTCACGGTCGAGATTCTAAGGATCAGGCGATCCTTGTTCGTTGGAATTTCCGAAAAAAAGCTAATTAATAGGTTCTTCTCTCAATCGGAACAATAGGGCCGTTGATGCGCATACTAAAACTTGTTGAAGAGATGACATATAAAACCACAGGAATTATCTTTTTGATCAGAGGTTGAATTCGACATCAGAAGAGAATTTAGGCCCCAAAAATTAGGATACATTTTGGAACATCGAACTTTCGGGTTTCAAAGAGGAAGCAAATGAAAGGCTTTCATAAAAATTCTCGTAGAAAGATCGAGAATGAAGTTTTCATTCTGTACATGCCCAAAAGCATGAATTAGTAAATGCTTCAATTTCCCAAAAAAAATACCAATTGTTTTCTATGTCGAACTTTCCATTTTTGGATTATGTTACGGAATCTCATGAATAGGCTCAACCTTATTCATGGTTATTTACAGAGTGTTCCTTTTAAGAAAGTCCTCGAGAGGGGTGCACTATCCAGCACGGTTCGGAGAGACACTTTTAGTATGCGGGCTGGTGAATGGAAGCCCCCCCTATACAGCAAGACGGAGCGGCTCTTCCCACGGCGGAAGTCACATGACTCTATTTATTTTATGGTTAAATCGTGTATCAAGATGTAATCTGAGATCTTATTTCGGTTTGATTCGGTCGAGACCTAAACTTTATCAAATCTTTCTTTCTAGAAAACAAGGATAAAAGATTTGATTGCTTATATATATATATTTTTCTTCCTCATTTAGATATAAAAAAAAGAGGGAAAATATAATATTAATAATATGAAGTAGAAGAACCCAGATTCAAATGAACCCAAATCAAACTTGAAAAGGATCTTCTTATTCTTGAAGAATAAGGGGCATCTCGTATGACGTTATAAACTTCCTTGAAAGGGGGGACGGAGTGGATCCCTCGTTACCATTACTCAGCTTTGGATCAATTACTTTGACCGGTCCTTTCGAGATTCCAGTTCTTTTTGATTTGCAGCCCAGGATGGAAAGATCTTTAAAAAAAAGAATCAAGAGAAAGCGCTAGAACCGAGGTAAGTAAGATCCGCTACAACTAGAAGTCGATCCGGTACCTTCCTCAGGGTACTCAACAACTAGAGTCATCTCCCTTTCTCCTTTTAGCTTTAGTCGGCTCCTTATCCCTTTGGGGCTAGACCTCAGCTCAGATCATCCTTGGATGCTAGCGATCCTTTCACCGAAGAACACTTCAAAGAGGACAGTGGCTTTCTATCTTTGAAGGGTTTACCCACAGACCAGAGGGTTAGGGTCATTTTCTATCAGGAATGCTATGTCATTTTCAATCCCGGCGTATTTCGGAGGCTTTTGAAGGGCCCCGCTGACACGAAGTGGATTTAGAAAGATTCTTCTTTATCGATGTGATCGGTCCGGGTGATCCATAGCCTTGATTTTTGCGGCCCAAATCATGCTATTGATTCAAAACGAATGATAAAGGATCCCTTGATATTAATCTAATCCAATTAGAATGCTCTGTTAATTTGTAGTTCGTACATAAGCAACAGGATTTGAAAATATATGTACTCTAAATATTTCTAACAATTGAAGATCATCATAGATTATTCCAACAAATAGCAGAATCGTGGCTATGGGAACTTTGACTAGCGACCTACCTCCAATTTTGTAGAAATTTTTGCGATCAAGTGACTTGGACCAAAATGTAAACTAAAATAGGCAGCGAGCCTTCAGATGCGAACCGAAGACCAATAAGAATAAAAAGCAAAAGGGAGGGCTCTTCCTCAACAGAGGTAGGTATGCTTATCTTCTCCTTCCTGGTACTCTTGAATAAGGCAAGGCTTTTCCACATTCATATCAAAACGCACTCTTCAGTAGAAAAATGAATCCTCTAGATAAGGCCGTCAAGAGGGCAGAAAGGAGAATTTACTTCGGAGTTAAGGTAGTTCAGTCACCCTCAGGTCATAATAGAGTCTAGTCGACACCGGTAGGAAGATAATGTGGCGTCTTCATGATAGAAAGGTGCTCCCCTATTTGAATACCACTACGGACTTTGTTGTATCTTTTGCAGGAGCTATGAACGTCATTCCTGCGGCAACCACTGTGGATATACAGAATGATCTAAAGAGGGTCATAGCCTTATTCAAGTGCAGTCAATTAGGCTATGATCTTGCATGCGATCTCTAACTATTCGGTTAGAGTCTTTCACTTAATGAAATCAATCATTAAGGTATTATTCTATATAGCCTTCTAAAGAGTTAGAGTGGGAACTCAAAAGCAGAACTCTTAACATCATTCCTGAAAACTCTAAGGGCGTGAATGTTGAAATGTGTGATATCAAGGAGAAGGGTGGGATAGTGCCCGATTGATTGAGCGTCTTAATGCCCGCATGCAAGCTAGCCAAGCCAGCGGCAGAGAAAGAAAGAAAGAAGAAGCAGCCTCGGGTCAAAACAGGGTGGTACTTCAAAGGGGTTTCTTTACCTACTACTCAACACTTCCAAATCAAAATTGGGAAATCTTTATTGTGGACCGTGATCGGCCAGCTAACGTAACGGGGGGTTGAAGCTGTTTTTGAAGCCTTTCTTGGAATCACTAAGGAAGTAGGAAGATCCAGACATTGTGTGGTAAAAAATTCTGTCATTTCAGTTATTTTTCAAGAGAAGAAAGAAAGGATGTGAATTTCAAAGGATTCAATTTAACCAATAAATACGAGACTTACTGCACATTTAGAATTGCCAAAAAAGACTATTTATATCCGAGAGGTTGAAGAAAAAATGCCGGGGAAAATTTCAGCTAGACCTATCTTCCTTCCTTCCCAAACAAAGGGGCTGTGGTCTGCCAGCTTGAACAGTGCATTAGACGGAAGTCTTGAAAAACTCGCTCACATTACGTCCTTTCCGGAAGGCGCCATGAAGCTTCTATAGTTCCGACTTTACGAAATGAGGCTGACCAAGGCAGAAAAAGAAAAAGAGGTAGGCTTCAAACGATACCTCCCTTAGACTCGTTACCGTGGTTCAACTGAAACTCGTTGGTGTCAGCATTGGTCGGTTAACCCGGTTAGAACTTTCTCGATAGATGTCCTTCACAAGTCATCGCTTAGAAATCAGCTCTTATCCTTGGTTGTCAACGGGCGCGAGTCCTCTTTCTTGTCTTGCCCAAAACTTTATTATCTCATTGGAGAAAGACTCTACCGCGGCAAGGTTTTACAAATAGGGCCCCAGCTGCTTCTTTATCTCGCTTGCCCTAGTCCGTCTAGGCCTTGCGGTTGGGAGTCCGCCTCAGGCCCAGGGGGTCAAAATATATATATAAGCTTTGTTTAATAGTCCCCTAAGTGAATCAGACTAACCACATTGTTCATCTTCTTCTATTGCAGGTACACACACTTGAGGATCAAGACTAGAATATCAATGGATGGACTCTGACTCTAAACGACGGGAAATCTGAGCTTTATCAACATTGATAAGCTTCTAGCTTGTGCAGGCAGCTGGTGGAAACTCCTTTCAAGTGGCCAGAATTCTCCTCCTCATTTGATTTCCGTCGTTGGGGAAGGAATTCTTCATTTCCTATTTTGTTTAGAAGGTGATCATTCCTATCAGAAAGAAGATCAGGTGTGCGATAACTATACTAGCTTTGTGGCGTCTTTCATCAAAGAAACGACTCTTTTCACTACGTTCAACTCCTTCGGTGTCGGTTTTAAAGATAGGATAGCGAGGCATGGAAGCTTTCTGCTATGCTTATGCTATTATAGGATATAGGAGAGTGACTGTAAACACACAACTTCCACCCTCTTGGCTGTAGTTTGAGCAATCGCTTCTTCGAGACCAATTCCAACAATATCGAGATTGAAATTAAATTCTAGTTATACCCCGGCCGCTTTCTTGGAACTAATTAATAGGCACTTAGTTTTCTATAGAATAAGCGGGCGATATGCAGCATCAATCAAGGTAAAAGGGTAGTCACGGCCTGTGCTATAATGCACAAAAGCCCTTCACCCCACCAAAACGTAAAGAACCCGTGGTGCCTGCTTGTGAAAGCACAAACAAAAGGAGAGAGAAAAAGTCGAAAAGAAAGGGGGGAAGAAGTCTAGTTCTAGTTCTTACTAACACTTCTTTATCTAACTTTCATTTTTGAGTGCTTTCTTTGTTCTCTTATTAGGGATTGAAAGTGAAAGAACAAAAAATTACCTATCTTTCTCTTCTTATTTTGTTGTATCCCTTCGACGAATTTTGGCTAGACCAATGCCCCCATAGCTAAATAGGCGTAAGAAAAGCTACCTGAAAAAAAAGCAAAGGTCACCTTGGATTGAACTCGACGGAATTGAGTTTTGCTAGAGAGATTTTTTAGAAAGATTCTTCCTAATTCAAAACTAAGGAAAGAATATAAAAACGGCGCATACGCGGAAGGGCCCCCCCTCTTTCTTAGAATTCAACATTTATGATATGTTTTGCATCTGTTCCCACTCTTCATTCAAGGGTGATTCGAACCAATTAATTCATCCTACTAGGGTCAATCAATTCCTTCCAGCGGGTTGAGGAAGAGTTTTGTGCCAAGCCTAAGAGGCTTATAGACGCTCCCTCCCTTCGGACAATCATTATTCCCCCAATCACATGATTCCTCTAGCACCGACGTCTCAAGGCTAAAAGCCCTTACTCCTCCTACACCTAAATCATGGAAACTTCGATTATCCTAAAAGAATTGACTTACCTTCAGCTTTCATTAGGACTTCCTTCTCTGAAAGGATTTTCCTTATAGTAGCAAAATTCCGAAGCGGAACATAGCGAGCGTTTTGCCATTTGCTTCTCCTCTTCTTCTTTATCAGTTCTCTCTCATTTTCCTATTTAGATTCGTCAGATGAATACAATCAAATACAATCAAACAGAATCCAATTCTGATGCACAAATTCAAATTAAAAAATGAAATAGAAAAGATTACAAATAAAAAAAATATCCACTAAGGGGGTTGTAAACCTTATTAGATACCATTGACTCTGGTATCTAATAAGTTTTACCTACCTCGTCTAGAAATATCCAAATTTTGATGCCCAATATTCCATAGATAGTTCGAACTATATAAGAGCAATAATCAATTTTAGCTCGAATCATTTGTAGGGGAACCCTGCCTTCTCTAATCCATTCGACACGTACAATTTCTTTTCCGTCGATACGCTCCGCAATTTGTATTTGAATTCCTTCGCTGTCAAAGCGCATTGAAGTGTTCTCCTGCCCCTGTCACCTGAGATAAAGTTAACTGGAAACCGTGATCGGAGTCGTGGACAAATTAGATTTGTATAGGAATGTGGAATAAGAGGCGGACCCCGGTAGGACGGGGAGACAAAGATAGAGATGGTGGGCACATCCAGCCCTGTAAGTGGAGGTACATGAAGACCACACACATATCAGTTTTGAATCTATATCCCACGCTCATCAGCTCTTCAGGAAGAGAAGAACTCCCTGGGTTCTATACAGAAGCTGCACAATGGCTGGGCCTGAGGATCCACATTTCAATATTATCCTGAGAATCAGAGAGCTAATGAGAAGGGATTGGAGGTGTGAATTGAGACATATTTGGAGATTGTGACTCTCCCCCTTTATGTGTTCTATATCAAAGTCAAAGAGGGTCTTGACATCTTTCTTAAGGGTTTCGGGGAGGATAAATGGAGGTTTGGGCTCTAGAAGGGTTTGGGGTTGCTCTCAAGAAATGGCAGATCTATTCACTCTATCAATAACCGAGCCGGATCTGGTGTATCATAAGGGATTTGCCTTTTCTATTGATTCCTGCAGGATTTGGATCAAAACATTCTGGATGAAGGCCAGGGATGAATCGAAAAAGAAATCTTTATTGGTTCTACCAACACCCTACCTCCTATTTTTATGAAGAGAATGAACTTTTTCCTCGAAGGGATCCAGAAAAAAATGGGTCAGGATCTCCTGCGGGATGAGTTGGAAGATCGAAAACCAAAAATAAGTGGTTATTTTGCTAGAACAACATAATGGAGGCAGGCAGTCACCTCAACTTATAGATGATCCTTAAATCTGATTCAAATCCAATATGTATCCGCAAATTATGCTAAGGATCATATATCCATTGTGAACCTGAAACATAAATTGCATCTTTTATCTGGAATATTCCCAAATTCATTCAATTCCAGATGTTTTTCTTTTTCACTTGTATTTGATGGTCTAAAATGTGTATATCTACCCTTTTGACCATATAAGCCCACGGTTTTTGCTACAGAAATGTTCATCTTTTTGGAATCTTTCTGTGGGTCCTATTTTATTAGATACGTTACTAGGGGCTTACTAAGGGGTTCCGTTAGCAACTGGTCCGGTTAGCTGCTAGGTAATTGAGGGAGATGGTAAGAGCGACTTATCCATTTGCAACTATATTAAGCAAAGATTCAGATCTGGACTTCTTCCCACAGTGGGTGCAATGCAAAAGGTTCTATTATCCAGATTCCACACTAATGGAGACTTTCTACCTCAAGACGGCCGTCATCGCACACCTTTTCCGCATTGAACCCACAAATGCTTGTATTTTTGAGTTACCTCGAGATCATTAGCACTTCTTCGTTATAGTTTAAAAAATCACTGTCTTTGGGCGAGTTCGCCTACTGAACCGCTCGTTTTCACTGCCTCATTTCGACTTTTATGACCCACTACAAATGGCCCAACCAAAAACTTTTTTGTTTTCTACCATCAAATAAAAAATAAAAATAAAGAAGTGAGCGTCCCAAGAAGCAAAGAACCTGAAGACTCAAAGAGGCGTACTTATTCAAGATTATAGAAAAACAAGGATAGTTCTGACCCTGTTTTTTTCAAAACCCTTTTTTCGCGCATCCCTTATCAATCCGAGTCCTGAAATTGACTTACGTGGAATCAACACAAAAATGGGTCAAAATAAAAAACACTACAAAAGCAACACGGAAAGAAAAACTAGATTTGTCTCCTTTGAAACGTTTATTTGCTTTTCAATAGCGATGGGAGGATCTACTTTGTGCGAATTGGCTGTCAGTGCGAACTCCCAAGGTATGATACATCAGTGACTACTGACGATAAGATATCTCTCTTGCTATAAATTCCTATTTTCCCACACCCTATAATACAATAGAATTGCGTGTACAATCTCCCACATATCGTCCTCTCATGTCCCTCAATCGTTAACTGGATAGTATTTGCTAAGCTAATGAAAAACAAAATCCCCTCTAGCTCTATCACGCTATCCTTACAGTCTTCCCTCCTAATATTTCCCGGGCTTTCACAGCTTCCTGCTGGTGGATGAGACAATCGCGAACAAATAAGTCATAAGTAAAAAAGTCCCCTTGGTGTGCTTATTGTGGTGGCCATTTCATCGAAAATTTATATCTCCGTGCATTCCCTGCCCCCCTTTCCCTCACCTAGCAAAAGTGCGTGTGCATAGATGGGGGAATATTATGTATGAATCCGTCGGGACTGACTATCCATGGCTCACAACTCCTCCCAGTCTTCCTGCTGGCCTTGGACACTTACGCCTCGGGTGGTGCCTTCTGACCGATTGAACTACAATCCTCCAGGTAAAACTCCATTAGTGGATCTAGTCCTAGAAATTCACCTATTAGACTATACCGTTCCGACCTATTTCAAGACCTTGTCTCGCGTGAGACCAGTGCTAAGCGTAAGGAGAGATGATGATTAGTCCGTATTACTGATTCCTGTGTCGATCTCCATTAGTGCGAAGTACAATTTACACTCATAATGAATGAGTATATTATAAAAAAAAAGGTAACCGCCTAGAGAAGTCATTTTTCGTTTTTAAGTTGAATTTCATTATCATACATTACCTTACTGGGCGCTGTCGACGCTGGTTAGTTGTTAGTTCTACTGTCGATTACGTTCGTCGTGCGGTGGCATCACTACCATCCCGTTATGACACGTCAACTTCTCTCCTCCATCTTTCGATTGCATGCTTTGTTTTTGCGCCGATATGTGTTGCTCGGTTTATGATAGAGCAAGAGCCGGAAATCTCTAAGGTAAACTGCTCTCTTTATTGGTCCGTGGTGTGATATAGTTCGCTCAGTTCCTATGTCACCTTCGGCTCCCAGTTTTGTGATTCTCTTATCGAGACCTTTAGCCCCCTTCGGCTCGCGCTCGTTGCTTCTTCTGCACATTCTTGCCCTCATTAACTCCGGTCCCCGCTATTTAGCAAAAAAAAAAAAAAAAAAAAAAAAAAAAAAGACAAAAAAAAAAAAAAAAAAAAAAAAAAAACGGACAGCTTTTTGGTCGCCTGCTAACCCCGAGAGAGGCATACTCTAAATCCAACCGACTCTTATCCTGAACGCAAGATTAATAAATAAGCGATGTATCAGGGGATGAGCGAACCTTCCCTCCGCTCGGAACAAAAATGGAGCTTATTAGTTAAGGTGGCCGTTTTCCTTTTTTTTCTAGCCCTTCTTGGGTTCCCTCTCGATCCGTGTATGCCTTCGTCGACAGAAAGAGGGAATCACACAAGAAAATTTTCATACAACTAGGCCTAATTCCATCGATGAATCATTCGAGAATGAATTTTGCGAGACTAATCTAATCTTATTCAACCTTAGATGGGAATTAGGGCGAAGCCTTGTTGGGCTCTGGCTTAGTGTGATTAAACTGTGAATCGGGCCGGATCGGATAAAGAAAGGAGCTAAAGAATGAAATATTCATCAAAGTAGTCCTTACATCCCTCCGCAAGCATAAGAAGAGTCCGATAATGGCTGGTCTTTAAAGGCCATTAAGAAATTACATAAGTCAAGTTCTTGTGCTATGTCAAAAGTGAATTTCTCCCCACCCTGGAATAACTTCACTCCCAACCAACAACTTTCAAACTAGAGTCCGCCAAGTCCCATCAATCTTCAACGTTCTAGACTTCTCACTATCAGTCTCTAAAGCTCTATCATCTTTCAATAGTTCTAAGACTTCCTCACTATCATTTAGTTTTCCTTACATTAAGAGTTGGTATAGTTACCGGGCTAAGTGGTGTGATTCTAATCCCCCCCCCCCCTACGGTTTTCTTTGCCTTCCCACCCCCAAAGAGAAGCGGGAATTAATTACTATTTACCCCTCATAAGCATGTTGCAGAGACATGATTTGAACCTTGACCTCAAGGTTATTAGCCTTGCGTCTACCAAACGGTCTCCCCCGCGCCAAAGATTAAGAACTTAAAACTCATAGAAAACAAGGATTAATGCGCCGCCCTCCACCCTATCTGTACAATAACATGCCCATTTATACAGAATGGTAAACGCGACTTCTATGATCATCGACCTAGCAATTCGAAATGAAGCTTATACATCCTTACCACCTATTGATCTTGTTTCTTTACTCCTCGCAACAAAACATGCATGAACCATTTCACGAATATGTGTCCGGATATGGCAAAGTCTCGATAGTTTAGCTCTCGCCTTCCGGTCAAAAACAACGATCGATGAAGGGCGACCAAAAGGGGGAATGTACATTGCTTGAAATAGTTTTCAAAATAAATGTTTTTGGGCCTTTGAGCCCGTCATAGAGCCTTTAATATTACCTCGCCAAAAATCTGATTGTTTCAATAGCTTATTAAGCCACTTCCTCCCCCCCTCAGCATCGTAGTTTTGCCTTGTTGTCAGTAAAATAACCGTGATGTTATTTTTACTGACAACAAGGCGACTAAGGATGCTGAGGAAGCAAGTGGCTTAATAACCTAGTCGCAACAATCAATTTCGGCGAGGTATACTTACAGGCTCTATAGCGAGCTCAAGGTCCGCAAACATTTATTTCGAAATTATTTTCAAGAAATGTAAAACATTCCCCCCTTTTTGTCACAGAATAAACCCCCTACGTTCTTTTTTTCTTTTGATATCTCTGAACTAATTAAACCAATTTTTCAAAATTGGATTTCAAAAAAAAAAAAAGTATTCTAAAAAAAGAGAAAGGTTAGGGGGCTGAGAAGCTCTTGCTTGCTGCTTGCTGTCTACTTCGCGAGCCTTCACTGCCCCGTTCTGTAACTTCCCTTCTTTCGTCCGTCCACGAGGCTGTAAAAAGAGAGAAAGGGGCGGCCAATTCTTTGATTTTTTATAGAAAAACTACGGATTCGGGTCGTCATTAATCATTTGATATAGTATTGATTGATAAAATCCAAAGAATGGGGAGGGTTTTGTATCTATCAATTCGATAAAATAGACTGAGTAATTGTCACCGTTTATAGATATTGAAATGAACGCCTTCCCATTACTGATTAACTCATATCTACCCCATTCTCTGGGACTGATGCAGCATAAATCAAAAGAAGGGGATGTCCTATCTTTTTTTTTTTAACGAAATGCGAGCTGGATGGGCACAAGCCAAAACAAGCCAGATTAAGGTCCATTTTTTTCTTTTTTTCTCCTTTTTTCTATTTTATCCTACCTCATTGATTAAGAATTAGATACTAGTGAATTGGAATTAGGTAACCAACAACCCCTTCTTGGCGAAAAGTCAAAAAATCCACAAAAAATAAATTGAATCTAATTAGGGGCTAATTTAGGGGTAGAAGAAATATGAGATAGGACTATGATTCTTTGGTATCTCGATTCCGTTTTTGAAAAGAAAAATGATTCATCGCAGAAAAAAATCAGAATGAAACAATCACATTCCAGCTAACATTTCGATTTTTAACTAACATTTGTTAAAAAAACAATTTTACATCTATTTTGATATTTTTTACTTTATACAAATCGAAGTTAACTCGAAGGGGTCATTAACTTATCGAATTAACTTTCATTGATGTATCTTTTCTTTCATCGAGATTTAATCCAAACCGTGATGGATTTTCCTTGTTCCTGAAGGTGGTCTATTTCATCTATTTAGGTTTATGCTCTACTCCTGGTAAAGATCCGCCGATTTGGATTTGTAACATATAGGACAAATGCTCCCATTACCATTTCTTTTGTCATTTTTCCAAACCGACCCATTTACTAGCTATTTATTTGATTACAATCCTATATATTGGAATGGCTGAAGGTCAATGATTTGGTAATTCCTCCTGAGGGGATGAATCGAGAGAAATTTGAATCAGAGCTCTGGATTTTTGTTCATCCTTTGCCGTAATAATATCTCGGGGTTTGCAGCGATAACTCAGAGATACCATGGTAGTAAGGCTATGAAGGTCTTCACTTGGTCACCACCTCCTTTGCTGCAGGTGAGAAAGGGCCTTTTAAATTTATTCGTCCTCGGGGACTCTTCCGTTAACTGCGGTGATAATACGTTCTTGTACCCGATTCTCAGAGGAATCTCGTCGTCGTCTTACCTTTGGAATGCCGTCGATCTCCGCCTCATTCCTGATCTCCTTGCTAAGCTTTTCTTCTCTCTCTAGGTTCCATTTCTTTGATCTTCTCTGCTTTTTTTTTTAATTTCCCTTACCTTGGACTAGCCATTTAACAGATTCAAAAGGACCGGAGTCGTTCAAAGCGAAAGAAGTTCCGATCACAGCTTCTTGGCTGGGTTTTTCCTTTGTTGTAAATAAGAATAAGTAAAGCCCAAGCCCAAGGATTGGTAGTGTAATGCGCAGTTTCCTTTTCTCTCAAGCCTTGCTTTCAGGTGAAGTTTCAGTCTAGAGGTTAGGAGTTAGGAACATTCCCTACTAATATGCGGATTCTTCTTATGCTATTGCTATGGTGGTATACGCCATGGTCTGGGAACAACGGTAAACGTAAGGCATCCATATCAGCATTTCGTATAGAAGTTATTATCTCAGCAATAGTGTCCCTGCCCATGATGAACTAAAATTATTGGGGTCTCCAAATTTGATATAATCAACGTGTTTTTTACTTATTTATTTTTGAATATGATATGAATTATTAAAGATATATGCGTGAGACACAATCTACTAATTAATCTATTTCTTTCAAATACCCCACTCGAAACAGATCACAATTTCATTTTATAATACCTCGGGAGCTAATGAAACTATTTTAGTAAAATTTAATTCTCTCAATTCCCGGGCGATTGCACCAAAAATTCGAGTTCCTTTTGGATTTCCTTCTTGATCAATAACAACTGCAGCATTGTCATCGTATCGTATATCACCGCCTTTGTCCCCACGTTTAAGTTCCTTTACAGTACGCACATTACAGCGCTGACTACTCTTATCTTTCTAGGGGGCCATCAAACATCGTTTCTTGTTCCTTTTGCCCCTAACCTTGGGTGTTTGACAGAGACCCTAGGTTCGCTATCTTCCTTTCCGGTCTCATAGAGGAGTAAGTTTAAGCATTCCACTAAATACTCTTGTATTGCTTGAGCTTTCTCAGACTTGGTTTGAAGCCTTGACAGTTCAGTTCGCGTAGGTTCGAGCTACGAAGAACCACCCGTTGTTGATGATATCCTACTCATCACGGACGAGAAGGTGGCCAATAGTACAGTAGGTTATTGGAGAGACTCATGTTTACCATTTTTATTTGCTAAATAAATAGGATCTTAAATAGAACTACTATTGGTTTGCTACTAGGAGAGTTTTGGATACCGAGATATGCACAAAGAATATCTCTCCCATCTCTCTCAATCTTTAACCTCCTGTAGAACGACTGTAGGCCTTTGCCAATTGGTCCCTGCCGATACTCGATAGAAACTATCAACTTACAAAGGCGAGCGTGTGTCAGGTTATAAGTTCCGTTCTCAGCGCCTGATGTTACTCAGTCACCACGATTTTAAATACTAAAGGCGCTGCTTGTAACAACAGGTTGCCCCAATCTATTACCTCTTTGAATTTTGGGATTGGAAGTGCATAAAAGTATCGCCCTCAATCCTTATATATTTGTAAGTGCGAAAAAAATAGATTATCTGCGTGAGGTTGTAAAGCCTAAGAAGATACAAATCTTTCTTCCTCCACACTTAATCAGCATTTGATAGATTATCCAACCCCGAGCAATCTTAGTTATTGGTGGGGGTTCGGTTCGTTAGCGGGTATTTGTTTAGTCATTCAGATAGTGACGATCTGATAATTGCTTAAGTAAGGTAGTCGCTTCTTATTTTCGGTATACCTCTCTACTCGCAGAGCGAATTAACATAAATCTTTCCGAATATGAGAGGAAAGGAATCGTTTGTCCGATCTTTACGTTGAATCCCCCAAATGTGCTCTTCGAGTGTTTCACCAAAATCAGCCGATCCCCCATCTCGCCAGTATCAATATTTTCGGCTGCTCAAGACGGTCCGGTACAGAAGTGGCTACAACGAGCAGCTTACTCCCTGAATGATTTACTGATTGAACTAGATTGACCCGGCCCTTTTCATTTTCACCTTTATTCCTGAATTATGGGAATGTGAATTTTTGCCTTGGAATAGGAATAAATAGTAGAAAAGGGATTGATATTGGTACAATCTGATCCATTATCAGAGAGCAATCCTGACCCTGACGGATCATTCCTTTTACCTTTGTGGCGTCTTTCATCAAAGAAACGACTCTTGCACCGACATAAATTGCCCACCCCGGTCCTGATCAAAAAGAGCGTGCGATACTTCGAAGGGACATTCACACTTTGATTCGTGAGCAACTTCACGAGAACATTGTGAAAGGGGGCTTCAAAATGGACATTTCCTTGGATGAATAAATTGAAATTTTACCTTGTCAATTTTTGGCAAAGTCATTTTTCTATGTACTTTAACACAGGAAGGATCCATATAAACCAATTATCCAACCATTCCCCTGACTTTATGGGTCCGATTCTTCGGGCGAAACGAATTCCCAGGGTGTGACGGGCGGTGTGTACAGGGCCCGGGTACATATTTACCACGGCATGCTGATCCGCGATTACTAGCGATTTCAACTTCATGTTCCAGAGTTGCAGAGAACAATCTGAACTGAGGCACGAATATTTTTGAGTTTTTTCTGGATTTTGATGAGTTGTAAGATAAAAAACCCCCTTTTTCTCAATTTTATCAATTATTTGATAATTTTTAAATACCAATTTTAGTATTTGGATTACTGTTGGTATCGATCTTAACCCATGCTTTAATATCTCCTTTTTGTCTAAGAGAAAAAATGGATAATGTTCATCAAAATATTTTCTTCGAGATTGCTTTCTCTATCTAGAATATTGCCCTTTTCTTAGATAATTAGTGATATAAATATGCCGGGGCATATCAACAAAGATGTGTTGGATGTGTTGGAATTATATGAAATTTCTAAGTTCTTTCTTTACCTTAAACCTTCAAAGGGTGAATCTAGAAAGAATAATGATAGGACAATTGATCCGAAATATAAAGAACAAGACCATAACCCCGTGCCCCCCCTTAAAGGATCCCACCTCATCACCTCATCTCCAACGATTAATGGTTTAAGGTGCTTTTGACTATTAAAAAACAACTTATTTGGAGACCAAGGCGAGGGGTAATCTTCGCAACCAACCAGGGTCATGTGGAGCCGGCCCTCCCCGCCGTCCCCCCTGCCCGCAACCCTCCATAACAGAAGTACGTAGAAACCTGATTGTTACTTCCTCCTTTATAAGAGCGGGGATAGGAGTGGGATCCTTTTACTGGAACTCGGAGGATCGGCTTTTAAACTTGAACTGCCTCAGAAGACCAAAGAAGGAAAATAATCGAATTTATGGAGATTCTGGCCTTTGATGAAGATGAACTGATATACTGGGAATTCTCTTCAACTCCGTATCCTAACTCAGGGAAACTATCTCTAGATGGCAAATGTGAAAAGTCGAATTGATCTGCACTCACTCTATTTCGAATAGGAAAATGTTAGTCTTCATCCATGGAGATCGGGGGGTATCACAACCAGTAGGGGCCCGCTTCACATAATAGAATTGAAACCTCGCCTTCCCTTTCATGCCGACCCGGATTACCATGACTTCCTTCAAACGGGCTTTCACGTTCCTCATAGGAACGTCCGCGAATTTGATCAATTACTCTTCGTGCTTTGTCAGCAGACATAGATATATGTTCACCTAAAGCATATACTTCTGTTTTTTTCTTCTTTAGCATAAGGTTTGTCTCCTACTACTGAATCATAAGTATCTAGATTTTTTTATTAATATTAACGACGAGATCTATTATCGCTATTTGCATTGTCCTTCATACAATTTAATGTAGGTGCAAATTCTCCCAATTTGTGGGCTGGCTTTCATAAACATTCTCGTAGATCGAGAATGAAAGTTTATTCTGTAATGCCAGATCATGAATTAGTAAAGCTGCCAATTCCAAAAAAAATACCAATTTGTGTCAACTTTTGATTTTTGGAATAGTTACGGAATTCTCCATGAATAGGATCAAAACCTTATTCCATGGTATTACATGAGGTTCCTCTTTAAGAAAGTCCGAGAGGTTCATAGTTGATCCTTCACAACCCCTAGGCTTTCGCTTCGATATCTCTCTTAAAATGCAGTTCATGGTAAAATCTGGTGATTTAATCATCAGGGACTCCCAAGCACATTTAGTTTTTCTACAAATCAAAATAGAAATGGAAGGCTTGTTATTCAAACAGTATAACATGATGATATATTCGGGTCACCCAAGGTCCATGGGATTATCAACTTTTTAACGAAGTGATTGGAAAAATCCAGGACTTCTTCTTCATTAAATTAAAAAAATGTGCTTTATAGCAATATCACATATACATTTCAACCTTGAATTTTCAATTACGAGAAAAATTAGAGAGTACATTAGTTCATGAATCATGACAAAAATTTTATCTCTCTAAATATAAATAAAAATTGAATTATAGGAAAGAAAGAATAAAAAACAAAAAAAAAGACATCCTCCTTTTCCTTTGTTCCAACTTAGGATCAATCAAGCTTTAAAGCCACAGCCATTATGGTATTTCTCAATAATGGGAGGATTTGGTTGATGTCGGAGATTACAAAAAGTATAGCGACCGGCTTAATGATAATCAATGTTACCTAATACCAAGATTGTCCAACCACTCTTGGTGCTCCATTTCGACACTAAAGAATATATCAAAACTAAAACACCACTTATTTTCTGCTCAAGAGAAAAATCCATTCAAGGAATAGGAAAAATTCCTGACCGGGTCTTGAAAACCCGGATGATTGCCTATAAAAAAGAAAAAAAATAGAAGTATACCAAATACGTCGTACTTAAAAAGTATAATCAAACACGCAGTAGCCGGGAAGGGAAGAAATTAGGGGAAAGGAAATTAGGATGAAAAACAAGGGCGAAGGATTTTGAATCTTTTTCCTATGGTTCCTTTTTGTTTTAAGGCCCCATCGACGAACGAACAAAATCGGAAAATAGTCAATTTGAGAACATTCATTTTTATAAAGGTCTCATCTTTATCACACTTATTTGTCTTACAAGTCAAAAAATAGTTTTCGTTCTATAAACTCCTTTTTTCCATTAGCTTTTATTGTTGTTTGGGTATTCTCGTTCGTACACATCTGCTCTGTGTTTCCCGGCTCTAGTGAAGTTTACAGACAGAGTTGAAAGGGTGTAAAATCTTTGATGACTTCCATCATCTATGATTGAGTGCGAAAATCTTCTGGATAGGTATTCCCTACATCTGAACCGACTTCTTTTCTAGTTAAAGAATCTCTTTCTAGTTGCTCTTGAAACAATTAGGAGATTCTCTAGAAGAAATACGATAAAATATGCGAATCTAGAAATTCATTTCAGCCAATGAACTTCTCGAACTCTTAAGAACAAAAATTGCCTTCTTTCAAAATCAAAGAAGAAGGTTCGATTCGGCCCTTCCCGCTTTCCTTGGAGGGAGGTTGTGACACATGAATAATAGTCAACAGTATAAGAGATGGAATAGAGCATAGCATGAGATTTGATGCTTTTCAAATGCCCTGTGTTCTGGGGGGTTGTGATTAAGAAGGTTGTGGCACCTTGTCGGAAGGGGGGGGAAAGGCATGTCCGAGGCTAAGACGGGGTTGAGGCGGGTAAGGTACATAGCAACTTGTAAAGGACTCATTTCTTGAGTGTAGCGGCCAGGAGCGATTTAGGTGGTTTGTGTCACTTGTATACCCCTAATTCTTCGAGTTCACGTTTTATCTAGCACATCTACTTTTTCAGAGAGTCCTTAGTTTTTGGACAGGATAGGTGGGAACCTGGAGGTAACGCGTCTGTTAAAGCAATCGGGCAAATGCGTGTATACTAGCTTACTAGGCTATGACTCCCCTATCCTTTCAATTTTTTGATTCCCAGGTCTTTTTTATTATATTATCATTGTTGGAATATTTTTGTTGACGACTTGGTCAGGGAGTTTCACAATTTATTTGCTGAAGTAAGAAAATATCTCGAGAACTCTATGAAGATCGAATTAGGTCTCAACGAGCGAATCAGTGTTTTACTACCAACCACAAGTTTCATGTTCGACACAGTATTCATACGGGAAATTATGATCAAAGAGTTCTTTATCAACCACCATCTACTTCAGAGATCCCTACGGAAATGTTTTTCAAATACAAAAATTCAGTATCTTCCGCCAAATTAGTGAATTAGACAGGATTCCTTTGTCCAGAATACGAAGTGGTGGGTCAATTTTCATGAATTTCATCGTAAATGTGAAATACTTATGGTGTTCTTCAATGATGAAAGCCGCTAAACTTCAAACTCGAGTGGAGAAATAGGGCTAGGCCCCCGGAGGGCTTTCAGGGACTGGGGAAGACGGGTGGATTATAGAGCTAGGGTAGGGGAAAATCGAAGGCCCATCGGGATTGGGCATGGACGAGCCTCGACTGGGCCAGGAGATATGGCTTTGGTAAAGATCTGCTTAGCGTGTGCTTTCTTGGGTGCTACTTAGAATAGAGATAGTAAGATGCTAACTTGAGAATGTTATAGCGTTGTGAAATAAGGACATTCTGATCGACCCGATTGGCTCTCATTCTGGTTTGGCGGA
The DNA here is from genome assembly GCA_027704765.1 of Solanum habrochaites. Lineage (NCBI taxonomy): Eukaryota > Viridiplantae > Streptophyta > Magnoliopsida > Solanales > Solanaceae > Solanum > Solanum habrochaites. The sequence goes on from JAKWJA010002497.1 coordinate 16,681,471, forward strand.
AAGGGGAAAAGCACAAAATCTTTCTTCCACACGCGTACTAAAAGTGCGATCTTGAAACTAGAAACTCTGGTTTGGAAGAAATGAGCGGATAGGCTTGAGGAAGTTTAGGCTTTTTGCTTTGTCTTTTAAGCCGGATCTAGAATGTATTGAAGGATCTTACCCTGCCTATTGTTGGAGGGTTAATGATTTTGTGACTTTTTTGGATCCTTTCTCTCGTCCTTACTACGGTTTATCTGAAAATAATCTAAGCATGAGGTTCGTTTCTATTCCTTCACCTTTGAGATTGAATCTTCAAAAGTCTTTCCTTTTTGCGGTATGCATCGCCACTACCTTTGGCAGAATCCACTAATCGGAACTTAATTTGGAAAGACAATTTCGACCCGGAGTTTTCAGATGCGTATAATACCCAACGAAAGCAAGTGCTTTTCCTTGTGGGATCCTATTTCAATGGGAACTTGATGCGTGCGGCTGGTCCATACATCAAAAGAATAAGGCTGAGGAAGGGCTAATTCTTGAAGATAGTAGGACCTTTCTTCAGAATAATCAATTAGGTTATCATCCTGCGCACGTCTCGAAAAGACTTTGGCGCCTTCCCCACAGGGACTCAGTCTTGCTTCCATCGCCTTAGCCTTTGCTATGCCTCGAACTGATCTGTTTTGATAGATCCGTTTTGGCTTTCCTATTCCATAGATCTTCCCTGAAGAACAAAATGGATTGATCTGACCCACAATCTGTCTCTTCAACCATTGAGTAGACCATAGGCGGGACTCTCTATCGCCTAGGCAGAGAGGAGGGAATGTAAGACGAGACTGATTTTTCCGTATGGTTTATTGAGACCCGGCAGAGAGAGTTACGATACAGCGGTGTAAAATTATTTCCTTTTTTCGGGAGCTTGGTTTACTTGAACGAAGGGTGCCATTAGAACTTGAAGGAGAGGACTAAATACTGGTCTATATTTTGAAAACAAAGGAGGACCCGGGCATCTTTTGCCTACTCTAATGTTATTCTAACGGGCAGGTTAATCGACACCTATAACCGGGAATTCATCTTCAGAAGTAAGTCCCAAGGAGGCAGGTTGGAATGTCGACGGGCGTGGGTAGCGTCTCGTCTAGAAAGATAGCCTTTGAAGGCCGCCCATGGGATTGCGCATGTCGGGTAGTAGTTTTTATGTTAGCGTCTTGATCCGGTGCCTTCTTTACGACTTTCGACCAAATTGAAGAAACTCTTGACCTTCTCGATTGGAAAAATCGTTAGGTTTCCCTCCGCCCCATCGATCTTGGACGTGACTTTGGTATTCCCTAATCCCATTAAACGCGGAATTGGTCGCGGGGCAATCTTCTTTTTTAGCTCCCGCTTCCTTTTTCATCTCCTCGATAAGCTCAAATTGGTTGTCACATTGAAATCCGCAACTCTTTGGCCATCCCCGAGATTGTTTTATATTTGAAAGAATAAGTTCCTCCTTTCTATCGTCCAGAGCTCAAAACCTTCCATGCCCCACGCTGGATTTACAGGTTGTACTTTTCCCGTTAGTCCATAAGGATCGGACACCCATATTACGGGACCATACAAGCCTGTTACATGAAATGCACCAAAACCAAAGCAAGCCACCCCTGAGAGAAATAAATGAATTCCAAAGATCTTTGGCAAATCCAAAGAGGGTTTTCCTGTACGTTCATCACAAAATATTTCTAGATACCAACTTACTTTATAGGGTAGGAGAAAGTATCTCAAATCTTTCCACTGGAGAACCAAACCAGGACTAGGTTAGGGGCCTTGAAAAAGGGAATTACCTCTTATCTTCCCCTTGTTGAAGAAGGGTTGACGTAATGGATAAGGTTCAGGAGGTTACCGGAGCCGCGCAAAAAAGGTTTTTTTTTTTTTGTTTTCCCAATGAGCAATAGAGAAAAGAAAAAAAGGGAAGTGAAATAAGCCTTTGAAAAGGGGCAAACCTACGGGACCAAGAAGTAATAAGTACTTAGCATTTTGAATGTACTTGGAAACCTACCTTATTTGCCAATAGAAAATGTGGCCTAACTTCAACACCGGATATATCGTATAACCCCTTTAGAGTATTGATGGACATGATTAGATATTCATATTGCCTTGCGCTCTGAAAAAAATCAAAACTTTAAACAAAATGTTTTTGATTTCAACCATCCTTGTAGACTGAATAGGATATTTTGATCTATGAAAGACGTTCCCACTACGAATTCCTCTCCCTCATTATAAAGTACGATAAATAATATATTCCAAGTCTGACTTTTAAAGAATACGCATTGAAAAAAAACCTTTGGCTTTGGACTTTCTGCTTTGATAGGACCTTCCTCTAAAATAGGTTTTACCTAACACACTAGTCCGTTGTTTAATACCCATTTTCAGGAGCGGGGAATCTGAATTGAAAACCCTTCTTCGCCTCACCACTTCTTCGCCTGACCCTATATCCACCTCTTGGGCGGCAATTACAGAAAAAGAGATAATTAGCGGATCGTAGGGCTAAGTCGCGCATGCCTGAACCTCTCGTTAGGATACTTAGTTACTATACAATCCCACTTTGGAGACTTCCCTTCGGGATAGGTAGGATATAGTGCCACAAATTGAAGTCTACTCGGCATGCGTCGATTCTTTGCTGGAGAAGCCTAGATCACTAGTTTTGGACTATCGAGAAACCCCCCTCTACCCGCATCCGGATCTTCCTCTCAACAGTGCTTTTCGAGGCTCCACTCTCCCCCCTGAATAAGTAAGGCCCCGTTAAGCCTGGGCGAAGATGGGGATAAAGAGTAAGGATTGAAGCCCCCTTAGCTCTGCCAGGCACTGGACAGGGGTTAGCTCTGTAAATGTGTAGAGCCAAGTGTAGTGTGGTGTAGTAGTAGGCACTTCTAGGCCCCTTCCCGGCTACTGGATCACTCCAGTGCTTCGGGTACTACGGACCCTCTGCCATCCATTGCAGCAGAGCTGTTGGAGATCCAACTACAAAAAGACAGGCAGCCTGAATACAACATTACTTTTGTATCTTTCTTTCGCCCTTATTTTCTTTCTTTTACTTTTATTGACATAGGGTACCTGAGAAATCTTTATTTGAATAAACTTCGTTTTTACTCTTGTTCGTTCTTTATCTGGAAGATGATAAAAAAAAGGAATGAAAAAGAAACAAACAGGTATGAAAGCTATAATTGTAAACCTAATTCGATGTTGTTTAATAAGGAGTTCGAACGCAGGTGTGGGCTAAATAAATCAATGGGCAGTCTTGGTCCTATTGAAATTACAAGTGAAGATCCAAATCTAAAAGTGAAAAACATTCATAGTTGTAGTAATGTTGATTATTTATTCGGTGGGTGAACATCCCAACCCTTGGAACATACTACAGCACCAGGTGGCGAAGAGCCGACATCGAGGTGCCAAACCTTCCCATCGATGTGAGCTCTTGGGGAAGATCAGCCTGTTAAAGGTTGAAAATTCCAGGAAAAAACTTCGAATTAGGAGGGCGATCCTCCCGGTGAACTGACCGTACCCTAAACCGACACAGGTGAATAAGTAGAGTATACTAGGGCACTTGAGAGAACCATGTCGAAGGAACTCGGCAAAATGACCCCGTAACTTCGGGAGAAGGGTGTGGCTCTCCTATATTTTTGATAGGAAATCGGCCACATAACCAGGGGTAGCGAAACATGTTTTTAAGAACCACAGGACTCTACGAAGTGGGAACACGATGTTATAGTCTGACACCTGCCCGGTGCTGAAGGTCGGAGGAGAAGTGTTATAAGCTTTGAATGGAAGCACCCGGTAAACGGGGCGGCAGTACTCTAACTGTTAGTAATCATTAAATCCTATAATCATTGTTCGGGTAGGATCGTTGGGAATTTTTTTGAAAGACAAGATCAAATAATTTTTTGTGGTGGGACAAATATCTCTCCTCTCCTCCCCCGTCGATAAGTTTGTTTTTTTTGTTTCAAAGGAATGTTGTGTATGTTACTGTTGTTGCAGGGTGCACTAATCCCTTGAATCCGGTACCAATGGGTATACCCCCCCCCCCCCAAACAACGTCTCTTGCAGCCTTTCCCAAGTCGATATGACCCCAAGGAGAGCCGCTTTTTCAAAACTCGAGCATTTTTTATTTAAACTTGCTTCAGATATGAAACTTTGAGTATTGAAGAGATGCTCTTTTGTGATTTCCCAATAGACGACCGGTAAAGATCCGCCTTCTTCCAAATGCGCCCCATTCGTTCTGCTCCCAACAATCAATAATTCTCCGGGTGAAAAAACATCAACATTCCATCTTCTGAAATCAACCTTTTTATGTTTATTTGACGTACAATAATTTTCTCTATCCTATTATGAATCTTCCCCCCCTGGAGCGATAAACCGTTGGATTTTATGACCAAAGAATTCGCTTTGCGCATATATGCCTCATCCCAACAAGAATGCTAAGCTATTTAGAGTTGGTTATTTTCTAACTAAGTCGGAAGGAGGCTTTTGGGGCAAAGAGCACCTCAATTACTTTACTTACTATCCAGTCCCAGTCTGAAAGACGTACCTAACTTCAAGGAGTGGATTTCGGAAGGAACGACGTTCTTTACTTTCCTGCGATTGCTTATGTGAGAAATTTACAAGAAAAAAACGAGTTTCAAATGAAATTCAAATCAACAATTTTTGCACAAACAGGGAAAAGACTGAACAGAACACAGAGGATTTTTTTCTCTTAATAGCCGTCACATGGACATAGGGCTAAAGAGAAGCCAAAAAGGATCTTTGTGTATATCATGCATAATCTCAAATGTAGCAGTTCCAGTACGTAGACCAAATAATACAATGCAAGCAAAAGTTCCTAGATTCATGGTTGGCGTGACACGCCTAAATCCCCCACAATCCTCCACAAGCTTCAGGCTGACTGGAGCAAACCTTTGAAGGCGCTCGAGCCTTGTTCACCCATCATATAAGTTCCACCGCTTTTTTTTTTCCTTCGAGTGAGTCGAGATTCAAATCTGTGGGCCTTTCATCGCCTTACGGCAATCTATCCAAGACCTACCCTATAATGATTTACTTAACGCCGAGCCTTGAAGATTTCTTCTCAATCTGAATCCTGCGCTTACTACTGGACTCACGAAAGGCTCTTTCTCATTATCCTATTCAATTTACAATTCTCACTTATGAAATCAAGCTAAAAGGCCCCAAACAGAGCTGGAGTCACTGGCATGAAATCAAGTGAAGAGAGACGGGTGTTTGTGGAGCAGTTAACAGACTGTCAACCAATCACCCTCTTGGGCACCCTTCCTTACAGAATTTTACACAAAAGTTTTAAATGTGCTCACCTGAACCTAAAGTCTTATCCATCTGATATCCATTTTCCGTAAGGAGGGGAAATCCTTAGGATGTAAGGAGATCCTTGCCGTGAAGACCACACCAATACCATTGATCAACCAGATAAAACTGATAGTTGGAGGACAAACAACACCTACGTGTTTGTTTGAGGTTCCAACCTTCTCCCATATCGAACAACTTTTTCCCAAACGTACCAACTTGTTAATTCATAATCTCGTTTGATCTTTTCCAAGAAGTGGCCAGAACATAAACATTCAAATATTGATCACTGGTCACATCTGGTGATAAGCTACAGGATGAACCAAGAAAGCCCAATCAACCCTGTTTCAATCCATAAAAGGATCACAGCCCGCTCAAGGATTTCCTGTGGGTTTTGTTTTTCCCGATTACTGATCCAATTTTACTACCTCTGCAGGATAGGACCTCAACAAAAAACTGAAGAGTAACGGCAATTGCAAGTGATTTGATTCATAGTTCTCATATAAAATTCATGACTCTAGAGATATAGGAATATGGAGAAGACAAAATTGTTTTCAAAGCCCGACAGAACCGAAAACGGCCTTTATTCTTATTCTGACGTAAGAATTGATAATCAATCAAAAGCTCCCCAAGAGATTTGAACCTACGACCAATCGGTAACACCTCCGCTCTACCGCCACCCTCTCCCTTAGAAGAAATATAATCTTGAATTGCAACCATACACTCTTCAATGCCGTCGTTCTGGCGCTTGGACAACTGCCCGTCGCCACCATCCCTCTTGCAAGCAACCGTCGTCACAATGGGAATAATCCATAACAGCTATCATTGCTCCTATTTTAAAAAATCACGTAGCATTCTTGTTTTTAAACATTCCCAAGATTAACCATTGACAGTAGTTTCCAACTGGCATCGACAAGGAAGAGTAAACTCACTGATTTTTAAGGCCTGAACCATGATATAATAGAGTCGAGAAGTCTAATCCAATTCCAACATTTGAAAGGTAAATAAAAAGATAAAGCCATTCCATTCGACAAAGACCCACACCCAATCCCGTCTCGCTTTTGGTTCGTCTATCCCATCATGATTTTTCCTATCCCAGAGGGAAAGGTCCTTCCTTTTGGGCCGTTGTGGGCGAGGAGGGATTCGAACCCCCGACAAACCCGTGGTTCGTATCCAACGTTCTCTATCCTCAGATCTACAGGCCCCCACCCCTCTCCACTCCTGGATCCTTTTCCTGGAGTCCTTGCGGAAGAGAGAGGATTCGAACCCTCGTTAAACAAAAGGCTACTACAATTCCAATGCTACGGCCTTAAACAACTCGGCATCTCTTCTACATAATGAATTATGAACCCACAACCGTAGTGAATAGCGAGTCAGTCATAAACAATTTTTGATTGGATAGGTACGACCAATCCATTCTAACTAGAAAAATAGACAATTTGGCATTCCCGTTTTCTTTTTTGGAATATCCTCCTTCCATGGATTAGTACTGGGACGCATATATCAAAAGCTCAAAAACGAAACTTGGTATCACTCTAATCAGCTGTGATTCCTCTTGTTGAAAAGAAAGATGCATCTCTTTTTTTCTCAAAGCTGCGCGGTGCATTTCTTTTTGTATAGGTATACTTTGCAAGCCAAAGCGGGATGTTTCTTAGGCAGCTGGAATCAACCAGTGATTTCAGACAAGGGACTCTTTCTTCCATTCCTAAACGAATCTAAGCATGTGAGACATCCAACCTTAAGGCAAAATATCGGGCTAACACAAGGAAAGAGGTAGGAATTTATCGAACGAACCGCACACTTCATATACGTCAGTAGTCCATTGATGGAATGTGATGTGGAAAAGCTTGAACCCACTTCTACAGGTAATGAATATGAGCGCAATTGAATTCCTGGGGAGTTTACGAGAAGACGCAACGGAGAGGCTTCCACGCAGGAGGATCGGTGAGAGTTTTGTCTCGGTAGGTAACGGCAACGATCGTTTCCCCTATTTTATGTAATCAATAAAAAAAAGCGGTCAAGTGCTATACGCCCCCTAATTGTTTGATCCCAGTATTGACCGGGCGACGGACCACCACTTTCCATAGATCCTTGGGTTTTGACACCCCGATTTCGTTCTTTCATTAGGCAGTTGACAATGTCGAAGTTATTCTATCTAATTTTTTATAGATGATGGATGACTGACATAAAAAACCTATGTTTGTTTTACAAAAACATTGCTTGGACAAGAAAAAAAGAGACTTTTTTTCCTTTCTATTTTTAACTTAAGAATTAAGTAACACAATTATTTTGAACTACATAGGGTAGAAAACCTGTGAATCATCACTACAAATAGTTGATTCACACGGTCCGCATGCTGGTTCACTACCGGAATTCTTCCCCGCTCTTGTATTTGTAATCACTGTCTTACTTTCAATTACCTGTTATGGAAAAGAACCATAACTATGTAACCCTATTCCTAATAGAGTAACCCCAAAATGGCATGCCAAATTATAAGAAACCTTCGACGCTACAATTGCAGAGATTTGGACCCCGTAAATAAATCAATAGTTGAAAGGACGTCCTTGGTCTTGAAGGAAATGAGGGGGGCAAAGGGATTGATCAAGAAATATCTTTTTGTTCTTCTTATTATCTAAGATTCGTGATTGTATCCGCATATGTTTGGTTAAGAGAATATCTTATCCTTTTGAGATAATACAAATTGCCAGTGTTCAATTGGAACATGAAAGTGACTAAATGTCCTAGTTACGCTTCGGGGCGAGTGGAAGCAGGGGGGTTATCGAGGAATTATTAAATCATCTCTGTGGGAGAGAGAAAAAGACTGCATGGGTAATGAAATCCTTGTTGATCCTTCTCTCCTCTTGCTCGACGAAACCACCTTCGGCCTTGATTCTTCCTCCGCAAGAAGGGAACGAGTCGGTCCCTCCTCATTCGTCATAAAGAAAATAGATTCAAATTGAACCGTTCCTTATATACTCCAATCTAATCTGTAGGTCCTTGAACCGAACGCATTGAAGGTTTTGGTTATCGTCCATTCTATTAGTGGGGAATAATGAAATCGCAAGGGATGACTTCTTCTTTGTTTGGCGGTACTAAAGGCTAAATAGCGAAGTTAATTCTCTGCGACCGGTCTGGATTTTTCCAACGCCTCGATAAACTGGTCAGAGATAGATGACACAAACCTTTTTCCCCTGGCTCGTCACATCGTTAAGTCATGGCCTAGCCTAGTTTGGGTGAAGGATGCCTACAAGAGTGGTAACCGCTCTGTATCCGTCATCTCTTTGAGAAGCTGAAAGTCTAGCGGGTTGCAGCGCTTTTAAAAATCTCCCTTGACTCTCAGCTCCCAGCTCTTTTCACCTTAAAATTTTTGATTGGGGGGAAGCAGAGAATCGAAAAAAATCAAGATATGCCTTATTTACAAGATGGAAGATCCGTTGATATGGTCTTTAACCCATTAGGAGTACCTTCATGAATGAATGTCGGACAGATATTTGAATGTTCACTAGGGTTAGCAGGGAGTCTGCTAGACAGACATTATCGAATAGCACCTTTTGATGAGAGATATGAACAAGAAGCTTCGAGAAAACTAGTGTTTTCTGAATTATATGAAGCCAGTAAGCAAATAGCGAATACATGGGTTTCTGGTAAGTAGAGCCTATCAAAAAGTGTTTTGTTATTGGTCAGAAAAATGAAACAACAGATATTTAGAGTAGGCCACTTATTGTATGAGTTCTACCAATGTATATCAGGATGCGCATATAGATCGATATGAACATCATGACTGTCCGTACTAAAACAAGTTGTTGCTGATACCTTATTCTCGGTTTCTTCTTCCATACCGAGCTCGGATAAGGAAGACATAGGAGGGACCTATGAGAAGGTGGTCATAAATATTCCATATAGAGTCCGACCACAACGACCGAATTGATTATCTCATGCATAAGGATACTAGATTACCTAGTATAAAAAACAGATGGAAAAATATCACAAACCCCCGTATTTCTTTTCTATTGGTCGACAAAAAGGGGGAATGTACATTTGCTTGCAATAGTTTCGAATAATGTTTTGCGCCTTTTGAGCCCGCATAGATCCTGTAATTATAACCATACCGTCGCGAAAATCTGATTGTTGCGAATAGCTTATTAAACCACTTCCTCCTCAGTTAGCACTTCTCAAATCAGGCTAGGCCTCTCCAGCTGAGTTAGGCGCCGGGGCCCTGGATGCGCTAGCGATTGGCACATAGGGGAATGATTGCCCGGGTTTCTCGGCCTGGTATCCTGCAGCTCGCGTTCATGATATCGAACATTCCAACTTGCCCCGGAGACCGGTCGACAGCACGCCCGTCATGTGCTTTCTTTCACAACATGCTTTAGTCCTCGGGTGTCTTCCAGTGGTCGTCTACCTTAGACCGAATCCTGTCCTCCCCCGGCATCTGCAACGTCCTCCGTTGATAGTCTCATCTGGGAGAACTAAAAAGACTGACCCCTTCGGTGACTTTCGCGGTCGCCCTCACTAACCAACTTGAATCTGAACCTATGATTCAGATCAAGTTCTTTACCGAAATAGGATTTCCTTTTCGTGGCCTATGCTCTGTTAGTACACTTTACTTTTTCCTTCCCCTTTTTCTTTCCCGTTCCAATATTTGTTCTCAAAGGTCGTCGTTTCCGTGTAGAAGCAACCTCCGCAAATTTATGCCAACCTTTCCTTCAAGTAATCTTACACGAACGAGTTTTTTTCCCTTGTAATTCGTACGGAGCAAATCACGAATTCCGGCTAATAGAAGATCTACGTGAACCAAATTTTTTTCTGATAAGCCATTCATTTTGGGACCCTGCAGATCACTCTTTTTCCTATTCAAAAGATCAGCCCCCTGGCTCTGTTTTTCACATCGAGAATTATTTGTCAGATACGAGATGTCAAATGGGCTTTCTTACCTTACTTCCCAAACAGATCCCCCTACATCTCTATATAAACGCTGGTTTATCCAGAATACGCAAGAAAAGCACTTCGAATTGTTCGGTAATTACCTAACGAGAGAGAGCCAATGCAAAAGTAGTCCTTTACGCGAGGAAACGCCAGACAGACTGACCTCTGCTAACTACGTTTTATATAGACTGGAAGCTAGAGAGATACTAAGGTATAGTGCTGCTACAAGAGAAGGCTGCATGTAGGCTTGGGTATTCTTAACGTGCGTCATTTGACGACTCAGTGCATGGATGTCAAGATTCCATTGGCATAGGCTTAGGCCATTTTTGTAAGTGGGCATTCTTTGGCAGGCCTGGAGATTCAATTAAGGGGAGCAGTCTAATAAATCGATTGTTGGTGGCATCACACCTTCACCTGAAAGAAAGGCTTGAGAGCAAAGGAACCCGCGCATTACACTACCAATCCTTGGGCTTGGGCTTACTTCTCTTATTTTACACAAAGAAACCAGCCAAGTTCTTCTAAATTCATTCTTCTGGCATCTATCTAATACCGGTCAAGAGCTCCTTGGCCGACTTTCATCAATTCTCTTGCCTGTTTGGTTTCCAAGAGGTGTCAACCATAAAAAGTTCCTGTCCTTCAAGATCGATCTGATACTTGCTTACATAAGGTAGGTCGCATTCTCTTTCCGGTATACGCTCGCGCGTAGAGCGAATTAAAACATAATCTTCCGAATGTGAAAGTCATCAGTTCTAAGCTAATTATACCTAAGCCCAATGTGAGTTTTCTAGTTGGACTTTTGGCTCCCCCCCCGCCGTCGTTTCATGAGAATGGATTAAACAGGCTCATGGGATTGACGTGATGTGGCAGGGATGACTATATTTTTGGAGCGAACTCCGGGCCGCTTAGATCTCATTGAAACTCAACTCATCACTACCTCTTAAGGTCTTTGAGGACCATAGCATGTTACACGACAGCGCCCCTTTCGCTGTAGTGTTTCACGACGCTGCCCGCCTAGAAGAGCAACTCCTCTGTATGTTTGTCCACACAAGATAGGCACACGCCGCCCGCCTGCTGGCCTGGCGAATCGAAGTTTCTTCCGGCACTGTCCACCCAGTCAAGTGCAAAAAAACACAGTAGAATCACGCACGCATGATTTTTGTGGCCCACGCACTTATTTTTGAGAGACCAACTGATCCATCGGGGTCGGGGGGGAGGGGGGGTTGCTGATGTTCTACTAATCGATCAATCATAAAGAAAAATTATTATTCATTCCGATTAAGCTTCCTTCCTATTAATCTGGAAGTTCTTCTCAGATATAAGGAAATGATTCAGTTCCAGAGCTAAAGATCGTAGTTCTCCAACGAGCAATGAAAAGATCCTGGAGCTCACTTCGGGATTAGTTATGGTCCCAACACAATGATCGTAGTACGCACTTACGTCCTGGCCAATAATAAATATTGATCTGAAAAAAAAAAGTGTAAAAAAACCAAAATACAATTTACTTAAATTTACTTAGATTTATTGAATTTCATAATGGATTCAATCAGTTAACTGAGATAAAGCAAACTTGATTCATTCCGAAATTCCGAATTAACTCTTTCGAAGATAAATAAAATAGAGGTTTTTCCATTATAGAACACGGAAATTCACCTGAACGCAATAGATAAATAATCCAATTAGGAAAAGAAAGGAGGAAATACAAAAAAATAGAGATGAATCTTATTTAAAAAGATAAAACATAAAAGACTTAGGTAGTCTCCAATCTGGCAAGAAACGCTAAGAGGGTCAGCTACCAAACTTTCAATAATAAATACCGTTACTGTATAGGTAGATCTGATTGTGAAAGACCTATTCTGGATAATTCTGGGTAGAGCCAAAGCGTTTGAACTATAACAAGTTCCCATAATGCATTAGTTGATTTACATAATTAAATGAAAGTATAAGTAAGCTCCGGTTTATATAGAAGACCTCACCGTTAGAAGTAACCATAGAAAAGAAGGAACCCACTATTTCTTTGTTTATTTCTTTTATTTACATATTTTTGGATACCTAGGAAATACAATTTCTTAGTTCTTTCTTATTCACGTGAAATACCTAAAAAATTCGTGGTCGGGAGGTTAGAGTAGCCAAGCCATTGGGAATTGGATTTTTCATGAAAATCCGTTTTTGTTTATTATGACTTCGGAAAGGGGACAGAATAACTGAGAGAAAGGCAAACAATTAGTTAGTTGTCAAAGTTTCATTTAGTCAATGACCCCGAATTAACGGGGATATAATCTCAGAGAACTTCCAAACAAATTCGTTTATTTACATCAAGCTTTCGAGGGGCTCATTCAAGGCTTACTAGAACTATTACGCAACAGAAAATAAGAGCTTTATTTCGTCGGCTCATCGGATATGGATAGGAAACAGAAGATTTTCGTCATTTATTTGTGATCACCTTTTTCAAATTCAACCATAAAGGCAGGAATCGAGAAAGACTGGGTCAAAACGCCGATTTGCCTTAAAAGACTTTTGAGGCACGGCATCCGTCGAGCCTGCCGTCGTAGGAGACCGCATATCTCTCGGGCCGAACTAAAACAAAAAACCTTTTCGTACTAGTGTATTTCCGTTGACATAGATCCAATTTTGAACTTTTTCGTATTCCTTGGAATTCTTTTTTCCTGTTCCGGTGGGATCAAAACGCCGGTATGCCTGGATATCTTATCCGTCTCTCTCCAGAAAATGGATATCTCTATAAAAGTTTTCAGTTCAATCATTTTTTTTTCTTCCACCCGAGACCAACCCGCCGAGATGGATTTTTTTTTGCAATCAAAAAATCCTTCGCAATTTTATTATTAGAAATAATGATAACATCAAATTAATCAGTATATTAAAACGCCCTAAGAGTAATTGTTAGACGGATATATCTATTATATATGTTCCCGTATAGAATTCAATATCAAAGTACTTCATTTTAATTTTGAATTGTAATCGAAAATTGAAATTATATTTTCGAGAGCACAACATGTGTTGCCCCAAATGAACAAAAACGACAATAAAACAATAAAAAGAAAGACAAGACCGATATTATAGATATCCTCCACACGTGTTTAAGCCATACAACCTTCTTTTCTTCATCCACTTCACAATCGTATTGCCACCACAATCTACAACTGTTCAAAAGAAATAAACATATTGTGAAACTGTTCATTCCTTAATTTTCACAATCATAGATGTCGTCACCCTAACGGATGGTGGAGGACTTATTAAGGTAACATATCTGGGGAGAGAGAAAGAACTAGCATAGGGTAAATGAATCCTTGTTGATAAACAATAACCGGTCCTTTGTTCCATCCTCCATACTGAGATACACCATAAACGCAATAAGTTAATTTGAAGCCTCGGTACTCAATCCCTTGGCCTAAAAAAAGTAATCTTATCTCGATAAAGGTCTGTTTATTAGGTTAAAATGTATCCCTTAGGAAACGTACATCGCCTTTTGAGGCATACGTTCAAAAAACTTGTGAATCAATGTAGAATTCCCGTCCTCTTTCTTTTTTTCTACAAGGGTTTTCTTTCTTACTTCTAACGAAAGGGCTTTTCTTCGCTTTTTCAATAACGACGCGAGTTTACTCCTTGTTTATATTTTCTATTATAAATTCGAAGTTATAAAAGGGTCAGTAACTTATCGAATCTCCATTGATGTATTCTTTCATGAGATTAATCCAAACCGGCGATGTATTTTCTGTTCCCACTGGGTCTGTTTCATCTTTTTGAGGTTAATGCGCGACAAGCAGTTCAATGCAAAGAACCATGAGGTGATCTGTTTACTTTGTATAATAGGGTCCTTACGAGTAGGCACTGCTAATGGAAGAACGAAAGTCAGATCACAAGCGATGACTAATTGACATAGCCCATAATTTGGTAATTGCTATTGTGAAAGTACTTAACTTCAGATCATAAAGATCTGGAATAAGACAGAAGGGCAATGCAGAATACTCGTCTAGAGCTAAGAAAGATTTGACTTTATCAATTATATCCTACATCTTGTCTTCGTCTGCACACCATTTTGAAAACGAATTTCTGAATTTCATATATCTATTTTCATATGATTATGGGCACACTTGATCTCCGTGTGAGATTTATTTTGTCATTTTCTTATACTCCATTTCTACTCATCACTTGAAAAAAGCCTCTCTTAGTTCAAGAAGTTTAGAAGGCTCTTAGCTTTATGGTAGTTTTACTTTTCTCCTTTCACTCGTAGTGTGGGGAAGAGGGACTCTAGGGGTCTTCTAATTGAGTAAGGAAGCAAACTGTACAACATTCAATTCGTTCTAGCGGGTTCTATCTTGCTGTGGAGATAGGTTTTCCGTTCGTGGAACCGAATGTCCCTCACTGGCGAATCCAGACTTGAAGTCCGCACAACCACATCCATTCAACGGGCATTTGAAATGCAAGGCTCGAAGACCTATGGGACATGGAACAGTACTTTAAGGCTGTTCGTGCCCCTTTCTTTTGACGACCAAGGCACAATGGCAACAATCTATCTCTCTGGGGATGCAAAGAACATTTGAAACCATCTCCTTATGTCAAAAAAGGTGTTCTATTGCATTCTTTTATTTTATTTTAGATATCCTTGTGTGATACCTTCTCAGCAAAGGGCTTTCTTTGGCAATGCAATGAGTTTCTCTATACGTATTTTTTCATTACGTATAGAATACGACGTTTGAAGTGAACGAAGGAAGGAGTTTCACTGAAAGATACGTAGGTTTGAGTGATACGTATCTCAAATATGAGTTGAACTATTCCCTATGTCTTTCTTTTCGTTACACTTATCAACTCATTTCAAGTGAAACTCATTCGGCTGCATCGCGTGTTTCGTCACCACTTTGTGGAAAATCGTTAGGTATGAATATGTTAGATACCTGTGACTCGATTGGTGAAATAGTATCTCTCCCCCAAAAAGCATGTTTTTTTTTACCGACGCACAAAGAAATTCCTTGACCAACTTTGGATAACAAATAGGCTTATTTGCACAAAGGACTACTAATACATTAATCCCTTTTCTATCATGTTGACAAGCGTAACTTCGTGATTTTGCATAGTTGAAGTATTTGGTAGCAAGCTTCAGAATAGTAAGAATAAACAAATTTCTATTATTTAGGGTCCTTTCTTTAGTGGATTCACCCGAAGCGATGCTCTAGCTATTCAGTGGTAAGATGGTTTGCGCTCCACTTTGTGAAAATCGTTAGGTATGAATATGTAGTACTGTGACTAGAGTGGTAATATTATCTCGCTCTCCCCCACAAAGCATGTTTTTTTAAACGAACGTTATATACAAAAGGATCTATAATATTCCCGAAACTAAGCTATACTTACTGAACAACTGCATCCTTTAAAAATTCATTCCAATCCAGCGAATTATTCTCTTTTCCGTCGATACGCCCCGCAATTTGTATTTGAATTCCTTTTGTATCTACTTGTTCTGTTAATTCAATAGCCTTTTTCATTGCTTTTCGAAATGAAACTCTATTCTTTAATTGTCCAGCTATAAATTCTGCAAGAATTTTAGGGTTTCCGTAAGGTTTTGCAATTCTTGTGACAGCAATGTTCAGTTGTCCAATACCACCAGTACCAGAAATGCATCTCCTTCACCCGCGCGAGAGACTTCTATGCCAGCCGGGAATAACGGCTTTGTTATGAAATAAAGCGGAAGACGGACTAATTTGAAGGCAGTCAACGTGTCAGCCATTCTTCCCCCATTAGACTTGTCGATCCTTTTCTCTTTTTCCTTCTCTCTTCCTTTCTCCCCCTCTACTTTTTTACCTGGGTGCGGAAGAAAATACCACTCTATCAATCACAAGAAAAATTAGCAATTCCGTTTCAACATGGTTGGAGACCGAACTTTTCAATTTTTGGAATAAGTTTACGGAATCTCCTGAATAGATCAACCTTATTCCATGGTATTTACATGAGTTCCTCTTAGAAAGTCCCCCAAGAGGCTTAGTGTGATGCCTGAGTATGTGTTTTTCATCTTTCGTTTCCTTTTCGTTTGTTTACGAGAAATTATCGATCAATTCCGCTTCTTTCTTTTTATCCTTGATTTCTTTTTCCGATCGAGATGTATAGAGTCCGTTCATGGATTACGAAAATGTGCAAAAGCTCTATTGGCCCTCTGCCATTCTATGGTTCCTCTTCCTTTTTTGCGTATGGCAAATCGCCACTCCCTTAGTCAGCATCCACTAATTCGGAACTTAATTGTGAAAGCCATATTTTTGCCCGACGTTTGGGCTGCCGCTAATAACCAACTAAGGCATAATATGGTTCTATATCTTTTTAGAGATAGGTTAATGGATACTCTTAAATCATAACTGTAATTATAATTATATAGACTATGATTTCATACCAGAAAATTTTTTTAATTCCTTTTCGGTTTTGGAGTTCTCAACAACAAATACCTACCCCTCTATTAGAATAGAAATTCATCAAAAATTTAGCACGAGATTTTCAGTCTCGCGTGTCTACCATTTCACCACCAAGGAATCTTTAAAGTGAATCGTATTCCATGAATATGATATCTATCTTGTGTGATGTATGGAATATATGACAAAGGTGGATTCATCTTCCAATTTTCCCTTCCTTCCAATTCCAATTTTTTGAATTTTAGCTTCCCTCATTCCTTTTATTGAGCATAATGATGCGAATCGGGCTTGATGTATTTAGTATACAGCATCAAGCAGTTCCCCTTTCCCCTACCGATGATGTGTCAAGAAGTGCATTGTTGGAACTGGGTTGGAACTTAAGACCATAAGCTCTAGATTTTTTGGTTTCCGCTATAGCCGAACACAAGGGAAAGATCATTTTTTTTTACCGGAAAAGATCGTTGTATCATGTAATGGGTACACTATAAGCATTCCTTTGGTTATGTATTATGTATAAGCCTTCCAACAAACAGAAAGACTTGTATGCATCAGGTTCATAGGGGTAAATACATTCAAAAGGGAGAAATTTTAGCGGCTCATATTTCAAATAAAGATCACCGCGTGGAAAACTCGTTTTTTTGGGGGGGTTTGTCCCCACTGGTTTGCGAAAGTATGGAGACTGTCTCCATAAACCCCCCATAGACTGTTCTTCCCCAGTTATTCTCTATGGGCAAAGGCGCTCAGGTGCGGCTTAAGTCTTATTGCCTATATTTTATCTTAAGACGAGGTCCGCCCCCCGCCTGCTTTCCAAGTATATCTTTTTGAGCAGAGTTGAATCGACATCGAAGAGAATTAGGCCAAAAATTAGGATACATTTCTTGGAAAATCACACTTCCATCGAGAGAACATGAAAGGCTTCATAAAAATTCTCCGTAGAATGGAATGAAGTTTTCATTATGTACATGCCAGATCATAAAAAAAATTAGTAACTGCTTCCAATTTCCAAAAAAAATACCAATTGTGTCAACTTTCCATTTTGGAATAGTTTTACGGAATCTCCATGAATAGATCAAACCTTATTCCATGGTATTTACATGAGGTTCCTCTTTAAGATTTATTTGGTACCGCCCTGTGCACTTCAGCATGCAAGGGACCCTTCGGGAAAGAATCAACGTTTTTTTTCTCCCTCTGCAAAGCTTTCAGGCTTAGTCCAAGATCATTTATCCACTTCTGATGATGCCATGCATTGGGGCAGTATATTCAGTTCCGTAGATTCAAGGCTTTCAAGGACTCCTGAGTTGGTGATTGTCACGGCAGGAGCACATTACACATTAGAGATGGATGCTTAATTCCTCCAAAAATCAAAACTATGTCGGACAAGAGTAACTTCCCTTCCCCACAAAGGAGATAGACTGGTCTATAAAAGGTACCTTCTGGAACTAGAATAAGGAATGTAGGAGTCGTGTTTTCCGTGGTTTTCCCATGTTACAACTTCCGTACCAATTCGGTCGATCCGGAATGGATCGGTTAAACATTCCATTAGGTAGCCTGGTCTTGACTCTTCTGTGTGGTATTCATTCTCGTTCGGCTCTTGGAATCACATCCAGGAGTGGTTGGAACAGCTCGCAAAATCCAACCACTTCACCTACTTCATTGCCCCCAACCAACTTCTGTTTTTCCGCCGGACCACAGTCTTGACCTCCGGCTACGAACACGAGTAGATAGGCAGTTAGGGGGGAGAGGGTCGGCTGGGCCTACTTTTTCAATCAATCTCCGACCGCTCAGTGCCGCGATTGGTGCGAGTTGTAAGGAGTCTTGGTCTCGAGTCAAGTTGGTGCGTCATTTCATTTCGTAACTGGAAAGATGAGTGGGCACCGCAAACCAGACAAGTTGCCCCCTCTCCTCGCAGTGGCGGCATCTTTCTTTTTCAGTTAAAGTCATTTCCTAAGTCGTATTCCCTCTATGCTACGATAATCCAGCTGCAGCGGCTTTTCCACCGGGCAGTCCTGTCAGGGTTCCGAACTCAACGATGGCAACTAAACACGAGGGTTTGCGCTCGTTGTCGATACTTAACCTAACACCTTACTGCACGAGCTGACGGACAGCCATTCACCACTGTGTCCGCATTTCCCGAGGCACCCCTCTCTGTTCAGAGGATTCGCGGCATGTCCAAGCCCTTGTAAGGTTCTTCCGCTTTGAATTATGATTTATGATTCCTAATACCGGGATTCGTCTCGTTCACTATCTCATTGGTAGTTATTTGCTTTGGTAATAAAAAGAATAATGATATACAGAATATGGTTTGGGTCGTGTATCTACGTCCAATCTACAGTAGAATAGAAGGTTCCATCGGAATAATTCAATAAATAAGATTGAGTAGGAAAATGTTGAATTGACTTCAATCGAGATTGCCTCGGCTTCTTAGGCACATGAGTAACCGGCCTAACATCTTTTCAATCGAAATCCCATTCAAAGACAAGTTCTACCAACGATATTTACTATATTTTGTACGTTTCGGGCCAATTGGATTGAAGTCAGATTCTTTTTCTTTAAAGTTACATTTGTTTTTCGAAGTTCACTTTGATCCGTGCTAAGAGACTAAAGCGGCCAAAGGTTTCTTGGGTTTTCTACCTTTTACTCTGTCTCTGGCGGTAACTGCTACCAACAATAGCAATTTATCTTCCTTTTCTTTCTATCCTGTTGGTAACCGATGAGTGTAACGAAAGATAGTTGAGTTGAAATATAAGCTCTATACTTTATCCTTTATTAAACCCTCCCCTTTTAATAACAAGAAGCTAAGCACCAAAGCCCAGAAAACCCAACCGATACAAAGAGCTCTTTTCAGCCCCTACTTCTAACAAGTGAAAGTTACTGGAACCCACCATAATCTTGCTTCGTGGCCGTAGCGTGTATCGAGAAAACCCATTCATCACTGATTTTCTATATTTCTGAATTTATTTCTTTTTTCTTATTGTACTTTTTTTCCACCACAAACAGATTTACCGCATGGATTGAGGGGAAAGATTGACTAAGTAGTACCCACCCTGATCTCCGACATTCAAGCCACACATCGCCTGACGCTTCGGCGGCGGATAGCCGCATGGACAAAGCAACTCTGCTGCGGCGAGCAGCCGGTCTTATTGCTTCACCGGCAAGCTAAGTCTTGCTCGCGAGTCCTTTCCTTACATCAAGTGGCTTTTAGCCTCTCCTTACCTCTTCTACCCATATTCTCTTCAACTGAAGAACGAAACTTTTATGACAGCTTTTTCGTAGACGTTCGACTTGCATGTTTTCAGCATAATAGCTAGCGTTCCTTCGTAATCTGGATTTCACCCTAACCCAAGAATTTGCTTTATATAGGGAGACTCGTGCCCGCGTGCTGCAAGATTGAGTTTTACTTGCTCAACGAACTCGATTTCCTTTATGTGTTAGTGGGAAAAGATTTTGCCCCCGGTGTAGCTCGAAAGCAGAAAGAGTAGAATTCATTCGAGAGAGCTTGATGGTCTTAAGAATGGTTCGGGTGGGGGATTCTCTTAAGAATATCACCTATGTCAGTTCGAACTTGGCGGGTCGTTCATTCGTGTGGAGAATCTCTCTCGTTACTCAGGATTTCTCTCAGTTGATCCGATGCGTTATAGATAGAATGGAAGTGGGCTACCGCCGACCCCACGTTAAAAGCTTTCTTCTTCTTATGAGATTTCGATTGAATAAACATGGTTATTTCAAACACCGTCTACTGTCCGCCACCTAATCATTGGGTTTTCATGCCGCACATAGAACCTAGACCTGAGAAGGAGGCGTAGGAGAGAGTCCATCCTAACGAAATCATCTAAGCTGACAAGGCCCCAGAAAAGGAGAGGGTGCTAGGAAGAAGGTAATGGAATTGAAAATACAGACTGAAGCATAGAGAAACAGCGTTGAAAGATTTCCGTCTTGAGAACCGAGTATTTTGAGAATACGGGGTTCGAAATCCCCCT
This sequence comes from Solanum habrochaites, assembly GCA_027704765.1. NCBI lineage: Eukaryota > Viridiplantae > Streptophyta > Magnoliopsida > Solanales > Solanaceae > Solanum > Solanum habrochaites. Next base: position 16,702,073 of record JAKWJA010002497.1, read on the forward strand.
CCTCCACGTTTTTTTTTGAACATAACATTACATTTGTTTACGAAGTACCTACCGAAGGATCGACCATATTCAAATATATAAGGCGGAAGACTGTTTGTTCAGTGGAGCGCCGTAGTGCGGGGGAGGTTGTTCCCATCATTGAAGTCAGGGTGTGGGACTGAAGCCTTCCGATGAGAAATAAGAAAAGTGCTTTAGTTTTCGTTGGAAAAACCAACGCAAATATCATATTGATTTCTCTCGCCCTACTACTAAAGATAGAATGAAATGGGGGGGGGGGGTTGGGAGACTTTAAGAAAGTCATTCTCTCCTTTTCTAAAGCTGCGCAAGTCGGCCCCCCCCAGAACAAGCCCAACCCCTCTTTCCCCCCTTTTATGAAGGAACCTCGCTCGCTTCCTATTCATTCTGTGGGTCTGGACACTTTTTTTTTTAAAAATTTTTCGAGAAGAATGGGAAATTTTTCTCGCAGACAACTGTGCGTCTGGTCTAAAACAAAATTTTGGGGATCAATAAATAACAACACCCACCCTAACCTAATTCAACTGTGGTGTGGGGAAGGGCAAGCGGCTACAAAATTCCTCGTGTGAAACTACTACTACTAGAAAATGGTGTGTGGGGGAGGAACCATTATGAAAGAAGGACCCACAAAGGAGGATCCTCGATCCTGAACAGCCCCTGAACTGGAAGATTGCGCATCCGATCATCGAGCGGCGCAGTACACTCTGCCTTTTTTTTTATCCCACTTGATGATCAGAGCTTTTTGTTTTGTCATGTTTCAGAGTGAATAATTATTTTTTTCGTGTTGTCAAAGATTGAAACAATGACAATAGATGGCGAGTGCCTGATCGAGTTGATCATGTCATGTAGGAACAAGTTCAAGTCCTAACCGGTCTGTAAGGTGCCGTCAGCTGCAACACTGCACTTCACTTGACACCTATCGTATGATAAACGGCCGTCTCACCGTGACCTTCTCTCTTGAATTCTCAAAAAACACTTCTGTCGCTCATCCCCCCGGGGCAAGAGAACCCGTGCTGTCTCTGCTGTGCTACCGGAAGCCTGGGGAAGTCGAATAGGAGACACCATTGGGGGTGTGCTTACTACTTAGATTCTTTCATTAGTTATCCGCTCCGCACTTGGCGACCGTGGGCACGATAACGGTACACCAGAGGGTGCGTCCTTCCCGGTCCTCTCGTACTAGGGAAAGGTCCCTCTTCAATGCTCTAAACGCCCACACCGTATATGGACCAGAACTTGTCTCACGACTTTCTTAACCCAGTTCATCGTGTATTAACTACTATAACTATAGGCTCATAGCTTCCCTTCTATATAACTATAGGTACTCCCTTTCGCGAATTACTGCGTTTATCCGAGTGATCCACAAACGATGAAAATCTCTCTCTTTCCTATCCCTATCCCATTCACCGGTACTGATCGTTGATACCCTACCACCTTTTTTTTCAAGGTTGAGCTTGTTCAATTGAAGATAATGCTATGCGGCCCTTCCCTTGTTCAAGAGAAAGCGAGGACTTTCTTTTAGCTACCGGCCCAATCCTTCTAGAATGCCGACTACATGGGAACAGATGTTATATAGGTTGATTCTAATTCTTGCTGCCCGCTCGATTCCAAGGAATAAAGGGAGGGCTTGACCACAATTTCCCAAGTAAGAGATAGAATATCACTAATTGGAAGGAAAGGGAGGGCTTCGATCCATTGTGATTCGCGAGTCATTTTTCTTGGGTGAAAATGTTGTAAAAAATACTTCGTTTTTTTGTGCTAAAAATTATTACAGGTCCCAATTGATTCAACAATTGGATTATTGGAGTTATCGGGTTATTAGTTTAGGATTTACTTTTTTAACCGTAGGAATCCTTTTGGTAGCGGTATGGGCTAATGATGTGTGGGGTTCCTATTGGAATTGGGATCCAAAAGAAACTTGGGCATTTATTACTTGGATCGTATTTGTCATTTATTTACAGTCACGTAGGATGGTTAAGCCAGGAGCAGGACCGATACTTTGCTTAGCCAACACATCTTCTGCCTTCCCTCCAAATATGTCTCAATTCACACCTCCAATCCCTTCTCATTAGCTCTCTGATTCTCAGGTTAATATTGAACTGTGGATCCTCAGGCCCAGCCATTGTGCAGCTTCTGTATAGAACCCAGGGAGTCCTTCTCTTCCTGAAGAGCTGATGAGCGTGGGATATAGATTCAAAACTGATATGTGTGTGGTCTTCGTGTACCTCCACCTACAGGGTTGGCTGTGCCCACCATCTTTATCTTTGTCTCCCCGTCCTACCGAGGTCCGCCTGTTATTCCACATTCCTATACTAATCTAATTTGGATTAACATTCCAAAATCTCTCAATATATCACGATTACCCTCTATCGTCAAGTCCATGGCCCGGTCTTCATTTTGAAAAGTCGGCAATAGACGTTTAAACATTTCTTTTTGGGTCTTTCAGGTCCGCTTGCCTATCGAGGTGCGCGGAGAAAAGGCAACTAAGAAAGAAAGAAGTTGGTTTGTCAATCAATCAACTATTGCCTCATTCTTGAAGCTACATTTCTCTCGCTCCCTTTACGGAACCAGCCCTAGAACCTCTCTTTTTAATGTTTTCCCGGGCTCTTTTTCATTCGCAAGGTCTGCTACAACTCAATTGGTTCTTCATTTATTGGTGAACAAAGGAATTTAGTACGAACAGTAAAGAAATTAAGAACTGACGTCGACAGCTTGAAAATAAAGGAGTTCAAACCGTTCCCTAAATATTGATCAATGACTTTGAAAGGCCCATTATTGAGTGTCAATCAACCGAAACCGCGCAAAGCAGTCACATCTGAGCTAATTATAACTAAGTCAGGATTTGAACCTTTACCAAAGGTTTAGAAGACATCTGTCCTATCCATTAGACAATGGACGCTTTTCATTCTGATTTTTTTTCGTATTTTCACTTTTTGTTTGAAAAAAAACCCAGAAAGAATCAGATTTGAAAGAATTTTTTGAATTGTATATTCAATGATGTACTAATACTAATAACCTAAATTTAATTTAATGAATTTAATGAATAGATTCAAATATTTAGAATAAATAGATATAGAGCGGGTAACGGGAATCGAACCCGCATCGTTAGCATTGGAAGGCTAGGGGTTATAGTTTGACTCGATTCATTATTTTACCTCTCTAATCAAACCGTACATGAACTTTGGTTTCATTCGCTCCTTATGGAGAATTATCATTTATAGATCGGTGTGAACCAAATTCGAAAAAAAAAGAAATTCTAAACCTGTTTGATCACCTCTCTTCCTTTCGCTTTGCTAAACGACTACGTACCTTAAATTGTTCTCTCATTTCGTTAAGGTCAACTTCGTCACGTCATTCCGTATTTCATAGCTGCGCCAAAGCCGTTCCCGGGGCTTGTCCGCCGTCTCCAAAAGAAAGAAAGAAGAAAAAAGATGTATCAGGACACAAAAAACTAACCAAACGCAACGTTCCTTGACCTTCCGTCACTTGGTCAGTCCGTCATCCCCCATACATGGTCTACACTTTGCGGATACCCTGTGTTTTTGGTAAACAGTCGCTGGGGGGGGGGTCACTTTGACCCCCTTTTGTGAGGAGGCACCCCTTTCCAAAGTTACGGGGCTTTTTCCAGGTTCCTTGAGAGAGTTGTCTCGCGCCCCTAGGTAATTCCTCTACCTACCACCTGTAAGTCAGTTTTCGTGTAACATGTACCTCTTGCTTAACGTCGTTCGAGCTTTTCCTGGGAGTAGGGCATGGGTTACTTTCAGTGCCGAGAAAGATTATTCCAATTCAATTTCACACTGGCTTTATATATCGTCCCAGTACTAATCCCATGAATGGAGGATTCTCATTCTATTTTTCTAGTTCGAATGGATTGGTCTGACCTATCATCAATAATTGGTTTAGACTGACTTTCGCTATTCACGCGTGTTTTTGGGTATAATCATTATGTAGGAGAGATGGTCGGGAAATTGGAAAAACAAATGGCGCAAGATTTTTCCATCAGAATCTTTTTGTATTTCCTTTTTTCACCGGGCTTGGACCATGTCCTCCCCGCACACTCTCAGTACTTGGCCGCAAGACGATTCCACTATATCGAGTCGGGAAGAATTCTTAACGTCGAAGAAAGAAGTTCGTTTTCGTTGACCTTCCCACGGATCTTTTTCTAGTTTGTGGTGAGTATATAGAAGTCGGTATTTGGTATTTGGATATTTTTTGTATCAATGATCTGGGCGAATTCCAATTGAACACTGTCCATTTTTGATATTCTAAAGGATAATATTATTCTCTTAACCAAACATTCTGCTGATCCAATCAACGATCTTATATATAAGAAAACAAAAGCTCTTTTCTTGATCAATTCCCTTTGCCCCTCAATTCTTTCAAGAATAAGGAAATCCTTTTCAAGTTTGAATTTGTTCATTTGGGAAATTTCCCATTACTGCCGAGTATTTCTACTTTTTAATATTTGGAAATTTTTTTTGATGGTAAACCTAACGATTGTATTTCCAAGCGAGAAGGGGGGAAGACAGGAGTACTCAACGGGATAAGGATCCCCCCTGGTAGAGTGAAGTAAGAGATGGGCTCGCTTTCGGAGGTAAAGACTTGGGCACAATCTATCGGTTGTTCCTGAACCCGGAAAAGCAAAAGTAGCTCGAGCCAAAGGCGACGCGAGGGTGCCGAATCAAAACCTTTCTTTTCTACGCTTTCTTCTATTACGAAATGGTGTATTTCAAATACTTCGTACAGTGCCCAATAAATTATTGGGGGTTCTTTTAATGGTTTCAGTACCTGCGGGATTATTAACAGTACCTTTTTTACAGAATGTTTATAAATTCCAAAATCTGGCAAGAGGACCCCTACTGATATTGACTGACCTGTTGATAGGCTATAAGTAGGCCGTTTGCTATTGCAATAAGTGTTGCTCGCCTTTATACGACTTGGCTTTGATATCGCTCGTAATGGTCGACAGTATTCCTGCCATACCAGAGTGATGAGTTGGGATCCTTTAAGGCGGGGGCACGGGGTTATGGTCTTGTTACTTTATGTTTCGGAGTCAATTGATCCCTCGATCAAGGTCCCTAACTAGAATATCTTGAGAATTAAGAGAAATAAGCAAATCTTCATACCATCAGGAAGTTATGCAAGACAACATACGCCTGATATTTTTGGCTATTATCAATGCAGGTAACAATAGAATAGATTACGAATAATTTTATTTGTTTATTAACTGTAACCTCTTATTATTTTTTGCCAAAGGAATGGTATCCACAGGCTTCTTCGATCGTAAGTTCCTATAAAATGGGAATGCCCTACTCTTTGGAGTGCGGTTTGAAACTTTATTTACGTAATTGGAAATAACACTTTAGGTTTACGACGAAACCTAGAAATTTTCACTGATCCAATTTGAGTACCCTGCAGTATAGACCTCAACAGAAAGTAAATACAGATTAAATCGTAGAAAACCTGACTTGTGATATAGCTACACCTAATTCCAACTGGTTAATGCAAGAACTATAAAAAGGACCAAGATCCCCTATTGAAATAGTAAAATTCATTCATACATGCATAGTCCAAGCGAAACCCACGTAAAATTCTTTACTGACCTAGACCGGCCATCATATTATCAAATACAAGTATTCCTGAGGCTTAATGCTCGAAACAATAAGGGATTAGCTCACGGAGACTAAAAAGGTGCTAATGGCAGCGGGACCCCGCGGGGTAATAAGAAGCTTAAAAGATTAAGCCCATTTGTTTAAAATCCCACCATAGTAAGGCCAATAAAAATCGAAAATGAGATCCCACAGTAATTAGAAAGCACTAGATTGGCCCAACCACCGGTCACTATGCCCAATGGGAGTAGCCAACCACGGTGCACTAGGCCCCATGGGAGGTTGGATCCTTTATCCGTCTTCATAATTATAAAAACAAGCACCGTGTAAATACATTCCCGCCGGCAAAAGAAGATGATGGTAGATTTTTTTATCGAAAATGTGCACTAAATACTTTTCGAGAGATTCCCTCCAAATCACTGTATGGCTATCGACACGTGAGACATCAGCTCTAAGGTTCCCGATCCAAGTGGAGTAATCAGCAAATGAACAGGCAATTTTATCATTTCAAATCCCTATCTTTCGAAGAAAAGGAATGAGAACAACTTAAATAATTCCTACTCGAACACTAAGTCTATCGTTTTACTACTCTCTTTATATAGTAATTGACCTATTTGCTACTCACCCCCCTCCGTTTACAACTCAATTCAAATAAAAGGAGTAGAACTACTACTCAATTCGGAGTGATACCTGATCGTCATGACGTCAGAGACCCCTTTCCCAGGGTCTCGATATTTCTTTAAGTTTGCTCTGACGGACACCCACGACAGACCGTCGTTACCTAACCTCTGCGTTCCCGTCCTACTGACCGGTTCAATGGTCAGAGACCCTCTCCTAAGGTCTCCCTCACAATTTATTTTTTTTTAAGTTCCTTGTGATGGACATCCAACAGACAGGACCATCGTACCTGTGACGGTTCGTTCCTGCACATACCGTCCTACTTGTTAGAGACACTCCTTCAGTGTTCTCCATATAAATATAAGTCTAATGTAAACCGACGGACCCCATGACGGTCCGTCTACTCACGACGGACCTTCAACTACCTGGGCCCTTGTGTTTCAAACTGTTACTATAGCAATTCATTTTATTTTAATTTTTGTTTAGTGGTTTTCCTTGTCCTTGGTTTTGCTTCCTTCTAGTACTAATATTGATCCTTTCCAGGTACATCTACTATGGAACATAAACAAGATCTAGTTTATGCCTCAGGGGAAGAAGTCTGTGCCCCGCCTGCCCCACCTGGTCATCTGGCTCCTGATGATGAGGCCGACCTCCGTTACGTGCCCCCAGGTACTTTCCACCCCTTCCCGGCTGCACGTGATGCCAGAGCAACCCCAAAACAGTGGCGTCCGGCTAGTCAACCACTGTCCCCCACTGCCTCCCAGTCTGATGAGGAGAGCACACGCTGACCGCACAGCCTTGCTGGTCAGCCACCATGAAGAAGGAGCGTCTGGATCCTAAGAGTTTCTGGTCGGAGGCGTCCTCCGGCTCTCTGAAGTTCCTGCAACCCGCCACCGCTGCAACGGCGGCCCTTGATTGATTGTGCTGACAGTTTGAATGCCGCAACCCGTTCACCCACCAGCTCTGCTCTCACCCACCACGGTCCACCGATCATCCCAACCGGTGGTGGGCTACCGTGCAGTTTCACAGTCTACTCCGATGCAAAAGTCCTGAATGACAAATGAGTTTGACTGCGGACGACTCACATTGAACTGCGGGCCTTACAAGGGTCTTCCCATGAGCAAAGAGATCACAATCTATTTATCATGGGCATCGACTGGGAGTGGACAGCAAGTCCGTTGGGACGTTATAGTGAAGAGCTGGGTCCGAAGTTCCCTAACGCATCCTATTAGCTGACCTACTCTCCGATCACAGTTGATAGTCGTGCTGCCCCCCGGCCAAACAGCCCCCACTAGAGCATGTCCGAGACGGGGCGTGCAGTCTGATAATCCTCCCTACCCTGCATCCTGCGTGCCGGTTTCTATACGGGCGACGGTATTTATGCTAATCGGACCCCTCCTCACTCCGTTTGACACTACCACTGGCAGATTCCTACAAGATTGTCAATTTCTGCGTTAGGCTCGCTACTTAGACCCACCAAGAGGTGGATGCCCTACACTTTTCTGTCGATGGAGAGGTTGCAGAGTGGGTGACAGATAAAGGGGACCATCAAGAAGGCCAACCTGACGTTCACGGCAAAGTTTATTGGTTTTGCTTGTCCGCACTTCCTTTCCGCCCACGCTGCTGATAATATCGTCACAGGATCGCGAAGTACTAATGGCGGCGATGATAGACGGGTTTCGAGGTGGATTTTGCGTGCTTCTACAGGCGGGCATGTACAATAGGATTTTAAAGGTCACACACTACGTACCCTTTCCCGTGCATGATATTTGCTCTATACAGGTCTGGCCGGGTGCCTAATAAGGCACGTTGATCTACTCAAGACCCCCTCTGGGGCCACTGTTTGATGGTCGGCCTCATCAGAGATGAGGCCAATGAGTTGGCTCCACGTAGAGCGCGCCCGATCCCTATCTTTCCCCCGACCCTCTGACTGATCTGGCAGATTACAGTAGTGCCCACGCCCACCACGGCTACGCAAGCGGTTCCACTGACCCTACCCCAGTCGAGTCTATCCAGTTAGTAAAGCACTGCCCCTGCCCCGATCTCATCTTGACATCTCCCTTTTACACCGCTTGGTTCCCCCAGCTTGGTAGTGTCCCAAATTGGAGGCACAGATGGCCACAATTCGGCACCACATCCATCCTTGGATGCAGAAGTCTATTGCTGAGATAGAAGAGCGCTTGGAGCGGAAAAATGATTCAACATACAGAGCGGAAGATCGCTGAGGTTCATCAGTGCTTGGACGCTTTTGTGTTGCGGGTGCTAGCCCGTCTAGCCCGTCCGGTGGATGTGTCGACCCTTCAGGATGCGGTCGATAATCTTCTAGCTGATATCGACATGATCTTAGAGGCTAGGGTGATTGAGTCTGAGGCCCCTTCTGTAGAGCCTGCTGAAGACACAGTGTTGGAGGCCCTATTCGCCACTTCAGAGATTCCACCACCTCCCCCTCGAGAGCATCCCAAGAGGCGTAGGGGTCGAGATGAGGATGAGGCACGAGCACAGAAGAAGGAGCGTCATGAGATTGAGGCTGCGAGGAGAGCCTCGCTTGCTGAGGAGGAGGCGCGCCAGAAAAGAGTTCGAGAGTTAGCTGCTGGGTAGTCTAGCTCCAGAACTGTGGAGATGGAGGGAGGCATTGCTGATAGTGCTATGGTTGTAGAGGACACCACTGAGGGTGTCCAGACTACAGAGGTAGTGGGTTTCAGGGAACCAGACCCACCATCTTGCTGATCGTCGGCGCTTTGCGCCCCAGGTTTGCTTCACCTACCACCCCTGTATTTAAATTTTTTTATTCATTGGGGAAAATTGCATGTCTTTTTGTTGGGGGTGGGTTAAATGGAAAGTGAGTGCTAGGGTGAAGTCTGAGTAGCCCAATTCACTGTCCTCTTTTGGGGTTTTTTTACCTGTGTTCTTTTTCCCCAAAAGACTGATTATTTTTCTGTTGAATCGGCATGTTTATATCTTGTGTACATAGTTTAATTCTGGAGCATGAGGGATAAAATAAAATCCTGATAAAATGGAAAATAATGCAATGACTAGCAGAGTAATTGATATGTGTGGCTCTAAAAAGACATAGGAGGTCACATCCACTCATGACTCTAAGTCTAAAATTCAAAATAGCGTGTATTCATAATCTGGTAGTTGATGAGATTGTCAAGTGACTGTGAAGAAGAGTGAATATTCCACTTAATTGGTACTGTGAAGCTAGTAGCTGTGCCTTGGTACTCTGATAAAAGTAAGTTGTAATAGACAATTAGAAAGGATTCATAGGCAATTATTCAATACTCCCATCTTTTAGCCTAAATAAAAGAAAACAAATGAAATTAATCTTTCCTTTGATCCAAATGATTTGAGGCTTAAATTAGACCTTTCTTTTTACCCCAACTGATCTTTTCTGGAAATATGGTTTGGCCTTGTCTCCTCCTTGGACATGGAAACTCAGTTATGCCAAAAGCATAAGTTGAGGGTGGCGAATGTAGTAGTAAGTAAGTAAAACACCTCTTTATGGCCCTGACTTTACTTTGGGTATTGTGTACTTCGACTCATGGAAAAGCCATGAGTGAGGGCGGGGCTATTATGAAGGAAACTCTGGAACGTGGGGTTGAAAGAACAAAAGAGAGAGAAACACAAAGTTAGTGACTCAAAAAATTAGTGAAAGGAAAAGTAAAGGAAAAAGAAAAATATACAGAAGAAATCAAGCAAGAAAATAAGAAAGTCATTACACAACTAAGAAAGAAGAGAAAATAGAAAGAAGAAAGAATATGAGAAACTGGGCGAGACTAAAATGATAGGAAAATAGTATGTTTCAGACGATATGTCAGCAGGGTAAAAACTCACTAAAGTATACTAAAATATACCTTACTGACCTGAGCCTTGTTACTAGCCAAGAAAGTCCTATCGTGATCCTAGGGTTGTAGGCACAAAGTAAGCAGTATTGGGTGACTATAAGGGAATCTTGATGGCAAACAGGTAATGAATGGGTGTGAATTTTTTCTGAGAAGGGATTGTTGAAAAGTAATCCTTATACTCACAACTCAAATCATTTTGTGAAAAAAATGAGGATTTTGTTTTAAAGGGATGAGGGACAACTAGTAAATTGATTACCTGAAAAATTTGCACCTAGGTGAAAAATTGAAGAGGATAGGTTGTAGTGCATGGTGAGTCTGTTGTCATGGTCTGATTCCACAAATTAAGCCTAATAGATGATTAGCAGCATACATATGATGAGATTAATCAGGATTGATAGCCAAGAGATTGCAAGAATTTAAAACATGAGTGCTAGGGTGAAGTCTGAGCAGCCATTATTATACCTTTTTGGGTTTTCTTGCCTGATGTTCTTTTTCTCCAAAAACTGATTAATTTTTCTGATTGGAAATCGGCATATTACTATCTGTGTATATAGTTTAATTATGAAGCATGATGATAAATAATACCTGATAAAATGAAAAAAGCAATTGCCATGACTAAGGCATAGTAATTGATAAATGTGTGGCGCGAAGCATGACATAGAGGTACACCAATGAATGACCCCTAAGTCTAAAATTCGAACTAGGTATGTTCATAATCTGTTGATGATGAGAGCAAATGAGTGTGAGGAAGATTTGAATATTACACTATTTTGTACGAGCTAGAATTGCCTGGTAGTCCTGCCCTAAGTAAGCGATAGACAATAAGGAAAGGACATAGGCCATTATTCAATATAGCCCATTTGTTAGCCTAAATAAAAGAAAAACCAATGAATTTATCCTTCATGATCAATGATTTGAGCTTAAATTAGACCTGTCGTTCGCCCCCCAAACTGATCTTTTCTGAATATTTGTTGGACCGGTCCCGCCTTGGACATGGGCATCTCAGCTTATGCCAAAAAAGCATCAGTTGAGGGTGGTAACGTAGTAAACAAATCTTATGGCTCTTGACCCTACTTTGGTATTGTGTACTGGGGACTCATGGCCAAGCCATGATGAGGGGTGGGCTATTATGAGGAATACTCTAGAAAGTGGGGTTGAAAGAACCCAAAGAGAGAGGAGAGATACCAGAAAGAACAAAAGAAAGTGACTCAAAATTGTAAAAAGACAAAAGAAAAGTTACCTCTAAGAAAAATAAAAACTAACAAGAAATAAACTAAAAATACAAAAAATAATGAGCACGAAAAAAGAAATTCACTTACACAAATGAAGAAAGAAGAGAGAAAATAGAAAGTGAAAAATACGGAAGGAAACTGGGCGAGCTAAAATGACAGAAAATGGTATGTTTAGCCGATATGTCAAGGAGGTAAAAGTCACTAAAGTATACCTAAATATACCCTACCTGCCCTGAGCAGATGTTACAAGCTAGAAAGTCTATCTTGTCCTAAGTCGGTGTATAGCGAACTTAAAGTAGAAAAATAAGGGAAGCTTATGGAAATGTATGAATGGGTTGTGAATTTGTCTGAGATGAATGTTGAAAAGTAATACTTATACTCAAAATGAAATCATGTGTGAAAATGAGGATTTTGTTTAAGTGGAGACACTAATTGCATTACCGGAAATAATAGCACCTCGGTGATAAATTTAAGAGGCTAGGTTTTAGTGCATGGTAGTCTGTGTCATGGTCTGATTCCACATAATCAAGCCCCCAATAGTGATAGCATGCTAAATATGATGAGATTAATCAGGATTAATAGCCAAATGATTGCAAAGGATAAAAATTATGGATATATTGCCTACAAGATTGTTATCGAGTCAGAGTGCGTCACTTTAGGACTAAAAACAACGAATTTAAGTTGAGGGTGTTGATATACCGTGGTTTCACAGTATTATTAATACTTTTTTCACTAAGTTTAGTGTGTCCAAAAGCTTTTTGTGACTAATTTTATATAAGTTTTCTCTTTATTTGCAGGAAATTCTCCGAAGATGAATGCGGAAAGTTTTTAGAGAAGGAATGCAGAAGAGACACCTACGGAGCTTGTGACGGTCCGTAGGTGGCAGCGTAGTGCCATCTGCTGAAGGAAGATTAGAGAAGTATGACGGATCGTCACAAGACAACGGTTTCCGTCGATGCTGTGTTCCATAACGCTAAACCTTGGAATTTGGGGTACTGGATCATATTCTCTGATCTTCATGACGAACAGCTGGATAGACCGTCATGCTCCGACGGTCCATCACGCTCTTCGAGCCCCACACTTGTTGAGACGGCCTCATCCTCTTCAGCGCTCACTATGATGCCACCTACGGGACCGTCACAGGACACGACAGATCGTGCACAAGCCTCTGTAGGTGGGTATTTTCCGCATTTCTTACTCAAAAACACCTGCGTTAATTTAGACAGAGGTCTGCAAATATAAAGAGAAACTTCTAATAATTATACAAAAGGCTTTTGGAAACCCACTAAACTATAAGCGACCAAACATTATAAAAAATACCGCGAAACCACGGTTTATCAACACCGTCAACCTTAATTCGTTTTTGTTTTCAAGCGATGACCTATGACTCACTACAAAAATCTTTGTACATAGGATCCATGTTTTATCTTCGCAATCATTCTTGAATAAATCTCTATTGAATTCCCATAATCTATGCGTCTATCATATATAGTTGAATTATGGGGAATCAGACCATGAGACAGGACTCACCATGGCTACTAACACTATCCACTTCAATTTATACGAGGTGTAATATTTTCGGTATTGAAAATAGTGTCTCACTTCAAACAATATATCCTCATTTTTTCACACAGTGATAGTGATTTAGTTTGAGCATAAGGAGTACTTTTCAACACTCACTCTCAGAATAGATGCACAACTCTTCATACATATTGCCATTAAGCTTTGCCCTAATTTTCTTTGCTTTAAGTTCGCAATACAACTTGAGATCACGATAGGCCTTTTCTTAGATTGTCACATAGGCTCGGGTAGGTAGGGTATATATTTAGGTATACTTTAGTGACTTTTCCCCACTTGACATATGGCTAAGCATATCTCTTTTCATGATTTTATTCTTCCCAATTTCACATATTCTTTTACAGTGGTATTTTCCCTTCTTTCTTCATTTGTGTAAGTGATATATTCTTTTCTTACTGTATTTTTTTTTAATTTTAATTTTTTCATCTGATTTTTGAGTGTTAGTAACTTTACTTTTTTGTTCTTTATTCTCTTTGTTCTTTAAACCTCACATTCAAGAGCATTCCTCAATAGGACAACCCTTCCAACTCATGACTTTAGCCAAGAGTACAAGTACACAATATCCCAAAATGTCAGGTCCATAGAAATGTGGTTACCATTAGACCACTCTCAAATTATGCTTTTGGCATAAGCTGAGGTGCAAAATGTCCAAGGAAGACCAGGCCCAACACATATGTCCAGGAAAAGATCGTTTGTGGTGAAAAAAACAAAGGTATAGTTTTAAGCTCTAATCATTTGGATCAAGAGGAATTAATTTCAGTTGGTTTTCTTTTATTTATGACTAAAAATGGGCTTCCATTGAACAAGGGCCTATGATCCTTTCCTAAATGTCTATACAACTTACTTTTAGCAGGACTACCAGCTAAGATTCTGCTCAGTACAAATAGTGGGAACTATTCAAATCTTCCTGACACTCACATGACATCTCATTACTCTACTAGATTATCGAACCTAGTTCAAAATTTGACTTCGGGTCATGTAAGAGGTGTATCTCTTATGTATGCTTAGAACCACACATTTATCAATTACTAGGCTAGTCATGCATATTTCATTTCATCAGGATACATTTTATCCATCATGGCTTCATGTGTTATTAAACTAGTACACAAGATTAGACATGTCGTTCAACGGGTTTTAAAAAAAAATAGTCTCTGGGAAAAAGAAACACAGTCAAGAAAAACCCCCAAAAGAAGATAGAATTGGGCGCCTACTGCAGACTTTACCCTAGACTCACTTTCCATTTACTCCACCCCCAACAAAAAGATATGCAATTGTCCCCACTGCATAAAAAAATTAAGATAGGAGATTGGTAGGTGAAGCAAACCTGGGGCACAAAGCGCCGATGATCAGCAAGATGGTGGGTCCGATTCCCTGGAACTCACAACCTATGTAATCTGGACACCCTCAGTAATGTCCTCATCAGCAACAACACTATTAGCAATGCCTCCCTCTATCTCCATATTTCTTGAGCTACAATCCCCAGCAGCTAACTCTACAACCCTCATCCGACACGCGCCTCCTCATCAGTAAGCGAGGCTCTCCTTGCAGCCTCCATCTCACAACGCTCCTGTTTCCGTGGTCTAGCCTCATCCTCCTCGCGACCCCTACGCCTCTTTGCATGATCTCGAGGGAGAGGTTGTGGAATTTCAGAAGTGCCGAATAAGGCCGCCATCACTGTGTCTTGAGCAGGCTCTGCAGAGGGAGACTAAAACTCAGGCACCCTAGCCTCTTGGATCATATCGATGTCTGTGTGAAGACTCTCGACCGCGGCCTGAAGGGTTGACACATCAACTTGAGGGGCTGTCCGGGCTAGCACCCGCAACCCAAAAGCATCCAAGCGCTGATGAACCTCATCGATCTTCCGCTCTGTGTGCTGGACCATTCTCCGCTCCAAGCGCTCTTCTACATCAGTAATAGACCTATGCATCCAAGGTAGGATGTGATGCAGAAGTGTAGCCATCTGTGACTCTAGTTTCTGGGCCCTAGCAAGCAGGACCAGAGCGGGGAAAGGGGATGAGCGAGAGGAGCTCGGGGCAGTGCTACTACCCAGAATAGACTCAACTGGGGTAGTGTCACTGGAACCAGCCTGCGTAGCCATGCGTCCCTTTGCTACCATATCAACCAGATTTTCCAAGTGGAGGTAACTCTGGATGGGGCCCTCTGCGTGGAGCCAACTCATTCACCTCATCCCTGATGAGGCCGATATCAACAGTGCCCAGCGAAGTCTT
This sequence comes from Solanum habrochaites, assembly GCA_027704765.1. Lineage (NCBI taxonomy): Eukaryota > Viridiplantae > Streptophyta > Magnoliopsida > Solanales > Solanaceae > Solanum > Solanum habrochaites. The sequence continues at coordinate 16,717,195 of JAKWJA010002497.1, forward strand.
GAGCTTATCAATGATCTAGATGGGCACACCTGCGAACCTGCATAAAGAAAATATCATGCATGGGAAAAGGTAAGTACTTGTGACCTTAAAAGCCCTCTCGTGCATGACCTCTTGTTGAAGCCAAGCAAAGTCCACCTCAAACTCGGCTATCATCGCCGATATCAATATTGCACAATCCCATGTGACTATATTATCAGCGGCTGTGGGGAAAGGTAGTGGCGGACAATCAACCATCAGAACTTTGCCATGAAGGTCAGGTTAGCCTTCTTGATGGCTCCCTTCACCTTACTCACCTAATCAACACCCTCTCCATCAAAAGAAAAGTGCAAGGCCATCCACCTCTTTGTGGTCTCTCTCAGCGATTGGGCTATGCAATGAACTAAAGAATGACCATCGTTGCAATTTGCCACCAGAGTACTCAACTCGGCGGTGGAGGGGTCCGTTTGGCATCAATATATCCCGTATAGATATTGTGGATGGCAGGCAAGAGAGGAGATTCAACTTGGCCCACGTACTCGAACATGCCCCAGTGGGGTCATGTTCAGCGGGGGCAGCCCTCCATATCAATGTGTATGCAGTAGCCATGTTGGAGGGCATTACAACTATTGGACAACTCTTAACTATAACGGCCAAAGAATGCGTTTGTCCACTTCAGTCGGGTGTTGTCTGGTGAAGAGCGAGATGTGATGCTTTGGCAAAGTAGGGAGACTCGCCGTAATGACAGGGAATCCCCAATGTAAGGGTCCGGTATCATGACTCCGTTATGTGCAGAAAAATTTTTGTGTCTGGAATAAACTTATACTTCCCGTCGACACACCACCGGTTGGCTGTAGGAAGGAGGAAACCAGTGGAGAGCATAGTCGGTGAGCAGGGGGTGGATTAGAACTGTCAGCCCATCAGACGACTGGCAGGAATGTGCAGTTGTGGCGGGTTTGGGGTATTGCTAGGGACTCAGCACACTTGGAGGCTTTCCTCCGACCACGAAACTCTAAGGAGACCCGACGATCCTTTTAATGCGTAGCTGAACCAGAAGGTGTGCCGGTCAGTGTGCGATCCTCATCAGACTAGGAGAAAGTGACTAGACGGACGCCACCTTTTGGGTGTATAACTCTGCAGCACAAGCGCTCAGGAGAGGGTGGACTGGGGAAGTCTGGGGGCACGTTATTCGGGGGTCACGCTCATATCGAGCCAATTGATAGGCGGCAGAAGGGGCGACATACCTTGATCGCCCACGTGCATAGACTCGATCTTGTTTTGGTGCCATTAGAGATAGTACCTATAAGGAATAAATATTAGTACTAGAAGGAGAAAACAAGATAAGCAAAACAACACAAAATAAATAAAAGAGTTCAGATGCAATGACATTTCTATAGTAACAGTGAAACACGATATACCAGTTGACAGCTCGTCGTGAGTACGACGGACCATCATAGGGTCCGTCATGTCTTTTTTGAACTATGTTTATGTGGAGACCCTTGAAGGAAAGTCTCTGTCACTTATGACTGATAAGATGGAAAAACAACCCGTGAGGGATGAGATCCGTCATCGATGTCCGCGTGCGGGACCACTAAGAAGAAGTATGGGGACCTTAGGATAGGGTATGATGACCAGTAAGGAAGGTTTTTTGTGCAGGAGGACGGAATCGTCGAGGGTATGATGGTCCGTCGTAGGTGTCTGTCAGAAGACACTTGCAAAAAGTTGGAGACCCTTTGGATTAGGGTCTCTGACAACCAGAACAGTTGTGCAGGATGGACCATCGAGGGTATGACATTCCGTTGTACATGTCCGTAAGAGGACACATAGAAAAAGTGAGAGACCTTTAGAAATAGGGTCACTGACAACCAGAATGGTTGTGCAAGACGGACCGTTGTGGGAACGACGGTCCATCGCATATGTCCGTTGGAGGACACTTAGAAAAAGTGAGAGACCCTTAGGAATAGGGTCTCTGACAACTAGAACGGTTGTGCAGGAAGGTCCGTTGTGGGAACGACGGTCCATCGCATGTGTCCATTGGTTGACACTTGAAGAAAATTTGACAGTGGGGTGTTAGGGATGTTGGGACGGACCCTATGACGGTCCGTCATCGGTGTCTTGTTCTGTCAATCAGTGACAGAACTGGGGATGCCATAATCATCCCCTATAAACCAAATTGAATTTTAGTGTTTTAAACCTAAATGTATCTAACCCAAGTACCTAGTAAACTAGCAATGCCTAAAGCACCCTATTTCTGAGTTTTTTTAACACGAAATTTTCGAGGAGGATCTTAGCCTAGGTTCGACCATTGAAATGTTTTTTAAAGAATGACCCTATCAATAAGAAATAGGCTAATACTAATTGATAAACAAAAATGCAATGAAATGGGTTACCAGATGGAAAGGATACAACCTGAGAATTTGGCAATAACACGCAAGGAACGGTACTGGATGATCAAGTTTAGAAGAACCACAACAGTAGACTCCTGACTAATAGAGAGTTGATTTTAGGAATTGCGGTAATTTGGGAACATGATCGTTTCAAAGAGAGGTAGGACATTGGAAGTTTAAAACGGGATGGGAAATGGCGGAGAGGGCCGGAAATGAGTGAATGAAATGAAGGGGGGGGTTTTTAAATGTCAAGAATTTTGTAAAAAAAAAACCCAGCCAGGTCAGGTCGCCTACGCTTCATTAATGACGCGACGAGTCCCCGAGCGGGCTAAGCCAGTTGTGGACGGTCCTTCATTGGTTTCCGTCGCGCTTCTGTGACCTAATTTGATAATACATGGAAAGACGTACTGCACGATGGATTATACATAATTTCTTTGGATTGGTTATGCCTGACCCAAATTTTAAACACCCATAGTAGAAAATGACTACCATTACTAGAAAAGAAACTATAAGTATTAGGTGCCTCCCACAAGCGCCTGACGTTTTTAAAGTCGCGGCACGGAACTGCTGAGGACTTGATTACTCAGCACTCATCAGATGGATTCCTCCAATCATTCATTCGCCGCTTCAGCATGCCCGAAATAGATTTTTATGCATTGTCCATTCACCATTGAACCGCCCCCAGCTCCTTAGTTACCCAAATCAAATGCTCCAATGAGGGAATAGTTGGTAACAAAGTAGGACTAGTCCATTTGCAACTTGAGCTTTTCCCGGGAGGACACAAGCAACATACGAATGTATAAAAGCACCAAATCCCCAAACCATAAACTCTAGTTTTTCACTTTTAGGTCATCTTGCTTCTTCATCTTTTTTTGTCGGAATAACAGATACCGCTTGGAGTCACCCTCTGCTTATAGACCTACAAAGGTGGAGGACACTTTTTCATGGTTCAACCAAAATTTCTCTGCCCCTTTTCCATATCAACTAAGGAGCTACCCGTAGGCAAGGGAATGGACTTCCACAAGAATAATAGGACTTTAAATCGACTTCACAATCAAGGAATAACAATCAAGTTAAAAATCTGAATGAATCCACTTTTCTAGCAATCGTTGTGGGAGTTTGTGGGTTGGTTGAGTATCCCTAATAGGCCTTTCACTGCTTCGATAGGCCATTAGAAGTCGATTATCGCAGTGGTCTTTGCGGTAACCAAAACCCAACTTCTGGTTAAATTGAGAGGGGAATGAGATTCATGCTTGCCCCCAGATCACATAATGCTTTCGCAAAATGTAATGACCCGACTATACAAGGAATAGTGATTATGTTCACCTGGTCTTATTTCTTTCTGGTGACTGAGAAATTTTCTGGTAGCAATTAGCACTCCTGCTTTTTCTGTATTTTTTTTCTATCATTCATCCCCAAATTGATTTTAAGTATTCTTTTTTTCGTAACCAGATCTTTAATAAAACTTGGCAGAACCGGGCATTTGTTCTAGAGCTTCTACAAAGGGGACATTGATAGAAAGCTGCTTCAACATTTTATAAAACATTGATATGTACCATCCGCGGTGGTATTTTTCACACCTAATCATTGAGGAAAGGGGGGGTGCGTTGTCTAGGCATGGGACGTACCTTTACTGGTGCTTTCGCATCTTGTCCAGTGCTATCTTCTGCTCACCAATACCCTCTTACCACCGCTAGTCATTATCCGGTTCACCGTGTTTCTCATTAGGACAGCCTCGGGGCGTCAATGGTTTTTTGCTTAACCACCGCCGAGTTAGTGACGTTCCATACAATGTGCATCATTTTTTCGGATTTTGAGACAGTGTTGATAGGAAGAGTCCCGCGTTGTCGTGTGTCACAATCGCCAGATAATTGGGCCATTTTGCCAAATAGATCTGCTTAATCGAATTGCATGTATATCGCTTTCTGCCTCAATTACCCGCTAAATCACTCCTTAACTCTTTAAGGTACTCATCATTAGCACGAACCTCCTCAACAAATGTGTGCAACAGTCCTCAACTCGCACCCTACTATCTCACCATACCTAGGAGTAACTTCACGATTTTTGAGGAGGGACATAGGGCACATCCTATCAGTTCTGTTGACCATAGGTACCACTGTTCAAGCCAGTGTTGTCGTGGTTGTAGGTTCCACCGCGACATAATGACCCTCACGGTATTATTACCAATATCCACCTTGGTTTCCTTGACATTGCGCCAATTATCCTAATTGAGCTTGGGCTCGGTTGGAAATCCCCCGTATGCTTAATACTCTATAGGGAATCCTCCGCATAATAGCATAATCAGGTGGGGATGGTGTTGTAGACAAGTAGTAACTGCATTTATATTTTCTGCCCCCCAGTGATATGTTCTAATACCAACCCAAGATCAGTTTCTCATCTGAGCCATCCTCTTCCGAATTCATCTGAGGGTGGGGTGTGAGTGGATTGCACTGCGAAGGTATTTATCCCAGATCTGACTCCTAGTAATCCAACTTTATTGTTCCAGAGATTTTCTCTAAATATTCAACAATCAAAGCATAAGGACACTCCCCATATAGAACTCTTGCTATAGTATCAACACCCGCTTTATTTATTAATCATCCTTTCCCGATTAGTTAGAAGTATATTCCTTCATCATGACTCATCATCATACGGTTGATGGGGATACTTCTAAAAAATGAAGTAATCTATCCCCAGAATTACTAACTGACTCTCCTGGTCGTGCAACCAAAGTTGTTCCCACTCTGTATTTGTAGTTTAGTTTTTGGAGACCACGGTAGTAGAAGAGTAGCGTTGATATTATATGTCCCTTAGTGAGTTCCAAGTAAATTGATTATAGGGAGATCACTAACCAAATAGCAATGCTCTCCTGTCAGAAGAGAGGGAAACCACTCTTAGACTTATTACATCTAAGTCCAATTCAGGCCTCCCTACACAGCTTTGACACCACTGCCTTTACCTAGCTATATGGGCATATGGATCCTCAGATCGGGTAGCCTGAAAAACAAACCTGTGGCAGTGAGAATTGCATCAGGGTACTAGTTAACCACAAAGGTGTGGCCTATTGGTAGAGGAGCACAGACAGACGTGGCCCATCGGAGTCTTCTATATTGTCCATAGCCTCTGTGTTGTAGGATTTTTGGGGCGTGGAGCGGATTTTGTCCTCTCAGTTGGTGTTCACTCGGAGAATCGGGTTTGCGGTAACAACTGACTATAAACATCGACCGGAGTGGGATGTTTTGGGTTGTGGATTATAATCATTGATGACCAAGTTTCGACTCGGTGCGTAGGTACGCTTAATTCGTGATCGTAGGGGAAACAAGAGGTTCTATTCATCTCGTGAGTTTAATCCAAGGAATATAGTTCTTTACGACATCAAAAACAATAAACAAAAGTAGAATATAATTCTCCCACTCAGAAAAATATTGACTATATTTTAGTAATAAGTTTATTTAATCTAAACAATACTTTCCCGGAGCGGCACCAAAATTTGATACGATCAAATATTCTCAAATAAGAAATTTAAAGCGGTCGTATCAATTAAATAACCCTACTAATGAGGTTAGGATCGTTTCCACGAGGAGGAAATAGTTCAAACTTAACTTCAATCGATTCTTACACTATTTAGTAATTATTTCACTTGGAAAACAAGACAATAAACGAGGGTTTTTACTTCTAAATGAATTAAAAATAACTACATAAATTAAAGGAGACAACTAACAGATGCAAATGTTGGAGTTTAAGCAACTAACAAAGTAGACTAGGGTACTGTCCACACAGGTGTCTCCAATTGTAATTTCTAACATAAAAAATTCTTTCCTAGTATCTTGAAAGCAAAGAGTGAAACTATGTAGTTCTAAATCCTTGGTCCGGAATCTAGAAAAATTCACTCCGCACTTTGTCGGCGACATACTGTTGATATAGTAACCCTTACCTGGTAATCATATTAAGCATTGTATTCGCATATTTGGACTAAGTTATTACCTCCGTACCAATCCAATACTAGCCTAGTAGACAGTAATAACTAAATCTATGTGATATTCTTTTTCTATTATCAAAGCCTTGGTCCGCAAGTAGCATTAAGGGGAAGTTCTAACGTTGGCCCATCCGGTTAACAAAAGGACTTCTAAGAGAAAGAATTATCAATACATACAAGACACTATTCTAGATTTGTTATTTAGTTAGGTTTTACCTCATTATTCACCTATTGTTCCCACAACTCTAGTAATGGAGTTTAGTTACCCATAGTGATAATCACAATATTCAAATATGTAATATAATAATTCATGCACTTACTTCAATGAGAAAGAATAAAATCCAAAAATTCACTTTATTAATCAACAAAATCACCAACAATGAATTACTAAAATTAATCGAAGACTAAAGATTCTCCAAAAGTGTAATAATAATCACAAAGTCTAATCCATAAAAGAAGCTAAAATAACAAAGAGTCAAACCCCCAAAGTGAGGTTTTTTTGAACTATTTATAAAAAAACAAAAACCTAATTAAAGAAGGACTCTATTTGCTGAAAATTTGTCAAAACGCAGCTGGGTCGATAGACCAGGTGACGGGTCGTCGTGGTCACGACGGTCCGTCATGGACTCCGTCGTCCCATAGTTTGCAAATTATTCTGTTGCTCTCTTCATTACCCTCGACGGCAGGTCTCTGTTCCATAACACTTAAACTCTTGGAATGAGGGTACTTGGACTACTTTGATCTTCATGACGAACCAGCAGGACGGACCGTCATGGCTACGATGGTACGTCACACACTTCGTAGCCCCACACTTGCTTAGACTTCACCATCTTCCTTCAGCAGCTTCACAACGATGCCACCTACGGACCGTCACAGGCACGACTGACCGTCACAAGCTCTGTAGGTGGTACTTTTCTACATTTCTTGCTCAAAAACTTCAGCGTTCATCTTTAGATAAATTTCATGCAAATAAAGAGAAACGTACGTAAAAGTTACTACAAAAAGGATTTTGGACAGACACTAAACATAAGGGAAAAGCATTAAAAATACCGTGAAACCACGGTGTATCAGTAGGCATCATCAATCAATTCGATACCACTTTATAATATAAGAAATGAATAGTATGATTATGCATTAAATCACTCACTTCTCAACCCTTGGACTCTCTTTCAACACCTTCTATTTAGACTAATTCTATGAATACTAACCACTTTACCAACAACTAGCACATTCGGGTTTTATTAGATCATAGCCTAACATGCTAACCTTATCAGGTAATTCTTATTACTACCACCTTTATTTCCTACCAGTCAATCATGTAGTGCACTTAATTCTTATCACCTTGTCTAACCAAGACCACATAATCTTGTTCCCTCAAATCTAACCTCAACTCACTCTCTTCTTGTACCTGTCCAAAAAAACACCTCTCACTACCACCATTCACCCCTAGAACACCTTGACCTTTCCCTATTTCCCAAAAGTATACATTATAGAACACATCCACAGGACCACATATTCACATGTATATACATAAATCAACCTACACAAGACCATGAACGGTTTCACACACACCCAATAAGAAATATGAAAAGCTTTAACATACATATTTATTGCAATTAGTTGTTCATCTCACGAAATCAAATTCAATGGTCCTCCCACACGACCCAAACCTAAACAGTTAGCTTATCAGAATGCGGAAATCTAATTCCATAGTTGTGTCAAAACATGGCAACCTAATCCAATAGTTGTGCCAGAACATGGCAACCCGATCCAATATGTGTGCTTTAACATTGTAACCTGATCGAAGTTAGCTTGTCAGAACATGGCAATTTTATCCCTAATCACACAACAATCACAATCACAAGTACATCATTAAGATCATACATTTAAGTCGTGATATCAGAGTATTGCTAATTTATATATCTTATTTTTGAAAAGTGTGATTAGCATTGTAACATGCATACACATAGATGTATCATAAGAAGCACGAATGAGCATATATCACACAATCATAGAATCACAACCATAACCTACGAATTACTCCTCAATTCTTAACATGCAATAAACGAAGTTCATCCCTAGCTCTTCATTAGGGTTCGTTATTTGGGTTTAATCCTAATTTACCAAACTCGTCAATTTAACGACTTCACTTGATCGAACATATAGTACACGTATAATCTTGTTCCACCATACTGAATACCCTTATTTTAAAGAAATTTTATTCAAGAACCAACTCTAAAAACCTCGATAGGTCATCAAAGTTGCTACTTAAGTACTAACACAATTACGTTGAGCTATAATAATTTGTCACGGAATTGACTCGGTGCACAAAGTTCTACACACAATTCATATTATTGATTTCATATATTACATAGTAAGCACACATTTACAAATACTCAAGGCATAAAACCTAACCTATCTGGGCGCCAAGTAGTTGCACAAGTTTTTTTATTTTGTTCCTAGCTTTTCCAGACTCACTACAGTGAATTTGTCCAAGAATTGACAACATTTTTCCATCCCAAGCAAGAAAGCTCTTCTCCTTCTTTCCCAAGCTTAAAATATTTTTTTCTAAGGTTTCTAGGGTTATTTATGACTTTTCTAGGTATTTTAGAAAGATGGAAAAAATAACATTTCTCATAATTGCATTATGTTCCACCTATCTACCTCGATGTAGTAGAACAGGGTCCAAATATTTTTGTGGATTTTTGACCTTCTTAAATAATGACGGTTTGGGTTGTTACATAGTTAATCCTTCCCACTATGTGATTAGACAACTCTTACCCCGTCATTCGTATCAGGGGAGTTGACATTACTATGAAATCTACTGCCATCAATGAGGCCTTGGAGGTAGCGGGGTTCTCGGACTCTTGTACAAGGCCAAGATAAGGTATATGGATCTAAAGTGCCTGAGAGATACTCTATTTTAGCTTGAGCATCGGTATCAGGTCTAGTGGGCTACTTTACATGGAATTACTAGCACTGATTGATCAGTTAATGATAAGAGGTTGATGTACTTTGTGACTAGTAGGTTGTGCTCGTCGAGCTACTGCACCAACGTAACCCTTCCCTTGGGCTTGGTGGTGGTGTGTTTCATGCAGGGTAATGAGTTGAATGAGAGGGAATAAATTATTTCGAAGTAGAATATGTTCTACCTAGACAACAATAAGGTCGGGTGGGAGTACTACTATTTGATGTTGGGACAATATTTCCTATGGATTTCCCTTTCACTTTCTTTTGGTTAGAGAAGGTTATACTTCCTATCATAAGGAAATTACCACTAGGATTTGCCATGGATGTATCTTTCAGTGATGTCTAGATCAATGACTGCATAATTGTCTTCTCAATATCGGGAAAGTTTATGTATATTCTCTCGTCCTCTATATCTATGTGCTCCTCATTTGTCTTAGCACCTCATCAATATGTTTAATCAATAGCTTCGCCTTTCAAAGTTGTAACCTCAGAGGTATCCCCCTTCCTACTATTACAAACCTCATCTCTAGTAGTGAGAGTGTAAACGGAAGTCTAATGGGGGTTCAATGAAGATAAGATAGTAGCCTCAATCATCAATAGGTTAGATCTCTCTACTTGGGTCTCCTTCACATCAATTGGATGGGCCAGATGCCCCATTTTCGAGATCATCACTAGAGTAATATTGGTTTGTTCAGAGGAAGTGGATGTTCCTGGAGCATGTGAAGAAGAGATAGGGGCAGAAGTACCTGAAGGCCCTGGAGGCTAGAGTAGGCAAAGATTCCTCTACATGTATCGAATATATATACACCTACGGGGATGTATCCACCTGAGATGCCTTCCTTCTGCCAGCCTCCTCACGAGTGTATTCGGCCTTAACACACAAGACGTCAGTGGAGGAAGACGAGGTAACCTTAATATATCTCGTATCGTGTGAAGGAACTTCAGCACGCTAATACAATTCAGCCATCAGGACATAGAAGGACAAAGAGGTCCGCCTCTACTTGGATCTCATGGCCATCTTATTCTCAAAAAGGAGTCTTATGTCGATGCTCCTACATTATATGATGGACCCAAGACATAACTCCTTAGGATCAAGTATTATAGACTCATATTGGGATGAATTGGAAGTGTTGCTAATAAAGGCAGACAAAAACTGCGCAACAATACTCTAGTCCCTCATCTCAATAGGGGCTCCCATCTTGATCCACCTCGTGGTGGTATCGAGAATCAGAGGTGCGAGCAAAACGTTCAAATTGACTAAGGATTGAGCAATAGGCAATCCAATATACGGGTGTGTAGAATGCAGAGCTCTACCCAATACTATGTTTATTCACTCACTAATGCACCCATTTTCCTTTCCTCCTACCATGACAAACTTCACCGTTCTGAACTCGCTCGCCTCATTCTTGCTCTTTGGCACAAACTCACTAAAGGATGTATAGACCTCTCAGACCCATAAAGGAATGTAAGGGCATTGGGGCCTCGTAAACTAATCAAACAAATGGTAGTTAAGGGTGTCCTTCACATCTGAGTATTTTCCCCCAAGGCCCTCAGTGGATAATATCTTCTACTCGAACATGGTTCGCAAACCATCACATTTAAATATTTTGAGAAGACTGGGCGGAGGGATGACTAGTGGCACAAAAGACACAGGAGTTACCTGAGTTGGCACTGAGTCTGCTAATTTTGAATTTGGAGGGACCCTGGCAGAGTCAGGGCTAGATCAAGCTCGAATTTCAGCCACTGAGATAACAATGCTTGGTCATCCCGGAGCCAGGTTGAGATAAAGCATCCTAGGAGAAAGTGGTCTCTTTGTTATAAATGGGTCTATTTCTTTTGCCTTTGTCTCCACGCATATAATATTTCCTCCCTATTAGGCCGGATTCAACCCCTCATTAATTGCTATACACCGTGCTCATTTCTGAGGCGACATGTCAATGTTTGTTGCACCATACTACAAGACAATGAGAAAAATTCAGACAGAATTCAATAAAAATCAAATATATAAGTTGCAGACAAACTCGCCGATCAACTTAGTGAGTCTTCGAATCACTTTGGCAAGATAGAATAGGCTCGCCAAAAGGATTGTCTCAAAAATTTTAGAAAAATTTGGAATGAAAGTAATAGTAAAGGCCTTTCGGTGAGCAAGGACTAGCCGACCGAAAGTTGCAGTGCAAAGGGGCTTAAGGGTTGTAGCAAAAAGGGCGATCATCAGTAAGACTTTTGGCGAGTCACTAAGTTCCTTTGGCAAACTTAGGCTTCCCTCCGGAAGTTACATAACCCAATAACGTATAAAGCATGAAATTAAGGCGAGATGGGGACCTTCGGCGAACCACCAAGTGGTTTGGCATTCTAAACCCAGTTCACCAGATGACCTAACATGCCTTCTTTGTCAAATTCAACCCTGCAACCACCTAAAATAAATGCAAAGAATGCACTGGATATATTAAAGCAATACCCATAACACCTATTACCCCGGTATATACTTAAACATCTCCTGATTTTTCCAAATTTGGCCATCTAAAAACTTTTTCCCTTAAGAATGACGTCACCCACTCTATCATAGGGTAAATTACATCATTGGCACAACTACCGGTTACTCAGACTTCACCCAACTAAACTAAAAAATAATGCAAACACAAAACCACAAGATTTAATTCTTTTTAAAGCACAAACTTATGGGATTTGAACATTCAAAACATTACGTGCAAGACTATCAAATTAAAAAACATGAAATCCAACATACTAGCCCTATAAGAGAGACCTAGCACACTTCAATAAGATAAAATTATTGCAAAAGAGTACAAACCTTAAAGATAAAAATGGGGTTCGGAAAACCAACCTTCGATGCCGAATAAAAAAGACTAAAGTGCAAGGCGGTAATGTAATCCTAATACTGATCACCAATCAATGACTAACATTCTTTAGGAATGCAAAAATAATGAAAATACTAAATAGGTGTGAGTTTTTGAAGAATAAAAGTTAGGGAAAGTAATTTGGAATTTTAAACCTTTGTCCTTTTAAGAAACCATCAAAGTCTCTCCCATATGGCGACATTAATCATGATCGTTGATCCACTCGGTGACATGCTGAGTGGTAACTTACCTAACCAAGTTTCATAGGACTTCAAGTAAATTTGGGGTCTCAACGGCAGACTATATCATAATCACTGACCTATTTAACAATTCGCCAATAACTTCCTAGACTCGCTGAGTTTTACATACTCCATTTTGAAGTTGTCTTAAGTCCAACGATGGTCTAGGTTGGGGTTGTCGAGCTCTTTGGTGATTCACCGACTGAACTTTTAGCTCGCCAACCTGCACGTTCCACACCTTAACCAGCACACAATACACACCATTATTTGAAACTATAAAACAAAGAAAATAAAACTTGGGTTGCCTCCGAAGCAGCACCTTACTTAAGGTCATGGAACGGCACAAGTCCACCTTCAAACCTCATTTTTGAGGTTGGCCATAGTGTCACTAGAAAATCCCCCTTGATGTGTCGGGTTTAAATGGGACGATACATGATCCATGAGGTTCTCGAGTAACTGGATGGATTTGGAGTGGGAGACAATCATTTGATTTATCATTTCAACATTCCCCCATAACTCTCCGAGTACTCTATCTTTCTCGTTGACTTTGTGGAGAATAAATGTGAGCATTACTTCGACTTGTCCATCCTAATTATTGATTATTCTTAGGTTTTCTCTGCTCATGAGGAGGAATATGTTGTTCTATTTTTTTACCCTGGTCTTCAATCTCCATAATATTTTTGGTTAACTCCTCTAGCTGAGTTAACAAACTGGCTAAGTTGAATTTCCTTTCTACTTCTTGGTTGGCCTCAACCATGTAATAAAGGAGTTGGGCTACTACCAAGTAAGGTTTTCATACAAGACCACCCAGAATAAGTTGATCAGTAAATTATTGATTCCGAGGACTAAGACTCTAGTAGATGTATTCCAGTAGAACTAAATCGGGAATCTCATGAGTTGGGAATTGCATCAACAATGTTGAAAACCTCATCTATGACTAGTGAATTTTCTTTTCTTATAATTACTTGAAGGTTAGAGTGTTATCCTTGAACCTCATCATTTCTAATGGAAGTGTTCCATTTGGTCACAATAACTATTTAGACTCATTCTTCTTGTTTCAACACATACACAAATAAAACAAAAATAAAACTTAAATTAGTTCACTATAATTAATGAGAACAAGATTCAACTAAAATAAAATTCTAAACTAACACCACTTCGAGTTCGCGGCGCCATTTTTATTTCACATATCTTGACCCTTCATCCAATACTAAGTGTCAACGATCGTTCAATAGTAATATAACCTAACTATGTGAGTTAGGGTCGAATCCCAATGAAGTGGTTTGTAATTGAGAATCAATAGGTAAGTAAGAATATGCTCAAGTCAATCATAGCTAAAAAGTATTACAAAGAAAAACATATTTCAAGTTTGGGGGTGACACAACTGTCAAATATCAAGTTTTTTTTTTCAATTATCAACTAAAATAGAAAATAATACAAAAATAAAACCATGGAGAAGGTATTCTTGGGATGTGAATGGATTATGGGCTAAGGTAGATAACCAGGTAACTACAATTAATAGTAAATAGATGTAAATTAGTGAATAAGATAGACTTTAGTGGGATAAACTTTCTTTTGAAAAATCTACCCCGAATCAAATTGGTTTCTCTCAAACACCAATAAGTAGCTATTAAGCACGACCTTTGCTTTATTCCATTAACTTTCTCGAGATATATGTGTGGAAAAGGATTTAGGATTTACTCTCTCGAGATGAAATCATGACAACCCAATAACCACAGATCATTGACTAAGTAATTTTATTTTAAAACCTCTCGCTCACACAAAAAAAAATACGAAGTTAGGATTGTATTTGCAACCACAAACCATTAAGTGCAACCTGAATTACTAAATGAAAGCACCTTTAAAAAGCATTTACACTATTATTTAAAATTACCCATAAGTTATATCAACCCATAATCACATAATCACATCCAAAGAATTGGTGTTTAATTTAGACATAGTAAGAAGGTAAAAATTGTTACCAAGTTGTGTTTCCATCAACAGGGTACAGATTAATAGTCTTTACAAAGATCTAATAGGAAGAATATTCAACACCCACTTCCAATTTCCTAGAAATGGAAATATTTAAATCTTCAAAGCTAAGGGAAAATGTCTGCAAAAACTCAATTCTAAGTCACTACTTGAAAATTGAATAGTAACATTGATAGAATTTAAATTGTATACAAAAAAAAGAATTTAAAAATGTATTTATAGCAGCCGGAAAATGTGCTTCGAAGGACCATTAAATGCAATAAGTCAGGATCATCAATTCTCCCTTTGGCCAATTTCGTTGCCTTTTTGCTTAGCCTTCAGCATCTTTAAAAAAATTTTAGCTTGGGCAATATGGCACTGCATTGCGGAACCACCCGACAACTTGTCAAATGCTCCTTTCTATCACTAAATCAATTGTCTCCTTCAGGGCTCGAAAACTAGAACATCATTTGATATGCAGCTAACTCAACTCTCTCAGTGCCAACCACATGCATCACATTGAACACCTTCTTCAATTCTTCTTAAAAGTTTTTTAGACCTTCAGTAGTGCTTAAACAGGTGAAGCTAGGAGGATTCATTCTAAGAAACTCACGAACCCTCCAGGTGTTAGCCTCTTTTTGTTGAGCTCCTCTATGTTGCCCGACTTGGTTGGGTAGTACTTGACTTAGCATCCGAATAGCTTCCCGAAGCTTAGCATTAGTAACCTCTCCTTAGGGTTGAACATCAAGTGCACTGGGTAAAACTTGTTCATCAATATTTTTCCTTGTTGGTTGACCTCTGATTGCTCTTCATGGAGGCACAATGATTTGAAACATGCGAAAGAACAAATTATAGAGAGAATTTTAAGAGATAAAGTCTAACAAACAAAAGAATGTGAAGATGTGAGATGTTCTCAAATATTGTAGCCTCCTAATCATAGATGTGGCACGCTTCACACAAATGACTAAGACTCTACGGACACGACTTCATAGACTCCCCAAGACTATTGAACCCGACTCTAATATTAAGTTTGTCACACCCCGAGCCTACATCCTGGGCGGGACTTGCACCCTGTGACCATTGTTGGCCTCGAGAGAACCCTTGATTGACTCATTTAACTAAGCAGAAGACTTAACTCAACTAAATAGGAACAGTATGAACATTCTCAAGCAAAAATACTAAACATAAAATAATCTATCCAAAGTGGCACTTGAGTCTCAAAGTTAAAACAACTGTAATGCAAGATAAAGAAACATCAACTGAACAATCTAGCTGACTATCAGTCTATGAAACCTCTAATAACTAAGATGGATCTTGGAAAAAACCCAACAACATCTTAGTGAACTAAACTATAAAATAATAAAATGGATCCTCCGGAAAGTAGGGAGGCTCAACAATTAGAAATCTGTAGTGCTAAACAAGATCAACGATGCACTGGATGTCGATCCTTGTTACCCGCGTCTGCATCTTGATATGATGCAATCCAACACGAATCAGTTAATTAAATGTACGACTATGTAAGTTGGAAAACTAAGCAACATATTAATCTTGAAATGGAGTAAAAAGAACACTTACCTTGGTTTTACTTAACTCATGACCTAGTAACTCTTATTCAATATACACAGTATAAAAGTAATTGCATTATCAAGAAATGTTAACTCAAAACATCTTGTAAACTCTTAATGTATACAAGGATACAAATAATAGCTAATGCAATAAATACACATAACTAGTTTTCAGGAAAACATACTTCTATGGGATCTTCTCTAACGAACAACCATCACGTAAGAGTTATAGTGATGATACAATATTATTCGGCCCACACTTCCCGGCTATCCTAACCTTGCCAGGGTACAGGACTTGTACTACCTAATGGATTCACTAGTATACTATGAAAGGGGTTGATTTCAAAAGTTTGACCCTCTTCTACCCATGGTGGCTGCATGATTTTCATGGAGACTTTACTTAATAAGAACTCGCATCCCCACATCGGTGCTTAATACTACTCATATATATTTATATATTATTTTATATATATTTTGTGTGTGGTGTGTTTATGTATTTATATATCTACTATCTATTTAATTTATATACTATATATATATATATAATATATATTCAGACAGATCGTTAGATAGATAGATAGATATAGATATAGATATACACACACACAAGATTTTTTATGTTTTCTCAAAACATATTTATTTTCTGAATTGAGATTAGTGATCAAAACATCACTTTAAAATGTCTCTTGGAAATCATGGTTTTCCCATTCTTTTACTAAACTAGTCATAGACTCTGTGGAAGTCTAGCTTCCTTTCTATCTCAAAGGTTTGAACACATTTAGTATAAACTCTTAGGGACTACTTAGTTCACTTATAACTCTTGAGACGTGAAATCAACTTGATACTCTTTGCTTACTTGAAACTTATGTATTATGGAATACTTAGTTTTCTTATAGATTTTGAGAAGTTAACTCAACTCGTTGCTGGAACCTGAGAACAAATTTACTAAATTCGTTTAAGACTCTGGAAATACTTTAGAAACTTACTTTGACTTGCTTCTTAGATTTTAGATTTAACTTTGATCTTGACTTCCCTTGAATTGAATTATGCATTTAAGGTTTGGATTTGAGTTATTCGATGATTTCTAGGTATTTAGAAATCATTTGAAGTAATTAGAATCATTTATGGATGTTAATATACGTTGGAAGCACTTAAAAGCACTACGATAAAAATTGGGCGAAAAACACCTGGTTAGGCGTACTGTTGGCGCGCCGCGCCAGCCTCAGTTGATTGTAGCTTGATTCTAGCACAATGGTGGCGCCCTGTGCCAAGCCTTGGCTAAATGAGGCCAATTTATGGTGCACTGCAGGCCCGCCGGGCCTGCCTTACCCAAGTATGTCCGACAAATTTTTCAATTCGATTTTCATCTCCAAACTCTCCAAACCTTCCTAGTTATTTCACCAAAGGATGGGGAATATTTGTAATATCAATAAATTCTGAATTTAACCCAAAATAACTCGGAAAAACAAGAAAATAACCAATAATGGAATCCAACAAATCAACCAACAAGAAATTAAAACTTGCCTTCAAGAATTTATTAATTTCCAACATGAAATTAATTCATAAACTTGCTAATTTGAAACAAATTGGTGTGTCAATGAATTAATCCATGAAGAAAGATACCACATACTCTAATAGGGATCACACTTACGAAATCTACAAATCAATCTTGGCTTTCCTTGAAGAATTCTTGATCTTCTCATATTTTCTCTTTTTTTTTTCTCCTCTTTCAAAACCCTAACTTGTTTTCTAACAGTGTGAACCAAATAGGATCATCTTAGACCCCAACTTATTTACCCAAAATTGAAATTAACTAATTGGGTAGGGAAAACACCAAAACACCCTTTCGAAATCTGAATTGGACTTTCCTTAGTCCAATAGCCCAACTTCCAAAAGTCATATCTCCCTCATACGACCTCAAAATTTCACAAACCTGGCGCCGTTGGAAATATCATCCCAAGATATTTTGATCCATATAAATAACTCACACTAACTCCTCCTGAGCTAAAAGTTATGGCCATTTGAAAATGACCAAAACTCACTTTTAAACATCTAGAAAGTTCCTGATTTCCCTATTTATTTCCAAAAATGATTATTCTTGGTTTGTTATCTTATTCTTAGTTATTTCATGTTACTAGATGTTACAATATCTCCCCCTTGGGAACATTCGTCCTTGAATGAGAATTATTTCACTAAGCTAAATATAGTAACATGATTTAAACACTTAACAACCAAAACAAGTAATAACATGCTACACATAGTCTTATAAAGTGATAAAAGAACACATTAATGCCTTGATCCGCATTCACTTCTGACTCAAAGAGATGTGGATATGTCTTCTTCATATCCTCCTCAGCTTTCCAAGTAACTTTTTTAACGAATTGGTTTCTCCAAAGGACCTTGACTGACGCAACCTCTTTTGTCCTTGTCTTGCAAACTTGACGATCCAAAATTCGAACCGGAACATCTTCATAGGATAAGTTATCCTCAATCCCAACATTCTCAGTTTGTAAAATCAATGAAGGATAACCCAAGGATAGTGCGCTCTGCTTGTCAATACGTGTGAGGATGAAAAGCAGTGGTTAAGTTCACATTCGAACCCAAACCTTTCTCGAAGGATTTTCATAATTGTGCAGTAAATTTTCACCTCTACCTGAAATAATAGAGACCATAGCTCCATAGATTCTTACCACTTCTTAAAGAATCAACTTAGCTTACTCGTCGCCGAATAGGTAGTCTTTTATGTCAAGAAATGAGCTGATTTTGTCATTCTATCGACAATCACCCAAATAGAATCATGTTTCCTGCGAGATCTTGGTTAGCGTGTGATAAAGTCCATATTAATCATATCTAACTTCCATTCAAGAAATTCTATATTCTGAGCTAAACCTACAGGCCTTTGGTGCTGTACTTTGACTTGCTGACAATTAGAGCATTTGGCAACAACCTCAGTAATATCTTTCTTCATGCCTTCCCACAAACATACCTCTCACAAATCGCGGTACATCTTGTTGGAATCCGAATGTATAAAGTATCTTGAGTTATGATGTTTCTCCACGATTCTTTCTTGGAGTTCATCATCTCTTGGTACACATAATATACCTTGATACTTCTGCACACAATCTCCCCCTAGTTCAAAAGCCAATACTCTTTGCATATGAACACCACCTTTTAGTCAAGCAAAATGGGATCTTGGTCTTGCTTCTCTTTAACCTCTGACACTAATGATCACTTAGCCCCATTGGTGACCGCTATTCCTCTTTCTGTGGAATCCATAAGTCTGACTCATAAACTTGCAAGTCTGTGCGCGTCTTTAGCTAACTCCTTTTTTCCTTTTTTATTATGGGCAGTACTACCCATGGACAACCTGTTTAAGGCATGAGTAACCACATAAGCCTTGCTTGGGTGGTAAAGAATAAATTCATAATCCTTGAGTAATTCTAACCACCTCCTTTGTATGAGATTGAGTTCCTTCTGAGTGAACACATATTGTAGGCTCTTGTGATCAGTGAATATGTCAACATGAACACAATATATGTATTGATGCCATATCTTCAAAGCAAACACTATTGTAGTCAATTCCAAGTCATGATTTGGATAGTTCTTCTCATGAACTTTCAATTGTCTAGAGGCATAACATATAATATTATCATTCTGCATCAACAAACTTCCCAAGCCCACTCTCAATGCATCACAATACACCACAAAACCTTGAGTACCCTCTGATAAGGTCAAAACCAGAGCGGTAATCAATCTCCTTTTCAATTCCTGAAAGCTTTTCTCACAAGCTTCAGACTCATGAAACTTGATGTCCTTCTAACTTAGCTTGGGTCCAAGGAGACGATATAGATGAAAACGCTTCCCAAGTCTCCTAGATAGCCAGCAAACCCAAGAAACTCCCTTATGTCTGTTTTTGGCAAGATGTTGGTTGTAAGGGTCACTCCTGAACTGTTTCTATCTTCTGAATTTCAACTCGAATCCCATCCCTGGAAACTATGTGGCCCAAGAAT
Source organism: Solanum habrochaites (assembly GCA_027704765.1). Lineage (NCBI taxonomy): Eukaryota > Viridiplantae > Streptophyta > Magnoliopsida > Solanales > Solanaceae > Solanum > Solanum habrochaites. The sequence continues at coordinate 16,737,144 of JAKWJA010002497.1, forward strand.
GCCACAGACTTACGCCAAAAATCGCACTTGGAGAACTTGGAATATAGCTTCTTATCTATTAGAGAAAAATAATCTTGAGGTGACTAGCATGATTTTATTCATTCCTTGAATAAACCAATATGTCATAAATTAAGATGATGACATACAGATCTAAGTAATGTTTGAAGACTCTGTTCATAAAATCCATTAATGTTGCAGGAGAATTGGTCAAACCAAAGAACATAACCACAAATTAATAATGCCCATACCTTATTCTAAAAGTTGTCTTCGGAATATCACATTTCCTAACTTTTAACTAACAATAGCCTGATTTGATGTCAATCTTGGAAAAGCAAGAAGCAACTTGAAGTTGATCAAAAATATCATCTATCCTTGGAAGAGGATATTTATTCTTGATGGTCACCTTATTCAATTGGCGGTAGTCTATACACATCTTAAGGGAACCATATTTCTTTATCAAAAACAAGACAGGAGCGCCCCGAGGTGAGACACTTGGTCTAATGAAACCATTATACAAAAAAACTTTCAATTGTTCTTTAACCTCTTTCAACTGTGCTGGTGTCATTCCATATGAAGAAATATAGACAGGAAGAGTATCTAGGATGATGTATATGCCGAAATCTATTTCTCTCTCAGGAGGAACTCCGGATGGATCATCAGGAAAGACTTCTAGAAACTCATTGATTATAGGAACTGAGTAAAGGGAAGGTACCTCAACACTTGAGTCATTAACTCGGACTAAGTGATAGTTACACCCTTTGGAAACTAACTTTCTTGCCTTTAGGTATTAAATGAAACGACCCTTAGGCACTGTTGAACTACTAGTCCACTCTATGACGGGATCATTAGGAATCTTTAACTTGACCACTTGAAAACTGCAATCTATTGATGCATAACAGGCATGAAGTCAGTCCATACCCAGAACGAAATCAAAATCTACCATGTCTAACTCTATTAAATCAACCCAAGTACTCTTGTGATTGATGGAAATAAGGCAATCACAATAGACTCTTTTTGCTAGAATGGATTCAACAACAGGTGTGGAAACACTGAATGGGTCGCTAAGTTTCTCAAGAGAAATATCATAGTTTATATCAACATAGGAGTTACAAAAGATAAACTCGCTTCTGGGTTTATCAATGCATAATTTAAAAGTCAAAGAATCTAATCATATTAGTGACAGCATCTAGCTAATTCTCTTGTTCATGGCAATTATTGAGAGCATGCAAGCATTTTGTTCCTTCGCCAACACCAGAAGTAGATTCCCTAGGTGCAACCCTATATGGTGGAGAAGCTGATGAAAAAATGAGCTTTATTGCCCTCATTACCACCGATTATATTACTCTTTTGACATTTTCTCATGAAAGTCCCGGTCTGACCGCATTTGAAACAATCTGCAGAGCCTTCACGACAAATACCAGAGTGATTTTTACCATACTTGGCACATGCATGAGGCTTACTACCTCACTGCGCTACACTACCCTGTGAGTAGGAAGGTTTAACTCTAGTATTTAACCGATTGTACTCACCTCTATTTCTGGGTGAAGGTGCACTAGAAGATGATGGTGCATGCCCATTCTGTGTTTAAACTTGTGGCAGACTCGTACCACCTTTTTGTTTCCCAAACTTATTCCCGTTCTTGGCCTTCTTATTTCTACAATCCTCTTTGTGCCTCAGCTTTCCCTCTTCAACTTCCTACACATAGACCATTAGCCTGTATATGTCCATGTCGCCAATAAACATTCCAACCCTACCTTCTTTACTTGATGAGGGTAGGAGGTTTTGGAGGGAAGAGGGTGAAGGCTGGAAAGTGGTTAGGAGTCACGAAAGTGGGGGTTGGGAGTGGGAGGGAGAGGTTACGGGGAATGTAGAAGGAGAATGTAAGTAGGAGGGGGTTACGGCCTAGATGAGGAGTCCGGGGGGGGGGTAAGAATTATTGAAGGTGGGTTGAAGTGGGCTACTGGGATTTGTGGAAGGGGTTGGGACTTGGGGTAGCTTGTGCGTGGAGCAAGGGATGTCTCCCTCCCCCCCCCTCTTCTCCCAACAAACTCATTCTACGACTCATATCCTTAACCATACCTGGAGCATAGCAAGATAGTTGGGTGATCTTCAAACCATACTCATCAACACTCAAAGAGTCCTATTTCAGGGCAAGGAACTCTCATAGCTTTTCTTCTTTCAATTCTCGAAGAAAGAACCACCCACAAGAAGGCTTCTTCAAAGAAGCCTTGCTTGGTTATGGTGCATCCTTAGCTTTACCATCCTTTGATTGATCAAACCAGGTTCTAGACACACTCTTCATTTGATATTAAACTGACTCAACTCTCTCAGTTCCAACCACATGCATCACATCAAACATCTTCTTCAACTCTTCTACAATTTTTTTTGGATCCTCATTAGTACTTAAATCGGTGAAGATAGTAGGATACATTTTCAGAAACTCATGAACCCTCGAACTGTTACCCTTTTCTTGTAGAGCTCCTCTATGTTTCCTAACTTGGTTAGTTACTACTTGATTTAGCATCCGGATAGCGTCCCAGAACTTAGAATTAGCAACCTCTCCTTTGGGTTGCACATCCAATGCATTGGGTAAATCTTTTTCCTCAACATTTCTCCTGGTTGTTTGAATTCTGATTGCTCTTTATGGAGGCACATTGATCTAAAATACGTAAAAGCACGAATTATAGAGATACTTTTTAGAGAAATTCTAACGCATGAAAGAATGTGAAGAAGTCAGATGTTCCTAAATGTTGTAGCCTCCTAATAATAGATGTGGCGTGCTTCACACCGATGACTAAGACTCTATCGACGCGACTTCATGGACTCCCAGGACTCTTGAACCTGGCTCTGATATCAAGTTTGTCTCGCTCCCAGCCTACATCTTGGGCGGGACTGGAACTTGGTTACCAGTGTTGGCCTCGAGCGAACCCTTTGTCTGGATCACTTAACTCAGTGGAACACTTAACTTAATAAAAAAATTAAGAACATTCCGAAGGGAAAATACTCAACATAGAATAATCTATCTAAAGTGCTAGTTGAGTCTCAAAGTTAAAACAAATGTAATGCAAGATAAAAGAGACATCAACTAAACAATCTAACTGACTATCTGTCTATGTAGCCTCTAATAACTGAGATGGATTTTAAGAAAACTCCCACCACATCCTAATGAACTAAACTAGAAATCAATAAAATTGATTATACAGAAAGCAATAGGCTCACCAATTAACTATGGAGTGCTCAACTGGATCAACGATGTGCGGGATGTCGATCCTCATTACCTGTGTCTACATCATGATACGATTTTGCCAACTGGCATCAGTTAATTGAATGTATGAGTGTGCGAGTTGGAAAACTAAGCAACATATTAAGCTTGAAAATGAGTAAGAAGAACACTTACCTTGGGTTTACTTAACTTATGACCTACTAACTCTTATTCAATATACGCAGTCTAAAAGTAATTGCAATATAAAGAAATGTTTACTAAAAACATCTTGTAAACTCTGAATGTGTACAAGGATATAAATAATATCTGAGATGCATATAGAAATACAAATAACTGATGTATATGAAAATACAATACTTCTATAGGAGCTTCTCTAACTGACAACCATCACTTAAGATCAATAGTGATGATACAACATTATTGAGCCCGCGCTGCCCGGCTGTCCTAACCTTGCCAGGGTATATGACCTGAAATGCTTAATGGATTTAGTAGTATACTATGAAAAGGGTTCATCTAAAAAGTATGACCCTCTTCTACCCATAGTGCCTACATGATTTTCATGGAGTCTTGAGTTAATAAGAACTACCATTCCCACATCGGTACTCAATACTACTCTCAAAATATATATATATACTGGCTCTTATATTTTTTTTAAAACATATAGATTCTGTGAATTGAGAATAGTGCTAAAAACTTAGCTTTAAAATCACTTTTGGAAATCATACTTTCCTCTTTCTTTTACTAATATATCCATATGCTCGGTTGAAGTCTAGCTTCCTTTCTTCCTCAAAAACTGAAAACATTTAGTTTAAACTCTTAGGGACTACTTAGTTCCCTTATATCTCTTGAGACGTGAACAACTTCATACTCTTTGCTTACTTGAAACTTAGCTCTTAAGGATTACTTAGTTCCCTTATAGATTTTGAGAATTTCACTGAACTCTTTGCTGGAACCTTAGAACAAATTTAAGGAATTCGTTTAAGTCTCTTGAAATACGTTAGAAATTTACTTTGACTTGCTTCTTAGCTTTTAGACTTGACTTTGATCTTGATTTTCCTTGAATTGAATTATGGATTCAAGGTTTGGATTTGAGTTCTTTGATGATTTCTAGGTATTTAGAAATCATTAGAAGTAATTAGTATCATTGGGGGATGTTAACGTACCTTAGAAGGACTTAAAAGAACTAAACTACAAAAACTAGGCAAAAAACGCCGGGTTTGGCATACTAAAGGTGTGTTGCGCCAGCTTCAGTTGACTGAGGCCTGATTATGGAACACTGGTAGCGCGCCGCGCCATATCTTGGTTGATTGAAGCCAATTTTTGTCCCACTGCAAGCGCGTCGCGCCTAACCCTACTTAGGCGCATCCGATGAACTTTTCAACTCATTTTTCATCTCAAAACCTTCCTATTTCTTTCACCAAATGATGGGGATTATTTGTACTATCAATAACTACTGAATTTAACTAAAAATAGCTCAAAGAAAACAAGAAAATAACAAACAATGGCAGCAAACGATTCAACGAGCAAGAAATCAAAACTTCCCTTCAAAAACTTAACTTGTAACATGAAATCAATCCATAAACTCGCTGATTTGAAACAAATTGGTGTGTGGGTGAGTTAACTCATCACGAAAAATTCTACATACCTCGATAGTGATCACCCTTGATGAAATCCATGCAACGATCTTGGCATTCCTTGAAGAATTCTTGATCTTCTGTTCTTTTCTCTTTTTCTTCTTTCCTCTTTCAAAACCCTAACTTGTTTTCTAAAAGTGTGAACCAAATAGTATCAGCTTCGACCCAACTGATTATCCAAAAAACAAATTAAATAGTTGGGTAAGCAAAAGACCAAAACACCCTTTAAAAATCCGAATTGGACATTCCTTAGTCCAATAGCCCAACTTGTGAAAGTCATATCTTCGTCATACAACCTCAAAAATTTGCAAACTCAGCGCTGTTAGAACGATCTTCCCAAGAGATTTCCATCCGTATTAAGAAATAACCCTAACTCCTCCTGGAATGAAAGTTATAGACGTTTAAAATTGACCGAAACATACTTTAAAAATCTTGATATTTTCCAGATTTCCCTATTTATTTCCAAAAATGATTGTTCTTGGTTTCTTAGCTTATTCTTAGATATTTGAAGTTACGACATATTACAATAAGTCGGGTTTCTCGACCTATAGTCACCTACTCCAGTTAACCATCATTATTTATACTAGAAGAAGTCTTTCTTGCAATGATTACGATGATAAATGGTGTAGTAAATGTTGAAGATAATGCCCTTAGGAGTTATATATATTGCAAGGTATAATGAAGGAATTAGTAGTGTCAATCGAATAGACACAATGCCATCAACGACATTTTTCATCTATTGTAAAACTGGAGTGCATACGCAAATAACTCCTAATAGAGTTATTTACTTGTAATGCAGCAGTTAGACACTCCAACGGCAACAAAGTAATTTCCCTAACTCCAAAACATATAAAAGTAAATGAAAGTACACCAATTGTAGAAAATTGTGTATGTGGCAATGCAAAGATAATATTTATTTAGAATATTAAAAATGTCACACCTACAATCTCCCATTAAAATATTTAGACAAGAAAATATATTAGCTGAAAGAAGACTACTATGCATAACGAAAGTGTGCTCTACATTGAACCTCCACTTAGTGAAACAGTAACTTTCACTCGAGAATCATACTGCATGCAAACTTCAACTACATTGAGTGCTTTTGATAATAAGCCCAATTCTCATAGGAAGCGACCTACCACACTCACATAGGTGAAATTTGTCTAGAGTGCTCCTATAAATTTGATACTACGCCCATGCGGGCTAAAGATATTTGTTAAGAATTTTACAAACTCAACCTCAACAAATCACTATAGGAAACGATCATACTGAGAGAATAAAAAATAGTGTATTTTTTCACAACAAGTCAACATATGATTACTATTTCCTTTGAAACAGGTTATAGGATCTATAGTTCATGTTGGATTTCCTCAAATATGACTCAAGGATTTATAGGCTTCCATATGATCCCTCGATGTGCTCCAAACCTTTGCTCTTATTAAGGCCTTAGTAAGAGAATCTGCAAGATTATCACAAGATTTGACATTATCAAAATTAGTGGTACCAATTTAAAATACGGTCCTACATAACTGTGTTTTCTTCTTATAGGTCTGGATTTACCGTTCTGATAACGATTTTGAACTCAACCAATTGAAGCGGTGATATCATAATGAATTAAAATAGGCTGAATTGATTTCAAAATAAGGTATATCAAAACAATAAATCTCTTAACGAATTCACTTCCTCACTAGCTCAAGGTAAAATAATTAGTTCACCCTCCATGGTAGAGTTAGCAATCAAAGTTTAATTTTTTAATCTCCAACATATAGAACAAACACCCAAGGTAAAGACATAACCTATGGTAGAACATCAATCACCTGATAGAGTATTTCAATTTTCATCACAAAAGTCTTCAAGTACAACATGATATCTTTCATAGAACAAGCCATAATATTATGTTTCAATTAAATATCTCATTTAGCTTCTGGATCATAGCATCCAAATGTTCATTACCTACTTGCTTGTCACCTCCAAGTACTCTTCCGCACCATATATGTAATATCATTTCACGTGCACGCACTCACATTCTCAAACCTTTCATTATGCAGCTTATCCTTTTTATTTGTTCAATACACATCATTTTCACTTTCAACAGTAATAAGTTGAACACCTTAATCAAAGGATGTAACAACGTGCTTGCAATCACGAAAGTTATACTTTTTTTAGATTTTCTCAACATAATGTGACTTTGACACTTATCAAAAGGAGTTAGTAGTAAAAAACGGCTTTTGCAATGCAAGAGAAAGTTATACTTTTTTTAGATTTTCTCAACATAATGTGACTTTTCAAGGAAAATATCTTCACATGTTCTTATTATTTTTATTTCAAGAATAAAAATTGTCTCACAAAGATCTTTTATCAAAATGGCATCCAAGAATATTCTTAACTTTATCAATAACGTAACATTCATGTTAGAGCCAAAGATCAACAAATCATCTAACATATAGGCAAATAATCACATGTGAATTATTTCAAGACTTATGATATATGAACTTATCATACTCATTTGTTTTAAAATCAATTTCAATTATGCATGAATGAAATTTTTTTGTCATTATTTTGGTGCATGTTTTAAGGTAAACAGGGACTTGGTAAGTTTATATAATTTTCTTCTTGGTCTACTTCAAAAAAAACACTTGGGTTGATCCAGATAAATTTCCTTATTTATGTCTCCATCTAAAAAGTAATTTCTAGATCTATTTGATGAATTCACAAATAAAAAATTGCAGTGAGCAATTAAATATCTTATGGATATAATTCTTGTTACCGAAGTAAAAGAATCAAAACATTATAGGACTCCTAGTTGTGTATAACCTGTTGAAACTTGTTTATCCTTATATTTATCAATAATCCATCCAGTTTCAATTGTTTTTGTAAGACCCATTTGCAACCTGGTGGTAAATATATTACTTTCCAAGTTTTATTAGAAATTAGTGATTCCATTTCATATTTACAGTCTCTTTCTAAAAAATGGAATCATGTGAAGATAAGGTTTCATTCAAAGTGAGAGGGTCTTCTCCAATATTTTAATAATCAAGACCAAAAACTTTTTCTACTCTAGCTCTTTTACTTCTTCATAACTCAAGATCATCAATTTTTTTAATTTTTTTAATTTTTTAAATTGGAATTAGAAGTACTAGGTAGTGAAAGAAAATTTTTTGTTCATCCTTTGACCCCCAGTAATTTTAGAATTAAATGAATATTTATTTTCATTACAAATAACATCATCAATTCTATTATAATATTATCTTCAAGACTGAAAAACCTATATGTTGTATTATTTGAAGCATAACAGAGAAAAGTACTAGTAGTAACTTTCTTGTCCAACTTTGTAATCTTTGAATCCATTAGCCTCACAAAGGCTAGACAACCCTAAACTCTTAGAAATCCAAAACTTGGCTGGTTCCGAAGTTCAAAAGGTGTCAATTTATTAGATTTTTTATGATGAACACGATTCAACACATGACAAGCAGTGAAAATAGTTTCACCCCAAAAATTTAAAAATACATGTGACTCAATAAGCATGGTAATGGTCAGTTAAACTAAAATTTTGTTTTTTCTTTCCGCTACATCATTAGATGAAAGCAGATTAGGGAGCCGAAAATTCAGAAATATTTCCATTGTCTACAAAAGAATAAATCATTTGACTCATATTCCAACAGCCTGATCACTTCTAGTTCTTTTTATTCTTCTAGAAAACTGATGTCATCCTCATGGACTGATAATTTTGAAATTTTCAAAAGCATAAATTTTATTTTTTCATCTCAGAAAAACATAGTAAACTTGTCAAAAAAATCAGTGTATGTTAACAGATTAAAATATCTTATTACCTTCACGAGTTAAAGGGTTTGCGTTAACATTTCAAGCAAAATTCACAAATACAGTATGAACAATTTAACAAATTGGTTTTATTAACTAAAAAAATGAGAGTTTTAGTGGATTTTGGCTTCATATAAGCCTCATTTCCAGAATCTTCAAAATCGAGCAATACGCCCACTCTTGCAGCAAACAAAGCATGGTTCTCTATCTTGATCTTGTTTATTTTATGCTTTGTTATTGTCACCATTATTTTTCTTAGGAGGTCTAACATTATTTTTCTTAAATTTCTTCTTCTTAGGATCCAAATAAGTATTTATGTTACATTCAGGAGTACCACTATTTGAAGTAATTAAATTTACCTCCGTTTGATGTTGCTCTCTTCGGTTTGTAAGATCTTGATCCCTTGTCTCTGCTTCCATGCCGATTTTCATTATCAAGGTTTCATGGAAGGTTTCCTTTTGTTTGTGGTACATAGTTTTTTTAAATTCCTTCCAAGAAGGTGGATGTTTATCTACTATGCCACAAAACAATAATGTTATCTGTAATTTTTACCTCCTCGCTCTTCAACAATCATTATAATGTCTTGAGATTGGTATACCACTGATTTGTTGTCCACCATTTGAGGACGAAAAGAATCTACTAGTCACACATTTTTCGCTCCAGCCTCTTCGGTATCATACATGCTTTGAAATATTCTCTAAATTTTCTTTGCATTAGAGTAAGTTCTATCATAATATTTATATCAATTATCAGATAGCCAATTAATAATATAATACCGACAATTATAGGAATCACCATCGTAATTTTCCAATTTCTCTAATGAGAAATATTGTCATCAAAATTCATAGAGGTGATATCTAATTTATCAGGTTTCTTCTCCGTTAAGATATAAGAAACATTGAGAAGGCTTAAGTAGAAAAATATGTCACTCCTTCATCTCTTGAAATAATATCATTGAACCAAAATGTCTTGTTAAGGTCTCTCATCTTTACATCCACAATTTTTGAATTGTATCCATTATTAAATCCCCTTAAAACTGTTAGTGAAAAATTACAAAATAACAGAATTACAAGACTACAATTGAAAATGAAATGAAGAAATAAAAATCTCTTCCGACTAAGGCGCGGATATCTATCTCCTTAAGGAGATTCAAGCCTACTGCAATTTACACTAGTACTCTAATTACTACCACCTTCTCAATCACGTACTTACCAGGTTCTTGATCATCGCCTAGAAATTCTAACGCATGGAGAAGTCCCCAAACACAATTACAACTTCGCTCACTAGCCGCTGACGTCATACCCTCACCTCCTCTTTATTGTTATTAATCAACCTTCATTGCGTGGTACATTATATCAAGATAACTAAATACTTAGCATAAATTCCCTTCTACAAAGTCCAACAGGTTAATAATGGAAGTACTTGCCCCCACTTCGTGGCCATTGCCAAAATAAATCAAGTGATATATCGACATTACCAATTCTCAACATCTACATTTAATGTCCTTATCACTGTAAAACACTTCGAGAAAATACAATGTCAATTATCATTTACGAACAAGGTACTGTTACTCATTTATAAAGATACACAATTTATATCAAATCATTTTTCCTATCATGGAACCCACACCCAAAATGTTAGCATATCGAAATGTTGTATCGATCCAATAATTTTGTCGAAACATGGCAACCAATCCCATAGATATATTGAAACTTGGAAACCGATCCAAGATAGTTATTCTAGAACATTGAAATTGATCCATTAAATAATCCACAATAACAATCGCAAGTACATTCTTATAATCATATAAACAATCAAAGATTCATGGCGTACAACTTTATCAATGCTTATAACAAGTGTGATCAACAATGCAACATTGGCATACATACTTGTATCATAATGAAGAAATAACTACCACATATCATAAAATAGTAGAATCTCAACCATTCCAATGAGCTAATCATCAACACCTATCATGTAATAATTTATTCGATCGTACGTAGCCCTATTTCATCAAATAAGGTTTCTTCTTAAGATTTAATTTTACTTCGTTCAGTACATGAAGGCCTAAACATAATTATATCGTTGATTTACATATATTATGTGGTAAACAAGGATGTTTAGCTACTCAATTTACTAAAACCTAGCTTACCGCTTCATCAATTTACTAAAACCTAGATCCCTTTGATTCTTATTTACGAAATTCTAGACTGTAATCTTGACAAAAAGTTCCAATCCATCAACATCATCACACTATAAATTTGTCTCCCTTCTTCCTAAGCTTGCAACAACTTTTTTTTTTTGGGGGGGGGGGGGGGGGTCTCTATATGTGGTTATACATTATTTAGAGATTTTTAGGAGTTGAAAAAAATTCCAATTTATCATATTTTGTTTTGTCTTATCTATCCTGGCTCCTGGTGCCAACTTACCCCATTGTGGCGCCATCGCCCTAGCAGAAACTACCGCGTTCTAGTGGGACAATGGCCCAAAATTTACCCAGATTTTCATTTTTCCTAAATAATGACGGTTCGGATCGTTATATTTTGTTATCGTAAGTTTATATAATAAATTAACGAAATCCCTTTTTTATTTTTTAATTGTAATATTGTTGATACATAGCACTCTCTTTCATCTTCACATGTTTGACCAATCCATATGTCACGCCTATTTTTTGTCCACAAATACACTAAATCATCTGACTCAATTTTCTCCATAACTACAATCAATAAATTTTTTCAGTTACACTAGATAGCCATTTTGAATTTCAAATTATTTGTGTCTCAATCAAACACATTTCTTAATAACATTAATATGCAATTTTGAATTTTGAAATTCAAAATTGCACTTTCTGAAATCTATGATACTTTCGCTTCTTCTTTGAAACTTCTTTTTCTTCTTACTCCATCCGAACTTTTATCAGCTTTTACTTTGATATTTACTCACTCTTATTCATCGTTATCTTCTCTCAAGTATATGCATGCTGTTACAGATAGAAAGATCTATGATTCTGATAAAGAAGATTGGAAAGAAAATAGAAAAAAGTATTTGCATGATCCTTTGAATTTGAGAAAGAAGTCAAATAAAGATGTTCCGGAATCCTCTAGATCAAAAGTTATAGTGTGTTTGATACATATAGATTTAGTGTGTTATAGTGTTTAGTTGATTCAATGATACATGAATTAAATGTGTAGCAAAATGTTTTTTTATGTATAATGATTTTTTGTGCATAGTGTCACGACCAACGGGCCGCCGGGCTGGATGGAACCCCACACTTATCCACTAGGTGAGCGAAACCAACCATCCAATCCAACGTTTCCACAGAAATAACAAAATTATAATCGAAAGCTTAAAAAACTAATTAATGAAAATCGATTAAATAACTTATAAAAACTCAATATATTTCTTTCCCAAAACTGGAAGTCATCACCACAAGAACATCTATCCTCAAATTACTAATCGTAAGAGTATCAAGAAGCTAAAATAAGAAAAAAGCTAGTCCATGGCGAAATCTCAAGGCATCAAGATCATGACGAGGAAGTCAAGTACAGCTAGAGCAAGAGCTACAACCTGAAATCTGGCTTGATTGAAGATGGCTAGAGTTGCGGCTGAGGCTGAGTGAAGACGATTGGCACGTTTGCTGCACTCCACAATGACAAAGAGCGAACATACAAGTAGAGGTAAGTTACAAAACACAAGTATGAGTAGGTATCATCGGTCCAACTCAAAATAGAAAACAGTATATATCAATAAATAATATCATAAAATCAATACATACTCAACATGTGCAACAACAGTTCTATATCATTAATAAGCACGCCAAGTTCACCCATGAGGCCTCAAGCCTCAATGCCATACCCATTTGGGCATTAGGTTCAATAGATTGAGTAGGATTAACGTCATTTCAAATTTCATTATTGGTTATTCTCTCGTGTTGGTACGTGACACTCCGATCCATAAACATCCTGGGTCGGAAAGTGATACACGCTCCCTTAAATTCTACGTGGCGGTTCGTGACACCGATCCACACAGAAAGTTAGTGTCGGTTCGTGACACCCGATCCCCTAATTCTTACGTGTCGGTCGTGACCACCCGTTCCACTACTCTCATAACTTTAGTTCATCAAGCTTTCTTTTATGAACAAGGCATCATCAATCTTCCAGTAACAAGGCCCCCGATTAGGGTTTTTCAAAGATTTAGGATTCAATAGACTTCATCATGCTTTATTTTATCAACCATTATGTAATCACATCATACAAGTATACAATTTAAGCAGACTGTAAAGGGTTACGATACTACCAGAAATACATGATCATTCGCTATTAAGAGTTTATACGAATAGCTTTAAACCAGAAACCTATCTCCACCAACGAACGATTCGTGATCAAGAAAGCAAATCCTCAAATCTTTGTTATCCTCTTCGTTCCTCCTCTCTCGATGTTCTCCCTCTAGTGTTCATTTCTATTTTTTATCCCCCAAAAACCCTCTTTCTTTTTACCCTAATTAGTAGATAATTAAGTATAAAAGATGTATTTATACAAATAACCCACTTTTTCTTTTTATTTTAAGGTTGTATTCTTTAACCACACCATGTAATTGAAATTATTACTATAATCCACTAAAACTTATAATATTAGCAGGAAGGATAGTCCAAAACGCCCCTTAACATATTTAACCTCAATCCGACACAGTAAGGGTCACGCAGCCTGTGAAGGCCCGCGCCGGCCTGCGAAGTCCGTAATGCCTGCTTCCGTCACAAAGTTAGAGACTCCCAATTCATTAAAGAGTGTATGACGCCCGCTCATGATGCGACGGTTCAGTCTGCCATCCGTCTGACGTTCAAAGAGTCGATCTCAGTACCCAAATTCAATTTCTAAGTGTTTGGAACGAGACCCCCTCGACGGTCCGTCGTGTCTATGACGGTCCGCGTGGATCGTGACTCAGCAAGTTTTCAGAAAGAAAACTGCTGCTCAACAAAACGACTAATCAGGTCGTTACAATAGATACAATTTACCCATCGTTCGTGCCTCCTGAACGATCATAAGAAGAACAAGGGCAGGGGCAAAAGGGAGAGGTACCTGAATCTTGAAATAGGGGTGGGTTTATTTTCTTGACAATCAGCCTCTTTCTCCAAGTGTTACTCTTCAACTGGTCGATTCTTTCCATTGAAATTTGATGGATGCAACTCCCTTGATATCAACTCGAAATTTCTCTATCTAGAATTGCAACAGGCTCCTCCTCATAAGTCAATTTAATCAAAAGAAGAATGAATCCCAACGATGATGTTGTAGTTTCCCTCCCCCATGGTTTCTTTTCAACATACACACAGAAATACGGGTGCACTCGGAGAGTCCTGGAGGCAAGGCGACTTTACATAAGACACATCCCTACTCGCTTAAGTACTTCAAAAGGTCCAATATACCTCGGGCTTAGCTGACTGTTTTACCAAACCGCATCCACCCTTCATCGGGTGGATAAACCTTCAGGAAAAAACTTGTTCACCCTCCACTGAACTCCAAGTCCCTAACCCTTTCGCTCCTTGCATATCCTTTTGCCACTTTTGTGCGACCTAAAAGCCTTTTTATTGAATGAACTCTACTTCTCTAATGATTCCCTTAAAAGATTAGCTACCCAAGGTCTGACCTCAAAGGCATCAAAACAACCAATGGGAGACTACATCTCCTCCCATACCAATGCTATGCTTCGAACGGGGCCATATCAATCCTGAGTGATAGCTATTATTGTATGAGAACTCTGCTAAGGGTAAGAAGTCTACCCAATGACCAACCAAATTCTATCACACATGCCGAAGACCATATCTTCCAATCATTTTGGAAATCATTCGCTCAGAAGTCCATCGCTCTGAGGTTGAAATGCTAGTACTAAAAGTCCAACCTGAGTACGTAATTCGCAGCAAGGTTCTCCAAACTTAGAAGTAAATTGCGTACTCATCTGTATGATGGACAGTGGAACTCTCTGCAACGTCGAAACAAGCTCTGAGATATAAAGTTTGCTAACTCATCGTGGGGTAAGTCACTTGACCGGAATGAAGTGGCGACTTAGTTAATCCGTCAAAAATTACCCAAATAGAACCAAACTTGGACAATGTATTTGGAATACCAACCCGATAGTCCATTGCAATTCTCTCCCACTTCCTGCGGAATGGGCCATTCTCTGAAGTGTCCTATGTGTCTCTGGTGTTTCATACTTTACTGCTGACAATGGACATTTGGCAAACAAATCAACGATGTCGCGCTTATTCTACTCCACCAAAAGTGTTGATTTAGGGTCACGGTACATCCTGGTTGCACCACGGTTGTATAGAATATCCGGAACAGGAGCCTCTTTAAGAATAGTGTGGATCAAATCATCGACACGGGGCACAACATAACCCTTCCCTATTCTCAAAAACACCTTCCTCATCCATTATGATCTTAGCCTCTCCTTCGAAACCCTATCCCGAACTTTGGTAGCTTCTCATCATCAAAACTGTTTACCTGATCTTGTCAAGAAAAGAAGATCTCGCTCCACAATGGCCAAAAATCCTCCGTCCATTTAATTCTAACCTCACAAGGTCATTAGGCCAGAGGTCGTAACCTCTCTAAGCCATGGGCGTCTCGAAACTAGTAAGTGGGCGAAAACTACCCATACTCCCTTATTTGCAACTTAAGGCGCTGACCCACAACATTAAGCCGTTCATGGGGTGATACAAGATGGTAACATCATTAATCCTTCAGTAGGTTCCATTCCACTCCTCTGTCTCAAATTCCCCAAAACTTTGAGGAAAGACATAATGTAGGCTCGATATCCGTAGAGGACTTTACACTGAACCCCATTAGATAGTGTCTCCATCTTTAGCAAACAGGACTGCAGCCAATTCTAAATCATGGCGGCGGATAGTTACGTTCATGCACCTTTTCATTGCTCGAGCATAAGCAATACATTCTTCTCTTGCCTTAGCAATGCACCCCCAAAACCAGAAAGGATGCATAAAATAAAAAAATGAAGACAAGTTTTTACCCGCTACTGGCAAAGGAAGGATAGGTGGCAGTAGTCAGCAAGGTCTTGAGTTTCTAAAGCTTCCTCAGCATTTCATCCGACCATACAAAAGGAACAATTCTTGCGTCGTTCAAGTTCGTCAGTTCGGGAGGCAAATAGAAGAGAATCCCTTGACAAATGACTGGTGGTAGTAGCTGGCTACCCCAACAAAGTCTTTATTTGACAATTAGTAGGGTCTTACCCCAATCTCACTGTGTCAATCTTAGAAGGATCCACCATCCACTCCATCCGTAGAAACCACGTGCATAAAGAAGGACACTGATCTAGCCCAAAACTCACACCTTGGGAATTTGGCATAAAGCCTTTTCTCCATTAATACTCAAGACGATTCTCAAGCTCCTCATGTCCTTCTTACTCTTGGAGTATTATTTCAGTATAATCATCAATAAATACGATCACAAAGATATCCAGATATGGCTTAAAAATCCCGTTTCAAAATCCAGCTCATGAAAAGCAAGCGCAGCAGGGGCATTCGTGCGATCCAAAAGTAATACTAAGATAAACTCATATGGGCCAATAACCTTGTCCGAAAAAGTAGTCTTGGGAACATCCGTTGCCCGAATTTTCAATGATCTATAAACAGATCTCAAATCAATTTTTGAGAGAAGGCAAAGCACCCTTGTAAAAATATCGAAAAAATCACAATGCGGGGAAGAGGGTACTTGTCTTAACAGTACCTTTATCAATGCCGGTAGTCTATGCAATCCGAAAAACCTCCCATCCTTCTTCTTCACAAATAACACCGGAGCACACCCAAGGGGATGCACTGGTATAATGAAACCTTACTTAACAAACTCCTTGAAGTTGGGCCTTTAACCCCTTAACTCTGCTTGGAGCCCATCTATAAGGGGAGGGATGTAAATGGGGCGATTACCCGGCTCCAGATCAATGCAAAGTCGAATCCTATTCGGTGGCTCCCATTTTTTTACATGGAAGGTCTGCAGGGACACTTCCAGAAACTCACGAACTACGAAAACCGACTCAATCGAAGGTACTGGGTAGTATCATCCCTGAGGTGTTGCCAAGAACGCAAACACCCTGTACTAACCATGTTCTTAGGCATGAAACAAAGGGAGATTGATACGAACTGGAGGTAAGTGTAGTTACCCTCCCATACTATACGACGGATCATCCCAGTCTGGCCAACGTTACAGTTTGCATTACAATATGATTGCAAAATTTGGAGAAAGCCAAGTCATACCCATAATTACATTGAACTCAACATTTTAAGAGACAAGGCTACATGCGTATTGATCCCCACAAAAGTCACCAGCCAAGACCTATATACCTTTTCAAACTATCACGACTCACCCACCGGAGAGGAGGAAACCACGAATAGCAGTCAAAGCAAGGCACAAGTAAATTAAGGACAGTAGCACATGAGGAAGATAATATGAAAAAATGTGGAGCAGGTCAAAATAATACAGAAGCCATGCAATCACAACCAAAGATGACCTGTGATAACCGAAATCTGATGCCTCCGCTTCAGACCGCCCAGGGAAAGAGTAACAATGGGCCCTATCAACCTGTCCTGCCCGTTGCCCGCAATGTGGTGTTGTAGTAGAGCTCCAGTGTCTCATCACCCCGGCCATTTGGGTGACCATCATTACCTAGGCCACCACTGTCCTGCCAGACTAACGGCTCTACCATGACCACCTCTACTCTAGCTATGGGGGGCTCTATTACCTCTGGTGTGGATAATTCCTCTCTAATATGTCCAGTCTTCCCAATCCATAACATTCTCGGCGGGTCTAGCATAGGCTCTCGTGAGAATGACGAGGTTTGGGAATAACCTCCCACTCAGAGAAATGTTGATCGGCTGGTGGACCCCCAAAACAGTCTTAGTGAAGACTGAATTGTCGGACTGAGTAAACTCCTGAACCCTATCCTCTAGAGTAAGACCATTAAGCTCACCTCCCTTTCGAAACCTAGATGTCGATTGCAATGGTAAAGTCATCTGGCGTCACTCCCTCCACCTCATCACGAAGTCTACCACTTACTGGAAGGATTGCGCTGTAGCCGCTACCGTAAGGAAATCCGCAGCATCTGACATAGCCCTTTCACAAAACCACCCGGCAAATTCCGCTCTTGTGAAATGAAGCCAAAAGTGTGGGGCATACCTAGATATAATGCACGAAAACGTAGCCTCATTACGCAAGGTGGACCGTCATTCTGCCTTGCCTCTAGGCTCAAGAACTCATCTCTCCTCCCTATCCCTCAAGGTCCGGGGGGATGTAATCTCCATAAATAAGCTAGAGAATGACGCCCAAAGTCATAGGTGGTGCCTTTGCAGGTCGTTGACATCGACAGGGACCGCCACCACATTGATGGCGTTCCCTTGAAATGATAGGCTTACCCAAACTCAATGCCCAATCGTTCCACTATGCCCATATTATGTAGGAACTCCATAAAATCACCAGAAGAAAATAATAGGAATCCTCGATTCAGCACCCTGAAGACTGGAGGTTTCAACTTTCAAGAATTACTGAAAAGTTGATGATGATCGCTTGTTAATTATAGGCCTGTAGTCAAACCGACCCGAAAAGGCCTATTCAATGAGGCTCCGTGCGGGAGCCTCGAGTAGCGGCCAGTCGTACTTACCGGAACATGAGGTGTGGTGGAAAACATTCGGAGGTGTCTGGGCCTTGATCAGATAACCCGGCTAAGTATAAGAAACGAAAAGGAAAATGTCCCGCCCTCCCTATAACCAAACGAACTACATTCCCACATCACCCTCCCACCCCTTCTAGCACTATCCTCCGCACCCTCCATCCAAGCCCTCCAAACACACTTATTCACACTCACCAAACCTAACCCCCTCACCCAACCCCTCAACATCCCCCCCCATGCCTTCCCCACCCCCACTCCCCAACACTAACCAACCACCACTACCCTCACACCCCTTCACCCTCCTTCTCCCCCTCGCACCAACCGCCAATAAACACCTCTCCCCCCCCACCAGGTCCTTCACCCCACCACCCTACCGCCCCCTCTCAACCCGCCCTTAGCCCACCCACTACCACTAGACCACATTAACCGTACACCTCTTCCTAATCCCCTCCCACAGACCTCCCCAATCAACCTCCAAAATCGACATCCCCCCAACCACGATTCCCACACCTCCAACTGCCAAGACTACACCTACACTAACCCCTACCCAAACCCCAACCCACTAAGACACATAACACCAACCCCACCCCCCCATCACACCCTATCCCCTCCACCCCAAATCCCAACGCCCCCCAAATACCAACCCGCCCACATCCTAACACTCCAATCGACACCCCAAACCCACCACACAACCTCCACAACCCCCCAACATCCACAAACACAACAACACCCCCAAACAGCGCAAAACACTCTCATTAACACTTATTCAACCCACATACACCACTTAATTCCTCCAACCGACACCCCACCCCACATCCCCCACTTCTCAGCCCTCCCCCCCACCCATTCTCCCCTCCAACCAATCAACCCCCACCAGCAAACAAACACGCCCCCCTAGACCCTCCCCCCACCCTAATACAACACCCACCACCCACAGCACACCAAACCACCATTAATGCACTGCCCCCCCCACCCCCACCCAAAACCCCAAACCCCCCCAACCAACAACTTCACCCCTCCCCTCCCCCTCCCCAACCTCCACCACCACACCCCCTAACCGACTCTCCCCCCATCTCTATCTCACCCGAAAACTCCCCTCAAGTCCCCATCCACCCACCCTCACTTACTCCCCCCCTGCACACCCACCAAACCCTCCACCCCGCCTCTCCCAACCACGAATCGCTCCACCCTTCGCCCCTTCTCCCCCACATCCTACCCAACAACCTCCACCCCCCCCCCACTCACCACCCCAAACCCAAACAATCAACCCCTCACCCCCCTCAATACCTCCACCTTCCCCACACCGCCCCATACACGCCCCCACCTCTCCTCACCCACACCCCCACTCCTCCAAACACCTCCACACCAGTCCCCCTGCCACCCCCACTCCCTCCCCCCCCTACCACACCCCCCCCCTCCCCCCCGATCCTACCCTTCCCCCAACCTGCCCACACCCCATTCTCCATCACACAAGCCCACTATCCAGCCCCCCAACACCCGAAACCCAGCCTACACACCCCTCCCCCCCACTAAAACCCCCATACTCAAACCCAACCCCTGCACCATACCCCCAGCACCTCCCAACCACTAGCCTACACCCCCTAAACGCCCCCCACCCTCCCCCCCAACAACCCATCATCCCCCCCCGCCCACCCATCCCTTCACCACACACACAGCCAATCGAACCACCCTAATCCATCCGTCTTTTCACCCGCTCTATTCACAGCCTAACCCCCACCACCACCCACAACCACCTCTCCGCCCCCCACCCCCACCAAACCACTCCCACAAACCCAATCCCCAACAAAACCGTCCCAACGACCCCACCTCCCAAACCCCCCCCCCCCTATCCCCCCACGCAATCCTTTCGCCTAATTACACCACACCTAATCACTTCACATAGACCTCCTCCCAACCCCTCTCCACACCTCGCCTCTCCCCGCACACCCCCCTCACCAACCACCCCACACTATCCTAATACCACTCATCATCCCACCCCACAACCCCCCACATCCTAACCAACCCCCATAAACCCCAAAAACAAACCTCACTCCCACCCCTTCTCAAAGCCACACCCCACCCCACACCCACATGACCCCCTACCCTCGCCCATCACCCCTCAATCACAACCCGACCCACCATATCCCCCCACCGCACACTCCCAAAACCCCACAAAACCCCTTACACCCAGCTCCCACACCCCCCCCCTCACACCCCCTAACCCCCCACCCCGTCTCATCCCCCCCTAACCTACACACGCATAACGCTCTATCTCACCCCCCCGCCCCCCCACCACCTTCTCGCCCGCATTTAAACTTTACCCCCCCCACCCCACCACCTACCCAACCCCCTCAAACGCACACCGACACCGGTCGGCCCCATCCCCCTAGCCTACCGATCACTTCCTCCAACACCCCCCCTCCCCTTATACTCTTCAACTCCCCAGTTCGCATCTCTGGTAGTAGGTTGGGTGGTAAATTACTCAGTCTGCATTGCTTCACTTCCCCCTTTCCTCACCCCGCTCTTACTACTTCCTCAGCGGTGAGGACTCACGCCCCTAGTACTAGATGGGACAGGTGCTGGTCCTCTTCCTCTGAGGACGTCCTCCCACGACCTCTAACCACGGCCCTCTTGACCATTGCTCCTCTTCAAAGCACAGCCCCGGTGGCTTGGCTCGACGCACTGTCTGCCGGTGGTGCTGGTGTTGGCGCAGTCGTTTATTGCTTAGTTCTAACCATCATGCGAAATAAGTGAAGATGCGTCTCACGATACCAATGTGTATCACCAGATACCAATTGGATCCACGTATAGACGAAAGAAAGAAAGAATGGAATTTTCTAAAAGTTTTCTAGACTCTCAAAGGAAAGTACAGGCGTACCCTACCGTTCTTAAGACTCTATAACTAGACCTGTGTTCTTGTCTGATGAGCCCAGAACATAATGCTTCTGATACCAAGTTGTCACGACCCCAAAACTGAGGCCGCGACTGGCACCACAACTTATCCTACCATGTGAGCGAACCCAACCCATCCAAATTTACATGTCGGTTCGTGACACCGATTCCCCTAATTCTACGTGTCGGGTTCGTGACACCCGATCCCCTAATTCTACGTGTCGGTCGTGATACCATTCCGACTCTCATCAACTTTAGTTCACAAGCCTTTTTTTTATACCAGGCATCATCAATCTTCATTAACAAGGCAGATTCGGGTTTTTTCAAGATTTAGGATTCAATAGCTTCCTCATGCTTATTTTATCCACAATTATGTAATCACATTCCATACAAGTATACAATTAAGATATAGAGGGTTTACAATACTAACCCAATACATAATCATTCGCCTATTAGGAGTTCTACGAATTAGCATAAAACCCTAACTACCTCACCGAAGATTTCAGGTGATAAGCAAGCAAATCCTCAAAATCGTTGCTATCTATTCGTTTCCATCTTTCGCGACCGTTCTCCCTTCTTGTTCTTTCTATTTTTTGCTTATTCCAAAAACCCTCTTTCTTTTACCCTAATTAGTATATATTAAAGTAAAAAAGATGTTCTAAAATAAACCCACTTTTTATTTAAGGTTTGTCTCCTTTACCCCCATGTAATTGAATTATTAATATTAATCTTACAACTTAAATTATAAGCAGCGATCGTCCAACAAATGCCCCTTAACATATTTAACAAAATCCGAGCCACAGTCAGGGTTATTGCAGCCTGTGACGGCCCATCGGCCTGAGACGGTCCATCCCGTCCTGCTGCTTCCGTCACAAAGTTCAAAGACTCCAATCATTTAAAGAGCTGTGAGGCCCGTAATGCCTGAGGAGACGGTCCGTCCTGCCATCACGTCGTAGGGACGTTCAGAGAGCGATCTCAGTACCCCAAAATTCTAAATTATAAGTGTTTTGAACGAGACCCCCTCGAGTTCCGTCGTGTCTATGATGATGGTCTGTCGTGGATCCGTCGATCAGGCCAGTTTTTCCAGAACTAAAAGTTCTGATGAAACGATCTCTCTAAAACAGGTCGTTACACATATATCATTGATTGTTGTGCACACAGTTGAAAGTTTGTATCTTTTTATGTTATTTGTGTTATGTATCATTCATTGTTGTGTAGGCGATTGAAAACTGGTGTCATGTATCAGACAGTGATTTGTTGTTTTTTTTAGTACGTATATTGAATATCATTACAAATTGTAATATTTTTAAAGAAATTGCATTCACTCAAGTACAGTATAAAAATATACCAACACATCCCATAAGGTTTGCTGTCAATTTTAACAACAATTTTCTAAAGGATTTTGAAGACTTTATAGGGGAGCATGTATTTCAACTGGTTAAGGCTATAATATTTGGAACTTTTTTTGATATTACTAAATGTAATTTTCAGAGCCAAATCAATAAGCGCTTGATGTTTTTAGAGTTGGAACAAGGCAACACTAATGTGTTGCATATTAGACATGCAAAGGGAGTATCAAGATATTTTGTATAAATGTTTTTACATTAACAACTGGAATTAAAGTCAAAGTCAATACCAATGATTTTCAATACCCAAAATCAAATCCTTCTATGCTATTCCAAAAGTATTTTCTTGGTGTAGTGAAACAGTTTTAGCAAGAGTAAACTAGTCCAACGGTTTATGAAGTGTAATTGGGAGAACAATCAGGATGCATTCCAAATGTCAATATTTCTCTTTATTCATACATTCTTCTCTTCTAATCTTGATAATACACATATATATATATATATTTTATGGATTTTCTAATGGTTGTAGATGGTAGATATCAAGATTATCCTCGGGGGAACTTTCATTCTCAAAGCTCATCATTTTACTAGACACAGTTCGATGTTTGTTAGCAAAAGTTGTATCAACTTATAGGCTTTTTTTTTTCCCCCCCCATATGCCCACTTAAAGACGGATATACGAATGTGCATCCCAGTTAAATCCTGAAAGTGCTATGAAAGAGTGGAATGTAATTGCAAGAATGTGCAATCGGAGAGTTGTGTCTGATAAGACAATGTTTTAACTGCTTATGTCTAGCATTTTCCTGGAGGTAATATTAAATTTGTTTTTACTGTGAAAATTAAATGTTCCGAATTTGTCTTTTTAATATCATTATTTTATGTGTTGTGATACATTATGTCTTGTCTTAATTATTTTCTGTATTTTGATACGTTATGTCGTTTCTTAATATTTAAATTATTTTAGGTGTTGTAATACATTCAAAATGCATGTGCAAACATTGTCCCAACAACGGAGGAATGTGAAGCTTTTGACTTAGTTGAAGTTGAACATGCTCCTCCTTCTTAACTCCCCCCCCCCCTCTTAGTACACCCAAGTAACGAAGATGATTTTGATTGTTTCTCCACAACACCACCTGAACAGTCATTGAGGAGATCTTCAAGAGTATCTAATACATCACCTGAACTACTCAAAAAAATGGATACACATAAACCAAAGGTTTCAGAACCCAAATGTCTCCTCAACACTGGCTTCTGATGTAAATGGTTCAAATATAGATGTGTCTCCAACCCTGGCTTCTGATGTACATGGTTCTGCACAAAAACAGAATGTCAACTATGTGATTCCACATATTGAAGAATTGAAAGATCATTTGAAAAAGTACGTAAGTTAATTATTTAGTACTTACTCTAAATGTATTTTATATAGACTCTAAATTTGTTTTTTATTCACACGTCGATAAGAAATTTGAGGAGTTAGTAAGATTGATAAAGGAGAACCACTCACAATTGATGCAATCTGGACACAAGGAAAACACAAATGTTGATACTGAATTAAACACATTTCAGTTTAAGAAGAAACCATCTCCACCAATACAGATTGATCTTGATGATATGAATTGTGTAGATGAGGATGATGATGGTGTTTCTGTTGACGAGGGTGAATGTCAAGACATTGACAATGCGGTGGTGTAGCTAATGATGATGTTGTTGTTTCTGTTAATGAAGGTGGACCACAAGTCAATGTAATTCCAAAGGTATGTTAATGTTACATTATCCGTAATTTTTTATTTAGTCAATATTATGTATCACGCACATACAGTAATGTATAAGTATCATGTATGTATAGATGTATATCATGTATTTTCATCATCATGCTAAATAATGTATCAAATTACTCATGTATCTGCTCATGACAATTTGTACATTATAATCTTATTTGATACATGATACCTTTTCTTTATATATGATATATTTTTTTAATATTATACATCTGATATATATACAAAATTTTTTTATATTCAGTCTGTTGAAGCATATCAATCGCATCAAGAGTTAAATGAATATCTTATGAATCAAGATGGTGCTGACACGATCCAACACAACATCCATCAGGTTTTGCAAAATAAAACATCTATGGATACAATTTTAGATTTTCCAATTATGCTTCATGGCACGAACATCCATTACATTCAAATTTACTAAAAAACTCATTATATAATATTTTACAGGAATCTTCCACATCAACAAAAATATAACCATCAACTCAAGCAGCAATAGATGCACTTATCAAAGATATGGGAAAAGATCATATTCCTGCTAGAACATTGTCGGTTATAATTTCACATGATTTAACTGAAAGCCAGAACTTGTTGTCTCATAATCAATTACCCACTAATATACCAATAACCGATATTGTTGTTAAATTCGATTCAATCATTCCTGCGACTAGAATCAGAATGCATTCAAGAAATATTCAATCTTCATATTGCATTTTTTTGGGTCAAGTGAGTATGGAAAATAGAATTTTGAGGATAATGTGTGTTTCTATATCCCATTTGAAGGACGTGGGAGTACAAATCAAGTTTCCTTAGAACTTATTGATGATTATATGCAGTGGTTATTATGGGGGCTCCTCAAAAATCATGACTGTAATTAAGTCTCATGTATATATTTTGTAAATGTTTGTTTTAATTTATTTATATATAACAGATTCATAATACAAACATTTTCGTAGGAAATCATCAAAGGATAAATACAAATTAAAATCCTCTTCTTTAAGATTTAAGATGATGGACTTTGTTGTTTCTTTTCCAATAAACAATAATTAGTTCTATGTTATGTCACAACCAAACAAATGTTGGACTAATGAGGTAAAATTCTTACTGGAATTATTAAACATGTATCATATACTCTTATCTTAGTATAACATGATACATAATATCATGATGAAATTTAATATATCACCAACAGAATTTACGTTATATCACCAGAACTTTTTTTTCAAACCGATACACTAAATTGAAGTCTCAAAAAATTAAATTAGTTATAGTTAATATTATCATTTAAATCATAAATCATATCTTGTTAGGAAGTTTATTATTTATAATTTTGTTTATCATGTTTTTCTTAGCACATCGATGTGTTTTTTTACTACCCCCATAAAAAATCAAAATTCTGCAGCACGGATCAATACACATACACAACAGCCACTGCTTATTCATTTCACATGTAAAAAATTATTATGATAGATAATACATGGATAACGATGATGATAGATTTAGTACCCAATAAAACGATGATCGCGCTTCAGTTGTATCTGTATATTAGCGTTCAATAATTAACATTATCAAAGGTTTTGGAATCCCAAGTGCTTTACCATGACAACTTGTAGATGAGGTCTACATCCCAGCCAATTGCGGTCAAGAATTTCATTGGGTGATGGTTGTTGTTGAACTAAAATAAAGGGTGATAAGAGTGTTTGACTCATCATTAGGCTCAAGGAAATTCTGCATTTTCGTAGAGATTGTGGGGTATATGTTGTTGCATTTGATGAGTATCTGAGTGACCAAATCGAAGTGCAATTTGTTGATTTTCTTCCTAAATACCTCCCACAAGATGGATGGACAAGTTGTTTGTGGGATTTTGGAGCGAGAAGGCCAATTTGTGGTGAACGTTAGTGATAATGTGATTCCCACAATCTAAGGGCGTATCTCCGACAACCACCAGAAGAAGATTGTTCATTACAGAGTATTATCCTGCATAAACAAAATGTTTACTGTGTTTTACCCCCTTACACTCGTTTTGTTAGTTTTCATTGAAGCCTTTTTAATTTTGTATTTTGATACATTTTTGGAACAAGTATTTTTGACTTTTAGAAAGATAGATTTAAGTCAGATTATGAACCATTTCCCATGAAAAGTGCAGTACCAAGTGTTATTAATGAGATATATTAACAATTAGTAAAAATAGTTTTTGAAAATCAATTTACAGGATAACAAACTCAAATATTGTGCAAATAGTTGTTTAATGTATGTATTCAAATAAATATTTGATATGATACTAATATACATTACTAATACATGAATCTATATCATTGTAAATTATACAGTAAACCTTAACAAGTGTTATAAAATTAATGTTACACAAGAATACTTTTAGCTAAATGCACATGAATACATATGTAATTTACGTTTTCCTCAACAATGTTTCCTTCCTCTGCTTGTTTAGAATAATTCTTGTTTTTGAAAAATTAAAGGGAATCACATAGTGTAACATAAAATTACAAATATCTATAAACAAAAAAATTGACACAGATATATCTTCCACAAAAGTCAATAAGTATTTATAACAAATTGCAAACTTAAACATATTTAACACAAATTATAAATAAGCCTATTTTTCAACAACACCAATATGATTATACAATGAAAAACAATAGTTAAAATGAAAATTGTTTACACGAAAAATTATTCAACAAACATATTAATGTCTTAGAACATTACAATAATTTCACTTCTCTTTTGGGAAGAAAGTACAAGTTCTTCTGTTGTGTCATTCTTGTCCACAAAAATTTTTGTTCACCGTAATTTTTGCATCTTTATTCTTTTTTCTTCTTTTCCTTGGTCGCCAGATAATCGTTTGTACTTAGGTGGATACACATATTTAGCTACAATATTCTTAGGAGGTGACCAATCTGTCTTATCTGGCATTTGCACCATTTAAATCTCGTATGTTTATACCAATGCATCAGACTTGTAGTAACCAGAGAAGTATGGATGCATATCTTTGACATTCTTTTCTTTTAAAACAGTGCTGCACGTGCATTAGGTATCTCATCTAGTTGAAATCTTCCACAATAACATACTTTTAATTCAAGACAAACAATGTATCTTCTTCCAGAATCATAAATCGATAAAATAAATTAAGATAATAGAATAACCTAAGTACGTTAAAAAAATCAAATATATAATTATTTGCAAATAAACCATGTTCAAAATGCAAAACGATAAAATGAATTAGATATATATAATGCAAAATTAGTGATCGTGATATATACCTTCATTTTTTAACTTTTGGACGCATTTATAATCAATACCTCCTGAAATATTCTCCGTAACGTATCCTTTGTATACGGGCTATTTCTCTGTTCTTTCAATGCCAAGAACCATATAGAATTCTAACTTCTTTCAGGAGTTCTAATATAGTCAATTTTTGTGCTTCAACAAGATAACCGTTGATATATTCCGCAATGCTTGAAGTAATCATTTTGCCTTTATTTACGGTTGAATGAACTCTTGACCACTTCTCATACCCTGCATCCTCAAGGTACTCCTTAACCCTTTGATCGACTCTATCAACCTTAGCCATCAATTTATAAAAATCCTTCTTTCTGTATGTCTTAGTCATAGAGTATAATAGATCACTTAGGGTATTCCTGCTCCTTTTGATGTTGCCACATGCATTCTTCTGCCACATGCATGCATAATGAGCTAAATTAGGGAAGAAAATCTTTACACTTTTCAGAATACTCTCATTTCTATTTGATACAACACATATATTTTTTTTCTCTCGCCATATGCATTTTTGAATTGTTCGAAAAACCATGTCCACGACAAATCATTTTCAGTGTAATCAACACTATATGCTAATGGAAATATGCAACCTTATTACAGAAGCACATTATATCATTTGATATGTAACATGTACAAACAAATCACAACTCCAAAAAAAAACATACCTGCCCCATCTAGTGTGCTTGCTGATACAAATGTCCCTTTGTAAGCTTCACTTAGGTGTGCAGCATCGACAACAATTATTGGTATGCAGTAATCAAATCCTCTAATCAATGGTCTTAATGCTACGAAAAGATATATACATTAACTTCCTCAGTCTTCTGCATTCTTAAATAGCAATTTGGATGCATGGTATTGAACATGTCTATGTATCTCGGCAACCGTATATACGTAGTAGATAGTTTCTCCTTATCTTTTCTAGTGCATGTTCTTTCGCATGTCATGCTTGTTGATAAGATATTTCAACCCCATAGAATTATCTAATATCATCAAGTATATCTTTTCGAGTACATATTCATTTATGGTTGACCGATTTGGGAGAAGTTAGAGCACTCACAAACCCGATTGTTGCTTGGACTTTGGTTAATACTATTGACACCCAAATTTTGACCTCTCTGAAATAATTATTAATTGACGGGTTTCTTAATCTTGAGAAATTTTAAAATATTTGACTTTTTATAAAGTCTAAAATGTTTTAAAGTTATTTTAAATCAATCTTATCTTTTTTTAGATGAGATACATGTTTTACAATAATTATGTATGCTATTTAGTGTATTTTATGTTTATTTTTATAGTCGAAAAACTAGCCTCCAAAAAAGATTTTACTTTGTTTAAATTTTTCTAATTTTGTTCAATTTTATAATATTTTTAACTGTTCTAAATTAATTTAATAATTTGAAGTTAATTAATAATTTAGTCGTCAAATTAATAAATCGTTAATTAATTTTTTATAATTTGCCTTATATTTAATGTCATCTAAACGGTGGATAATTTTATATCATAAGAAGGTAGTTTTTGATTGCAGCTGTATTTCTTAAAAAATCCTTCAAACTAAAATTGTTTCGCAAAATTGGGGGCCATTTATTGGCCAATTTTCCAGCTGACCAATCCTAAAATAATGCCCAAGCTCTCTTACCCATGAATTTAAGATTTTTCCCCTATCATCAACCCAACCCTATTTTGGTTACAGACGCTAGCCTAAATGGCCCTAAGCCCCAACTCCGCATGTCACTTTATTAATACCCGTTTTCGGGCCTTTATTCTTAGCAGCCTCTAGTTCCCGAATCCCACCACAATCCATCAACCAAATCCTTTTTTTTTTTTCCCGCCCAAATCCCTTTCCTTAGACTTTTTTATTTTTTCTCCTCCTCCTTTACCCGAACCCAACCCCCTTCTCTCCTTCCATGAGAAGAAACCGCGGAAATGGCGCCCCACAAGCATTGATTCGCAGTGCGTCGATATGAAAACAAAATGCAATAACCAGCGGCACACGTCTCTTCCAAACACCAACCGAATGACGTCCAAGCAGCTCCCCACCCACGTCGCCCCAACTCTCTTTTTTTTTTTTTTTCCTTTATCTCGTAACAATAGGGAAGGGAATTTTTAGTGTAGCGTCCCCGTCACTGCTCGCGAATCTTCCTTGCAACTGCGGCTATTTGTACTTCTGTCCCAAGATGTGACCATTGTGTGACTTCAGGGATGTTTCCTTTGATCGAGTCCGCTCAACACGTCTTCTTCATCTTTTGAATTTTTTAGCAAGTTTCTTTTTTTCCCTACGAAACCGCTGTTTTGATTTTTTTTCTCAATGGAAAATTCAAATGGTGAAGTGTTATTTGAAGTGTTTGGATGATTTGACAAACTACACAGGGACCTGTAAAGTGTAACCAGGTTTACCTTACACTTAACTTGTTGTTGAATATGGAAAAATACCACTCAGGGACCCACTTGTTAAGGTACCCAGGAGCTCCCCAATGTGAGACGAGCCGTGACTGTCAGCTGGAGAAAGGTACAGCAGTCAGGTGTACTCTTTCCCAATGACGTCAGAAAGTTCATACTTCTTCAAACAATGGCAAGAGTTTAATAAAAGGTTTTGGGGGGACTTGTCCCTATAACCAAGTCACTTTCCCCTAAAACATCACAGGTAAGTTTTTTTTTTTTGCAATCTTGACAAAGATTTTTTTTCAAATCACAACTTGCAAAGGCTATCAGCAAAAATGGTCAAATTTATTTAAAAACAACAGCAAAAATCCTTTGTTGAGCCATCTAGTGTAGTTTTGTTAAGAATATATGCTCTTGTTCTTTACATTCAACTATTCCTGAAACTATCAAGGAATCAGTTGGTAGTATTGAAACCTAGAGTTTGTCTAGTGGAATAAGCAATAGTGGGTAGAGTTTAATTTCCCATACTTATGGCTCGTTAAGCAATGAGAAGATTATTGCTTTGCACGTGGAGATTCAAAAACTTCTTCTCACATTTTTGTAAGCTTGTTTTCATTTTTTTTTCCTTGTGAAGATTAAGTGACAACGAATTTGGAAAATCCTGTGAAACAGGTCGTGGTTTTACCTATCCCTTATAATAAGGCCGGAGGTTTCCACGTAAAATAAGTTATGTGTTGTAAACTACATTTAACTTTCTGTTTATATTACTTATTAGTGGGTGGTCAAGGGGACCTGTCCCTAATTGACTGATAAGTGTAAGGCTCATATGCTATCAAGTAGTATCATCAGAGCAGGCACTCTCTATTTTGGTTTAACCCCAATGAAGTGATATCCGTTCTCTAGAATGGCTGCTCCTTTACTCTAGAGAAGGCCCAGTCTTCAAACAAGACCTCCTCTCGTTTCAGGCAATGACTTTCTACAGTTTGGTGGAATGTTAGAATGCATGAATTTTCTTCATGGCTGAAGATATTGAGCTATGGGATAAAATCGTACTAGAATGGACCATTTATTTCCGATGATAGAAAAAAGGATGGGATAAAAATTCAATCTTTGTTCAAAGCCTAGATAAAAAATATATGAAGCTTATAGAAAGAAAAAAGAAAGGGATACAAGGCAAAAATCTTCTGTCCTGTGGGGATAGGACCTGATTAGTTTTCAAACAATCGTGTTCCTCAGCTTGTGAGTCTGCCAAAAGAAATCTGGGATTGTTTAAAAAACAGCTCATGATGTAACTGAACCAAGTCAAGGAATCAAAGATTGAATATGCTCACCTCTTTGTATGAAACTTCAAGAGGAAGGAAGGAGAAACAATTCAAATGAGATTGTTTCACAAATTGTCCTCTAATACCAAATGGCTGCAAAAGTCTTGTGGAACCTATAAGTATGAAGCAAGAAAAAACGGTTCACGAAAAAGTGCTTCGAATTCTTCCAAAGTCCTTGGAAAAG
This sequence comes from Solanum habrochaites, assembly GCA_027704765.1. NCBI lineage: Eukaryota > Viridiplantae > Streptophyta > Magnoliopsida > Solanales > Solanaceae > Solanum > Solanum habrochaites. The sequence continues at coordinate 16,768,681 of JAKWJA010002497.1, forward strand.
CAAGGTTGGATGTGTCATTTCTGAAAGCCAAACATGTAAAGGTACTGACAATGGATCCCTCGTCATTGGAAATCTGAACACTCATGAATGAACGAAATCATTATGTTGTCAAAGAAGGAAGTCAAAAAAGATAATAAGTCGTTGATAAATAAAAAGACTGAAATACAAATCTAATTGAAGACTCCGTGATGATGATATGCGTTATCTCATCAATAAATTCAAAAAATGTGAGAAAGAACAAAGGTTTTGAAGAGGAACGAATGGTCCTCGAAATGCTACTCAAAAATGATACCTCTACAAGTGTGGAAAAGCTTGGACACTTATTGCAAGTGTCCTCTACGCAAACTAAAAACAGGGAAATATCAAAAAACAGAAGTGACAAAAGATAAAGAAAGGACCTGTTTACTCGGTAAAAATGATCGCAAAGCTGCTGCTGACTATGTGGTCAAAAAGGCTCTTGAATGCCATGGGAGACTCCTCAAGTGACTCAGAGATACCCGCTGATGAACAAATTAATGTGTCTATGGTGGCTGTTCAGAAGATGAAAACCATATTCAAGTGAAATGTTTGCTTTCATGGCTCCATATATAAAATGGAAGAAAAAATGACAAGTAAACTCTTTCTCGATATGAACATGATCCGAATATTATTTCCTCTTTAAAAATTTGAGAAAATTAGCAAATTGTTCTGATTGATTCAGTATTGAGTTAACCTCTGAAAGAGAAACTTATGAAGCTGAACTTGAGAGTTTGACTAAAACAATGTAAACTACGGAGGAGAAAATTTTCAAAAAAATGGTGTATCTACAGTCTAACCATGAACTTAAAAAGAGTTGAATCAGATAACTGAAGAAGCTTAATGGGAAGTTCACATGATTTACAAGTTGAAATTGAAGAAAAACTGAAACCACTGAGAAAAACTGGGATTGGGTGTCTTTGGGTTTTTTGTGAAGAGCAACAAGATTAAGAAAGGTATCGTCAAACTTACGAAGAACTTGATAATTCCTCTTGAAGTGGACAAATCCCTAAGTTGTTATTAAAAATGCAAACGATCATAGTAATTGAATAAGAAAGGACTAGGAAGTTTGAATATCAACTTCCTTTCCTTTTAACCCTCAACAGAAGTAATGTATTTTGGTGTCTGACAATCTGTTTTTGTCTTCATTGTGGAAAAAATGGGCACTTAAAGGGATAGTATGCTGGCTGGGAGAAATTCTCTCTCATGATAGCTCTGCTAATTATTCTTAAAAGGAAAAAATATCAAAAGATAGACCTGGTCCTCCAAACCTGTTTCAACTGATAGATTTCAAAAAAAAACATCTTCACTTCTCCCAAATGTCCTGTTCTTGTAGAAAGTTTCAAAAACTGCCCTATTGACTAGAATAGAATCTGATCACTCCTTTGTCCTGCCTTCTCAGAACTACAATTGAAATGGGTTCCTCCCAGCCTAAACAATTGATTTCTTGGTGAGGTAGTGAAGAGGAACAAGCAATTCAATGTTGGGTATATGGATAGTTGTCCCTCTAAATATGACTGTGCACAAAATCAAAATTTTTCCTCTCACTCAAGGACAATTCAGGGAGAGGGTGCCTCTTTTGGTGAGGGAAGAAGGGTTACATTTTTGGAGTTTGGTAAAGTGGGAAAGTCTCTTGAAGATTCAATGACAATGTGTATCATTTTGATATGGATTGAGTAAAGTATTTTGAGTGTGTCTCAAAATTGGGTGACAAGGAAAATGACGTCAAGTTTACTTCGGAGAAGTGTACTGTGGTAGCTCTAACTACAAAGAAGGTGATTCGCACTTGCTTTCAGAAGTAACACAATGTATGTGGCCACTTTGAAACGTCTCATGGAGATGATTTGACATGTCTTTAGAGTGCTCAAAATGAAAATACGATCTTTGGCTCGTAAGGCTAGGGAATGTTAGCTTCATCTTTATTAATAAACTGAATTTCTAAGGACCTGGTCCGAGGTCCTTGCCAAGTTGAAGTTTTACTGAAGAATAAAATTGTGAAGCTTGTGTCAAAAGGAAAATAAATATGATCCATCCTTTAAGCCAAAGAAGCCATTAACTCAATCAAAAGAACACTGGAGCTGTACACATGGACTTATGTGGGACCTTTGAAGGTTCAAAGCAAAATGGCAAGAAATCACCTTTCTGGTGATTAGTTGATGATACTCAAGATATACATGGACAAGATCCTAAAATCACAAGAAGAAACACCTGAATAGTTTTGGTGGTGTTCCTTAAAATGATTCAACTAAATTGAATCAATTGATTTGTGACATTCGATCTGATCCATGGAACTGAGTTTGAGAACTCAAAACTGGATCACAATTTTTGCATGGATAATGGTACTACTTCAGTCATAACTTTTTTTTGGTTGGCTCGACAAACTCCTCAACAACATGGAGTGTGGAAAAGAAAATTAGAACCTTGGGGACATTTCCAAGAACCAGGATCCATTTTAGGTCAATCTTCCACAAAGTATTTTTGGTATGAAAGCCGCACCAGCTTGTCATGTACCACAGGTGGTTTGATTAAGAATATTTTTTGAATAAGACCCCCTATGAGCTGCTCAAAAACAGAAAGTCTAATGCTTACTTATCTTAGGGCATTTGGGTGTACATGTTTTGTGCTGAACAATGGAAAAGGATAATCTTGGAAATTTGATCCTAGAAGTGATGAATGAGTGTTTGTTGATATTCTTCATCAAAGTAAGGCCTACAGAATATTCAACAACAAACTCAGTGCATTGGAAGAAAGCATTTATGTTTTTTTGATGATATGGAAACTTAAAAAACAAATGGATCAAATGAATGAAGATGATGTGATCAAGCTGTTCAATTCACAGAAATTGAAGGAAGTGAGTTGATGCGAAGAAACAGTTGCAAAATGACTTTTGATAATCAAAATCATAGTCTATACTGAAAAGGCTATGAAGTGGAAAGTGTGATAAGGTCTCGTACCTTGGTACTACTCTGCTATCCGAGTAAAGAGTACAGTAAACCTGCCCAGAAAATGATGACACTCTTGATGAAAGAGAACAAATGCCGATCAGCGTCAAAACCAGTCCTGCTCTAAGACTAGGATGGAAACATAAGTTTAAATCACCTTTCTCTCTTGATTATCTTATCTCTTCCCTTGAACCAGGAATTCATACTAGAATCAAAAACAAGAATCTAGGTTGCATTTCATTCAAGCATTCATATCATCTATTGAGCCCAAAATGTGAAGAGCATTTAGTTATGCAGATTGGATCAACACTCAATGCAAGATGAACTTCATCAGTTTGAAAAGAAACAAGGTATAGTACTGGTTCCCCTCGACCTGCAGGAGAACAGTACTAGGAAACCAAATGGTGTTTAGAAACAAGATCGATGAAAATGGAGTAATCACTACAACAAATCCAAGTTGGGTGGTTTCACCAAGGATTACAATCAAGAAGAAGGAATAGACTATGCTGATGACCTTTTGCACCTGTTTGCCCCTAGGAGGGAGGCCATTAGAATTCCTAATAAGCCTTTTGCTGCATTCTTGGGAATTCAAGGCTGTATCAAATGAATGTCAAGAAGGCATTTCCTGAATGGAGATCTGAAGAGGAGGGTATTATGTCAAAAACCAACCTCCTGGGTTTTGAATATGCAAGAGCTACCATATCATGTGTTCAATAAAAAAGGCTCTGTATGGTTTGAAACCAAGTCCTAGAGCCATGGTAATTAAAGGCTGTCAAGGTTTCTTCCTTCCTGCTGAAGATAGTTTTCAATAGAGGAAAAGATAGACCAATCTCTGTTTCTTTATTAAAAAGCTAACCCCATTACCTTCTTACTTTCCAGTTTCATGTGGATGATAGTAATTTTTGAAGCTACTTCAAACATTTTTGTGAAGAATTCCTCATCATTAATGGATAGGGGGGAAACCAAAAAAACAAAGGACTTAGAAATGAGCATGATGGGCGAATGAACATTTCTGCCGGTTGTTTAACAATCAAGCAATCATTAAATGGGATTTCAAATATTTCATGAAAGTACATCAGGAGCTGCTGAAGAATTCAATATGTTCATTCCACACCTATTGATACCCCCCAATGGGAACAATTCCAAGCTTTGTAGTAGCGAATCTGATCCTCTTATGAATCCAAACCATGTTATAGGGGAATCATTGGAATCCCTTGTGCTATATATGACCTGCTAGCAGCCTGATATTGTCATGTGTTGGAATGTTGCCCAGATTTCAAGCATGTCCTCGTGACTCACTCTTGAAGGCTGCAAAATGTATTCTAAGATACTTGAAGAAAACAGGGGACCCTGGTCTGTTTCTATCAAGCAGTAAGACACCTTTGACTTAGTTTGTCTTGCAGATGCTGATTTTGTTGTTATCAATGTTTGACAGGAAGATAACCTTATGGCAATGGCTCATTTTCTTGGATCTTCACTCATTTCGTTGGAACCAAGAATAGAATTTTGGTGGCTCTTTCAAACTGTTTAGCTAAGTATGTGCCAGCAGCCGCCTGCTTTTTCACAGTTGGGTTTATGGATCAGAAAGCGACACTTGGGAGGATTTTTGGTATAAATATCAAATCTATGCCTCTTAATGGTGCGACAATACTAGAGGTTGTTAGTAATGGAAAAATCCAGTGTCCCATAAAGAGAACAAGCATAATTGATGTTAGCCATCACTTTTCTGAGAGACCATGTTGAAAATGGAATATTGAGGAAGAAAATTGCATACTACAAGCCTTCACCAAGCTCTCATTAAAGATCAATTTGGAGAAGAAATTGGGCTGAAGTTTTGGTAAATATGAATCTCCTAATGATGTCAATGAGCGTCCAAAGTTTTAATTCGGCTTGATGCTAAATTTTGCAGTGCAGGTATCCTTGTGTGAATAATTAAATATCTGGATTAAGATCATTTTTGTACCTTTGAGTTATACTTTCACTTTCAGGAAGTACTAACCTAGCAAAGACTGACTTAGAAACAACCTATGGGTACTAGGTTAAATTGTGCGCGGGCGTGTGGTGAGCCGGGGGGGTGGTGCGTGCTGATCCGGTTCCCATTTGTTTACAATTATTTTAAAAACTGAAAATTATGACCGTTGATAATTTCCACGTAATCAGTCATCGGTCATTCCATTCTGACTGTTAGTCCCATCGCTGTATCCCTCAAGCGACACGTCAATCACGGACTTGTTGGCACCATTTCAAGTCTTTTTAAAAACCCTCTTTACTACTACTCTTTTTTGAAATTCTCAATCCGTTCTTTTAACATTCCTTTCCTTCGCGTAAAAAGGTAATCAGTAAAAGTTAAAACGGGACAAAAATCTTTCTTCCCCCTTTCCTTCGTTCCTTTTTTCTCTTCGAAAAGTTATTTTTTGTTCTCATTCTAGTAAAAAATGTTTGATCCTTCTTACACCTCCAAACAAATGCTCACTGATCTCAGTGAAATAGAACCCATTGCTTTCTACTCTCCTTCGGCACTACAGTCCAGATCCAGTGCCCCTTCAAGTTCTCAGAAGGATACACCTGACAATCCCTTCTATTCCATAGATCTGAACGGCACTAGCATTCCTACAGGACCTGGTCCTTGCCATGAAATGTTTCCTGATAATCTTTTTGAAGGAGACCTGCCAAGAAATAAATCGTCTGAGTCTAACATCTTGGCAGCAAGTCAAGAACTAGTTATTGAAAGTCTTGCAATGACGAGGGAAGAGGCTAGGGCTGAGCAAACTGAGGCTTTACAGAGGGAAGTGGTAATAGACACTCAACCCATGTTTGATAAAACTCCAGATTTTGGAAGGTATCCTTCCTCAAACTCCTCATGCTCTGAAAGTGAGGATGAACCCATAAAGTGGAAGGTTGAGAGAAGAGAGGGTGAAGCGTCTAGGAAGGAAAAAGAGAAGGTTGTGGAAGAGGCCCCTAGAAGAAGACCTACTACTAGGTCTGATGCTAGAAAATTGATGGTCAATGCCTTAAAGGCCAGTGCACGATCTACGGCTGTAATTTGAAGTGCCAGAACCTATCAAACTTTAAAATGCCTGAGTCTGATGTTGTTGAGTTGTCTGCTGGGGAAGTCGAAAAGAAAAGCAATAAGAAAAGGTCAGGAAACACAAAGTCAAAGGAAGAGATTACAGGGACCTGATGCCCAAAATAGGGGTGAAGAGGAGGTCAACATGCAGGAAGTTGTTGACAATCTGAGAAAGCAAGTTGTATTGGCTGGGAGAGTCTTTGATATGGGAATAATCAATCTTCACGATATGGACTCTCTTCATGATATGGTGGAAATTCAATCATGGATGCATCTATTCAACAGGACATCTCTTATTCTCTATGAAGAGGAAGTGCGTGAATTCTATTATAACATCCAATTCAAAGAAGATGGGAGTATCCTCACAAGGGTAAATGACATTGTTGTGCATGTGGATGAGTGTCTTCTAGGAAAAATTCTCAAGGTACCTAGAGAGGGGACCGGGTACGTGATAGGAAAAACTTGCTCGACTGAATTTGTGTCCTTGGTTTCTATGATACCCACAACAAAGGTTGCTGGGATTTTTAAGAAGGTCATGAAGAGCGAGTACCAGTTGGTGTTCGAATTTGTTAACAAAGTTCTCCTTCCTAGGACTGAAAAGAGGACTTCAGCAACTTCTGCTGACTTGTTTCTGATGCAGATGTTGTGCAGATTTAAAGCTCTGAATCTCCCAGGTCTAATGGTTGATCACATTTACAAAACTGTTATCGAGAGGAAAGGGATTCATGGAATGGGATACCGATACTTTCTCACAGAAGTATTCAAGAATTTTAAAATTCCTCTCATTGTTGGCAGGGTTTGAACGGTGAAACAAACTATTTCAGAGAGTACCCTGGTTGAATGTGAGTGTATTGAAGGGAGAGGCAATCCCAAGATCAAGATGGATCAACTCATAGAAGATCAGGATCAACTCAAGCATGAGGTTGAGGAGCTCACTGTGCGTTTGAGTAGTAGAGATGCCGAAACTGCTATACTCAAAGTTGAACTACTTACTGCACAGACTGCGGGACCTGGTACTTCCGTGGTTCAAGCCCTGGATAGAGAAAATGCAGAGTTGAAGGCCAAGATTACTGCCTTACAAGAGAAGGCAATTAAAGATAAGATTCTGCCAATGCACGACTCACTCTCATTATCCAGTCCCTGTCGCATCAACCTCCTCCTTCCTAGCCTGTTAAAAAAAAACCTTCCCTGTGTCCTTTTTTTGTGTGGCTTATCTTTTTGTTATTGTATTATCAGTTTGACTTTAATGTGCTAAATGTTATTGTGGAATGCTATTTAACTTATTCCTCTAGTGTTCTAGTTATAATCTTCTGTGAATGCTTTTCCAATTATGTTTGATTGCTCTTTAGCTTTGATCTTATCTGGTATTACTGTTGACATCATTGGTTTACTGTATCTTTTTATGATGCCAAAAGTGGGAAGTAAAACTGGTAAGTAGCTAAATGGCTGAGTTATATGTATGAGGGGGAATACAGTGAGGGGGAACAAAGTTGGAGTGGTGCCTGAGAGTATTGTTTGTCATCATCAAAAAGGGGGAAAATGTTATTTGCAGTTTTGATGATTTGAAAAACTCAGGGACCTTGTAATGGTACCAGGTTTCTTACTTGATTTTTGAAGATGAAACACACTTAGGGACCTTGTAAAGGTACCAAGCTCCCAATGTGACGAGCCGGTTTACTGCCAGCTGGAGAAGGTACAAAAAGTAGGTGTACTCTTCCCAACGACGTCAGAAAGTCAGACTTCTCCAACTAATGGCAAAGAGTTTAAGGAAAGTGACTTGTCCATATAAAAGTCACTTTCCTAAAATATCACAGGTAGTTTTTGCAACTTGACAAAGAATTTTTTCAAGAACACTTGCAAAGGCTATCAACAAACAAACGGTAGAATTATTCAAACAACAGCAAAAATCTTTGGAGCAGCTAGTGTAGTTGTTTAAGAATATATTCTCTTGGTCTTACATTGTAAACTATTCCTGAAACTATAAAGGAATCCGTGGGTAGTATTGAAATTCTAAGTTGTCTAGGTGGCATAGCTTAGTGGGTAGATTTATTTCTACTTAGGCTTGTTAAGCAATAGAGATTATTGCTTGAACGTGAGATTAAAAACTTCTTCTCACATTTTTGTAAATCGTGTTTCCCTTTTTTGCTTGTGAAGATTAGGTGAAAACGATTGAAAATCCTGTGAGACCATGTCGTGGTTTTAACTCCCTTACGAAAGAGGTTTCCACATAAAATGATGTGTTCTTAAACTGCATTTTAACTTTCTTTTATACAGTCTTAGTGTGTCCAGGGACCTGGTTCATTGACTGATAAATGAAGAATTTTGTTTTACCCTTACCGATTTCCCTCCCTTTGGAGAAAACCCTAAAGTTCTCCAATATAAGGTCTCTTTCGTTCTTTCGAGCAGGGGGGATTTTGGTTTACTTTGGGAGGGAATTTTTTTTAGCAAAGTATCAAAAATTTCTTTACTGTGAAAAATTGTGTTATAAGAAAAGGATTTTTTTTGTGAAAAAAATATTTGAGGGAAGAGGCCTTGTCGATTTTGTTCTGAAAGCAAGATATACAGGAATTTTTTTTTTCAAAACAAAGGATTTTCTTACTTTTGATTTTTTTTTTTGACAGTTGATCTTCTTTACGAAAGGCTAGGGAAGATTTTCTGTAGTTGGAATTTTCTTAAATATAAAGGGCTTAAGTAAAATACTTCAGAGATACGTATCCGTGACATTTTGAGAGAAGAGAGTAAATGTAATAGGGTTGGTTTCAAGTCTCTACCCAGGTGTCTCTTTGCTCGTTCAATAACTTGAGTCGGTGTTTTGTGGTGAACGTCATCCCCTGCTCGCTCTTGCTTAGCTTTGCTGCACCGGAAAATGTAACATCTCCTCTGTGGTTCATGTTTCATTTCCATCTTAAGTATTATGAGATGAATTTTCCCCTGTTGAGTTCTTGCCTTATTTTTAAGATTGATTTCTTTGATATTTCTTGATTTGTTTCAATTAAATGTGCTAATTAGTCTATTGTCATTTTAAGTTCTAGTCTTGCACATTGTTCTGAAGTGTATACTCTTCCCGCCTCTTTTTTTTAACTCGAAATGGCTTCGTTGAATTTGAATTTTCTCTCATATTTGTATTGAATGGTTTGTTAGCTGCTGCTATATTCATATTATTTTGATATGATGTGTATGTTCTTAGTTGTTTCATTGAGTTAAGATTTTGTTGGTTCGTATGCAATGTTTGAATTTCTTTGTTGCTTCATTGGAGTTGGTTCTGTACAATCATCTTATTAGATTTTCATGAATATCATTAAACCTTTAAGCCTTTATTTCCTTTGTTTGTTATAAGGTTACATTTAGTTTACTTGTTGGCTAAGGGTCTTGTTTTTCTATGGAAGAAAAGATAAATCTCGGATATTTGGATAATATGAAACGATGTTGTTTTGTTCATCATTCTTTACTGGACGCAATAGCGGGAAGCATGTTGGATTTTGGAATCTAGTCAATCTCTTTATTCTTATTTGCAATATAGCCTGTAAGTTTGAGTCTGTATTGTGGTTTTCTTTTGTTCTCTTTGTTCCAGTTCTTGTTGCCCGTCGAGGTCGATGTTTATTTCTCATTATTGTCCAAATTCTACATAAATTAGGCAGCTAGCTTTGATTTTTAGTTTTTTTTTTAAATCTAGAGTGTGTATTATCTATCGCTCCTATTACCACCTTTAGTTTCCGGCCTATAGTGTCATTTTGTTTGAATAGGATGAGTACTAGTTTAAATGTTGCTATGAAGGGTATTCTTTCGATTTGGTTGAGATGGTTACTTGACATTTAATACTCGCTCTATTAAAATAATCTCCTTTCATTTGACTTATTGGAAGTTGTTCTCAGATGTAGAACTGTGATTTTTCTGCGGAAAATGTAAGTTTTTTTTTTAAACGTCAGTGTTATTTGAGAAATTTCTGCCTATTCATAATATGAAAATATCGCTGCGACTTACTTATTTAGGTGTCATGCTCGCTTGCTAAAATATCCGCCTTTTCAAATTTTATAAAGTGTAATTTAGGATGTAGTGTTCATCTTCTCATTTCTTGTGCTGTCTCATTTGTAATCATGTAAGATCAGCCTTAAAATCATTTCGCAGGAAGGTTTGGTCGTATCTCGACAAAATCTATAGAATTTTTATTTATTTAAGAAAAAAACAACACGTTAGGAATTGTCCATTTTGTTTCACCTGCGAAGTGTGGTATATTCATGGCAAGGATCAATTACATGCTTATTAGTTTGGGAATATGTTTCTTACAAGTTGGATTATATATGTATTATTTCTATCATCTTGTCGGCTGTTTAATTGGTTTAAATTTTGCCAAGTGACATTTTGGTTTTGTTTTAAAATGTGTGTGATTAAGATTGTATTATTAAGCATCTGCTAGCTGTATGATTCAATTAAATCTTAGTATTAAATTTTTTATGTCATGAGATGGATATTAATTTATTCCCTTTTCTTTCCCTTTTGTATTCTTATAAGAAATATGTCTGAGTCCTCCATGAAAGCCTCTACCCTTCCAGCATTTCCGAAGAGCCATAAAGTCTCAAAGTTCCCTCATCGAGAAATTTCAAAGAATAAAGGCGAAAAATTGGAGTACATATCCGAAAACTCAAGAATTGAAGATAGTCGGAGAAGATGGATTAGAAGATCATTTTATTTTCGCATTTCGTATTATATTTATTTTCAGGCATAAGACCTTGTCGTCTTTTACTTTATTTATTTTGTGTAATTATTTGTTTCGTTTAGGACAGGTACAAAATGGGTCAAAACCCAAAAACAGGTGGGTCCAAAAATCGGTCAAGGCGAACAAAACCCGGATTTGGACTCAAATCTCTTTCCTTCTCTCTTTACTTTTTTTTAATTACTTGTCTATTTCACTTATTGTTAGTTTAAAAGTTAGGAAAATCCGATTCCTCGCAAAACACAACTTTTGGTTTTAACGACTCGATCAAATTAAGTAAAAGGCCTAAAAGATTTTACAAATTAAAATTGACCTAGATAAATAATTTTCTCTTTCAAACACAATCCGAAATGATTTTTTGGCTTTCATTTTCAAACAACTCTAAAGAGTATTTTTATCGCAATTGTAAGTCTTACCCAAATACAAGGGTAGTTGTCGGATAGCCGTAATTAAGCGGAACGTCTGAGTTGCTTTCAAAATTTTCCTAAGACGTTAATAAAAATTCCCGAACCCTTTTAAATATTTTCAAATGATCTTATATGTTTATGTCTTTTGAAAATAAAGGTTTTCTTAATTTTTCTCAAAATTAAGTGGCGACTCTAAAAAAGTCAAAATTCTCTCTAAAAAATAATTTTCCCTTATTCGATAAAACAGAAATTGTGACTCTGCTGAGGAGTTGAAGAATTCTAACCTTAAGGCTAACATTATTTGGCTATAATTTCTTATTTGTTTGCTTTATTATTATAACTATTGCATTTTTCATGGCATATTTCCGACAAATGGCAAGTAGGTTTGCATTAGGAAACGGAAGTTACATGGATTTCAATGGCTTCTTTAAAAAATACACAAAGAATTCATTTGGAAGTATCAAACAAATAGTTGGACTGCGGTCATCCGATGTTGTTTGGTAGCTTCATCTAGATGTCCGTCCGACTCGGATAACCGACAACTTGAAAACTACTCTAGTAATCCTAAGATAGAGCGAAACCAAAAAAATAAGCATTAGCCTAAGAGGGATTAATACCCAAGGTGTATTAAGTCCATTTAGTAAAAATTCGCCAAAACCGTGTCTAAGGTCTTTGACCTCACGACTCATCATTTAATGTGACATTTGAATTATGTACGTGTGAAAACCAATTTGGGGTGGGTAAAACTAATCAGCTTCTGTTTTGTTGACATGGACCATTTCACGAAGTTTGACATGGTCGTATCAGCACCGCCGCAACTCACGATGTGGTATGATAATCTGGACGGGGATCATAGAAGAACCCTCAACAAATATATGGGTGCTCTGATGGAATTAATCAACATGAACGGGTGGTCGGAACTCGTTGAGGTTCTTACGTGATATTGGGATAGCCAAAGAATGGTGTTTCGATTCGGAACCGCTGAAATTACCCCAACTTTGGACGAGAAAACAGACTGTATAGACAAAGTAGGCACTAGGATAGAAAGGAAAGTAAGAAAACAAGAAGACATCTTTATCCCTAATAAGCCTTCGGTAGAAAATATTGCGGAATGGTTTGGGTTGGGAAAAGACTTTATCTACTGGTGCCAAGAATCCCATGTAGCGTTCAAAGGATCTTTATATCCGATTTGGACATGCGATCTTTTACTCCACTTACAACCGAGAGTTCAACGTCTATTAAAAAGAATAGAATGAAATTCATCCTCTAGCATTTGTTGTAGAGTTTTTGGGAACACTGGTATTCCCACGTAGTCCAAGTCTGAGTATCAATACCCGAGTTATAACACTAGCGCATACTTTATTCAAAGGGTACGAGAACCAAGGGACAACAAAATATTACCCTATAGCTCCGGTCGTCTTGTTCGATATGTATCGAGCCCTGGGAAAATTCAATTAGTGGCATCAGTACTTCTAAGGGTGCAACTTTCTCCTTCAGTGGTGGATCCTCATCCATTTAGCGAAGGGTGCTGGGACTCGAGAGTTGCATACTCTTGACAACAAAAACACCCTTAAAGATTTGAATGACATGTTGTACTGGGAAAATATGGATAATCGGAGAACAAGGGGGAGACGAACTCGAATTTTTTTTTTGAATTGAGAGAAGAAGATCTTCAATGGATGCTTGACCGTTTCATCTCCAAAGAACTCATCGTGGAGAGACGTAGATAGTTTGTGCTTCCTCTCCCAGTTATTCGGGGAATTCGCCCTTATGCACCCTTTCGAGTCTTTCAAAAGTTTGGGAGTAGACAAACTATACCCAAAAAAGCGTACTATGGCGCTTATTTATACGATATTAGATATGATAGAGTGCACGACGCAACTGAAATGTTCAGAGAACGGGAAAGTGCCAAGCGTATGGATAAAGAATGGCTGAAGAAGGACATACAAAATGTCTCCTCTCAAACCCCGCGCAGCTTTCGCAGCGTAACAGGCAGAGAAGCCAAAGAAGTGGCCGAGCTACAAGAGGTAAAGAAAGAGGCCCAAGAAGTGTACTCTAAATTTGTCGAGAACCAAGATACCCTTGAGAAGGCAACTCAAGAGGTGGAAAGACTAAGACGTGGTTATGATGATTTCGATACCTGGATCAAGGATAAAATCTAGAGGATGCAATACAAAAGCTTGAAAGAAAAAGGACGTCTGGATCAAGGAGAAAAAGGACGCCTGGGACGATGACGGAGCAGGATCATTTGGAGAGGCATAGTAGACTTCGCCCCTGTGTGGGTTTTTTTATTGGTATTTACATTGTTTTTAGCCCCTGCATGGGCCTTCCTTTGTTGCACTTTCAAATGGCCCCTGCGTGGGTTTTTCTTTAATATTTTATCCTTTATTTCCCCTTTGTGGACATTATTATTCACTAGTAAATTTTATTTTGCAGGGAATTGTTTATTTGGTTTAAATTCACACGTAAATCATTCAGATGCTCTAGGCTTACCCTTGGCACAAAAAGGTCCCTCTATATGTGTTAGGATGCAATATGTGTGTTTAACTGCTTATGTGTTATGTTTCTATGGATAAGGATACCATAAACTCACTTCTATCCAAAAATTTCAAAAGAATATACAGAAGTCACTATTACAAAATGTCCAACAATAATTTTCAAGTCTTGAGTTTCTCACTCAAAAGACACACCCTATACCACAATTCCTAAAACATTCATTCTAATGTCTCAGGAAAGTCAAAATCACTGCTATGGACAAAGCTAAGAGCATCCACATGGAAATCACTGGAGAAGAACTACAAAGAAAGATCGAAAAGATTACTTGGAAAATTCAATAAACCAAATATGAAGGGCTCATGGTCGATATTGCAACCACAATCTACAAAGCTTCAACCGTGACGTTGGATGAGGATCTGGCATAATAGATGAAGAGAAAGAAAGATGTTGAGATGGAGATAATGGAAATGCGAGAGAAGTTGGACATGCTTCGGTTAAAAGTGCAAGAAAGAGAAGCGAGAGTGGTGAGGATATAATCAGAGACCGCCGCTCTGTTAGCTAAAAGCATGTCACTTGATGAAGAGATGACAGTGGAAATGGAAGAATTCACCTCCATGAGAGAGGATGGCCGCACTGAGGAAGAAGAACAAAGCCTTCCATAGCAACATGATTGATAAGCTTCAGAAAATGCGCAAGAAATACCCCGTCTACGAGCAAGGAGCTAATAGTGGTCCCGAGAACGCTCATCCTGAAGTTATTCAGGAAGACGACGACGACGAAATCGTTACAAGCCTCCATTCCTAGGTCGTGTGAAAAGAAGAGACTAATACTACAACAATAAGGAAAATGACTAGCGTGTCGTCATCAGTTTATCTTTTAGATCTATTGTTGCCTTTCAATTTCCTTGTAATCGTAATGAACGAATGAATGAAAATATTTTATGTTGTTCTCGAACTATGTTGGGCCTGAATTCTCCTTGTGAGATACGTAGGCAGCCTTCTCCGGGCCCGGGCGCTATCATTAAAAATTTTCATTATCCCCTTCATGTTACGAGAAGATACGAAGACCAGATCAAGAAACGTTAAAGAGCAGCTACAGGAAGACCGTAGCTCAACGTGATTTAGCCTTCTGAGACAGCGTCGAAACTAATACAAGCAAACTCCTGCTTCTCAAAAATGTGTTTTCGTCCTCACTCATGGGTTGAAGATATCCTCAAACAAATCAATTTGTGTGTTTATCTGATCTCTGTGTGATATTACGCATTTTGTACTCTAAATCTGCACTGACATATCTGCCTTTGAGTTTTTTTCTCTCTAGGTTCTTTAAAACTGATCTGTGTCGATCAAAAGCTTGGAGATCATCCCTATTTCACTAGATCAAAAGGTCCCGCAGATTCTTTCTCTAGACAAAGCTCATATAAAGGAAAGACAGTTATGGGAGATAATAACACAGAAGTGAGTCGTACTGATGATGTAGTGGCTTAACCTACCGTAGTAGACCACAATGAGTTGATGATGCAGCTGATGTAGCAGATTGTAGAGATGAGGGTGGAAATGTAAATGAGATAGGATCCGCCTCTGCTGGGCTTTAACACTAACGCTGCTTATGGGAGACCTCCAATCTACTTCCCTTCTTCAAATATGGATCCAGCCCAGAACCAGCCATCTACACCTACTCAGAATCCGTCAGTTATAGATCTGACTACCCAAAATACCCAATATTCTTCATCCTACCAAACTCCACCTCCTCTTCAAAAGAACCACCCCCAAATGCCATCCCATCCTCAAAATACCCACCATCAGACCGCTCCACCACCGCAAAATCAAAATCAAAATCAAAATCAAAACCAAAATACTTTCAATCCCCAAACACCCCACCACCACTTAAATCACAATACAAATCCTCAGACGTACCCATAGAATTATAAAACCTCTCAAAATGCTCAGAGTCCCTCTGTAGCTCCACCCTTACCAAAAAGAGTCACTTTCCAAACCCCCGTCCCTGCCGAGCACGATGTGCACGATTTTGAGATGGACCATTAAGAGGAACAGGAAAAGGAGTATAGGTCAAAGGAAAAGGTAATGGTTGACATAAAGGAAGAGATCAAGAAATCCATGAAAGAGCTTCAATTTAGTTATGAAGACTTATCTATTCATCAAAATTTGAACCTTCCGGAAGGGTTCAAAATCCTTAAGTTTGACACCTTTGCAGGAGTAAGCAACCATATGGATCACTTGAGAGTCTACTACGACCATCTCGTTGAAGTTGGAAGGGATGAAGCATTATTGATGCGGCTCTTAGGCCGAAACCTGTGCGGGGAAGCTCTTGAATGGTTCACATCGCATGAAACAAGGCAATGGCCCAGCTGGAATGCATTGGCCAAAGATTTCATCGATCGATTTGCTTACAACGTAGAAATTGTTCCAGACCGATACTCTTTGGAGAAGATGAAGAAAAAATCAAACGTGACCTATAGGGAGTTCGCCCATAGGTATAGAAAAGAAGCGGCAAGGGTGAGACCACCAATGTCTGAAAAAGAAATTGTTGAAGTATTTGTGTGTGTGCAAGAGCCTGAATATTATGATAGAATTATGTTGCTCGTTGGAGCAAAGTTTGCCGAGATAGTCAAGATTGGTTAGACTATCAAGGATTGTTTAAAATCAGGAAAGATAGCCTATGTAGCCGCATTTTTTGGAACATCAGGGTTGTTAAAAAAGATAAGAGCAGAAATCGCTGTTGTTTCATATCGGGGAAGAAAAAACCCCAGAAGCTCGTCATATTTCCAAGGTCATTCCCAGCCTTCCCAAAAGTTTTACGAAGCTTTCTATGCGCAATCTAGTCATCCCAATAATCCTTCAATTTATCAGAATGCTACAGCCACTTTTCAATTATCCAAGATCCATTATACCAAAGTCCACCCCCAAATAACAAAAATCCATCCCCCATTTACCCAAATCATCCTCCACCCTACCAAATTCAATCTCCCTACTAGGGTGTTGCTCCCAACTGTGTTAACGTACAATTGAGCTATCGAGCACCCCCTCCTATTTATCAAGTCCAAGCTTCACTATACCAAAATTCCCCTACGAATTTCCAAGCTACATCGCCAAACTACCAAACAAATCCATATCCCAGAAGCCAAGCTCCCCGTCCAAATACCACAAGTTATCAACATCTGTCTCCTCCTATAAAAGGCAATTATGACCCTCCCCAACCTAGATTCCAGAAGAAGCCTTCAAGGAAATTCACTTCGCTCGCTGAAAGCCGAACAAATTTGTATGAGCGACTGGCTACGGTCATATACATCCACGTTGTGGGGTCCAAACCCGTGGATGTCAATTCAAAATTCTACAGACCCGATCAGTGATGTCCTTATCATTACAAAAGTGTTGGGCATGATATTGAGGATTGTATCAACCTCAAGCACAAAATTCAAGATTTGATTGACCAAGAGGTAGTCTCTCTCCAACCAGCGGCACCAAATGCCAACACCAACCCATTGCCGAAACATGGGGGCGACAATGTCAATATGATCGAGACAGACGATGACAGGTGTGGAACAAAAATGATTACTCCCATCATTTACAATGATTTGGAAAAGGATGTAGCTTCTTTAAGCTTCAAAGAGAAGAAAGAGTTAGTTATTTTGACACCTGCAAAGGCTGTTGCTTTGGTGCCATAAAAAATATCATCAAGACTAAGTTCATTATTGAAACTGTTTCTCCTCAAGGCATGACCATATCCGAAAGATGTTACACTCCTAACGAGCTTTATGTTGGAGGTCAATAGAAGGATCAGGTTTAATTTCCAATAAGCGAAGGAGAAGTGGAAGAATGACGCCAAAAGATTATTCTATCATTAAGCATTTGAAAAAGACTCTAGCTTAGATCTTCGTATGGGCCCTGTTGTTGAGTTCTCAATCGCACAGACAGGCTTTGAGGAAGGATCTCGATGATACGTATGTATCCACGGGTACAAGCAGCAATAACATCGCCGCTATGATTCACCAGGTTATTTGAGATCACCAAATCATCTTTTGTGACGATGAGCTGCCTTTCGAAGGGAGGTCACACAACAAGGCGTTGCACATCACTGTGGGATGTCGTGGAAAGGTTGTCAACTGCGTCTTAGTATATGATGGATCTGGTCTGAATATATTCTCATTGTCAACATTGACACAGCTACGGTTTGACCTTGGGAATCTAGAACAAAACCAAGTCAACATAAGGGCCTTTGATGGGGTTCAGAGAGATATGTTGTGAGCAGTGAATCTTATCATCAAAAAGGGTCCAGCAAAATTCAGGGCACAGTTTCAAGTATTGGATGTCGATACCAGTTATAACCTTCTTCTGGGAAGGCCTTTCATCCATATGGCTGGAGCTATACCTTCTACTCTACATCAGATGATGAAGCTCGTGTGGAAGAACGAAGAACTGGTTATTCATGGCGAAGGGAGTCACTCTGGCAGACAGGTGTCGTTCATTGATGAGATATCGCGAGGTACAAATTTCTACACAGTAGAGATGGTGAATGCCACTGGTGAAGACTTGGCCCCACAGACTCTCATGCCTTCCGTGTACAAGATGATAGCTATTATGATGCTGCAGAATGGTTTTGAACCAGGTTTTGGATTAGGAAGAGATTCCTAAGGAATTATTGAGCCTTTTCTGGTCCTGGTCAAGGGAGCCAGATATGGTTTGGGGTACGTCCCCGCAGATGATGACTTGAAAACGAAGAAGAAAAATGATCAAGCATTAACTAAGTTGATCCAAAATCTGTATCAATCCTTCCATGTCCAGGAGTATACCAAGCATGAAGACCATGGGAAAGGAATCTATGACCTCTTCGACGATATCGCTGTTGTTATTGAGGAAGAGGTCGAACTAGCTGGTATTCACGATGTTGATCCAGGAGAGATGCTGCAGAACTGGACCTCCATGCCCATCCGGATCCCCCGAACACCTCAGTAGAAAGACATTGTTTCATGCACATTAAAATCGGCGGTAGTCCAAAAGAGGCCTGAAGCCCACCATTTTGCATTTTCATAATTGTTCGAATTTTTGAATTTTCATTATGATGTTCAAAGAAGGCAACATGGCCCTATGTCATAGCCAAAATTTGCATTATTTTTAAATAAATTAAAGACTATTTGTTTTTAAATTTATTTATTTAGTCGTTTGTTATACTTTACATTCCTAACTTTGTCTGTTTATGGTTTCAGTAATGTAAGTTTTAGACCTGTCAATGTCATGTCATGTTACGAGCTGGATGAACAAAATGAGGTTGGTAACGACAAGGTTCATGATTACGAAGACGAAAGCGAGGAACTAGAGTATGTCTCCGAGGAATTTTGGCAGTTTGAAAATCAACATAAACAAAATCTAGAGGAAATGGAAACGGTAAAGTTGGGGGATCCAGAATTTGTTAAAGAAGTTAAGATCAACATCCACCTAAATGAAGCTCAGAGAGAAGTCCTGATTCATTTTCTTACTGAATATATTTATGTGTTCATTTAGGAAGTCGGTGACATGCAAGGGCTGAGTACCGATGTCGTATCTCATAAACTGCAGATTAACTCGGGGTTTGATGCGGTGAATCAAAAGGCTCGGAAGTTCAAGCCTGAACTAAGTTTGAAGATCAAAGAAGAGATCACCAAGAAAATAAAATCTTGATTGGTGAAGTGACACAATACCTAACTTGGTTAGCCAATGTTGTTCCGGTTGCCAAAGAAGACGGGAAATCAGGATTTGTGTCGACTAGAGAGATCTCAACAAAGCTAGCTTAAAGGATAATTTTCGTTGACAAATATTCATATTTTGATTGATAACTGCGCTAGGCATGAAATGTAGTCATTTGTGGATTGTTATGCAGGTTATCATCAGATTCTGATGGATGAGGAAGACGCAGAAAACATAGCTTTCATTACACCATGGGGTGTATATCATTATAGAGTGATGTCGTTCAGCCTCAAGAATGTCAGTGCTACCTACATGAGAGCTATGATGACCATATTTCACGACATGATTTATAAGGAGATTGAAATGTATGTAGATGATGTCATAATCAAGTCCTGCGAGAGTTCGTACCATTTGACACATCTAAAGAAATTCTTTGACCGTTTGCATCGTTACAACTTGAAGTTAAATCCCGCCAAATGTGCTTTTGGAGTTTCAGCCAAAAAGTTGGGACTTATAGTCAGCAGAAGGGGCATTGTGCTTGATCCTTCTGAGATTAAAGTGATTCAAGAGTTGCCTCCACCGAGGACGAGAAAAGAGGTGATGAGTTTCCTAAGGAGGTTAAACTACATCAGTCGATTCATAGTTCAATCAACTGTGATGTGTGAGCCTATTTTGAAGCTATTGAAGAAGGACGCCTCGACAAAGTGGATTGAAGAGTGTGAGACTGCTTTTGATGCTATCAAGAACTATTTTTCCAATCCACCGGTATAGGTTCCTCCGCGGGAAGGGAGTCCTTTGTTGTTGTACTTGTCAATCTCAAATAGTGCATTCGGATGCGTATTTGGTCAACACGATGAGACAAGAAAGAAGGAAAGGGCGATCTATTATATAAGAAACAAGTTTACTCCATACGAGTCACATTACACTTTGTTGGAGAGAATGTCTTGTGCTTTGACGTGGCTTGCCAAGAAGCTGAGACATTTTTTGTCTTCTTATACTACATACCTCATTTCCAGATTGGATCCATTGAAGTATATCTTCCAGAAGGCGATGCCGACTGGAAAGTTAGCTAAATGGAAAATGTTGTTGAGTGAATTTGACATTGTGTATGTGACTCAGAAAGCGATAAATGCACAGGCTTTGGCTGATCATCTTGCAGAAAATCTCGTTGATGAAGAGTATGAACCAATTTAGAATTATTTTCACGATGAAGAAGTGTCATTTGTGGGTGAGGATATTTTTGAAGCATATCCAGGTTGGAGATTATTCTTTGATGGAGCAGCAAATCATCAATGTAAAGGCGTTGGAGCAGTCTTAGTGTCAGAATCTTGTAAACACTATTCCATGGAGGCTAAACTTCGATTCAATTGCACGAACAACATGGCCGAATACGAAACTTCTATTCTTGGTTTGAAAATGTCCATCGACATGAATGTCTATGAGTTGTTGGTTATTGGAGATTCAGATATTTTAATTCATCAAGTTCAAGGGGAATGCGTCGTGAAGAACCCGAATATTATACCTTACGTATAGTATGTACAAAAGTTATTCAAAAGGTTTCATACAATCGAGTTCAAACATACTCCCAGAATACAGAATGAATTGGCCGATGCTCTTGCCACCATCGCTTTGAAGTTTAAACATCCGGATACAGATTATATAGATCCTTTGGATATAGAGTTGAAAGAACATCCAGTGTATTGTTCCCATGTTGAAGCAGAAACAGACGGTTTGCCTTGGTATTTTGATATAAAGAAGTATTTGGAGTCTGAAACTTATCCCGAAGATGCTACGTCTAATTAGAAGAAGTCGATACGTCGCATGGTCCTCATTTTCTTTTTTAGTGGAGAAATCATGTATAAGAAGACTCCAGACTTAGGTATTCTCAGATGTGTTGATGTTGTCGAAGCTGTGAAGCTTATTGAACAGATACATGTCAGATTTTGTGGCAAGCATATGAATGGGATCACTTTGGCAAGAAATATCCTTCGAGCCTGTTATTTCTTGATTAATATGGAGAATGACTGCTGCAAGTTTGTACAAAAATGTCATAAATGTCAAGTGCACGGTGATTTAATCCGAGTGCCACCTCACGAAGTTAATGCTATGAGTTCACCTTCGCCATTTATAGCTTGGGGTATGGATGTCATCGGTCCGATATAGAAAGCCACTTTAAATGGACACAGATTAATTTTGGTTTCCATCTATTACTTCACCAAGTAGGTGAAAGCAGCTTCTTACAAGTCGGTAACCAAGAAAGTTGCGGTTGATTTTGTTCACAACAATCTGATATGCAGGTTCGGAGTACCAGAGTCCATCATTACTGATAATGGTGCAAATCTTAGCAACCACTTGATGAGAGAGATATGTGAGAAATTTAGGATTACTCACCAAAACTCTACCGTTTATCTTCCTCAGATGAATGGATCTATAGAAGCCGCCAATAAGGATATTAAGAAAATTCTGAGTAAAATGATTGACAACCACCGAGGTTGGCATGAGATGTTTCCATATGCTTTATTGGGTTATCGAACGACTGTCAAAACGTTTACTGGAGCTACTCCGTACATGTGAGTATATGGGACAGTAGCAGTCATACCCACCGAGGTTGAAATACCGTCCTTGAGAATTATCCAAGAAGCTTAGTTGAGCAATGTTGAATGGGTTAGCAAGCGAATTGATCAGTTAACCTTGATCGACGAGAAAAGAATGGTTGTTGTTTGTCATGGTCAACTATATCGACAGAGAATGATTTGAGCTTTCCACAAAAGTGTCAGAACCAGAGTTTTTGAAATTGGACAGTTAGTACTTAAGCGTATTTTTCCTCATCAGGATGAGTATAAAGGAAAATTTGTGCCGAATTAGCAAGGCCTTTACATGGTTCTCAAAGTATTATCCAGAGGTGTTTTGTCTTGTCGGAGATGGATGACACCACATGGCCGAAACCGATCAACTCAAATATTGTCAAGAGATACTACGTGTGAAGCCTTGGTTTGCATTTCTTTTTTTACTTGTAATCATTCTGTTTTCTTGTATTAGTTTTGATTAAATTCCTATCCCTCTTGTAATGAACTATGTCTGACGTGAATTCTCAAGAATGAGATACGTAGGCGGCCTATGTCGGCCTCAGTCACCCCTATTTATCCTTTCTAATATTTCTTTGTATTCGAACTACGTTCGACCTGAATTCTCAAGAAAGAGATACGTAGGTAGCCTGTATCGGCCTCGGTCAGTTTCTTTTTAAATTTCTTACTTTTGTTAAACTTTGAGGGGAACTATGTATGACCTGATTCCTGCCTCAACGGGATATGTAGGCGCCACAAGGGTTCGTTCATATCTCCCATAAGATTTATATTCCTCCATACAATAGAAACTGGGACAAAAATTTTGAGAGGGACTAAAAAATTCTCAAGAAGAAGATTTTTCCTCAACAAGCCAAGACTGAAGATATTCCGAGCTCTGCAACTAGGACAGAATTTAAAGAGGATCTCAAAATTTCGTGATTTGTTCGCCAACAGTCAAGGATAATCCAAGGCAGTTAGCTGGGATAGAAGAGGATGGCCTTAAAATTTCAGCGTGGATTTATCTACAAGTTCGGAGTGACTCTGAAAACTCTCCAGCGAATAATCCGATAAACCTCCAAGCTTCAGACCCAAAGAAGTTTGTTAAGACTGATATGACATGACTTGGCAGTGACTATTTTCAAATACTATTTCTCAAAAATTTATTTCTCTTAAATTTTCCCTTTTATGTTTCATTTGCTTTGGCATAAAATATTTTTTCTTATCCATCAAGAGTCGGGAGATCGGGAAATCAACCGGAGATAGAAGGACAAGGAGCAAACAATTGAAGAAAATCGACATAGATCACATCGTTTTTAAAACAAAAAATTTTTCAGTGGACGCAGATTTATAGTTTTGCTCTGAAATCAGCAAATTCTTCTGATGGATGAATATGGAGAAGTCCAAGGAGGAGAAAACTATCCAAAAATCAATAGTTTATATCGCTTATGTCGGAGACTTGGGAATATGAATTTTTTATTTCAATCAATTTCCAACCACATGAAATTTAAAAAAAACGTCCAGCTAGATTCGAAGTTGAATCAAGCAAAAATCTCAAGAAAGAATTTACGGTTTCCGTAAAAGACGTCATTTGCATCATAATGCCGAATATAATATTATGCATTACCCAGAGGGGTCACTTATTTTATTGTCGATCAAGAAGATATACTATCTGTAAGTCATTTTACCATTATCATCATTGGAGACGATATGATTATCCAGAAGACATCCAGAAAATCACTATGTTGCTCGATTGATGAACTATCTTCATTTGTACAAAGGATGACATCAAGAGTTAATATTCATGCATCGTGGAAGATCATGCATCGCGAGTCAATATTCATACATCGCGAAAGATCATGCATCGCGAGTCAATATCCATGCATCGCAGACGATCATGCATCGCAAGTCAATATTCATACATCGCGAAAGATCATGCATCGCGAGTTAATATCCATGAATCGCGGAAGATCATGCATCGCGAGTCCATATTCATACATCACGAAAAATCATGCATCGCGAGTCAATATCCATGCATAGCGGAAAATCATTCATCGCCAGTCAATATTCATGCATCGCGGAAGATCATGCATCGAGAGTTAATATCTATGCATCGAGAGAAGATTTTATACCTCATAGAAGTTTATGCATCGTGAGAAGATTTCGTAACTCACAGAAATTATGCATCGCGAGAAGATATTCATGCCTCGCAGAAATTTATGCATCGCGAGAAGATTTCATACCTCACAGCAGTTTATGCATCGCGACAAGATTTTATACCTCGCAAAAATTTATGCATCACGAGAAGATTTCGTACCTCGAAGAAATTTATGCATCGTGAGAAGATTTTATACCTAGAAAAAATTTATGCATTCTGAGAAGATGCCATGCCTCATTGAAATTTATGCATCGCGAGGATATTTCATACCTCACAGAAATTTACGCATCGCATCGCGGGAGGATATTCATGCCCCTCAAGAAGTCATGCACTACCAAAAAAGGAAATCGTGCATCGCAAGAGAAATATTTATCCATCATCCAACTCCATTCTTTTATTTTGATAAAAGTAAACATCAAGAAGAGCATCAAAGATGACATCAAGAGAAATACTAGCACATCGCATCAACTGTCCTTAATGTTGATATCAAATGAATAATACATTGAAGATTATATTGCGAACACTATACATATGCTTTATTTGCTTTACGTCAAAACGATCAGAGTGACATCAAATGAAGAAGGAGAAGAACTAAGTGTCAACACGGTAAAAAATACTATCTCCCTTTTGAATTGCATTTTTTAAGTTGACAAGTTTTACATCAGTCTTTGTCGAAATCATCCGAAAGGATGACTTCTCCCAAATAAACCACACGTGCAAACGATATCAAAAAGGATGCAGCACAGCGTGGAACTCTTTCTTAGCAGTGAACTGGGACAAGTCCAAAGAGGAATATTAAACTCTTAGGACGCGAGCAGAGGAGAGACTTTCAACACAATCAAACCACACCTCTATCAGAAAACATATGGGTTTTTCATTCAGTTTGTCTATTTCAATTTTAGTCCAAAAATTCTGGTGTCTGCCGGAGGCAACGTTCCAATCTGAGTGATGACACACTAAGAGTTTTGGAAATTATGTCTGTGTAAGTTCTTACCTATGGATGTGAAGATCTCCATATTCATGGCTAAGATGTTACAAGCCTCCTTTTCATACTCATTTAGTCGCTCATCCAGAACCAAAGGTTGCCTACCATAATACATCATTTTCAATCGATTGAGTCAAACTACAAGCAGCCTGATTCCTAAGGCTTAAGAATATGTAGGCGAGCTCAATGCTGAAAACTCGGTTGTCTTCCGACGTTCGCTCTTAAATCTTATTCTTGAGCATCATGGTATCTATTTAATTCGGTGTTGGGGTCGCTCTGAATTCTTTCAAAATCATGTGTTAAATCAAGCGTATCAAACTACAAGTGGCCTGAATTCTCATATTGCTTGAGATATGTAGGAAACCCATTTTCAGGGTTCGGCTATAATTCCTAAAGTCCATACCAAATCCCTTCCCCAAAAATAATTTGTGGTCGGTCAAAATTGGATTGGTCAATTTCTTTTTCCTCGAATTTCTTGCATCAATCGAAGGAAAATGAGGGACAATTGTTGACACCCAAATTTTGACCTCTCTGAAATAATTAATAATTGACAGGTTTCTTAATCTTGAGCGATTTTTAAATAGTTAAGTTTTTATAAAGTCTAAAATGTTTTTAAGTTATTTTAAATCAACCTTATCTTTTTTAAATGAGATATATGTATTACATAATTATGTATACTATTAGTATATTTTATGTTTATTCGAAAACCGCCTCAAAAAGATTTTACTTCGTTTAAATATTTTACTAATTAGTTCGATTATATAATATTATATGTTATAAATTTATTTAATTTGAAGTGAAATTATTTATATTATTTCAACGAAATTAAGAAGCTCGTTAATTAATTTTTATAAATTTGCCTTATTTAATGTCAGCTAAATCATTGATTAATTTTATTTAGATAAAGAAGGTAGTTCGATGCAGCTATATTTCTAAAAATCCTTCAACTAAAATTGTGTCGCAATTTTGGGGCCATTTATTGGCCAATTTCCAGCTGACCAAATTCCTAAATAATGCCCAGGATCATTACTCATTTCAATTTTCAGAATTTCCCCTATCAATTAAATCAAACCTATTTTGTTTTTCAGACCCAGCCTAATTGTCCCTAGGTCAACTCCGCATGTCACTTTAATTAATACCCGTTTAGGGCCTTTATTCTTAGCAGCCTCTAGTTCATGAATACCCACCCCAATACATCAACTAAATCATTTTGTTTCAGCCCAACTCCTTTTTCCTTAGCCTTTTTTATTCTTCTCTCTCCTTACCCGACCCAACCCCTTCTCTCCTTCATGAGAGGAAACGCGGAAATGCCGCCCCAAAGCAGCGATTCAGCGCGTCGATGAAAACAAAATGAAATACCAGCGGCACACGTCTCCTCCAAACGCGGCAAAGTCAGCAGCTCCCACGCACCCCAACGTCTCTTTTTCCTTTATCTCGTACAGCAGGGAAGGAAATTTTGTCGTATCGTCCTCCGCTGCTCGTGAATCTTCCTTGCAATTGCGGCTATTTGTCCTTTTGGCCACAAGATGGTGACATGTGGAACTCAAGAATGTTAATTTTGATCGAGTCCGCTCACGTCTTCTTCATCTTTTGAATTTTTGGCTGAATTTTTGTTTCTTCCCATACGAAACCCAATTGTTGATTTTTTCTCTGGGGAATTCAAATGGGAAAGGGATGAAGAATGTCGTTTTTACCCTTACCCATTTCCCTCCCTTTGGAGAAAACCCTAAAGTTTTCCTATATAAGGTCTCTTTTGTTCTTCCGAGAAGGGGGGATTTATGTTTTTTTTAGGAGGAAATTTTTTGTAACAATATATCAAAAATTTCTTTACTCTGAAAATATGTGTTGTAAGAAGAGGATTTTTTTTGTGCAAACAAAAAGTTGAGAGAAGAGGCCTTGTCGATTTTGTTCTGAAAGCAATATATATAGGGAATTTTTTTTTTCGAAACACAGGCTTTTCTTAATTTTGATTTTTTGTTGTGTGTTGATCTTCTTTTCGAAAGGATAGGGAACATTTTCTGTAGTTGGAATTTTCTTAAATATAAGGGCTTATGTAAAATACTTCAGAGATACGTATCCATGATATTTTGAGAGAAGATAGTAGCAGTAATAGGTTTGGTTTCAAGTCTCCACCCAGGTGTCTCTTTGCTTGTTCGATAACTTGAGTCGGTGTTTTATGGTGAAGGTCGTCCCCTGCTCTCTCTTGCTCAGCTTCGCTACACCGGAAAGGTAACATCTCATCTTTGGTTCATGTTTCATTTCCATCTCAAATATTATGCGATGGTTTTGCCCCTGTTGAGTTCATGGCTTATTTTTATCATTGATTTCTTTCATATTTCTTGATTTTTTTTAATTAAATGTCCCAATTAGTCTATTGTCGATTTAAGTTCTAGTCTTGCACATTGTTCTGAAGTGTATACTCTTCCCGCCTCTTTTTTTTTAGCTCGGAATGGCTCCATTGAATTTGAAGTTTCTCTCATATTGGTATCGAATGGTTCATTAGCTGCTGCTAAATTCATTATATTTTTGTATGATGTGTGTAACGACCTGTTTAGTCATTTTGAGCAGTAGAGTTTATTATGGTAATAACTGTCTGAGTCGACGGATCCCACGACGGACCTCATCGTTTCACGACGGGACCGTCGAGGGTTGTTCGTTCCAAAACACTTAGCTTTGAAAACTTGGGTATGAGAACAACTCTCTTAACTTAGCAAATGAAGGACGGAAAGTCGTGGGCAGACGAAACCGTCACAGACCTCTTAGTGGAATTTAGTCTCTGAGCTTGTGACGAAGGGCGCAGGAGGGACCGTCGCAGGCACGACGGGCCGTCACAGGATGCGTGACCCTGGACTGGGTTGGATTTCTGTTAAAAGTTTTAAGGGGCGTTTGGACTATTCCTGCTTATAATTATAGAGTTAGTGGTTTAAGTTAAAATTCATTACTGTGGGGGGTTTTAAAGGACAAAAAACCTTGGAAATAATATGGGTACATTTACCATCTTTTATACTAATTACTATTATTAGGGTAAAAGAAAAAAGGGGTTTTGACTTAAGAAAATAGAAAGAACAGAGAGAGAAGGAGAAGAAACGAACGAGAACGAGAGAAGAGAAGAACGAAGAGGAATGCAAAGCTTTGAGAAATAGCTTGCTTGATCCACGAATCTTCGGTGGAGGTAGGTAGGTTTATGCGATTCTAGTAAACTCTAATAGCGAATGATATGGTGTTGGTAGTAAAGTAAAGTATCTTATATGCTTAATTGTGTGAATGCATGATTGTGATTATATATAATTGTGATTATTAAGCATGATGAGGCTGTTGAATCTAAAAACTGGAAACCTCTTGTAATGATGATGTCTGCATAAAGAAGGACTTGAGAAACTAACAGAGAATGAGGAAGGTTAGTGGACGGTTGTCACGTTCCGAAACCCAGGATAGGTAGATGTATCGGGTCACGTTCCGACACCAGGCTAGTAGTGCGTAGTGGATCGGGTAGGTGTCCCGTTCCGACAACAGGATAGATAGAGTGATCGGTGGGGCCGGTCCGGACACTAGGATAGTAATGGATCGGGTGTCACGTTCGACAACAAGGATAGTAGAAGAATTGAATCTTGTAATGGGTAAATATACTTAATCTAAAGAACCTGTTTCCCACAAAAGAGAGGGTTTTGGTGGAGGCTTTGGAGTCTCATAGATGCATTTGGTGTGTTGTAAATGATTTTTATACTTGTGCTATCACCTGTTCAGCATTTAGTTGATTTTATGTTATTATTGAATATATTGGGGTTTTGTATTTGAGTTGGTCCGATGATACATACTCAGTACTGTGTGCCGGTTACTTGACCCTAACTTGTATTTGTTTTTCCTTTGTTTATTGTGGAGTGCAGCAAACGTTGCCATCACCTTAATCTCAACCGCAACTCAGCAGTCTCATCACGTATATGTCAGGGTGAGGCTAAACTCTTCTAGTTGGACTGGATCTTCTTTTCTTCCATTGTCTTGATGCCTTGGAAAGTTCGGATGGACTAGCTATGGTTATTTATTTTAGGCTTCCTAGATATTCTTTAGATTTTAATAAATTGAGAGTACAGATGTTTCCTGTGATGATGACTTTCAGATTTGGGGATGATGAGTATTAAATTTTAGAAAGGTATAAGAGTTATAATTGATTCGTAATGAGTTTTTAAGTCTTTCCGCTTATTTCTGTTTATTATGGTTGAAATGTTGGTTAGGTGGTTGGTTCGCTCACATACTATGATTAAGTGTGGGTTGCCACTCGCGACCCATTTTGGGTTGTTGGACACAAACTTGGTATCAGAGCATTAGGTCGTTGGTATCATCACACAAGGGACAGAGTCTAGTAGAGTCTTACGGAACGGTAGGGGACGCCTTTATTTTCTTTGAGAGAGAGACTAGGACTTTAGAAAAAATGCCATTCTTTCTTTATTCGGCATTACTTGGATCCAATTGGTATCTAGGTGATACAAATTGGTGTATCTGACCATCTTCATCTATTTCGCAGATGGTGAGAACTAGAGCCGCAACAACTGCGCCAACACCCCCCCCCCCCCAAAACCGTAAACAAGATGCGTCTGAGCCAGCCACTGGAGGCGGTAGCTCGAAGAGGAGTAGTGGCAGAGGCCGTGGGTAGATGGTCGCGGGAGGACAGTCCTCTAGAGGGAAGAGGACAAGCACTGGCCCATCTAGTAATAGGGCGGGTGACTCCTCCACGACTGAGAAGTGTAAGATAAGAGAGGGTGAGGAAGGGGAAATGCGCAAGTGCCGGAATGAGAGAATCAAACCACAACCTACCCAAGAGATGATTAGGTCAGGTTCTTGATTACTTAGCTGGTTATCTGATCAAGGCCAGAGACCTCTGTGTTTCTGCACCAGCACCTCAGGTTCTGGAAGTTAAAACAGGCAGTTGTGGGGCTCCCCGCATGGATGCCTCATTGGAAAAAGGGCAAGTTCCTCGGCTGACTATAGGTCCTATAATGGACCAGTGATTAGCATGAACTTTTCAGTAGGTTAGTGAAATTATAAAACCTCAAGTCTGCAAGGGTGCTGAATCTGAGGATACTACGATTTTCTGGTTGCTGGTCATGGAGTTACACATAAAATGGGCCTAGTGAACGATTTGGTGTGAGTTTGTAACCTATCAGTTTTCAAGGAAAGAAAACGTCTTAAAAATGGTGGTGGGGCTGGTCCTATGTTGAAGTGTAAACCAGCACAGGCCACCACCTATTGGTACTTGGGCGTCATTTCCTAGCATATGTAGGACAAGTATATTACCCCGGGACTTTGAGGGATAGGACGGAGAGAGAGTTCCTGAGGACTAGAGCAAGGCAGGATGACGGTCACTGCGTATGAGGCTAAGTGTCGTGCATTATCAAGGTATGCCACCCAACTTTGCTTCAAGTTCCACAAGAGCGGATTCGTCATTTTGTGAAAAGGTTGAGGTCAGAATTGCGGATTTCGGCCTTACAGGTAGTGCTACTGCAAAAATCCTTTCAGGAAGTGGTAGACTTTGTGATAAGGTGGAGGAAGAGTGAAGCCAGATGACTTCCCATGGCATCAACAAATAAGAAGTTTCGTAGGGGAGGTGAGTTTAGTGGTTCTTACTCCAGAGGGCAGAGTTCAGGAGGGGATCCAGACTGACTATTCAGTCTTCACTGCAGGCTGTAGCTGGGGGTTCACCGCCGATCGGTCAAACATTTCTAGGAGTCTGGAGGTTATCCCGACTTCGTAGCTTCTCACAAAAGACATATGCTTGAATCCAGAGAGTGTATGATGTGGAGATACGGACATATTAGGAGTTTTTGTTCCAAAAAAAAGTTTTACAAGGACCCCCAATAGTCAGAGGGTAGAGGTGGGCATGGGACAGAGGCCGCCATTGGAGGACGTGGTGGCGGAGGTAATGGTGGCACAAACGGGCCGGGGTGACCGGGCAAATGGGGAAACTACTGAGAGCAAAATGGTAGAGGCAAAAAGGGCAGACAGGTGATAGAGCCCATTGTTACGCTTTCCCTGGGCGGTCGGTAAGCGGAGACATCTGATGCTGTATCACAGGTATAATCTTTGTTGGTGATTGCATGGTTTGTATTTGTTTATACTGGCTCCACATTTTCATATGTATCTTCTCATTTGCTACTGGTCTTAATTTACATGGAATTGCGTGACATGCCTGTTCGTGTTTCTACTCTGGTGGGTGAGTCTGTGATAGTTGAAAAGGTGTATAGGTCGTCTTTGTAACGTTCGTGGGGAGAAATACTCATGTAGATTGGTTATCTTAGGGGGTTGATTTGATGTAAATTCTAGGTATGACTTGGCTTTCTCCGAATTTTGCAATCTTAGAGGTTAATGCTAAAACTGGAACGTTGGCCAAGCCTAGGACAGATCACGTTAGTGTGGGAGGGTGACTACACTTCCCACTACAGTTCGTATCATTCCTTTATTCGTGCTAAGGATGGTTATAAAGGGTGGTTTAGCTTTCTTGGCAAACCTAAGGGATGGATGCTACCCAAGGACCTCATGAGTCGGTTCGGTAGTCCATGAAGTTATGGATGTGTTTCCTGCAGACCATTCATGTTATGCCACGGGATAGAGATATTCACTTTTGCATTGATTCTTGAGTAGGGTACTCGCCACATTCAATACCCCCTATAGATGGCTCCCGCTGAGTTAAGGGAGTTAAAGGGCCCAACTTCAAGAGTTGTTGGGAACAGTTCTTGATTAGACCAAGTCATCCCCTTGGGGGCTCCGATGATTTGTGAAGAAGAAAGATGGGAGTTTTTTCGGATGTGGCAAGACTACAAGAACAACTAAATTAAAGTAACTATTAAGACACAAGTATCCTCTTCCTCGCATGATGATGTGTTCGATAGTACAAGTTGCTTGTACCTTCTCAAAATCGAATGTGAGATCTGGTTATCATCAATTGGAAAAACGGGGCAGCAGATGTGACCAACGACTGCTTCCGAACCAGGTGTGGGCATTATGAGTTCTTAGTAATGTCTTTGGGATTAGAATGACCTTCTGCTTTATGAGCTTGAGGAAGGGATTTTTAAGCAATATCGGGATCTTTTTGTCATTGTATTCATGATGATTACGGGATACTCAAAGGCAAGAAAGAAGAACATTGAGGAGCACTTGAGAAATTGTATTGGAAATGTTGAGAGAAAAAGTTTTATGCCAAATTTTTCAACTCGTTGAGTTTTTGCTCGATTCAGTGTCAGTGGCTTCTTGGGGCACGTAGTTTCTAAGGATGGATTGATGGGGATGTGGATCCTTCAAGATCGAAGTGGTGAAGAATTGGGAGACCTACCAAGTTATAGGAGGTAAGGGATTTCGTTGGTTTAGCTAGCCTACTACCGGTCGATTTGTCAAGGATTTTCCTCTGTTGCTTCCAGATTGACAAATTTGATAAAGCAAAGTTTTCCATTTGTATGCGTGGGGAAGAAGTGCGAAGAAAGTTTCAGAAGCTCAAGACCTTGTTTGACTACTGCACCAATCTTACCCTGCCATGGAAGGTAAGAATTTTGGTGGTTATGGGAGCATCCTATTCTGGTTTGGGTGCAGTTGCTAATGCAAGAGAAGAATTGTAATTGCCTAGGCTCGAGGCAATTAAAGGTGCTATGACGTAATTATCCGACCACGATTGGGAATTGGCCTCCAGTAGTTTAAGTGTTTGCCTTAAAAAGCAATGGCGACATTATCTATATGGGGGTTAAATGTGAAGTCTATACGGAATCATCGTAGTTTACTAGTATTTCTTTACTCAGAAAGATTGGAATGAGACAGAGGGGAGGTGGATGGAACACTGAACGGACTCTTGATATCCTATCTTGTATCATCCGGGAAAAGCTAATGTTGTAAAAAGATGCTTTTAAGTAGAAAGCAGGGAGCATGGGAAGTCTAGCCCATTTGTAGGTTTTCTAGTGGCCAGAGAGGTTCAGACTTTGGCTAATAAGTTTATGAGGATAGAGGTAAAATGCGGGAGAAGGGAGGATTTTTAGCAGGTGTGGAGGCCAAGGGATCTTCCTTTCTTGAAGATTTAAAGGAAATCAGTTTTACCGATGAGAAAAACTGATCGGATCCGAGATAAGGTGTTTGTTATGAGGAGAGGCTAAAGAAGCAAGGAATCGATGAGGAAAGGTGTTTGAAGAATGTAAGGGAAGGGTATGTGGACCCCGTGTCGTGATTTGATTCAAACTATTCTTACAGAGGGCTCATCATTCAAGGGTATTTTATACATCCTGGTGCAACCAAGAGTATCGTGACCTAAGCCAACATTTTGGTGAGGAGAGTAGCATGTTAGCGCCGACATTTGTTGATTTTTTGGCAAATTGCCCGATTATCAGCCAAGTAAAGTATTAAACACAAAGCTGGAGGAACCCAAAAAAACCCCTACCCCAAGAGAATGCCCATTCCTGAATGGAAGTGGGAGAGAATTGCAATGGACTTCGTGGTTGGTTTTCCAAAAGACATTGGGGCAAGTTTGATTCTATTTGGGTAATTGTGGACTGATTAACTAAGTCTGCTCACTTCATTCCGGTTTTGGTAAGGTACTACAATGCAGAGAAGCTAGGACAGAGCTCATCTCAGAAAAATGGTTCGATTGCATGGAGTTCTACTTTCCATATATCAGAAGAGGGACGCAGTTACTTTCTAAGTTTGGAGATCATTGCATGCTGAATTAGGTTACTAGTTGGACCTAGTAGCATGTAACCCTCAGCCGATGGTCAGTATGAGCGAACAATTCAGGTGTTGGAATATAGCTTCGTGCAGGTGTGATAGGATTGGTGTCATTGGGATAACTTCTTCCTTAGCAGAGTTCTCATACAATAATAGCTATACTCAAGTAGTATATGGCCCCATTTGAAGGATCTGTATGGGAGGAGATGAGGTCTCCCATGTGGTGATGCATTTGAGGTTAGACATTGGGTACGGATCTTCTGAGGGATCATTAAGAGAAGTAAAATGCATCAAGAAAAAAATTTTAGATGGCGCAAAGTAGGCAAAGGAATATGCAGATAGAACGGTTAGGACTTGATGAGTTCATGAGGGTGAGCAAGTCTTGCTTGTGAAGGTTTTCACCCATGAAGGGTGTGATGCGAATTTGTAAAAGAGGGTAGCTAAGCCCAAGGTATATGGACCATTTTGAAGTACTTAGTAAAGCGAGTAGGGGAGGTGGCTTATGAATTAGCCTTGCCCCCAGGACTGTCAGGAGTGCATCCGGTATTTAATGTGTCTATGTTGAAAAAATACATGGGGATGGAACTAAATTATCGTTGGGATCAGTTCTTCTTGATGAGAATTTGTATAGAAGAGGAGACTGGTGCCATTTTCTAGATAGAGAAATCCGCAAGTTGAGATCAAGGGAGATTGCATCCAGTCAAAGTTCAATGGAAGAATTCGACCAGTGAAGAGTCCACTTGGGAGAAGGAGGCTGATATCAAGAAAAATACCGCACCCTGTTTCCAAGATTTAGGTTACCCTTTTCACCCTTGGTTTCCGTATTGTGATCGTTCGAAGACGAACGATGGGTAACACTGGTATCTATTGAACGACCTGTTTAGTCGTTTTTGAGTAGTCGATTTATATTCTGGTAATAACTGTTGAGTCGACGGTGATCCCGACGGACCATCATCGTCACGACGGACCGTCGAGGGTGTCTCGTTCAAAACCACTTAGACTTGGAAAAATTGGTTTACTGAGAACAATCTCTGAAAAACATCGCGACGATCATGGGCAGGACGGAACGTCGTCGGGCACGACGAACCGTCACAGACCTTTAGAGGAATTTAGTATCTGAGGTTGTGGACGAAGGCAGCAGGACGGGACCGTCGGCAGGGCACGACGGGGGCCGTAACAGGCTGCGCTGACCCTGACTAGGTTGGATTTCAGTTAGTTAAAAATTTTTTAAGGGGCGTTTGGACTATTCCTGCTTAAATTATAATGTTAGGGTTTATGTTAAGTAATTCAATTACTTGGGGGTTAAAGGAGGACAAACCTTGAATAATAGGGGTTACATTTACCATCTTTTATACTGAATTACATGATTATTAGGTAAAAGAAAAAAAGGGTTTGAATAAAGGAAAAATAGAAAGAATAGAGAGAGAATGTTAGAAACGACGAGAGGAAAGAGAAAGACAGAAAAGGAAAGCAAAGACTTTGAGGAAGGAATAGCTTGCTGATCATGATTCTTCGGAGGAGGTAGGTTATTGTTTTGCTATTCATAGTAAAATCTTAATAGCGAATGATATGTGTTGGGTAGTAATGTAAAGTCTCTTAGTATGCTTAATGTGTGCATGCATTGATGTGATTATCTATTAATTGTATAAATTAAGCAATGATGAGGTGATGAGGCGATGTTGAATTCTAAAAACTGAAACCTCTTTGTTAATGATGATGTCTTGGCATAAAAGGAAGACTTGAATGAAATAAAAGAATGAGGTTAGGGGATCGAGGTGTCCACAGTTACGACACCACGATAGTAGGGGATCGGGTGTCACGTTCCGACACCAGGATAGTAGTGGATCGGGTGTGTCACATTCCGACACCAGGATAGTAGGGATCGGGTGTCACGTTCCGACAACCAGGATTAGTAATAGGGTTTAATATACTTAATCTAAGACACCTGTTCCCAAAAAGAGTATGGTGTGGAGGCCTGTGAGTCCTCATAGATGCATTTGGTGTTGTTGTAAATGGGATTCTTTATTATTGTTTGCTATTCACTGTTAAGCATTTAGTTGATGTTTAGGTTATGTCTGAATATATGTTTTCTATTTTGAGTTGGCTGATGATACCTCAATCAGTACTTGTGCCTTGACTGACCCCTACTTAATTTGGTTGCCTTGTTAATTGTGGATGTGCCGGCCAAAAGGTCATCGGTGCAACTCAAACCGCAAACTCTAGCCAGTCTTCATCACGTCAGATCTCAGGGTGAGCTAAACGACTTCTAGCTTGGCCAGGATCTTCTTCGTATTGTCTTTTGATGCCTTGAAGTTCCAGCATGGACGTAGGTTTTGTGTTTATTTATTTTAGCTCCTAGATCTTCTGAGATTTGTAAAATTGAGTATAGATGTTCCTGTGATGATTGACTTCCAGGATTTTGGGGATGTGAGTATTAAATTTAGAAGTATTAATTGAGTCCGTTAAATGAGTTTAAGTTTCCTTATTTCTGTATTATATTGTTGAAATGTGGGGTTAGATTGAGTGGGTTCGCTGCACATACTATGATAAGTGTGGGTGTCACTCGCGACCCATTTTGGGTCGTGACAATGTGTATGTTCTTAGTTCATAGAGTTAAGATTTTGTTGGTTTGTATGCAATGTTGGAGTTTATTTGTTGCTTCTATGGAGTTTTGTTCTGTTACATACCTTCTTTAGTAGATTTTCATGAATATCATTAAACATGTACGCCTGTATTACCTTTGTTTGTTAACATGCTACATTTAAGTTTAACAGTTGCTAAGGTCTGTCTATCTTATGGAATAAAGAAAAAATCTCGGATATTTGGATAATATGGAACGGTGTGTTTTGTTCATCATTCTTTGCTGGACGCAATAGCCGGAAGCATGTTGGATTTTGGAATATTGTCAATCTCTTTATTTTTATTTGCAATATATCCTGTAAGTTTGAGTCTCTATTATGGTTTTCTTTTGTTCTATTTGTTCCAGTTCTTGTTGCCCGTCGAGGTCGATGTTTATCCCTCATTATTGTCCAAATTCTACATAAATTAGGCATCTAGCTTTTTTTTTAAGTTTTTTTTGAAATCTAGAGTGTGTATTATCTATCGCTCCTATTACCTCCTTTAGTTTTCGGCCTATAGTGTCATTTTGTTTGAATAGGATGTGTACAAGATGGCCGATTTGCTTTAGTTTAAATGCTGCTATGAAGGGTATTCTTTCGATTTGGTTGAGATGGTTACTTGACATTTAATACTCGCTTTATTAAAATAATCTCCTTTCATTTGATTTATTGGAATTTGTTCTCAGATGTAGAACTGTGATTTTTCTGCGAAAAATATAAGGCTTTTTTTTAAGCGTCAGCGTTAATTGAGAAATTTTTGCTTATTGATAATGTGAAAATATAGCTCCGACTTTCTTATTTTGGTGTCATGCTCGCTTGCGAAAAAAAAAAAAATACCACCTTTTCAAATTTTTATTAAAGTTGTGATTCGGATGTGGAGTGGTCATATTCTCATTTGTTGTGCTGTCTCATTTGTAATCATGTAAGATAAGCCTTAAAATCATTTCGTTGGCAGGTTTGGTCGTATCTCGACAAAATCTATGCTATTTTTATTTATTTAAGAAAAAAACAGTACGTTAGGAATTGTCCATTTTGTTTCACCTCCGAAGTGTGATTTATTCATGGCAAGGATCAGTTACATGCTTATTAGTTTGGGAGTATGTTGCTTCCAAGTTGGATTATATATGTATGTTTTCTCTCATCTAGTCCACTCTTATTGGTTTAAATTTTGCCAAGTGACATTTTTGTTTTGTTTTAAAATGTTTGTGTGATTAAGTTTGGATTATTAAGCATCTGCTAGCGGTATGATTCAATTAAATCTTAATATTAAGTTTTTTATGTCATGAGATGGATATTAATTTATTCCCTTTTCTTTCCTTTTTCTTTCCCTTTTGTATGCGCGTACAAAATATGTCTGAGTCCTCCATGAAAGCCTCTACCCTTCCTACATTTCCAATGAGCCATAAAGGCTCAAAGTATTCCTCATCAAATCAGCTGATTAGAAATTTCGAAGAAAAAAGGCAAAAAACTAGAGTACAGATCCGTAATTTCAAGAATTGAAGATAGTCGGAGAAAATGGATTAGAAGATTATTTTATTTTTCGCATTTTGTATTGTATTTATTTTCGATCATAAGCCCTTGTCGTCTTTAGTTTATTTATTTTCTGTAATTATTTGTTTAGTTTAGGACAGATACAAAATGGGTTAAAAATCCAAAACAAGTGGGTCCAAAAATCGGTCAAGGCGAACAGAACTCGAATTTGGACCCAAATCTCTTTCCCTCTCTCTCTTTACTTGTTTTTTAATTACTTGTATATTTCACTTATCGTTATTTTAAAAGTTAGGAAAATTCAATTACCCACAAAACGCCACTTTTGGTTTTAACGACTCGATCAAATCAAGTAAAAGGCCTAAAATAATTTACAAAATAAAATTGTCTTAGATAAATAATTTTTTCTTTCAAACACAATCCGAAATGATTTTTTGGCTTTAATTTTTCAAACAACTCTAAAGAGTATTTTTATCGCAATTGTAAGTCTTACCCAAATACAAGGTTAGTTGTCGGATAGCCGTAATTAAGTGAAACGTCTGAGGTGCTTTCCAAACCTTCCTAAGACGTTAATAAGAATTCCTGAACCCTTTTAAATATTTTCAAATGATTTTATCTGTTTAAGTCTTTTGAAAATAAAGGTTTTCCTAATTTTTTTCAAAATTAAGTGGTGACTCTAAAAATGTCGAAATGCTCTCTAAAAAATATTTTTCCATTTTTCGATAAAACAAGTACCCTCTCCTTCACTGGACACATATGTTCACTACTAAAGGTTCTAACTATGAAAACATTGCATTTTTTTCCTGTAGGAAGCCTTCATATTCCAACAACATTCGTATGAAACAACCAATACATAGTGTTAACAAATGATTCAAACATGTTTAATACATATAGTAGTTACTCTTATTAATATATACAAAAAATTAAGCCAAATACATAAACAGATATTTAATTGTGAGTTTTTTTTCCTTGGGTACCTTAACTACGCCTATTTTCTATGAATCATTGAACACCCATAATTTGTTTCCTTTAGACACTGTTGTTGAATTTTAATCGGCTTTTTCTATTGGATATGCCTTCAATTGTGTTCGAATTGTGATGATTTTGATTGAAGGAATGAGACAAACTGTGTTAGTCGAGTTGTTTTCTAATGTGTTCAAATGACCTTAGGAAAACACCAATTATTCTCGGCACATTTTCATTATCAATGGATTAATGAGTTGAAACAACATAGTATCCTATCAGACTCCTCACAAATCTGGTTCCACATCAGACAACAGCGTTGGTTTATTAAACGAACCAAATTATGGGGTTCAATGGATTCAATAGGAAAATGATGTAGGAGGTTACCTGGAGAAAAAAACCCAACAAAGTTGAAGAATTCTGCTTTGTACGTAAGGTTCTAACTATGAAGACATCACATTTTTTTCCTGTAGAAAGCCTTCATATTCCAACAACATTCGTATGAAAAGCATACCAATACATAGTAAAACAAATTTATTCAACATGTTAATACATATAGTAGTTACATCTTATAATATATACAAAAAATAATGTTTACAACAATCAAATGATGAGGTTCACGAATGTATCAACTGTCTTCAAAGACCAACACAATAATCAGTGTATTTTTAGTATCAGTTTTATGATTACATCAGCAGTAGTTTATTAAAGTATTAACACAGTTGATTCAATGTATCAGCAACTTTTTTTATAATGTATCACCTTTATGCTTGTTGAAATAACTAAATTATTTAATGTAACAACAGTATTTTAATAAAGTATCAACGGATTTAATTCAACATATCAGCAATACTTGACGAACTAATTAGTCATACAATAAAACATATTTAATTCAAAGTACAAACGAACTAATACAACATGTTTGTTGTTATAAATTTCAGTAATGTTTCAACAACACCATTAACAAAATGTATCAAACAAAATTTATATACCAAAAAATCTTTTTTAACATCTACACAGAAAACATAATCACAGTATATTTTAGTTCTTAATGTATCAGTCATTAAAACACACTAATTGTATCACCATTTATAGATCTAAAAATTCAAAACACTCAAATATATTTGTCTATCAGATCTCTTTACTTTGCAATTGAAGTTGTTCTTTATCTTATAGTTTGTCATCACATCTATGAGTTTTGCTTTATCCTTATACATCTGACTTGTCTTCACGTCTATACTTTCTCAATCGATTATGTAATTTGCTACCCCAAATTCTTGAATATCATAAGAATAACATACTTTTTATTCAACCATCGCTAGAGCTTATGTATATTGTGTTGTGCCATCTACTCATGTAATTTCTCCACATGTTCTATCTAAGTTATGTATAGTACCTCCAATCTTTTTACTTGTGTCAATGCATAATGGATACATTGCGAATCCTGACTCATTTTTCACTTCAAAATATAGTTTAAAAGTCATGTCTTTCTTAACCTTCATCGGACACGAGTTACCTTCTACAATGTAACAAATTTCAATGTTTTTCCTTGATACATCGATATCCAACTCGACTGTGATTGCAGCTTTGAGATTTGAGAACGACCTTGACTTTCCAACAATGATTCCATTGCTTTTGTAACTTTCATACTGCACTCCGTTGATCCAAATTACTGAATGCTTCAGTAAAAATGATACATTCCTCATGTAGCAGCCAAAAATAACAGAAATTTAATTCGTACTTCTTTCTTCTTTAATGAAAGTTTGTCATGACTGGAGTCTAGAAACCAAACGAGATCGGCATCGTTGACCTCTCAGAGGTCGCAGACAAGCCTGCATACGTCATCCTAACTTCATCTAGGTTAATTTTAGCGAAAAATTTGAAAATTTTTATTTCTTAACATACATGTATACATACTACTTAACATCATAGGCGTTCACAAATCAACCAATTAATAAAGATATAATCAAATGAAAGAAACAGATCATAATTTTACTAACGTTAAGTTTTTTCCAAACGGCACCAAAATACAAAAGTTTGAACAAAAGTGGAAAGGAACACTTGGGCATGCTCCCACAAGCTATAGCCTACATCTAAGTCTAGGATAATAACAGTAGACACATCCTCCAAAGGCACTGAGGGCCCACTAACCAAGTCCGGATGAAGCTCCGTCTGGAAGTTGCAACGTCAAACAATTAATATCTAGGATCCCACGTTCCTTTCAAAGAAAATTGTAGAATTGTATGGAATTAGTACACACTTGTGCTAAGTATGGGTATATGCAAGCACACACCAAGGACATACATGAGTAAGAACATCCCTTTCCTAACAACATGATTATGGAAAGTCAAGTCTGTGGACTTGCCAAAATGGGATTAGGAAAGATAGTGATATTTCCAAATCTGGATTAGGAAAGTCATGCCATGAGAGTAACATGCATCATCATAAATAACAGAATTAGTTATTACGTTTTCACCCCTTTTTATCTCAATAGTTATTTATATATTGTGTATCAATTACTATATATCGGTTGGTAGCCATGATCAAACGCCAACTTTTTAAAGGGATTTTCTATAAAATGTAAACTAGTTGGGATAGGCTGTAATTTTTATGTTACACTATGGGATTCTTTTAATTTTTACTAGAAAAATAACTTAAATACACAACTTTAAGTTTATTATTCTCTAATTTTCCTAATTCTTTTTAAAAATTATTTAAATCCTTTTTTTATTTTGTAATTGTAATCTTGTAGATACATAGAACTCACTTTCATCTACACACGTTTCAACAATCCATATGTCCGCCTTGGTTTCTCACAAATCACTGATCAGCGAACTCTTTTTCTCCACAACCCCCCCCCCCCCAATCAATAAATCTTTTAAGGACACGGAAATCATTTTGAATGTGCAAATATGTGCGCCCTCAATCAAACATGTTTCTTAACAACATTAATTTGCAATTTTGAGTTTCAAAATTCAAAATTGCACTTTTATGATACTTTTGCTTCTTCTTTGATACTTCTTTTTCTTCTTACTCCATTCGAACTTTTCTCCATTTTTTACTTTGATATTTACTCTTGTTCATCGTTATCTTCTCTTATATATATATGGATCCTGTTAAAAATCGCAATATATATGATTCTGATAAAGAAGAATGGGAAGATAATAGAAAAAAGTATTTTACATGATCATTTGAATTTAAGGAAGAAGCCAAACAAAGATGTTCCGGAATAATCTAAATCAAAGGTTGCAAAATACCCCCCAAAAAGAGAAAAATATCAGCAACTGTTATTGCCAAACCCAAATTGCTTAGGGTATGCCTTTCTATTCTTCCTTAAAATTGTTTTGAAGGTTATAGTACATTTGACACATATCGATTTAGTGTGTTATAGTGTTTAGTCGATTCAATGATACATGAATTAAATGTATATCAGAATTTTTTTATATATCATTATTATTTGTGTCATATATCATTGATTGTTGTGTAGAAAGTTGAAAGTTGATATCCGTTTATGGAATTTATGTATCATGATTCTTGTATTATGTATCATTTATTGTTGTGTAGACAGTTAAAAACTGGTATCATGTATGAGACAATGATTTGTTGGTTTTTTTAGTATGCATATTGATATCATTACAAATTGTATTATTTTTTAATAATTGCAGCCACTAAAGT
Source organism: Solanum habrochaites (assembly GCA_027704765.1). Taxonomy (NCBI): domain Eukaryota; kingdom Viridiplantae; phylum Streptophyta; class Magnoliopsida; order Solanales; family Solanaceae; genus Solanum; species Solanum habrochaites. The sequence continues at coordinate 16,811,136 of JAKWJA010002497.1, forward strand.
ACAAGATAAAAAAGAAACCAACACATCTCATAAGGTTTGGTGTCAATTATAACAACAATTCTCTGAAGGATTTTCAAGACTCTGCTGGGGAGCATGTATTTCAACTGTTTAGCTCTATCATATTTGGACCCTTTTTAGATATTACTAAATGTAATTTTCAGGCCAAAATCACTAAGTGCTTTCTTCTATTAGAGTTGGAACAAGACAACTCTAATGTGTTGCATATTAAACATGAAAATGGTTATATCTTGAAATTTGGTATAAATGAATTTGTAATAATAACTGGACTGAAAGTCAAAGGCAATACTAATGATTTTCAATACCCAAAATCAACTCATTCTATGCTATTCCAAAAGTATTTTTCTGGTGCAGTGAATAGTGTTAGCAAGAGTCAATTAGTCCAACGGTTTAGGATGGGCAACTAGGAGAACAATCAAAATGCACTCCAAATGTCTATATTTTTCTTTACTCATGTATTCTTCTTTGCTAATCTTGATAATACATCTATATCTATTGTGAATTTTCTAATTGTTGAAGATGGTAGATATCGATATTATCCTTGGAAAAACTTTCATTCTCAAAGCTCATCATTTCACAAAGACACGATTTCGATGTTAGATAAGGTCGTATCAATTATATGGACTGTCATATTCACTTAACGTATGGATATATGCATGTGCATCCTACTTAAATCCTGAAATTGATGTGAAAGAACGAAATGTCATCCCAAGAATGTGCAATTGGAGAGTTTTGTCTGATAAGGAAAAGCCTTAAATGTGTATGTCTAGCATTTTCCAAGAGGTAATTTTTACTGTGAAAATTAAATGTTGAAAGTTTGTCTTTTTAATATCATTATTTTATGTGTTGTGATAACATTATGATTGGTCTTAATAAAAAAACAATTTGTTTTGTATGTTGTGATACATTATGTCGTGTCTTAACATTTATATTATTTTCTATGTTGTGATACATTCAGAATGCATGTTAAAACATTGTCCCAACAGCAAAGGAACTTGAAGCTTTTGACTTAGTTGAAATTGAACATGCTCCTCCTTCTTCATCCCCTTAGTACAACCAAATGAGGAAGACGATTTTGATGATTTCTCCACCACACCACCCGAACAGTTATTGAGGAGATCTTCAAGAGTGTCTGATAAATGACCTCAACTACTCAAAAAAAAGTGGATACACAGAAAATAAAGATTTCAAAGCCCAAATGTGTCCCCGACCCCGGCTGCTGATGTTCATGGTTCTGCACAAGATCAAAAAATCAACTATGTAATTCTAGATATTGAATAATTGAAAGATCATTTGAAAAAAATACGTAAGTTAATTATTTAGTACTTACTCCAAATGTATTTTATATTGACTCTGAATTTGTTTTTTATTTACAGGTTGACAAGAAATTTGAGGAGCTAGTAACCTTGATAAAGAAAAACCACTCACAGTTGATGCAATCTCGACACAAGAAAAACAAAAATGTTGATACTAAATCAAGCACATTTCAGTTTAAGAAGCAACCATCTCCATCAATATGGATTGATCTTGATGATATGAATTGTGTAGCTGAGGATGATGTTAGTGTTTCTGTTGACGAGGGTAAACATCAAGAAATTAAAGATGCGAGAATGTAGTTGATGATGATGGTGGTGTTTCTGTTAATGAAGGTGGACCACAAGTCAATGTAATTCCAAAGGTATGTTAATGTTATATTGTCTGTAATTTTTCATTGAGTCAATATTATGTATCATGCACATACAGAAACTTATAATTATCATGAATGTATAGTTATGTATCATGTATCTTAATCATCATGTTAAATAATGTATCAAAGTACTCATGTATTAGCTCATAACAATTTGTATATTATAAACTTGTTTGACACATGATATTTTTTTTATATATATGATACATTGTTTGAATACAATGCATCTGATACATATACATAATTGTTTATATTCAAGGTGTTGAAGCATATCAATCACATCAAGATTTAAATGAAACTCTCATGGATGAAGATGGTGCTAACACGGTTCAACACAATATCCATCAGCTTTTTCTAAATAAGACAACAATGTATACATTGATATATTTTCTAATTATGCACCATGACACGGACATCCATTACATTCAAATTTACTAAAAAAACATTATATCATATTTTACACGAATCTTCGACATCAACAACAATATCACCATCAACTTAAGCAGCAATAGATGCTCTTATCAAAGATATTGGAAAAGATCCTATTCCTTCTAGACCATTGTAGGTTATAAATACACAGGATTTGAATGGAATCCAGAACTTGTTGTCTGATAGTAAATTACCCACTGATATATCAATAACCGATATTGTTTTTCGAATCGATTCAATCACTCCTACAACTAGAATCAGAATGCCTTGAAGAAATATTCAATCTCCATATTGCACTTCTTTTGGGTCAAGTGAGAAAGGAAAAAAGAACTTGGAGGATAATGTTCGTCTCTATTTCCCATTAGAAGGACGCGGTATTACAAATCAAATTTCTTCGAAACATATTGATGATTATATGCAGTGATTTTTTAGGGAAATCCTCTAAAATCATGAAAATAAGTACGTCTCATAAATATATTTTGTAAATGTTTATTAACTTATTTATAATAAACTGATTCATAATACAAAACATTTCGCTGGAGGAATGGAAATCGTCAAAGGATAACAAAATACAAATCCTCTCTTTAGGTATTTAGATGATGGACTTGTTGTTGATGTTTCCAATAAACAGGTTGATGCTACGTCATGTCACAGCCAAACAAAGTGCAGTTCACCGCGCGCGGTTTGTGTCCGGCCTCTCAGAGGACTCGCCCTGGTTTCGGTCGTGCGAGACCGATAATTGACTGGTTAGTGCGTAGCTCCTACCTTGGTATCCCCTTGGCCGGTTACTGGGGTCGGTCATTGGGTCTAATGGGGCAGGCCCTCCGCTTGTCGCTGACTTCCGTGTAGGCCCGGTGTTGGGGCATTTGTATCGCCTATCTCCCGACGGGTTGGGGCACGTCCGCGGTCTTTTTGCTGGCGGCTGTGTTCCTTGGCCGGATGGTGTGTCTGTTCGGGGGCGGGTTGCTTCAATCTGTTTCGTGTGGAGCTGGGCTTCTTCCGGGCTAGCAGCGTGCTATCGAGCTTGGCGCTAAGGATCGCCTTAGTCGACGGGTGTAGTTTCAGTCTTTACCCTCGTGCTCTGTGGGTCTGGACGGGGTTGCCTTGCTGTATTATCTTGCTGGTGGTTGGAGGGCTCTACCTGCCCCCTTTGGGCGGTGCGTGCGTGTCTCTGGTCCAGCCTTTGTGTTGGTTTGTGATTGTTTCGGGCGAACTCGACTGGGAGCCCGTGAGGTGTAAAGAAGTATGAATGGACAGGATGTGAAAAATGGTAAGAAGATGACACGCAGAGCTTCCGCCTTTCTCGTGCTGGGTGGGCACGTTGGGGGGCGGGTTGATGAGAGGTCTCGTCTGTTCGCGGGGGGGCGGGTGGAAGGTGGTATGGATGTTTTCGACTGGATCGGGGACAGGTGAGAACGGCGTCCCTTTCGACACACTTTTTTTTTTTTTATCTCCTCTACGATCGATGTCTTTTCCTTTATCTGTGCCAACTTTCTCTTATTCCTTCCACCCTTCACACCATTCAGGATTGCTTTTTTGTTCTTTCATAATTCCCTTTTTTGCCCTCTCTACTTCAGAGCATTCTCATCCAGTAACTTATTGCATCGACATTCGGTCTCTTCTTCTCCCTTCTTTTTTTCCCCTCTGGCCACGCCCTTTAGGGTTATTTTTTCTGTTACTATTATTATACATCCTTCCGTGCTCTTCTTGTCATAGCTCTAGTCCCTCATCCCCCTCGTCCTTCTCTATTCGCTACCTTTTCCGTCCGCTACCTGCATACTCCTATGATCCCCTTTCCTTTCACCTCCCTCTTGATTAGACTCTCTTCTCACCCTTTAGGTTCTTGTATATCCACCCCTTCATCATTTCTGCATCCGCTTTCTCTTTTCTCTGTTATTTATTAAACGTCTTTTTTGTCCCTTTACTCCTTGCTTTTTCTTCCTCTTGTCTTTTCCTCGCTTTTTCTTCATTTGCATCCCTTTTTCTTCTTGTTCCTTGTTTCAGTTCCTGTCACCGATGCTCACGCTCTCCTCATCTTTCCTGTTCCTAGTTTTCGCTATCCCGTTTCATTCATCTCTCTTTTTATCCAAATTTCTCATCCTTCTTTTCTTTTCTCCTCCTCGGACGATTCGACCCCTTCTTTTTTACTCTAGTGTGTTTTTCTATGCTTTGTTTACTCTTCTACCTCTTACTTCACTGTTACCTATTTTCCCCTTGTATCTCTCTCCCGCTCGATCTCCTCTTCCCTCCATAGCCCACACCTCCGCCCCTCTCGATTTTTCTTTCCGTCTGTTTTTCCTCATCTCTCTCCGCGCCTACATCCCATTATTTTCCCACCCTTCTCTCCTCTCTCTTCCACCACTTATGCTTTCTACACTTCCGTTACCTCATGACCTAACACTCTTTTCTCTTTATTCTTCCTCCCCCCCTTCTACCTCACTTGACAGTTATCACTCTTTTCGTTCCCTCCCTATTGAGGACCTCCATCCAATGTGTCGCTTTTTTTTCTCCCGAGCCTTATGGCCCCAGATTAACTGGTACGTCCCTTTACGTGCACTCTTCAATCCATCCTTACCATCCCATGGGTTACTGCTTTTTAATTTTGAACTATTACGTATGTTTTTCCTCTTCATATTTCCGGCCCTCGTTTACATCCCTCCCCCCCATTAGCTGTTCCTTCCCCATCCTCTCATCCAACCCTCTTTTCTCGCCCTCATTTATCTGCTCGCCTTCTTCTACTCTTGCCTCTCACCGCCTTTCTGCTCTCTTATGCCTTTCATCTTCCTCACTTTCTCACTCTGTTATCGCCCCTCACTATGCCCCTTTCCTTTTCTCTCAGCACTTCTTCCCTCTTGTACTTTTTTCTTCATCCCCTAAGTCTCTCATCTCATACTCTTTTTTCTTACTTCGTAGTTCTTCCTCATTTTACCCCCTTTTTCTCACTGGCCTTTACCCATCACACTCTCTTTCGTTGTTTCTCTTTTGTTCTATCATCTTCTGTATTCGATCCCCCCGTGTTCGTCGTCTGGTCCTCTCACTCCCTCTGTTTTCCATGAAATTTTGTGGCCATCAATTTTTTCTCTTAGCTCTTTCTCAGTTAGTATTCCACCTCTACCACATCCTTCGTACCTCCTTAGTCACTCCTCTCTTGCTCTCGCTATTAATTATAACATAATACATAATATCATGATTAAATTTAATGTATCACCAATAAAATTTACGTTATACCACCAGAACTTTTTTTCAAACAGATACACTAAATTGGTATCAAAATATTAAATTAGTTTAAGTTAACATTTTCATTAATGTATCAATCATATCTTATTAGGAAGTTTATAATTTCTAATTCTGTTTATCATGTTTTTCTTACCACATCGATGTGAATTTTTACTACCTCCATAAAAAATAAAAACTCTGCAGCATGGATCAATACAGATACACAACAACCCACTGCTTGTTCAAATCATATGTGATAAGAGTGTTTGACTCATCATTAGGCTCAAGGAAAAAGCAGCAGCGAGTTTTTCGCACGGAGTAAAAGTGTGTTTAAAAATTCTTCTTTCCTTTTTACATACTGGAAGTGGTTTTTCTTGAAGAAGTCTGCGAACAAACTTTGGTGATTGTCATGCGTACAAGGACAACATTATTGGTTCACTATTGGAGCCTCAAGTTCCTTTTAATGTTGAATATGCACAAGACATTGTAAACTGAAAAGCGATAGCCTGTAAGTACTCTAATATTTCAGTTTTTACTCATGTATCATTTAACTTTATAATTTAAATTCTGCATTTTTGTAGATATTGTGGGGTATATGTTGCTGCATTTGCTGAGTATCTGAGTGACCAAATCGAAGTGTAATTTGTTGATTTTCTTCTTGATACCTACGCAAAAGATATAGAGCATTTTTGTGGAGTTATGGAAGCGAGAATTCCAAGTGTGGTGACGTTAGTGATAATGGTGATCCACCAAAATCTAAGGGTGTATCACACTACCTCCAGAAGAAGATTTGGTTTTCATAGAGTAAAATATGTGCATAAATAATGTTTATTGTTTTTACTCGTCTTGACAATTTCTTTGAAGCTTTATTGTGTTTTGATACATTATGAAATAAGTTTTTTTTTCTTTTAAAAAGTTAGAGTTCAGTCACATTATGACATTTCCCAATGAAAAAGTGAAGTACAAGTTTTACTAATCAGATATATTGAACAGTTATTAATAAATAGTTTTTGAAACCTAAATTTACATAATCCAACTCAAATAGTTGTAAAATAGTTGTTTAATGTATGTATCAAATAAATATTTGATATGATACTTAATATATATTACATGATACATGATATATAGTCATTGTAAAAGATACACTAACCTTAACAAGTGTTATAAAATTAAATATAAATGATACATTTAGCTAATGCACATGATACATGTGTAATATATTGTTCCTCAACAGTTGTTCCTTTGCTTGTTTAGAAACAATTTTTTTTTTTGAAAAAATTAAAGGAATCCCATATTGAACATAAGAATTACAAAATTTATTTAAAAAAAGAAATATTGAATCAAATATATCTTTCAATAGAAATCATAATAAAGTATTTAAAATTAAAAGTGCAACTTAAACTTTATTTAACACAAATTATAAATAAGCATATTTTCAACACCAATAATGATTAATAGCAAATGAAAACAATACTTAAAATGAAAGTGTTTACATGAAAAATTATTCAACAAACATATTAATGTCTTTTGGGAAGAAAGTACAAGTTCTTTTGTTGTATCCTTCTTGTTCACATTGTTCACAAATATTTGTGTTCACCGTGATATTTTCATCTGCATTTTTTTTCTTCTTTTCCTTGGTCGTCCAGATAATCGTCTGTATTTAGGTAGATACACAGTTTCAGCTACTACATTCTTAGGAGCTGACCAATTTTTCTTATCTGATATTGGCACCATTGAAATCTCATATGTTTTTTTTCAATGCATCGGGCTTGTAGTAATCACAACAGTATGGATGCATATCTTTGGCATTCTTCTCTTTTAAGACGGTGATTGCATGTGCATAAGGTATCTCATCTAGTTGAAATCTTCCACAATAACATATTCTTTGTTCAAGACAAACAATGTATCTTCTTCAAAAATCATAAACCGATAAAATAAATTCAGATGATGGAACAACCTACGTACGTTAAGAAATAAATATATAATTGTTTCCAAATAAACCATGTTCAAACTGCCGAATGATACTATGAATTAGATACATATAATACAAAATAAGTTATCATGATACATACCTTCATTTTTGAACTTTTGGACACATTTATAATCAATACCTCCTCAAATCTTCTCCCTAACGTGTCCTTTGTATACGAGGCTATTTCTATGTTCTTGCAATGCCAAGAACCAAATAGAATTCTAACTTCTTCCAAGAATTCTAATATAGTCAATTGTCGTGCTTTAACAAGACAACTGTTGATATATTCCGCAATGTTTGAAGTCATCATTTTACCTCTATTTATTGTTGAATGAACTCTTGACCACTTCTTATACGTTGCATCCTCAAGGTACTCCTTAACCCTGTGATCAACTCTATCAACCTTAGCCATCAATTTATCAAAATCCTCCTTTCTGTATGCCTTAGCGATAGAGTAAAATAGATCACTTAGGGTATTCCTGATCGTTTTGAAGTTGCCACATACATTCTTCCAAAGATGCCACATGCATGGATAATAAGATAAATTTTGGAATACAATCCTTACACTGTTCATAGTACTCTCATTTCTATTTGATACAACACATATATCTTTTCGCTCGCCAAATGCACTTTTAAATTGTTCGAACCATGTCCTCAAATAAACATTTTCAGTGTCAACAAAACAATATGTCAATGGAAATATTCAACCTGATTACAAAAACACGTTATATAATTTGATATCTAATATGTACAAACAAATCACAACTACAAAAAAAACCATACATGCCCCATCAAGTGTGTTTGCTGATACAAATGTCCCTTTGTAAGCTCCACTCAGGTGTGCACATCGACAACAACTATTGGTCTGCAGTAATCAAACCCTCTAGCCAATGGTCTTAAGGCTACGAACACATACATACATTCATTTTCCTTATTCTTCTGCATTCTTATATAAGTGTTTGGATACACGGTATTTAACATGTGTATGTATCTCGACAACCGTATATATCCTGTAGATAGTTTTTTCCTTATCTTTTCTAGTGCATGTTCTTACACAAGCCATGTTTGCTAGTAAGGTATTTCAACCCCATAGAATTCTCTAACATCATCAATTATATCTTTTGGAGTATATATACATTTACGGTTGACCAATTTGGGAGCAGTCACAGCACTCACTAACCCGACTGTTGCTTGGACTTTAAATAGTACTTATAATTATGAAAACATCAAAAAAAAATATGTAGGAAGCCTTCATATTCCAACCAAATTCGCCTGAAAAGCATACCAACACATAGTTAAACAAATTTATTCAACATGTTAATACATGTAGCAGTTACATCTTATAATATATACAAAAAATAATATTTACAATAATCAACTAAGGAGGTTCACGAATGTATCAACTGTCTTCAAAGACCAACACAATAATCAGTGTATTTTTAGTATCAGTTTTATGATTACATCAGCAGTAGTTTATTAAAGTATTAACAGAGTTGATTCAATGTATCAACAATTTTTTTATAATGTAATAAGCTGATGCTTATTGAAAATTACTAAAATTATTTAATGTAAACAACGTATTTTTAATAAAGATCAATAGATTTAATTCAAAACATATCAGTAATCTGAGGAACTAATTAATATCCTACTATTAAAAATATTTAACCTCAAAGGACAAACGAAACTAACAATTTTACATGATGTGTTATAAACTTCAGTAATGTTTCAACAAAACCATTAACAAAATGTATCAAACAAAATCTATATACCAAAAAATCTTTTTTAACATCTACACAAAAAACATAATCACAGTATATTTTAGTTCTTAATGTATCAGTCATTAAAACACAATAATTGTATCACCATTTATAGATCTAAAAATTCAAAACACTCAAATATCGTTGTCTATCATATCTCTTTACTTTGAAATTGAAGTTGTTCTTTATCTTATAGTGTGTAATCAGATCTATGGAGTTTTTGTTACCCCCTTTTATACAATCGAGTGTCTTCACGTCTATACTTTCTCAATCGATTATGTAATTTGCTACCCCAAATTCTGGAATATCATAAGAATAACATACTTTTTATTCAACCATCGCCAGAGCTTGTGTATTCTGTGTTGTGCCTTCTACTCATGTAATTTCTCCACATGTTCTATCGAAGTTATGTATAGAACCTCCAATCTTTTTACTTGTGTCAATGCATAATGGATACATTGTGAATCCTGACTCATTTTTTTCACTTCAAAATATAGTTTAAAAATCATGTCTTTCTTAACCTTCATAGGACACGAGTTACCTTCTACAATGTAACGAATTTCAATGTTTTTTCTTGATACATCGATATCCAGCTCGACTGTGATTGCACCTTTGAGATTCGAGAACGACCTTGACTTCCCAACAACGATTCCATTGCTTTTGTAACTTTCATACTGCACTCCGTTGATCAAAATTGCTGAATGCTTCAGTAAAAATCATACATTCATCATGTAGCAGCCAAAAATAACATAAATTTAAGTCTTATTTCTTTCTTCTTCAATGAAAGTTTGTCACGACTGGAATCTAGAAACCAAACGAAATCGGCATCGTTAACCTCTCATAGGTCGCAGACAAGCCTGCATACGTTCTCCTTACTTCATCTAGGTTAATTTTAGCGGAAAAATTAAAAGTTTTTATTTCTTAACATACATGTATACATACTACTTAACATCATAGGCGTTCACAAATCAACCATTTAATACAGATATAATCAAATGAAAGAAACATATCATAAATTACTAACGTTATTTTTCCCCCCCCCCAACAAAACGACCCCCAATACAAGTTTAACAAAAGGTGGGAAAGAAACATAGTGGAACATGCTCCACTAGCTATATCCTACATCTAAGAGAGATAATAACAGTAGACATCCTCAAAAGTCATGAGGCCTACCAAGACGGATGGGAAACGCTCCACGTCTGGATAGCTGCACGCAAAAAACCCTGAAGCTCTAGCATTCCACCTATTCCTTCCACCAAACGTTGTAGAATGTTTATAGAGTAGTAACACGTGTTACTAAGTATGGGTATATGCAAGCACACACCAAGGACATACATGAGTAAGAACATCCCTTTCCTAAGACATTCATCGGTTTCACAATGCAATGATCAAGAATGACCTAGTGTCATTACTTAAGTCTAGCTCACCTCTTGATCATCCTATCCTAACACCTTTGGTATCATTCATTTCATTATGTGAATCATTTGAGGTTGGCCATATTCATTCATTGGGAACTTTGATTTTAACCGACATAGATCATGTGAGCATCATGAAATCCTGTGTCTCCCCCACACCAAAAAGAGGTGGAATCACTTGCCAAAGTGACCCAAAAAATGCTAGCGTACATAGGAATATGAACCCAGCCAGATCCCTATATTGGCAGTATAGGTACGAAGACTAGGAGATGTAAGGAAACCAATACCCGGCATGTCGGACAGTCTCATCTCATGAGAGTTACGTGAACCTCCGCCCTTCCCAAAAGAAGGCATCACCGCTTATAGCTAGTCTATCGGTGCTTAGTATAAAGTTCCATTACATTCAACTCATACGTCACGAAAGTTGGCTTCTAATATGAGGACATCATATCTCAATAGATGATTTCTCATCCTCATAACTAGTATTTAATGTAATTCTCAAACTTTAATTTGAGTGTTCATAGAGCTTGTCTCTCATTAACTTTACACAAATCTGATGTGTGAGTACATTATGGTCACATCATTAGGCTCATTTGAGATTGCTCCATCTGTAAATTATCTTTAATCATATTGTCAACAAACATTCATTAACTTTAGCAACATTTTTTTCATAGTTACCCACCCTTATTAACGTGGAAGTTCATTTCATTAATATGTCAGCACTTAGCCATTTTTACTTTTTTTATGTTTCACACCTTACTTAAACCCTTCTAGGGTTTCATCTTTCATTGTGATTTCATTCATCTGCCAATGACATGGGCATTAATTGTTCACCACACTTACTTAAAACCTTCTAGGTTAATTCATTTCAGTGTTTCATGTCCATCATTTCATTATCATATACTTAGGTTCACTTACTTCTAAGTGTATGCTAGACTTATGACGTCCATACATACAAGCCATGAGGCTCCATTAGTAGTTATTTAAGTGATTCTATCTTCCTAAGATAGTGATAAAAGACTTCTTATGGCATCTTCTATAATGTATGCAAAGCTCTAGGTTTGATCTAGTAGGAAACTAATATTTCTTGAAATTTTTAAGTATGACTTATGTTAGCAATCCGGATTGGGGCACGGAAACCCGATTTCAAAATACCTCTGGACAACACTTACATATTCTTTTTTCTATTTTTTATCCATACGTCTTCGGGATCCAAAGTCGAGCCCCAACGGCCGTCATTTAATTTTTACGTAATCTCTCTTCATTTTTTGGCTCATGGGAATGAGAGATGTGGGATTGAACTCCACAACTCATTTATTTTATTTGATTTTCTTTAATTTAGCTCCTTTCTGGCCGAGGGGTGTGGGTTCGAACCCCGTAGCCCCAACTTTATTTTTTCCTTAAGTTTTCCTGGTTTGCATAGAGGTGCGTGGGTTTCATTCCCACAAGCCTCAAACATTTATTTTTTATTTTAATTTTTATTCCGCCTTAAAATATGATGGAGATACGGTGGTGGGTTCCACTCCTCTCATTACAATTTTTTTATTTCATTTTCGGCACAAGGCACAGGGGTTCGAAATCCCACATAAGACCAAATTCTTTTTTTCTCACATTATTTCAATGACTTTTAACAGGGTGAGGTCACGGGTTTGATTTCAAGTGCCTCCAAATATTTAATTTATTTTTACATAGCATTATTTTTAACAAAAATCCCCCCTTTAGCTTGGCTGATGAAAGCCTCAACCAAAAAGATACTGGAAATTTTTACAGCATAGTTCTCACCTCTTTCACATTAAATGTTTAGATGTTTTAAGTAGTTTTTAGTGATTTTTTAGGTGCATTTTCATGGATTCGTTTGACTATTAGTTTGCACTCAATTCAGCATTTTTACATCACTTATGGACATCACAATTTAAGTAAAGTTTGTGCACATGAAATACAACCATAAACATGTCATTTTTTCAAACTTGAATCCAAGAGTGCTTACCACGGCTACACATTGCACACACATCATTTTCACTTAATCTCGGACAACATGCTCTATATTCACATAATTCCAAACATACATACATAAACATAATCATCACGAAAGAACATTACACATGCCTAATATATACCAGCAAACATACCCAACCTACGAATCATTTGGGAGCTAGTGACAGGGACAAGCAACGGGGAACAACCCTAGTTTTCGGATTTGAATATACTGAACCTTAAGGGGTCTCTTGGGAAAGGGATCAAGAGAGAAAATAACTCATACATTATTGATGTTCAAACCTTGAAGTTGCTGCCCAAACCTTCTCTAAAATTTCATTTAAGTCCAAAAGCTTCAGAACTAACTCGACGGAAAAAATCCTCTCTTTGCTTAACGTTTTTGCTTATGTTTTGAATAAGTTTTTAACGTCAAAGTTCTTCAAGTGTGAAGAATGTTTATCTTCTGATCAGTTCTTGTGTTTTGGGTAGAGAGAACGTGAAAGAGAAGAGAGATATTGACCTGAGAGAGAGCGATAGAGTTAAACGTGAAAGAGAGTTTAAAGAGGTGAAGTAGTTTAGACTTAGTCAACTAGGACTCTTTAAAATAATATTTAAAAAAATCTGATTTGCCTTTTACTTTAAATCATCCAATGAATATCAATTAATTAAATTAATTAACTATTTAAATAAAAACAATTTAAGTCATTGCTTCCACCTAGGTTCGAACCCGGATGGAGCAAGACTTCAATTCAAAAGCAAATTTTCGGTCCTCTCTCCCCAAAATTCCCCTCCACCTCATTAATTAAATAATTAATTACATATTTAGGATAATTACGATAAAATCCTTATCCTTGAAAAATACCATTTTACCCCTAGATACTCCAAACTTAAGATTTTCCTTTTTAAATCCGGTAAACACTCATTCGGGTAAACCTTCATATTTGGGAGCCCTACATGGCGAGACTCAACCTTTCCTATCTCAACTAACTCACCAACTTAATTGGCTTTTCTGTCACAAGGGTTCAGAGGTCTGGTTCTACGCGCATCAATCCGTGTGAATTCGGTCTAATCGTAGGCATTCTAGACACATTAAGCATTATATAGCATAACCATTTTTAGGGTTGTTACATTATCCCCCCCCCCCCTTAGGAACATTCATCCATGAATGACAGTACTAATTATCTAGCGTAATGCCAGTCAGATCATAACATAAATACTATTCAGAAACAAGCAATAGCAACAAAGAATGGAGAGATAAAGAAACTTAGACTTAAGAGTAAGAAGTCTAACCTCAAGAGTTGAAAAGATGAGGGTAGCGCAATCTCCTTGTTTCTTAGCCTCTTGACCTGTCTGTCTAAAATCTCAACAATACCTCCTATAGGACAAATTTTCATCAAACCCCCAAACCTCAACAGGTAAAATCAGATGATGGATCACCTAGGCACTTCTTTAACATAGAGACATGAAAAGGATTGATGAACAGAAGCTAGCTAGCAAGCAACGCCAACTCATAGTGCACCTCACCCAACGTTGTAGGATTTCATAGGCACAACCATAACTGGACTCATTCCTTTTCCTGCCAAAACCTCATCACACATTCATAGCGTGGTATCTTCAAATAGAACATGGTCACAACATCAAACTTCTAAGGGTCGTTTCTGTTGTCTGCATAAGGACTTTGCCGACTGTAAGAGTAGCAAACCTTGTCCCTATATCACCTGACCTTCTCTAAGGCCTCATGAATGATTCAGGGAAACAAGATGATGACTCTCCAGCCTTGAAACACCCAACTAGAGAACCTAAAAATCTAACCATACAGTGATAAGAGACTGTTCATCCCAATGTGGAGGATAGTAATTATTATTGGAGGAAAAACTCTATCAAGCAAATGGTCGTCCCAGTTACCCCTGAATTCAAGAACACACGCCGATCAACCTATCATACAAATGTCGAATGGTTGCACTCTCTGACCCATCAGTTGAGGATTAAAGGCAGAGTACTAAGCTTCACCTGTGTGCATAAAATCTTTTGGATGGACTCCAGAAATGTGAAATGAAATTGAGCTCCCTCTATTAAAATGATTAAACAAAAGGAATCCATGCCAGCTCAGAATATCCTCAATGTAGAGTCTCCCATAATCCTCGGGCTCTGTAAGTAGACTTTCACAGGGATAAATGGGCAGACTAGTCATTCTGTCCACAATAACCCATATGGGAGTCAGGTTGTCTCCTAGTTTGTAAGGACAAACATGCATTCCATATAATGCCCCTCCCACTTCTACGTTTGTGAAACCTCGATCATCTGCGTAAGACCTCCAGGCGTAAGATTGTTCTACCTTAACCTGTTTGACACAATTAGGAAATTTGGGCCATAGTATTCGTCAATGTCCTTATTCATCCATCCCACACCAATAGATTGCTTAAGATCATGTTAATCTTGGTGGAAACTGGATGTAAGAATTCTGGTGGAAACCAGGGCCTCTGCACAGGATCCTCGTCCACAATCCATCCCACAGTTGGTACACATAACCGTCCTGGTACCTAGTATGCAGTCATTCTCCCAAAGCAAAAGATAATTCAATCTTAAAACCAACATGAGTCCTTAAGTCCATCAACCGATGGAATTCAAGCATGTTGACCCTCCTTAACTTTTTTAACTACTAAGAGATTCAGAACTAGGATGAAATTGAAAACACCCAACTAGTAGAGTCAACAAAACCCGCACACCCTTTGGGCTTGTCTATGTAATCTTTCACCAACTCTTTCTTTTCATCCTCAATGTGTGTTGTACTTCCCCATGCTCACCTTACTCAAGAGCATCAGCTACAAACACATTAGCCTTGCGACCTGATGGTAGTGGACATTCAGGTCTAGTCTTCACCAGCTTACCAACCATTTCGCGACGTAGGTTCAACTCTTCTAGGGAACAAGTTATGGAATCTCTTGTGGTTGTTGAACACATCCACCATGCACCCCACACAAGTAGTGCCTCCACATCTTTGGTGCAAACACCACAGCTGCCAACTCCAGGTAATGAGTGGGATAATTCTTTTCATGAGCCTTGATCTGTCTGGACGCATAAGCTATCACCTTACCACCCTGCATAAGAACACAACCCAAACTAACCCTAGATGCATCACAATACACAGTGTAATTCTCACCACACTTGGGAAAATTAAGCATCGGGGCTGAAGTGAGTCTATCCTTGAGCTCCTGGAAACTCTTCTCACAAGCCTCCATCCATTTAAACTTGGCCTTCTTCTTAGTCAAAGTTGTAGTGAGGCAGCAATGAAAGAAAACCCTTCCACGAACCTATGATAATAACCAGCCAATCCCAAGAAGCTACAATATCTATGGGAGTAAGAGGTTTTGTCCAGTTCTTAACAGCTTCAGTCTTCCTGGGATCTACTTCTATACATTTGTTGGACACAATATGACCCAGGAAGGTCACTAATCTAAGCTAGAATTCACACTTGCTGAATTTTGCATACAGTTGGTGTTGGCTAGGTACCTGCAAGATTAGTCTCAAATGTCGTTCATGCTCTTCCTTGGTCTAATTGTAGATGAGAATGTCATCAATGAATACTATGACGAAGGAGTCAAGGTATTCACGCAAGACCCTGTTTATCAGATCCATAAATGCAGCAGGTGCATTCTAGAGACCAAATGATATAAAAAGGAACTAGAGACTGACCATAACGGGGCCCCAAAGGATGCCTGTGGGATATTCTACCATGCCTAACCTTGAGCTGTGTAACCCTGAACAAAGATCAATCTATGAGAATAGAGAATAAAACTAGGACCCTAGGAGTTGGGTAAACAAGTCATCTTATGGGAAGGGGGATACTTATTCTGATTAAGTGACTTTGTTGAGCATGCCGATATCGATACACATTCAAAGAGTTCCATCTTTATTTTAACAAACAAACACATTAGCAAGAGCCCAGGAGAGATATGCTCGGCTTCATAAAAACCCTAATTCTGTGAGATCTTAACTGCAGCTTCAAACTCTTTGAGTGCACGTGAAGCCAGTCTATAAGGGGAATTGAAATTGGTTTTATTATAGTATCGGGGTTATAAGTCGATACCAAAAGTTCATCTCTTGAGGGGGAGGAACTCCAGGCAAAATTATCAAAAAAATACATATTGGAACTCATTCACTTAACAGTGTATTGAGTATATGGAAGGATGTCATTATTTAAATTCATTAAACACTCACAAGATGGACACATAAAAACCCCTGGGACATCATTTTATTGGTCTTAAGGTTCGAAATCACAAGGATTAGGATGAATATCAAGTGTGGCATATCCCCTCCCATACTATCTAGCTCTTCATTAGGGAAAACTAATCTTACAACCTATATGGCAATCCGACAAGAATAAGAAAAATAGGAGTTAGTCCAGTACAAGAATAACATCAAAAATATGCATGGGGAAATCAAATTAAGTATGCAACATAATTTTTACCACATACAATATTGCGGCAATCTGGTAGACTCGATCAGTTCTAACACATTTTCCATCATTGTAAGAACACTATAGGTGAGAGCAAGCAAAGGATGTTACAAAGGAAAAGCAGATACCCTTGGACGATCTGACTCCCCTTGGTGGGAGAGTACCTTCTTAACCCTGGGCTTATCCCTGATTTCAGTACACTCTTGTTTTGAAAACTTCTTCTCATTTGCTCTTGACTTGTTACTCCGCCCGTAGTATGCCTTCCACTTCCTGCATTCCTCCCACTTGTTGGACAATGGACCCGATAAATGCCTGCGAAGTCCCCTGTTTAGCATGTATCAAGATTACCTATCCTCCATCGAGATTCTCAGCAATCTTAGGTGCAGTGTAAACGGGAGGATTCATCCTCGTGAAGTCCCTTAACCTACTAGCCATGGTGTTGGCAGGTGGGTTCTTCTTGGGAACACCTTGTTTCTTTTCCTTGGTTGTCATACCCTGAGCTTGTAAGGTTATGGCTTGGGACATCTGTACCAGGTATGTCCTTACTTCTCCATCTGTCAACCCAGATGGGTTTAACAAGCATCTCTATTTCAGCAGCTGGGTCCTGGGGAGGAACTTGGTTGCCCCCAGCTTCTGCTTATCCTATTCCCCGACCAGCGTTCCTTACTGTGTTCATTTTTTTTTGGAAAAGTAGAATTGATGTTAGATACGCTCATAACACCAAGGAATAAGACATTAGCAAAGGCACGATAAGATCAGAAGAAGGGAAATTTTCCAACGCATCATGCCAACCTAATACCAGCAAAGTGGTAACACTTCACTACAATGACTCTAGAAGAAAACACTACTCAAATGTGGTTGATGTGAACTATATCCTCGAGAAATTTAAACCTAGTTCTCTGATACCAACTTTTTCACGACTGAAAATTTATACCCCCAAAGAGACCGGCGAGTCGTGACCTCTCAGAGGTCGAGAACAAGCCTGAATGTGTAATCCTTACTTCATCTGATAATTTTAGCGGAAGATTTTGAAGAAAGATTTTGAAAATTTAATTTTCTTCACATACAGATACATCACTATTTAAAATCATAGGGAATTCCACAAAATCCAACCATCTATAAGAGATAAATAAATGAAAAAGAAACAGATGGATAATTTATTGAACGTATTTTTTACTAAAACGGGCACCTAGACAATGTCTTGACAAAAGTAGAAAAAACACTAGTTGAAATGAAAACAAGTGCTCCACTAGAGTATGGATCCTAATCTAAGCTAGGATAATAACAGTAGACATCCTCGAAAGCATTGAAGGCCTACCAAGTCCGGATGAAATCTCCACGTCTTCTGGATAGCTTGTAACGTCAACTATAAGCTCTAGCGCCACATGTGCCTTGCGCACCTAAAATTTTGAATTGTATGGGAATTATTACATATTGTAGCTACAGTAGGGATTATGCCAGAACACACCAAGAACATGCGGATGAGTTTAAGAACAAAATCTTCCTAACAAACGATGATA
Source organism: Solanum habrochaites (assembly GCA_027704765.1). Lineage (NCBI taxonomy): Eukaryota > Viridiplantae > Streptophyta > Magnoliopsida > Solanales > Solanaceae > Solanum > Solanum habrochaites. The sequence continues at coordinate 16,829,580 of JAKWJA010002497.1, forward strand.
TGACAAGTCAAGTCAGTGGGACTTGCCAATAATGGGATTCGGAAAAGTTAGTGACTTTCCAAATTGGATAAGGAAAGTAATGCTCATTTAGAGTTAACATGCATCATTCAATATCATCATATTGCTACCACAAACAACATACATCTTACACATAGCACATATCATTTTGCATATAGCAATAACATCTTTCAGATCATTCATTCATTTATTACATGAGGACCTTGGCATCAATGAACTTGACATAACACTTCCCAAAATGAGGGCGCAACATATGTGACCTCAAAAACTAGGGAGCCTTCATTAGCAAACACAGATTCTTCTTCATTCATTCATATTGTACTTATTTTTATTTCCAGTTCATAGGTAGGTGAACACCAGCAATACCTCGAATTGTAGCTTTAAAAACTTTCTCGGGTTCGCTATGCAACTTGAGCAAGAAAACCTAGTGTCATTACTTAAAGTCTATTCTCACCTTTGACATTTACCCCTATCCAAAAACCTCTGTTCATTTAATTTATTGTGTGCATCATTGTGAGGCTGGCCTCTCATTCATTAGGAACTTTTAGTTTGAAGACCGACATAGATCATGTGAGCATCAGAAATCCAGTGTCGGTCCCCCACCACAAAAATAGGTGGAATGCACCGGCCCAAAGTGACCCAAAACCATTGCTAGCTACATGAGAATTGAACACCCGCCAGATCCCTATAAGTGGCAATATAGGTTCGAAAGACTAGGAGATATAAGGAGGACCCATTACCCGGCATGCCGGACAGTCTGCATTCATGAGAGTTATGTGAACCTCCCGCCTTTCCAAAAGAAGGCATCACCGCTCCATAGTACATCTATCGGCTCAGATACAGTTCCAATTTCATTCAACTCAACGTCAAGGATGTAGGCTTATAGGTGAGGGACATCATAACTCAATAGATGATTTCTCATCTCATCATTGTATTACGGTATTATTCTCAATGCTTTCATTTTGATGGTCATAGAGACTGGTCTATTATTAATCTACCCTCTCATAGGTGAGTACGGTTGGAACATTTTCACTTTAGTCTCATGAGATTGCTCTCATCTTTTACATTAGTCTATTATCATATTGTCACCCCATTTCATTAACTTAGCACATTTGCTCTTTATCGTTACCCCCCCCCCCCCCCAAACTTTATTACGTGAATGTTCATTCATGATATGCCAAATGCCACTTTGGCCATTTATTGTGTTTCCACACTCTTACTTAAACCCTTATAGGGTTTTTATCATTTCCATTTTTCATTTAATCATATGTCCAATGCACTTGTACATTATGTGTTCACACTCTACTTAACCCTTTCTAGGGTTTCATCATTTCAGGACATACATCTTAGGTTCACTTATTCTAAGCGTATGCCTAGACTTATGGTCCATTACATTACAATCAATGAGTCTCCAATCATAGTTCCTTAAGGGATTCATAATTCCTAACGATGATGTGATACAGACTTATGCATCTGGATGTATGCCCAAGATCTCAGTTTCGATCTATGTAGGAAGCATTATTCTTGAACTTGTATCATGTATGACTTATCGTACTCAATACGAATTTTGGCAACAAAGGAACCCGATTTTTTAAATCCCTGGACAACACTGTTACATTTATTTTATTCTATTTGATCCATAGCTGGGACCCAAAGTCGAGCCCCAACACCTTCATTTTATTTTTTTCTTAATTTCTCACTTTATTTTTCGCTCATAGGGACTGAGAGGATGTGGGATCGAACCCCCACAACCTCATTCTATTTTATTTTATTATCTTTAATTTCTCTCATTCTTGGCTGAGAGGGTGTGGGTTCGAACCCCCACAGCCCCACTTTAATTTTTCCCCTTAAGTTTTCCTTGGTTCTGCCTAGAGGTCGTGGGTTCGATTCCCACACGCTCAACCTTTTATTTTTATTTTATTCCTCATAAATCTGATTGAGAGGGGGTGGGGGTTAGAATCCCACTCTCTCAGTCTTTTTTTATTTCATTTTACGGATCAGGAAAAAGGGTTCAAATTCCACATGCCACATTCTCTTTTTGTTCACATTATATACAAGACTTTTAACATGGTGAGGTCACGGTGTTTCGATACTCAGTGGCCTCCATATTTGGTTCAATTTTCATTGCATGATAATTCCCTTATCTTGCCCGAAACTCATCAACAAGATGCGGGAAATGTTACAGCATAGTTTCTCACCTCTTCACATTAAAGTTTACACGTTTTAAGTAGTTGTAGTGAGTCTTTTAGGTGCATTTCAGGGCTCCATTTGGACTATTAGTTTGCACTCAATTCAGCATTTTACATTCACCACTTATGGACATCACAATTTAAGTTCAAGTTTGTGCACATGAAAATACAACCTAAACATGTCATTTTTTTGAACTGAATCAAGAGGGCTATCACGGCTACACATTGCACACACATCAGGGTCACTAATCTCGGACAAATGCTCAATATTTCACATAATTCCAAAACATACATAATAAACATTAATCATCATGAAAAGACATTTACACACGCCTTAATATGTACCAGCAAACATACCCAACTTACGAATATTTGGGATCTAGTGACAAGGACATGCAACGGGCAAGAGAAACCTAGTTTTGTATTTAATTATAATGAACCTTAAGGGGGCTATTGGGAAAGGACAAAGAGAAAGAGGAAACCATAACTTTGTTGCCGTTCAAATCTTGAACTTTTCTGCCCCAAAACCTTTCTCAAAAAAATTTCGTTCTATGCCAAAAGCTTCAACACTAACTCGAGAAAAAACTCCTCTATTACCTAACGTTTTTGATTATGTTTTGAATAAGTTTTTAACATGAAAGTTCTTCAAGTGTGAAGAATTTTTAGTTGTTATTCAATTCTTGTGTTTTGGCAGAGAGAACGTGAAAGAGAAGAGAGATATTAATGTGAGAGAAAGAGTTAAACGTGAAAGAGAGTTAAAAGAAGTATGGCAGAGAGAACGTGAAAGAGAAGAGAGATATTGACGTGAGAGAGAGAGAGAGTTAAACGTGAAAGAGAGTTAAAAGAGGTGAAGTAGCTTTGACTTAGTCAACTAGGACTCTTTCAAATAATATTAAAAACACTTTGATTTCCCTTTTATTTTAAATCTGTCAATAATATTAATTAATTAAATTAATTATCAATTTAAATAAAAATAATTTAAATCAATGCTTCCACCTAGGTTCGAACCCGGGTGGAGCAAGACTTCATTTCAAAGGCAAATTTTCGGCCCTCTCTCCCAAAAATTCCACTCCACCTTATTAATTAAATAGTTAATTACATATTTAGGGTAATTACGATATTACCCTTATCCTGGAAAAAGACCATTTTACCTTTAGACCCTCCAAACTTAAGATTTTTCCTTTTTAAATCCGGTAAAGACTCATTCGGGTAAACCTTCATATTCGAGAGCCCTACATGGCTGGACAAACCTTTCCTAGCCTCACTAAATCCCCAGGTAGTTGCTTGGTCTTTCAAGGGTGTAGAGGTCTGGTTTTAGTGCATCAAATGTGTGAACCCGATCTATCGTGGGCATTCTTAGACAACATTAAGCATTATTTTAAGCATAGTCATTTTAGGGTTGTTACAAACGTGTCCATTAACTTGTATTAATGGAGATGATATAATCTTGAAATTTAAATTGTAAAACATGTGAATCATAACTACTGACATTGGAAGGTCTTATTGATGAAATTAGTCGTACTTAGCAAACTTTAAATAACGAATTAATTTTTATTTTTTCACCCACGTTTTATTCTCAACAAATATTATTTATTGTGCTCTATTACTAGTGATAGTTGGTATCCCTGTATCAAATGCCGGCTTTTTGAAGGGATTTTTTAAAAAATGTAAACTAGTTGGAATAGGTTGTAATTATTATGTTACACAATGGGATTTCTTTAATTTTTACTATTATTATCTTTATAATCACTCGGATAAGTTCACAAGCTTAATATATGGATAAATTACCTCCTAAGCAATATCCCTTCACTCCACTATAAACATTGGGCTAGAAAACACATCTTAGCTTATCCGATGGTTGGTCCAAGTAATTCCAAGTCAAGCCTAATGTACTACTATGTTGTTGAGCAACTAACAAATGACTATATCTATAGGGTTATTGAAGTTCAATATCTATAAATATGTTAGTGACTAGAAATGACTGCACTGTATGTCAATTTCGATGCATGTTTCTGTTTCAAAAAACATATTTATTGTATTATTTTGATTATACAATACCAATAAGGTACGATATTGTATTACATAACTTTCAAGTACCACCTATTTATTATGTTCTAAATAACGGAAATTTTCATTAATAAATTACCAAACTATAATTCAATGATATGCAATAGATTGATACACATAATACAAAATGTTGTATTTATGATTTCCTAATATAATATATTCACAATTACTAATCATTAAAGGTATTCATAAATTTTGAATATAAAAGTTGTATTCATGTCTTTTATTGTTTGTAGTTTTGCATATGTTTTTTAGTTTTTTTTTCTGTATACACTAATACAGTAGCAAAATAGGACGATTACTTATACAATAGCATCAGAATACTTGAATTCAAGTTGGTGTTTCTTATTTAGTACAACTGTAAAGTTATTAATATATATCAAGGATACAAGTATTTATTTAAAAAATTTATGATATTAATACCTCAAAAAAGGTAAGTAGTACAATTTTAGCATATGATACAAACACCTTTACAAAAACCAAGCATAAACCTCCACACGAAGTAACACAAAAAACCATCAAATATACCAATTATTTTACTTATAATATGAATACAACTGTTGGTAAATACAGAAACATGGCAAAAAAAAATAGAATGTATGATGTATCAAGAAGTGGATGTGTAAGTATTCGACATATAAAAAGCTTTTCAAAAAAAACAAAAACCATATGAGCACTAAACGTCGATCTTAGTTCTGTCGAAGAGTGTACTGTAAATACGTTGATTGATTTTGACACAATTAATACTTAGGGTATTATTATAAAAAATATAGAATGATGTATCCAAAATATTTACTTGTATGCTTAATCACATTGGATACAATTACTTAATATCCAAATTAGATTGTATGACAAATACCATTTATATAGTATTACAATACAATCTATTATGTATATAAGTATTATTAAAAAAACATTGACATTGACTGGAACCACAAAGATAAGTAGTAAATATAAGATAATGAATTGACCACCAAAAATCACTCCTAACAATCATACATAGGTCTTAAATGGAAGTATGGGGGTGAAAATACAAAAAGAATTAGGTAATTAATAAGGATATTGATGAAAGAAAAGGTATGAATAAATATTCATTATGAGTTTAATTAATATTTTTTCTCATTTATTATTCATTAAGTAAACATAAAAAAAAAAATAATTATTGATATAGAATTTAATTGCTATGTATTGATAGTGTATAGTCAATATAAAATAAAAAAAAAGTAAAACATATAGTATATTATTTAAATATATATTAAAGTTTGCAGATATATTGTATAGGGGTGGGCATTAAACACCGGAAAACCGAATCGAAATTTTTCAGAATTTCGATTTCGGTATTTTGGTTTTCGATTTGATATTTGGTTTACTTTTTTGTATTATTCAGTATTTCGGTATGTATTATTTAGATTTTCGATATTTTAGTTTAAACCAAAACATTATGACTATAATTTGTTATTATACAATTAATTAAGTATTAATATTAAATAATTTTTTCTAAAAAGAAAACCATATGGCTATTGCCTATTTCCTCTCTCTGCATCTTCCCCTGACTTCCTCTTGGCGCTCTTTCTCTTACTGCTTCCTTTTTCTCCTCTTCTCTTCTCTCTTACTCTCAGGCAGCCAGCGCGCACGCAGACGCCCGCCAGCAGCAGTAACGCCGCAGTCGCCCGCCAGCCATCAGCAACAGCCGCAGCTGCTTCGTCCACCAGCAGCAGCAGCCGCGCCGTCCGCCAGCAAGCAGCCGCCGCAATGCTTCAGCCCACTGTCCAGTCAGGTTTGTTTTTGTAATTTTCTTTTTTGTTCTTGACTTCATTCATTTTTTTTCTTTCTGATTTTGTTTTTGTTACTAGTTATTGTGATTTTTTATATATATATAGATGGCTGAACAAAAACAAATATGGGTGTAGCTGATCAAAGTCGAATAAGTATTGCTGATTCTATGGATAATAAACCTAGTAATAGCAATGATCCCTTAATTGGCACAGAAATAACAAAAAAAAAGAGAAGAAATGGATCCTAGATCTCCTGTTTGGCAACATTTTGAAAATGTTTTTTGAAAAATGGTGTATTAGTAAAGCAAAGTGCATTACATTGTAAACGATTTACATCCTCTCAATACAACAAGAAATGGGAATAAGTGACTAAAAAAACATTTGATTATCGGTGTTATGTAATGTAAACGTATAAAACCTCTGACTGTTGCAACCCGGTATTCAAAAAATTATTAATATTAAAATAATAATTTAGAGGGGGACGTGAAAATTGAAAATCTTGAGCAAAGAGGTATGTAGGAGAGTTTAGTTGAGATGATGATTTTGGATGAACTACCTTTTAGTTCTTGTTTTGAAAAAGAAGGCTTAAGAGTTATGAAGAAAGTCCACCCGTTGTTTCAATTCCTTCTCGTAGAACCATAACAAGGGATAGTTGAAGTTGTATGGTGGAAATTGAGAATAAATTGAATCTTTAAGAGGAACTACACAACCAAGAATTTGTCTCACCAACAGACACATGGAACTTCACTGCAAAGAATCAATATATGTGTTGGACTGTCACTTTTATTAATAGGGATTGGGTTGCTTCATAAAAGATATTGAATTGTGCCCTATCACTAGTATAAATGTGAGCATTTTGGCCTGAGTTCTATTAGTAATTGTTTACTTGAATTGGAAGTCGAAATAACGTTTTTAACTGTTACGGTGATAATGGCTCTTCAAGTGAGTTGTGGCAAGTTTTAGAATTGTCAAAAAAATTAGAGATGTGGGGACTTATTTGATGGAGGCTAAGCATCTCCATTGTGAGATTTATGGCCTATATACTTAATCTAAAAATTGTGCCAAGATGGTTTTTGGAAAGAAAATGGTTCCTTCTATCAGATGTAAGGGTGAGACAAATGGTGAAATATGTTGAGCTCTCTCTTAAGGACAAGAAACTTCTTGCAATGTGTGTTGTTTGAAATACAAAAAAGATAGAATGTGATAAGATGTTGTCTAAATATGCCTACTAGGTGGAATTACACCTATTTGATGTTAGACACAGCAGAAAAGTTGAGGAAGGGCTTTTGAGAGGTTGATCTTTGTATGGTATTTTAATTCTTGTCTTTTTGCTACTGATGTGTGAAGATGGAAGTTATCGCAGGGTCGATTCAATATGAAGATTGGGCTAATGTGAGGAATGTCACAAGTTTTCTTGAAAAATTTATTAGCTCACTTTAAAAGTTTCAGGTTTCACGGTATCGTTATTGGTACGTTCATTTGGAAGATTAGGTGAATTTGTATGCTTGGATTTGAAATTAGAGTAGAGCAAGTGGATGACCTTTGTGATGTGAGTAAATGACTCGGGTAATGAAAGAAAATTCAAATAAATATTGGGGTACTCCTGAAAATGAACAAAATGGATTTTTACGCTTCTGTTTTGGATGCCTTAAGAATAAATTTGTGTATGTAGTTTCAGTCTTGAAGAATACTTGGGGAAGCAACGAAAAAAGTAGTAGTGACTATGAAAGTAGAGGCTGACTTGAGGGATTGTTTGCGATATATGTAAGTAAATAGGGAAAGGTTCAAAAGTCAACCATCTTGCAATCTGTTTCTTTCTTACTTGTGGTATTTCTCAAAAATGTGTCAAAAAAAATCTGAAGAACTAAAGTGCACATTAAGAAACAAAAGAATATTCTGGAAGTTTAGCATGTTTAGGTGTTAAAATCTGAGTGGATAAATATCTTCTTGACAGACCAAGAAACCTGAAATCTAGAGAATTTTTGATATTTAGTTGGTGGAAAGTTAATTCTCCTAGATTTCTGGTACTTTCCCAATGGCTCAAGATTGTATTGGCTATTCTTGTCGAGTTGGCATATCGAATGTGCCATTAAGCACCGGTGGTCGAATTCCAGTCCCTTTAAGAAGTTCATTGACTCCCAAATGTGTGGCAATGTATGACTGTGTCTAAATTGGTTAGTACAGCAACCAGTATTTGTGTTGAAGAGAGTTGAAGTTTCTTGAAAAAAGAACTTGTGAGACTTTTATTTTATTTATTTTTGGGAAAAAACTAAATACTTATTGTGTGTTATCTTTAGAAATGTTTCTTTTTCTTAATTATAGAGGATGGCAAATATTGAAGAAACTCTTCCATGGTTGATCTTTGATTGACGTGTCAAGCGGTGAGTTTAATACATCATTTATAATCCATATCATTTTTTAATCTAAAAAGTAGTATTCTAAGTTTCGAATATTAATTTTATATTTAAAGGTCACAAGGGTCAAGACAATGAAGAAATATTTTGTGGACGTGACACTTGAAGATGAAAGTGATCTCATGGAAGAAGTCAAGAAACTCATTATTGTTGTTTGTTATTGTTGAACATTTGAATTGAAAGTAATCTCATGGAAGAAGGACAAGAAGGTTTTTGTAAAGTACATTGTTGTTGCTTAGTATGTTTATTTATGAGCTTCATGAAAGACGTTATTGTAATTGTGAGATTGTTATTATGTTGTTATTTGTGAGACATTAACTACAAATATACAATGCAACTTTGGTTTTTTTTTAGTGTTATTATTAATTAAAAATTGTGTGTTTTAGTGACATTGTGAATTTAAAATGTGGTATTAATTGCCTAATGGCATTATTGCATATTTGATATTTATTTGATAGTAAAATTAGTAATGCAGTTCGTTGATGGGTCTGTCTATTTGTCTTTTTTAGCCCCATTTTAAGTTGAAAAATCCAAACAAAAAAAATTGTTATTAAAATTAAAATTTTAAAAAGTCCACTAAGCAGGCCCATTAAAAAATCAAAATAAAAAACCGAACCGAACTAATAAAAACTAAATCGAACTGAAATATTTCGGTTCGGTATTCAATACACAATTTACAAGAATCGAAAATCGAAAAAACCGAAGAAAAAAAAACGAAACCGAACCGAAATACCAAATGCCCACCCCTAATTATATAGTTTTTCTATGTTTAATAGATATATGTAAAAAGTTATTTCAACTCTTAAATATATAATATTATTTAAGACATATACGTAAAAAGTTATTACAAACTCTCAAATATATAATATAATTTTACAATAAACCTTGGCTTTGCCAATTTGTGTGAATGTGTATACATGTGCAATTTGAAACTTTTTTTTGCTATTTTGCCAACCAAATTTAGAACTCCTGTGGTCCAAGTGTTTTTCCTTTTGCAAATAATAGACATGTCTTTTGTTTTACATGCAAGCACTAGTAATTATTTTTTTTCTATTTTGTCAAATTTATGTTAGAGTTGATTAATCTAGATTTGTGTTGAATAACTGTGTATGGGCCTACATGTAGAATGCTGCTTTTAGAATCATAAGTCAAGATTCAAAAAAGGGATACAATAAGTACTTAAAAATAATTACAATGTGGTAGGGGGGGGAAACTTTTTTTTTTTTCTAATTTTTCTCTCGATATTAGGTGTGTTGTACATACTTTTTCGTCTCTAATTATTTGTTCATATTTCCTTTTTAAGTTGTTTTTAATTACTTGTTCATTTGACAAATCAAGGAATGAACTTTTCTTACCTGTTATACCCTCAATTAATTAATTTTAAAAATGCATAGCTTCTTGAAAATCTTAAATTTTTAATTTATCCACTTCATAATTAATATGGGTAAAATGGTAATCTCATTATATCAATCATTGTTTTCTTTATATATGTGTTAATTTAAAAGTGGGCAAATAATTAAAAATAATGAGAGAATAATTAATTTTCCCTCGTTAGGTTAGTTGATTGAGTTAATGTGCTGAACATTTTGGGCTAACCCACTAACACACATTCGTAACTCTCTTTGTTTTTGATAATCTGACGCAATTGTAACTCTTTGTTTTCGATAAATCTGACACAATTGTTTCTTCAGTAAAAAAAAAAATTACATGATTATTTATATGTTGTAAAAAAACAAAAAAATTAAAAGAAGATTTACGTGTGATGAAGAAGATGATGAAGCAATTGAGATAACGTCAAGAGAATGGATCGTTAAAGAAGGCCTCCTCTTGCCATTACATCAATGGTTTTCTCATCTTTTTCATTAATGTTATAATTGTTTTTGTAAATGTATTCAAAATATTTTTATTTAAAATTTTTGAACTGCGAATTTATTATAAAAATCCCTCTATAATGGATATTAATCATGTCATATATTATCTTAGATGTTATTGTAAAAATATTATTTGTTGTTAGATAGATTTTGAGTAGTTTAATTTAAAGTTCTAAAATATTTATGCTAAAAAGTAGATAAAATTTTTGTTTAGTATCTTTCAATTATTATTTTTTATTTACTTAATCATGCGAACTTTTGTGACAAACAAAAACGTAAACGTTGTTTAAAAGCAAGCCATCAAATAAATATATTAAAATAGAAAAATGAAAAACAATTATAAATAAGTCAAATTTGTTATAAACAATTTGTGTTATAGTGAATGTTCTAATTATGGTGGAGTCATAGTAGGCTATATGGTTAGGAATCCTTACTTGGGGCAAGTAAGGTTTTGCCCATTAAAAAAATAAAGGGTTTTCCGTTCATTGTAAAGAAGATTTGTTGAAAGATCTCTGAATCCTGAATATCTTCAAGAGAATAAGAAGGATTTCTCTTTCTCTACTTTCTTCTTCTTATAATTTTATTTAGTTCATAAACACGTTATCAGCACGATTGTTCTGATTCTTTAAAGACTTATGATAGAAGACGAGGAAAAGTACAAAGAGATTCTTGCATAAGTTATCGCAATAAGGTCTTATATCTTCAAGGCTATGATTTAGCTTTATGTGATAATATTACTGTAACAAATCTAGAGGTACAATCTAAAGAAGTATTTAAAAGAGACTGTCGATTCTATTGTTAATTTTACATGCGACTCGAAAAGGCATTCATTAATTTATTTAAATAATTAAATAAGCCACAATTTAGGAAAGATATGTTTTCAACCTTATATGAGGCTTGTGATATTAAGCTATATATTAACTATGTTGTGTGATTATAGGAAATCAATAATTCTCATTCTGTGTGTAATTATAATGTACGATATATTAATGATCATTCAACAATGAAAGATTAAATATTTTGAAGACTTGAGGTTGAGCCTCATTGTGGTAAGACGAGAGATTTAGTTTTATCGCCCACCAAAAGAATAAAGATGGATTTAAGTCAAATCGCACAAAGAGGGCAGTAAGACATCAGAGGTTTGATGCTTGTGATGAAGATGTTGGATTCAAGTCCTCATTGATTTATGGCATAAGACGTTGGGGTTTGAGTCTCCAATGAACCATATTGATGATATTATGTGACTAGGGAACTAAATGAGTTTTTGATTAAAATGAGTCATGAAATATATCTCGTTTAAAGCAATGCATTCCCAAAGTGAGTTAGCAGTGCATATAAAATGTCTAAAAGAGACAATTGATTTAAATGATGCACATGAATATGGAATGAAGGTGGTACTAGTAATCAATTTGATTGGTTTTTATGATGTAGTTTCCATTCATGAAGAATGAGAGCTGATAACTGGTAAAAATAAAGATCCATTCTTAAAAGTGAATGATGGTGATAAGCTACCATGATAGACGTGAATTTTCTTGTATGATGTTAGCAAGGCAAGTAATTGTGAGACCCATCATTAAACGAAAGGTGAAATTGAATTCTCTGCGTTCTAGGAACGGATAAACAAGTGTGGACCTAGTATCCACCTAGTGGATTGTTTAGAAATTTAATGGTCCTAATAAAGGTTTCTTCTAATGTCTAACGTGTGCCTATTTATCTCGCAAACTTGATATTTGCAAGAAATATTGGACACAAATATATGTTACATGCACAATTTCTTCAGATTATGTTATCAGTCACATGATGGCCTTCACGATTCACCTAAAGGGTAAGTATTGAGAGAACTACTCGTGGAGTAATAAAATTGAAATTTATCATATAATAGTAAATTAGAAATTTACTACTAAAGCAAAAGGCACAAGGCGTAGCTAAACTTGAGTACGCGTACTGAACTAATTTTATTAGTTGGCTGAATAATTTGGTCATACAAAGATGTGCATACTGAGTAATTGGACCTTACATTGACAAACTGACGATTCTTCCATAAACTCTTTACCGTGATTGTTCTCGTGATTAAAGTTGATTGGATTTCAACTAAAGTTGGGGAATAAATCACCTAAATTCTGAAAAGTATAAAAGGTGAATATGGGGCCCGTGTTTTAACCTATTCATGTGATATGATCAAAAAGATGCATCAATATGATAATCACATGGGCGTTTGTTGTCAACGTGCCAGTGAAATTCGAAAATTATTTGTGCAAAGATAATGAGCTAAAGCACAACTTTCAGAATATGAAATCAAGATAATTATCTTGATAATATTGATAAATATCTAAGATGATGTGACATTAAATGTCTCATAAGTAAATCATGTTTATGAAATAAAGTTTCATATGTTGATATGGAAATACGATATGCCATAACAAAGTAATTGTACGCAATAATGGACCGAAAATATGATCAAATTTCTTTCAATGATTGATGATCGGGGACCAAATATTTTTCATCTGATTATTTTGCATATGGAGCATACAATCATGGGGGGGGGTGGGGGGGTGGTTTGGTGGGCGGAGGGGGGGGGGGGGGGGGGTTCTTCTTGTTTTCCTGGGGGGGGGGTTTTTCGGGGTAATATAAATGATGCACAAGATAGATCTCCAAAGATTGAGATATATGTTAGTTTGTCTAACATTAAGGGGGCAATCAGACTAGAAGAACACAAGAGTTGTAAATTACATCTATTGAATGTCCCTTAAGGATAAAGTCAGACATGCATGAAGCATGAGATATCTACTCCATTCTAAATAAAAAATAATCCTTGAAAAAGGGGAGGATCAAGAATCAAAATGATCATAATAAGGAGACATGTGATCTTGGAGAGCTACGACATAACACTTATGAACCTCAGTGAGAGGGGGTAGCTACCTAAAAATACTGAAGTGAATGAGATCTCAATAACGTCTGTGTATGTGAATCGATACAAAATTTATTATTCGTTAAGGATACTTGATTCAATAGGCGCAATAGTGTAAACTATAATGAGGAATAACAAATTATATAATCTATTAAAAGCATGCTTGTTGTAGAAATTAATATCAAGTGAAAAGGGAATGGAGAATCTTGGTAAGTGTAAAGCTTATTGACTTACAATCTAGGCAGACTAGAAGATGTCATACTCTAATATGGAATGTTGTCACTGGACCAAAATTGATATGAAAAATATCTGATGGGTTCAAAATATTTTAAAGCCTATAAAAGTTTTTGGAAAACTTGTTATCATTCCACAATAAGGATTAAATAGATCGAAAATGCATTAGAGCCTAATACAAAGTATTATTATGCAAGTTGATGACTAGAATTGAAAACTCTTGGCAATAGATTATTTGCTTAAAGAAGTTAAAGTTAAAGTAAGGACTTGCAGAAATATTTGATCTTGAGGAAGATTCATAAAAGCAAATAGAAAGAAATCATATTTCGTCTAAGGTTTTTCGAACACTCATAGCTCCAAAAAATGGTGATTCCAACATGCGAAAGAGGGGTATGTTCAAGTAACATTATTGTTGGGGGATTTTTTATCACCAAGTCTCATCAACTACAAAACTTCAAGAAGATGATGCACAAGCTTGGCAAACGAAGATTCTAGTTCCTGAAGTGATGTTCTCATAAAGGGAGTTAATTACGCGAATGTATGTACTCTTTTCCCTCACAAGGTTTTGTCCACTGGGTTTTCCTGTAAGGTTTTATAGAGAGGATCCATAATGGCGTATTAAGAGATGTGTACTATTTTTTCCTTCACTAGATGTGTCCAATGGGTGTTATCTAGTAAGGTTTTAAAGAGGAACATAATTCTATCGACAGTCAAAGGGGGAGTGTTATAAACAATGTGTTATAGTGATGTCCTAATTATGTGGAGTCCTAGTAGGATTGGTTAGGAATCCTACTTGGGGCACAAGTAAGGTTTTCCCTATAAATAAAGGGTTTTCCTCATTGTAAGAAAGATTTGTGAAAGATCTCTGAATCCTGAATATACTTCAAGAGAAATAAGAAGTATTTTCTCTTCTCTCTACTTTCTTCTTCTTCTAATTTTATGTAGTTTCATAACAAAATTATATTTAATTGATATATAGTCATACTAAATAACTACCAGAATCCTCAACATGCGTAACCAATAAAATTGTTCTAAGAAAAAATTGTTCAATTGCTACTAATTTAATTATTAATATTTAAAATTAATCAGTCGAGAAGTTCGAAATTTTTTTGGAGTGATCACCTTTAGGTTCATTGATATCATCCAACGTCATACTTATCTCCTAGAATTCAAATTGTCGAATGTTTTGTTTAAAAACTTAAATGCAAATATTTTTTTTATTGTAAGATTTCGAAAATATGTATTTTTTGTGTAACTATTCTCTTTTATTGAATTTTTCATTGCCAAAATAAAATGATTTTCTTAACCTAATGTAATTTTTACACCTCTATGACAACTCATACCCATTTTAAACATGGAGAATTGTATATAATAGGAAACTATTAACCTAAAATAAATGGAGTGGCTACTGTTTAATTTAATTGTGCCCTATAGCAAACGTTTGTCAAAGTTTGTCAGTCGTTTCGCTGCCAAAACTCTCGCTCGCTACTCTCTCATTCTCGCTCGCCACTCTCGCTTTATACAACAGATGTGTATAAATTGTGTTTCTGTTTGATATAAAACGAAAAATTGTATATACACATGCAAAAACATATATCTTCGTGTTATACACTTAATTATACAATTCACAAACATTTTACTTTGATTCAATTGTATACAATTACAAATTTTATACAAATATTGCAGCGAAAAAGGCCAGTGAATTATTCAATTGCGAATTCTACAATTGCAGTGAAATACAATATTCTCTGTCTTTATACAACAGAAGTGTATAAATTGTTCTGTTTTTGTATAAAGCAAGAGAAAAATATATATCTTCTTCCGATACACTTATAATTATACAATATACAAACATATTACTTTAATTCAATTGTATGAAAAGCAAATTGTATACACATATTGCAGCAAAATAGGCTAGCGAATTATAGAATTGCGCATTATAGAATTGCAGTGAAATAGGTCAGCGAATTATACAATTGCAGCGAAATAGGCCATCGAATTATACAATTTAGGCTAGCGAATCATACAATTGTATATGTATAGCGGGGCTAGCGAATTATACAATTTAGCCACCTAATTATACAGTTGTATATGTATAGCGAATTATACACTTATATGTTTGTTATGAAGCGCAATTATGCAAACTATGTAATAGCATACAAATATGAATTTTTTGTTTGTTTTATGTGAAAGTTGTCCTTTTAAACAAATTAATAGTAGAAAAAAAGGCCCAAGAAAAAGGATATTGACCACAATCATAGAGCTATTGTAATTTTAATTAAAAAGGAATCCTTATTTCGAATTCAAATAAAAAAAATATTATCCCTTTATATTAGTAAGAAAAGAAAGTTTATGTAAATTATTTATTAAGATTTATAACTTATCACCAGTGGTGAAATCAGAAATTTTCGAAGAGTCTTCAAGTGCTAAAGTGAACAGGCTCTTTTTAAAAAGTGAAAAAAAATTGCTACTAGTGAAGGTTGTCCAAAATATATTATTTAGTCATTTTATTTATCATTTTACTTATATATACTGTATAATTTGTTGACAAAGGGTGTCCAATTGTACTCCCTGACATAAGGGTGGCTACGCCACTGCTTATCACGTAGATTACATAATATTAGTGGCAATAGGCTTTATGTCAAAAATATTTGTAAACTTTAATATAACTTATATCAAAATTTCAACTAGTTTAAGATGTTTCATAAATTTAGCAATCAAGTTATTCCATTAATTTTTAAATTCTCAATAACCGATATTCAAAAGTTAATCACTAAATTCATTAAAAGTTTTGCTTCTGATTTTACTTATATCTTTTTGTTAATGTATATCAAAAATAACATTGACATATGTTCACATATGTGTTTTTTTGTTCATCTTTACAAAATGACAAGTGACTTTTGAATGAAATTATTTTTAGTCCATTCTCAGCAAAACATAGGATCTATAATCATACTAATGCTATTCTATTCGGAGAAAAACTCATCTATAACTGTAACCCTTAGAAACTTATTCATGTTGCAAGCATACAATGAAAACAATAGATTTGACGCTCGTGTGAAAACGATGGAGGGGGTTGAAAATCTTAACATATAATGCATGATCTATTGCCTCAAGTTTACAACATATTCAACAGTTGTTGGTAGAATTCGAAGTCATTCAGAAGTTAATTATCACCATCCATGTTTGTTCCCTCATAATTACCATTGAAAGAGTTTCAAATACAAAATGTCGATCTAATTGACCTCATAAAGGTCATAAGTTCCCAAGTTATTTAACCTATTACAACCATTTTCTTGCATCTCCTTCTTCATAGCTTTATAGCCACTTTCAAAAATTAATAATTTTCATGTATAACTGGAATATATGTTATTGAGATTAATGTATATAGTGGAAAACATTGGCAATAGGATAAACTATTTTTTGGGCTTTTCCATTAAAAATTTGTTGATAAAGTCTATAAAATTGACATTAGTTGTTTTTTCCATTTGAATTTTTTTAATGAAGCGGTTGATAAAAAGTATCTCTCCGGATGACCGAAAAAGTTGTTCATGCTTTTACTATTTTATAGATATATTTTGTAGCTACTTACTTTACCCCTCAGTAACTTTTAGTTATAGAATTTTTAAATGGTTAATTATATCTCAACCAATATGATTAAACTCAAATCCGACTTTCAAATTTGATTTTTTTTTAAAAAAAGAGAAGCCAATAAACACATTAAAACACAGTTTCTTTAGTGACTGCATTTTCTATACTTATTTTTGTATTTTTATATTTTATATTAAATATTTAATAATTCATAAAAAAAATTGTGGTGGTGACACATGACACTTTGTTCTTCTCCTATTATATATAGATAGATTGTTGGTGTTTTTTTTTAAAAAATAAATGGGTATCAATGTAGTGACATGGATTTCACAACTAACGCCTCATTTGTTGGCACTTAATGGAGGTCAATAATCTCAATCACTCAGATTCATCTCATTAATGCATTTGATTTTAAGGTCTGAATCTGAATGATTTAGATTCAGCTCATTAAGTCCATTTTTTCAAAAAGTCTCTTAATGGACCTGAAAAGACCTAAACATATCAGATTTGTAGGGGAGTCTTAACACTAGTTGTGTACATGACCGAGTTGATTCAGGTTTTTCAAATATCAAATCAAACCATTTGTGTCAGATTTTTGTATTTATAAACCAAACGAAACCAGTAAAACTCGAATCTTTCAACTTCGGATTTTTTTTGAATTTTCGAGTTTCTTCGATAAAGTTTTCATACAAACATATAATTTACTTGTACTTCAAATATTTTTTTAGTTCTAATAAAATTTATCTATCAAATTTATATCTCAGGAGAAAAACAAAAAAATATGATATGATTAATGACACTAAAATATCATATAAAAAATTAATAATAAAATCATGTAAAAAAAATTTGCAAATTAATAAGTCATATGAAATGGATGATAATTTACAGTACTAAATCATGTTAACATAAGTTTATAAGTATACTTACATGACTAAATATTAAAAGAAAGTAAAATTAGATCATGTATTTAATTGTCTACTCTATGTAAAACTAAAAAAGAAAGATACAAATTCTTGTCATCTTAGTGTTAAATTGATTTCTTTTTGCCTTCGTATTAATTTAATTTGATTTTTATTTAAACTTTATTATAATAACCAATATTTATGGACTGTAATCTTTATTAGATTATAAAGAATTCTAATTTTCTAACAATGAAATAAATATATTAGGAGATAAATATTATGAAAAAGTAAAAGACATGTTTAAAAATTATATCAAAATAAGTATTTTTACGTATAAAATAAATTTTAAAATTATAAATATAATGTCGGGTTGGTTTGATCTCGGTTTGATTTTTTTAGTTGAAACCAGATCAACCCAAATATAGTCGGATTTTTTTTCCAACACCAAACCAAGTCAAACCAAACCAGTAATCAATTTTTTTTTATTTGATTCGAGTTGCGGTTTGATTCGATTTTGTACACCCCTACTTAACACCATTTAAACTTATCTAACAAGTTATAAAACAATAATGTATTGTCTTTGTCGGTCGTTGCATGACTTTTGTTCTCACAACTACACACTTTCTTCCTTCCTTTTCTCAATCAAACACCAAGTAGCCGGTAAGTTTTCATAATCATTACAAGTTCTTTTTTTATAATAATAATTTTCTTAGGGTGTATTGATGTTTTTCAAGAACACTTGTTGCAATAATATTTTTAGTGTATTGATATTCATCAATTTTTTGAGTGAAAAAATATTATTCATGATTAAATACAATAACTATGTATACATATTTGAGGTCTCTTATTAGAATTTTGTCTTAGCCATGAGACTTCATCAAACACGTTTGTATAATAATAAAAATATATTATTGTTGTTGAACTAGTTGGTGATAAAAATAATGGAGCTCCTTATAATTTTCCATCTCAATCTTTAGTTTCAGTTGGAAAAAAATATTTTGGGGAAGAAAAAAAAACTTATTCCTAAATAAAAATTGATGAGAAGATAACTAGTACTATGGAGTTGTTGATTATAAAAATAGTGCACCTACATTTGAAGATATGAAAAAATTAGATGGACTTGGACGGAAGAGACATATTATAATACATGTGTTAGTATATATTGTGAAAGTGTTCGATAAAAAAAACACATGAATGGCGTTAGAGGTTCACAAATAGAGAAATATAATGGTTATTGGAAAAAAAATTTAAGAATCTTTAGTTTTTCTAAATCGCTAATATATATATTAGGCGTTGATAATGTGAAACCTTATTTATTATATTTCGACTAGTATGTATCATACTTATTGAACTTTTTAATATTATATTGTGCCTATAAAATATTTTTTATTCGTACTTTTTTATGTATGCTTGATAATTAATGTTTTTTTTAAATCAAAAAAGTTTAGTTGTTGAAATGAATTTTTTATAAAACATTTTATTATATAATGTTTGATTCATATTCACATTCAAAATATTTAAAACAACATGATCATTTAGTGTTTCAATTTGGAGATTAACATTCTTAATTTCAATGTGAATCGATCTAGACCCTTAACCTTAATGCAATCTTATTATTTCGAAATATATCAGCTTTTTGGGGTTTTATTCTTAATGAAAATAAACGATGCCTAAGCATTAGACTTTAAATAGTCTAAATAAAAAATATATTTGACATAATTTGAAATTTAAAATGACTCGCAACAATTCAAACAATCTAACTAAAATTTAAAAATTAAATTTAAATTACAATAACTTATTTTGCTAAAAACTACTGTGGCAACTAAAACAAGTCAACGCTCCTCCTTTGTTTTAGTTAATGACTTAATGTAATTAAATACATGTTTATCCTTAATTTCTGTTTTGTTAGTTGGTGAGGATTCATTAATTATTTTTTGAACTTGCAAGTTTTCTTCTTTCTTTTTTCCCTTTTTGATTTGTGCTTCAAAAACATTTTCCATCTGAAAGTATTTTTATTTGTACGATTATAAAATTTGCAAAGTATTGTTGTAAGTATTTTCTTTTTTCATCACAATAACACATATGTCATAGATCATAAAATATGATTTCATTTTTTCAAATAAAAAGGTGGAAGAGAAAGGAAGTGGGGCAGGGGGCGTGGACAAGTGAGGGTAGAGTGTAAATGATCAACTTTTTTAATTATATTTAACTTACTATGAAATTTAAAATCAGATCAATCGTATGAGTCCATATGTTAAGTATTTTTCAATTATTTTAATGAAGAACGGTTTAAAATTTCTTAACTATGAGTTTTGATACAATATTCCTTCATTCACTCGAAACTACATCTTATTTCATTCTAAAGAAATATACAAAACTATCTCAGAGCGTCACTCAACTATAAATATTTATTATAAAATTAAGTAAAACATGGATAATTTTCTTAGAAAATCATTTAAATATGGATAATTTCTAAGAAAGTCACTCAATTATTTTATAACCTAGAAGTCACTCAACTATATATTTTAATTTAACATAGAAAGTCATTCAATCAATTGAAATATTTTATAAGGCGCGTGTGTAGAAACACAACCAATTTGGATGATTGAAGGTTCTATATAATTATAAAAGGTGGGAAAAAAATACGAAAAAATATTATTTTTTTGTGGGGGAGGGGGGAGGGGTTAATTAGGATAGAGGGAATAACTAATTTTGTCTGGTTAGCTTAGTTGATTGAGTTAATGGGTGAGCATTTAGGGCTAACCCACTAACACACATTTGTAATGCTCTTTGTTTTTAATAAATTTGGCCCAATGGGTCGTTCAATTAAAAAATACTGCACGCAATTATCTATATTCTTGAAAAAAAAAGTAAAAGACTATTTACATGAACAAGATAAGGAAGAAATTGATGTAAACGGTAAGAGAAGCTTGCCCTTACATCAATTGATTTTCGTTCTTCTTCAATCATCTTGTTTTCCCCCCCCCCCCCCCCGGTTTTTTTTTTGTATATTAAACAAATTGTTATAACTTATTTTTTACATTTTTTTTAAAAATGTATTCAAAATAATCTCATTAAATCAATTTTTTTGAGCGAAGGTTTCTTAAGAACATTCTCTCTATGATCGATATTAATCATGTGTTTTAAAAATATTATCTTAGATATTATTGTAAAGAATATTACTTATTGTTAGAAAGTTTTTGTGTAGTTTAGTTTAAATTTTAAAAGTATTTATGCTAAAAAGTAGATGATTATTTTTGTTTATTTATATATAAATTTTGTATTTTTCTTTACCATATTTTATACAGTTGAAGAGAACATAAAATTATCAAATTCACAATTATTGCCAAAAAACTTGTTTCCCAAGTAATATAGATTCGTAAAAAAATGAGTTATCGTTTCCAAGGGACTTATGATAATTTTATATTTAATGCATAATTTTATAAATAAAATAAAAGTAACCGTTTTAAGAAATGGTGATGATTATTAACTACTACTATCAATCAATATATATATATATAAATGAGGACCATAGAAGAGGTGATGTGGCACCTCTATATGGCCTCCATTTGCATTTTCATCTTTTTCTTTTAAAAAAATTTATATATCATAAAAAATTACTTACATTTATTACAAATAAAAATATTTTATTAATGGTGGGTCATTTATAACAAAAACTCTTCATATTTTTCATTTATTTATCTCACTTATATACAAGATTAACATATTTATTTATTGTTTTACTTTTTTTTTAATTTAATTTATTAATTTATTGTATAATATATACTTCATTTATAAAATATACAAATAAATACTTTATATGTGGCACTCTATAATGGCCTCCATTTGCATTTTCAATCTTTTTCTTTTAAAAATTTATATCTATAAAAAATTACTTAAATTTTTTTACAAATAAAAATATTTTATTATGGTAGGTCATTATAACAAAAACTCCTTCATATTTTTCATTTATTTATCTCACTTATAATTAAGGAGAAACATAATTTATTTTAATGTTTTTACTTTTTTTAATTTAATTTAATATTTATTGTATCAATATCTACTTACTTCATTTATACAAATATACAAATAAATACTTTATATGTGGCACCTCTATATGGCCTCCATTTGCATTTTGATCTTTTTCTTTAAAAACATTTATATTCATAAAAAATTACTTAAATTTATTACAAATAAAAATCTTTTCTTAATGGGGGTCATTTATAAAAAAACTCTCATATATTTTCATTTATTTATCTCACTATAATTAAAAGAGAAACATAAGTTATATATTTTTTACTTTTTTAATTAATTTTAATTTTTTTATTGTATAATATATTACTTCCTTATCGCAAATAATACAAAATAAATACGTTTATTAATGTATGAACATTTATAATAAAAAAACTCTCTATATTTTTTTTTCTATTTGTGTATCTCACTTCTAATCATGAAATCGTATATATTATTTTTTACATTTTCAGTATTTTTATTTTTATTTTGAATTTATTCACTAGGAGTGTACTACCCATGACTTGCCCCTCTTAATTTTTACTTTTAATATATTCAATACTCTCATAATTTTATATCACATAACTCCACTTGTAATTATAAGTTTATGTGTCTTATGGAATTCCTTTATTTTGCCTATAAATTTATAGTAGTTTCATGATATTCACATTCACAATTATTCTTTATTTTTTTCATCATAAAGTTTGATTTATTTAACCCCCCCCCCTCCTCTCTTCCCCCCGCTACTTAATCCTTTCCACTGCGCCCCGTCACTTGTGTTATTATCTACGTAGGCTTTTAACTAGAGAGAGGTGAGGTTGTAAGCGCACTTCGACCTTTTTTGTGTGGTTGGCTGTTGGATGTTCTCGGCTTGATTTTCCAGTGGTCATCTTATTTGTTTTTTTGTTGGTGGTTTCTCTTTCCCTCCTCTGTTGCGGGGGTTGGCTGTGGGGTGTGGGTGCGTGGTTTGTTCCCTGGCCCTTACCTCTCGTCCCCCCCCGCCCCCCGTCCCTCCCGTCACCTCCCTCGCTCCTTCTCCCGTCTTCTTTTTTCCTTTGCCTCTTTTTGTCTTCTCCTTCCTCTTTCCTTTTCCTGCCGCTTCCCCCTCCCCCTGTTCTCCATTTCCTCTTCTTCCTGTCCTCCCCCTCCCCGTCTCGCTGGTCCGCCTCTATTTCCTTCTTCCGTCTTTCTTTTTTTCTTTTGCTTTACTTCTCCCTGCTTTACTTCCTCCCTCGTTTTTTCTGTTTTTCTTCGCCTTTCTCCCGTTCCTTCTGGCTTCCCCCCCTCTCCTTTAATTCTTACAATGTTTTCTCCGTCTGCATGACTCTTTCTACTAGTTAGTTTTTCCCATTAAGCATCATAGTTGGATTATAATATTGTTAGAGTCACGAAATAATATGAGTTTAGTAGGTCATTACTATGGGAACAGAGAAGGTATAACTATATTAAAAAGTTGATGGTTTTTAGATTTCGTTCTTCGCGGGTGACATAATGATGTGTTTATTCGTATAGGGTTTTGATTCAGGGGTTGCAATCTATGACGATATGGACAGATGATCAAAACATGATGGCGGATAGCGGGGCACGAAAGAGGTAAAGGAACAAAGTAAGCATATTAGAGCTTATATGTTCACTTTTGAAATTTGATTTAGCACCTTAGTTCCTTTTGCTAGAGTTTTTAAAAAGTGTTTTAATTTATGTAAATAATTTAGCTAAATGTATTATATTGTCAATGCTATCATTTGATCCTTTATATTCTATTTTCTCTTTGTTATGACAAAAAAATAATATAATTATTTCATTTTAACAATACCACAAATTTTATGATGATTAGTTTCACTTTTATTATACTTAATAAAAGTAATTGAAAAATATATTGTATTTTCATGTATGGTCATTTTTTGCTTATGTAACACTCTGTCGTCGTTCTTTTTGCTGTTGAAATGTATGTTATAATTTTTATGTAGTCACCAATTATTATATTTTTTCTGTTCATTTTTTGTTTTTTTTCACACCTTATTTTTATTTTTTATTTTACATAATAAAATCAATATATAATTAGTAATAACATTTAGTGCTAATAAAATTATCATTTGAATTATTTAAAACTCATGTCTCTTCTCTTACTTGAAATTAATACTAAAATATGATCAGACTTTATATGCGTCATTTTTTTTGTACATCTTATAAGTATTTAATAATTTTAAAAAAATATGATACGCAAAATTAATAATAAAAACCAATAAAAGCAAACAATATGTTTTGACAAAAAAATAAATCGAGTTTGATAGACATCACTACTCCTACAAAAGATAGAGAAATTTAAAAAAACAGCTACACTTTTCACACCCTAATACAATATATTGTTATTTCAAACATTTATCTCTTATTTCATTTCCTTTACCACGGTGAATATTTTGTTCCAATATATACAATATACAATACAACCAATATATTATATGTTTTAAAAAGTCTATGATATTACAGACGAGGAGAAAATATAAATATTATCTTATATATTCGATACTGACCTATATTTATGTATTGTCACTATTATTATGCTGTATAAATATTTCATATAATCGCGCGAAGCGCGGATAGTTTCACTAGTTATACAATAAATTAAAGTAACTAAGAGTGAACAATTTTAAGATGATATTTCACGCAAGTAAAAACAAATGTTTCACGCAAGTAAAAACAATTTCAGAGTCTCATGTATCATATCCTCAGCTTAGAACTAAATTTAATTATCAAGCTACTTGTTTACAAGGTTAACTCTATGAGTTGGGTCTCTCGACCTCTAGTTACCTACTCCAGTTAACCATCATTATCTATACTAGAAGAAGTCCTTCCTTGCAATGATTAGGAAGATAAATGATATAGTAAATATTGAAGATAATGGTCTTAGGTATTATATAGATTGCAAGATATAATGGAGAAATTAGGAGTGACAATCAAATAGGCACAATGCCATCAACGACAATTGCATCTATTGCAAAACTGAAATGCATATGCAAATAACTCCTCATAGAGTAATGTAGTTGTAATGCAACAGTTAGCCACTCAAACGGCAACAAAGTAATCCCCATAACTCCTAAACATATAAAAGCAAATGAAAGTCAATCAACACTAGAACATTGTGTATGTGGCAATGCACAGATAATATTTTTTTGAATATTAAAAATGTCACACTGACAATCCCCCATTCAAATATTTAGACAAGTGAGTATATTAGTTGAAGGAAGACTACTATGGATAACTTAAAGAGTGCTTTACATTGAACCCCCACTTAGTGAAATAATAATTTTCACTCCAGAATCGTAGCAGTTATAAACTTAAACTATGATTGTTTAAGGAAAATAAAAATAAAAATCACTACACACTGCTCCACATAATAATCAAGTGTTTTACATTATTTTTAAGTGCACACGTTAGGCCTTGTGCTATCCCAGTTTCATGAGTGTTTTTGATAATAAGCCCAATACTCACAGGAAGCGACCTACTTCCACAATCACATATGTGAAATTTGTTTAGAATGCTCCTATAAGTTTGAACTCCACCCATACGGGCTACAGATATTCATTAAGAGTTTTATAAACTCAATCTTCACAAATTACTACAGGAAATAATGCACTCACATAATACAGAAGGAATAAGAAATAGTGCATTTTTTTCATAACATGCCATCATAAGATTAGTATTTTCCTTGAACCTGACTATAGGATTTCTAGTCCCGGATTGGATTTCCTCATATATGGCCCAAGAATTTATAGGCTTCAATCTTATCCCTTGATGTGCTCCAAATCTTTTCTTTTATTAAGGCCTTAGTAAGAGAATCTGCAAGATTATCACATGATTTGACATTATCAATATTAATGGTATCATTTTTTCAAATACGATCCTATATAGCTGTGTTTTCTCCTGATAGTTTTTACCGTTGTGATAACTATTTTGAACTCAACCAATCGCAGTTGTGCTATCATAATGAATTAAAATAGCATAAATTGATTTTTCAAAATAAGGTACTTGAAACAATAAATCTCTTAACTAATTCGCTTCCTCACTAGCTGAAGCTAAAACAATTAGATTAGTCTCCATGGTAGAGTTAGCAATTAGAGTTTGCTTTTTTAATCTCTAATTCATAGCACCACCACCCAAGGTAAAGATGTAATCAATGGTAGAACATGAATCACCTAATAAAGTGTTCCAATTTGGATCATAAAAGCCTTCAAGTACAACATGATATTTTTTATAGAACAAACGCAATATTTTATTTCAATTAAATTTCATATAACTCTTGCTATAACATGCCTATGTTCATTATCTGACTTGCTTGTAAATAAATCAAGTACTCCTACCGTATATATAATAGCAGGTCTCGTATAATTAGTCACATATCTCAAACTTTCAATTATACTAGCATATTCCTTTTGATTTGTTATATCATTTTCACTTTCAACAGAAAATAAGTGAACACTTGAATCAAAAGGTATCAGCCACAATCATAGAGCTTTTGTTATTTTAATTAAAAAAAAAGGACTCCTCATTTCCAATTCAAATAAAAAAAAATACTACCCCTTTACATTAGAAAGAAATGAAATTTATGTAAATTACTTATTAAGATTTTTAACTTATCACGTAGATTACATAATAATTAGTGGTGATAGGCTTTATGTCAAAAAAAAATTAGTAAACTGTAATTAACTTATATCAAAATTTCAATTAGTTTAAGATGTTTCATAAATTTAGCAATCAAGTTATTTCATTACAAAATTTTAAATGCTCAATAATCTAAGTTGAAAAGTTAATCACTAAATTCATAAAAAGTTTTGCTTCTGATTTTACATATATTTATGTTTTCTTAATGTATATCAAAAATAACATTTTTTGTTCATTTTTTTTACAAAAGGCCAAGTGACTTTTGAATGAAATTATTTTTAGTTCATTCTAAGCCAAACATTGAATCAATAATCATATTAATACTATTCTATTCAGTGATAAACTCATCTATAACGGTAATCTTTAGAAATTTATTCATGTTGCATGCATGTAATGAAAACAATAGATTTGACGTTCGTGTGAAGATGGTGGAAGGGGTTGAAAATCTTACCATAAAATGCAAGATCGATTTCCTCAAGTTTAGAACACATTCAACAATTGTTGGTAGAATTCAGTCATCCAGAAATTAATTATCATCATCCATGTTTGTTCCCCCATAATTACCATTAGAAGAGTTTCAAATGCAAAATGTTGATCTAGTTGACCGAATTGTTAGGACCGAAAATAAGCAGGTGTAAATGCGGAAGCTAGCAAAGCAAACCTCGAAAGACCAACATGTAAGAAGACCACGAGAATATACCACAAGACACAAAGATGTAACGTGGTTCGACTCAATCGACCTACTTCACAAAGGAGATGACAATCCACCCCTTTAAAATAAAAAATTTATAGAGTACAAAATACAAGAAAAACAACCCCTCAACAAATTCACTCTTCACTCGGAATACATGGGAGGTTCACACAAGGGATATAACATATCAGCTTGTGAACCCACAATTCTCCTCTACCAAACTCTCAAGACCTTAAGACTACATTGTGATGCTGATTAAATTAGAAGAGAACGGCCTCTATTTATGAGCGTCCGACCTTTTCCTACAAGAAAAGATTAGTCAATTCAAAACCTTTTCCTACAATGAAAACCTATTTATGGTAAGAAATTTAGGGCAAATAAAACCCAACACGAATAAGGTCATAAGATCCCAACTTCTTTAAGCTATTACAACCTTTTTCTTGCATCTCCTTCTTCACAGCTTTGTAGCCACTTTCAAAAGTTCCATAATTTCCATGTATATTTGTAATATGTGTTATTGAGATTAATGTAAAACTTTGGCAATAGGATAAACTATTTTTTTGGGCTTTTCTATTGAAAAATTGTTGATAAAGTTTATAAAATTGACATTAGCTTTCTCTATTTGAAATTCTTTTAATGAAGCGGTTGACAAAAAATTTCTCTCTGGATGAACTAAAAAGTTGTTCATGCTTTTACTATTTTATAGATGAATAGATTTTTGTAGTTACTAACTTTCCCCCTCAGAAACTTTCAGTAGTAGCATATTTAAATACTTAAATATATCTCAACCAATAAGATTAAACTCAAATCCAACTTTCAAATTTAATTGTTTTCTTTAAAAATGATCCAATAAACATATTAAAACACAGTTTCTTTAGTGATTACATTTTCTATATTTATTTTTATATTTTTATATTTTGTATTAAATATTTAATAATTCATAATTTTTTTTATGTGGTGGTGAAACGTAATATTTTGTTCTTCTCCTATTATATATACATAGATTGTTGGTGTTTTTTTTTTCATAAAAAAAAATTGGCAACAAAATGAATTTATTTAAATTTTTCTCAATGTATTGAAATGGATTTCAATAGCTTTCAACTAAAGTCGCATTTGTTTGCACTTAATGGAGTTCTTAATCTTTATCAGTCAGATTCAGGTCATTAAGTGTGGTTGATTTTTAGGTCTGAATCTGAATGATTTAGATTCAGTCAATTAAGTCAATTTTTTTCAATAAGCCTCTTAATGGACCTAAAAAGGCTTGAACGGATCAGATCTATAAGGGAGTCTTAACACCATTCAAACTTATTTAATAAGTTATAAAATAATAATGTATTATCTCTCTCGGTCGTTGCGTGACTTTTGCTCTCACAACTACAAACTTTCTTCTTCCCTTTTTTCAATCAAACACCAATTTTTTTCTTCTTGAACAAGTAACTTTTCATAATCTTTACAACTACTTTTTTTATAATAATAATTTTCTTAGGGTGTATTGATGTTTGTCAATAATACTTGTTGCAATAATATTTTTATTGTATTGATGTTCATCCATTTTTTGAGTGAAAAAATACTATTCATAATTAAAATAATAACTATGTATACATATTTGAGGTCTCTTATTAGAATTTTATTTTAGCCAATAATTTTATTGAGACTTCATCAACATGTTTATTGTTGTTGAACTAGTTGGTGACACAAATAATGGAGCTCTTTATAATTCTTCATCTCAATCTTTAATTTCACTTCAAAAAAAAATATTTTGGGGAAGAAAAAAAAATTATTCCTAAATGAAAATCGATGAGAAGATAATTACTATTATGGAGTTATTGACTATAAAAATAGTGCACCTACATTTGAAGAAATATAAAAAAATTAGATGGACATAGACGGGAAGATCCATTATATAATACATGTGTTAATATATCTTGTGAAAGAGTCCGATAAAAAAAAACACACATGAATGGGAGGTTCACAAGTTAGACAAATATAATGGTTATTGGAAAAAATATAAGAACTCTTTAGTTTTTCTAAATACCAATATATGTATATTAGGCGCTGAAAATGTGACACCTTATTTATTATATTTTGACTAGTATCTATCATACTTATTGAACTTTTTGATATTACATTGTGCCTATAAAATATTTTTTATTCTGATTTTTTTATGTTATGGTTGATTATTATGATTTTTTTTAAACAAAAAGTTTAGTTTTGTTGAAATGAATTTTTTATAACATTTTATTAATATAATATTTGATTTCATATGCACATTCAGATATTGAAAACAAACAACTAATCATTCTATGATTAGATTTGGAGACCACATCTTAATATTCAAATGTTTATTCATATCTAAACACCTAACTCTTAATGCAAATTCTAATATTCAGACATATATTCAGATGGGGGAAGGGGGTTATCTTAATGAAAACAAATGTGGCATAAGCATTATACTTTAAATAGTCAACATAAAAAACAAAATTGACATAATTTGAAATTTAAAATGACCTACATATCTCAATAATTCAAATAACCTAACGAAAATTCAAAATTTAAACTTGTTTTAATTTAAACAACTTATTTTGCTTAAAATTACTGTGGCAACTAAAACAAGCTTCAAGACTCCTCCTTTGTTTTAGTTAATGGCTTAATGCAATTGAAAACATGTTCATCCTCAATTTCTGCTTTGGTAGTTGATGCTGGATTCGTTCATTATTTTTTGAACTTGCAAATTTTCTTCTTTCTTTTTATCCTTTTTGATTTGTGCTTCAGAAACATCTTCCATGATAATGTCTTGTATAAAAAAAATTTCTGAAAGTATTTTTATTTGTACGATTATAAAATTTGCAAAGTATTGTTGTAAGTATTTTCTTTTTCCATCACAATAACACATACATCATATATCATAAAACATGATTTCATTTTCAAATAAAAAGGTGGAAGAGAGACTAAGTGGAGGCAGGAGGCGTGGACAAGTGAGTTTAGAGAGAAAATGATCAACTTTTTTATTTATATTTAGTTTACTATGAAACTCAAAATCATATCAATCGTATGAGTCCATATATTAAGTAATTTCCAATTATTTTAATGAAGAACGGACTAAACTTTCCTTAACTATGAGTTTTGGTAGAATATCCCTTCATTCACTCGAAACTACAACTTATATCATTCTAAAGATATTTACAAAAGTATTTTAGACCATCACTCAACTATGAATACTTATTTTTTAAAATATGGATAATTTTCTTAGAAAATCACTTAAATACGACTAATTTCTTACAAAGTCACTCAATTTATTTTATAACCTAGAAGTCAGTCAACTGTACGTTTTAATTTCACATAGAAAGTCATTCAATCAATTTAAATATTTTATAAGGCGCGTGTGTAGAAACACAACAAATTTGAAGAGTCTACATAATAAAAAAAGGTGCACAAAAATACGAAAAAATATTTTTTTGGGTGTGGTGTGGTGGGGGTGGGGTTAATTAAGGATAGAGGGACTAACTAATTTTGTATGGTTAGCTTAGTTGATTGAGTTAATACGTGAGAATTTTGTGCTAACCCACTAACACACATTTGTAATTCTCTTCATTTTCAATACATCTAGCCCAATGTGTCCTTTAATTAAAAAAGATTGAACGTGATTATCTATATGCTGGAAAAAAAATTGAAAAGTAAAATAAGATTTACATGAAGAAGGTGAGGAAGATAATGATGTAAACGGCAAGAGAAGGGCCTTCTGCTTTTACATCAATTACTTACTCTTCTTTTTCATCAATCTTGCCGTTATATTAAACAGATTGTTATAACTTTTTTTTTTTTATGATTTTTCTTTTTTGAAATGTATTCAAAATAATCTCATTAAAAAAGTATACAATTTTTTTGAGCTAAGAGTCTATTATAAACATTCTCTCTATGGTCGATATTATTCATGTGTTTCAAAATATTATGTTAGATATTATTATAAAAATATTACATATTGTTAGAAAGATTTTTGAGTAGTTTAGTTTAAAGTTCAAAAGCATTTATGTTAAAAAGTATAGATCATTATTTTTGTTTATTTATATATGGGTTTTGTATTTTTCTTAACCATATTTAATATAGTTGAAGAGAACATAAAATTATCAAATTCACAATTATTGTCAAACAACTTGTTGCACCATAAAATACATACAAGTGTACGTGGTCGCTCAAGTAAACGAGTTATAGTTCCCAAGGAAATTATGATAAAATTATATTAAACGCACAATTCTACAATTAAAATAAAAGTAACCGTTTTAAGAAATGGTGATGATTATTAACTACTACTATGAATTATTAACTACTATTATGGATTATGCAATAAATAAACATAACTAAGTGTGAACAACTTTAAGATGTTGTTTCAAGCAATTAAAATACAATTTCAGGGTTGCAGCATACAATGGATCTCATGTATTATATTCTCGACTTATAAATAATTTTAGTTGTCAAGTTACTTGTTTACAAAGATAACTCAATCACCTACTTTAGTTAACCTCATTATTTAAACTAGAAGAATTCTCTCTTGCAATGACTAGAAAAATAAATGGTGTAGTAAATATTGCAGATAATGACTTCGGGTGTTATAGAGATTACAAAATATAATGAAGGAATTAGGAGTGCAATCAAATAGTCACAATGCCATCAACGACATTTTGCATCTGTTGCAAAAGTGAAGTGCATATGCAAATAACTCCTAATAGAGTAATGTAGTTGTAACGCAGCCGTTAGCCACTACAATGGCAACAAAGTAATTGTCATAACTCCCGAACATATATAAGCAAATGAACGTCAACTGATGGTAGAACATTGTGTATGTGACAATGTAAAGATAATATTTTTTTAGAATATTAAAAATGCCACACTAACAATCTCCCATTAAAATATTTAGACAAGTGAGTATATCAGCTAAAGGAAGACTACTATGCATAACCAAAGAGTGTTCTACATTGAACCTTCACTTAGTGAAACAGTAACTTTCGCTCCAGAATCGTAGTGGTTGCAAACTTGAACTATAATTGCTTAAGGGGAATAAAATATCACTGCTCACACATAATAATCAAGGTGTTGACATGAGTTTTAAAGTCAGCACGTTAGGGACTTTTGCTATCCTGGTTTTATGAGTGCTTTTGATAATAAGCCCAATTCTCATAGGAAGCGACCTACTTCCACACTACATACGTGAAATCAGTCTAGAGTGCTCCTATAAGTTTGACACTCCACCCATGCGGGCTACAAATATTCATTAAGAGTTTTATCAACTCAACCTTCACAAATCACTACAAGAAACAATGTACTCACATCATACAGATGAAAAAAAAATTAGTGCATTTTTTTTATAACAAGTCATCATATGATTAGTATTTCCCTTGAACGTGGTTATAGCATCTCTAGTTCCGGGTTGAATTTCCTCATATATGACTCAAAGATTTATAGTCTTGAATCTTATCCCTCGATGTGCTTAAAACATTTTCTCTTATTAAGGCCTTAGTAAGATAATGTGAATGATTATCACAAAACTTGACACAATCAATATTAATGGTACCATTTTTCAAATATGATCCTACATTACTGTCTTTTCTCCTTATAGGTCTGGATTTACCATTGTGATAATGGTTTTGAACTCAACCAATTGCAGCGGTGCTATCACAATATATTAAAATAGGATGAATTGATTTTTCAAAATAAGGTATTTGAAACAAAAAACCTCTTAGCCAATTCACTTCCTCACTAGCTGAAGCTGAAACAATTAGTTCAACCTCCATGGTAGAATTATCAATTAGAGTTTGCTTTTCTAATGTCCAACATATAGCACCACCACCTTATGTAAAGACGTAACCAATGGTAAAACATTAATCACTTGATAAAGTGTTTCAATTTGCATCATAAAAGCCTTCAAGTACAAAATGATATGTTTTATAGAACAAACCACAATATTTTGTTTCAATTAAATATCTCATATAACTCTTGATATAGCATGCCAATGTTCATTATCTGACTTGCTTGTAAATCTTTCAAGTACTCCTACCGTACAAGTAATATCAGGTCTCGTGCAATTAGTCACATATCTCAAACTTCTGATTACACTAGCATATTCCTTTCGATTTGTTACATCATTTTCACTTTCAACAGGAAATAAGTGAACACTTGAATCAAAAGGAGTAGCAACGTGCTTGCAATAAAGAAAGTTATGTTTTTTTAAAAAACTTTTTTCAACATAATGTAACTTGTCATGGAAAATTCCTTCACACGTTCTTATTATTTTTATTCCAAGAATAAAATTTGCCTCAGAAAGATCTTTCATACAAAATGGCTTCTAAGAATATTCTTAACTTCATCAATAACATTCATGTTAGAGCCAAAGACTAACAAATTATCAACATATAGGTTAATAATCATATGTGAATTATTTCAAGACTTATGATATATGCACTTATCACATTTATTTGTTTTATAATCAATTTCAATCATGCATGAATCAAGTTTTTAATGTCATTATTTTGGTGCCTAGTTGAAGATATACTTAGTAAGTTTATATACTTTGCTTTCTTGGTCTACTTCAACAAAACACACTCAGATTAATCCATATAAAATCCTAATTTAGGTCTCTATTTAAAACTTATTTTTACACCTACTTGATGAATTCACAAATAAAAAATTGCAGTCAGCAATTAAAAGTTTTATGGAAGTAATTCTTGTTACCGAAGAAAAAATATCAAAATATTCTAGACCTTCTAGTTGTGTATAACTTTTTTGCCACTAGTCTATCATTATATTTATCAATGGATCCATTCAGTTTTAACTTTTTTTGTTAGACCCATTTGCAACAATTTATTAGCAACCCAGTGGTAAATCAACTAGTTTTCATTTTTTATTAGAAATTAGTGATTCAATTTCATCATTTACAGTCTCTTTCCAAAAAATAGAATTATGTGAAGATAAGTTTCTTTAAAGTGAGAGGATCATTTCCAACATCAAACATATAAAAATGAGGACCAAATTTTTTTCTACTCTAACTCTTTTACTTCTTCTTAACTCAAGATCATATTTTTTTTTTAAAAAAAAATTAGAATTAGAAGAACTAGGTAATGAAAAAAATATTTTCTTCAATCCTTTGACCCTCACTAGTTTTAGAATCAAATAAAATTTTATTTTCATGAAAAATAACATCATCGAATTTTATTATAATGTTATCTTCAAGACTAAAAAATTTATATGGTGTACTATTAGAAGCATCACAAAGAAAAGCACAAGTGGTAACTTTCTTGTCCAACTTTATAATATTGGAATTCATTAGCCTTACAAAGGCTAGACAACCCTAAACTCTTAGATATCTCAAACTTGGTTAGTATCCTTTCTACACTTCAAAAGGTGTCAATATAGACTTTTTATGAGGCACAAAATTCAGTACAAAACAAGCAGTGAAAATAGCTTGACCCCAAAAATTTTAAAATTCATGTGACTCAATAAGAATGACATTGGTCAATTAAACCAAATTCTATTTTTCCTTTCCGGTACATCATTAGATGAAGGAGANGGCATTAGTGGCTATTTGATTGTCACTCATAATTTCTTCGTTATACATTGTTATCTATGTAACTTCTGAGGTCATTATCTTCACTATTTACTAAATTAATTTTTAGGAAGACTTTTTTTAGCATAAATAGTGATGGTTTTCATTTGGTTTAGAATACGCAAGAAAAATATAGAGAGGAAAAAGTTGGTGAGAGAGTTCTTATTAGTGAAAGGGAAGTGTTCTTTTTGTGGAACTTTGGACTCAACCCTTGTCCAGAGTTGTTGAGTTATATTTTGTGATTAGGCTATTGTATCACGGAGGGGACAAGTTAAGAGGACTTAAGTTGGATCAGTGAAAAACATTTGTTGCAGTGGGCTTGAATCTCCTTAAAGAGATCGAGATATCCGAGCCTCAGTCGGAAAAGATTTTTATTTATTTATTTCATTTTCAATTGTGATCTTGTAATTATGTTATTTTGTAATTTTTCACCAATAATTTTAAGGAGATTCAGTAATGAATATAATTTAAAAAATCGTGGATGTCAAGATGAGAAACCTTAACAAGACATTTTGGTTCAATGGTATCTATTTCAAGATGTGAAAGGGTAACATACTTTTCTACCTAAGTTTTCTCTATGTTTCTTATATGTTAACTGAGAAGAATCCTAATAAAGTAGACATCATCTCTATGAATGATGATGAACTATTTCTCATTAGAGAAAGTGAAAAATTATCATGGTCATTCCTATAAGTGTCGGTATTATATTCTTAATTGTCTATCTGATAATTTTTATGATTATTATGATCGAACTTTTCTTAATTGTCTATATGATAATTTTTATGATTATTATGATTGAACTTACTCTAGTGCAAAAAATTTTTTGAAAAACATTGCAAAGTAAGTATGATATAGAAGAGGCAAGAAAAATACGGCTAGTAGATTTTTTTCGTTCTCAAATGGTAGACAACAAATAAGTTGTAGACAAATCTCAAGAATCTATAATGGTTGTTGGAGATCTAAGGCTCGAGGAGGTAAAAATTAGAGATAACCTTATTGTTTATGGAATAGTAGAAAAACTTCCACCTTCTTGGAAGGAATTTTAAAAAACTATGTGCCACAAACAAAAGGAAAAGTTCCTTGAAACCTTGATCATGAAAATCCGCATGGAAGAAGAGACTACGGGTAATGATGTTACAAACCGAGAGAGCAACATCAAAATGAAGGTAAATTTAATTACTTCAAATAACGCTACTCGTGAATCTCACATACTTCTTTGATTACAAAGAAGAAAATTTAAGAAAAATAATGGTAGACCTCCCAAGAAAAATAATGGTGACAATAACCAAACACAAAATCAACAAGTTTAAGATAAAGGACCATGCTTTTTTTGTGGCAAGAGTGGACTTATTACTTGATTTTTCAGATTCCGAAAACGTGGTCCTAACCCACCAGACGTTACCAAAGAACCTCTTGTGTCAGTTATTATCGATATACACATGGTTGAGAATGTTGACGGATGGTGGGTTGATTCTGGTCCAAACTGCCATGTCTGATATGAAAAAGGTTGGTTTAAAAAATATACTCATTTTGAGGAGCCCAAAACCATCATGTTTGGTGATTCGCATACAACTCAAGTGCTTGGAACGGGAGATGTCAAATTGTGTTTTACTATTAAAGGGTATTAACTTTGAAAGATGTACTCTATAGTTCTTCCATGAGAAAAAAATTGATGTGTAGTTTTCTTCTTAATAGAGCATACTTTAAATAGATTATTGAATCTGATTAATAGGTAATAGTGAAGAAGAGTATTTTTGTGAGAAAAGGTTATGCATGTGATGGTATGTCCAAAATGAATGTTGAAATAAATAAAGTCTCTACTTTGGTTAATATGCTTTCTTCTACCAATTTTGGGCATGCTCATTGTGTCATATTAATGATCGTTATGTTGGAATCATGAGTATTTTAGGATTAATCTTAATGGTTAAAAATAATTTTGAAAATTGTGAGGCTTGAAGTAAAGTCAATATCACTAAAAGGCCTCATTTTCAAGTAAAACGAAAAACTTATTTGTCAGAATTAATTCATACTGATATTTGTGAATTTAGTGAAATTTTAAATCGTGGAGGTAACAGATATTTTATCACTTTTACTGATTATTTTTCTAAATTTACTTACATATGTTTACTTGATGAAAAATAAAAGTGATGCTTTTGAAAATTTCAAAAGTTATCTCCACGAGGTTGAAAATCAGTTTGGTAGAAAAATAAAAAGAATTAAAAATGCTAGAGGTCGTTAATATGAATCAAATGAGTTTAACTTTTTTTAGACATTGGGAATAACTCATGAAACTATCCTCTTATGATCTAAATATGGCTTAAAAATCCCGTTCATCAAACTCATTAAACGCAGCGTAGCAGGGGCCTTCGTTAAGACCAAAAGGACATCACCACAAATTCGAATGCCATACCTAGTCGAAAAAGCAGTCTTGGCACATCCGTTCAGCCCGTTATTTTCAATTGATGATACGGATCTCAAGTCAATTTAGAGAAGCCACAAGCACCTGGAATTGATCGGAATAAGTAATCAATGCGAGGAAGAGGTACTTGTTTCTTAATAGTACCTTGTTCAACTGTCGGTATATTTATAGGTATATGCCATTCGAAAACTCCCATCCTTCTTCTTCACAAACAAAAACCGGAGCACCCCAAGGAGATGCACTTGGTCTAAGAAGCCTTGCTCA
The DNA here is from genome assembly GCA_027704765.1 of Solanum habrochaites. NCBI lineage: Eukaryota > Viridiplantae > Streptophyta > Magnoliopsida > Solanales > Solanaceae > Solanum > Solanum habrochaites. The sequence goes on from JAKWJA010002497.1 coordinate 16,867,187, forward strand.
ACACTCTTGAAGTAGTTGAGCCTACTAACTCTCTTAAAACTCCGCGGGAGGGCCATTCTATACGGGGGTTATAGAATGGGGCGTTCGTTGTGCCCGGTTCAAGACGATACAGAAGTCAATATCCCTGTACTGGGGGGCATACCAGGAAAAAAAGAGAGATCTGCAGGGGAATACATCAAGAAGAAATCACGGACCACCGAAACCGACTCAATCGAAGGTTTACTTGGGTAGTGTATCCTGAGATGGGCCAAGAAAGCTAAACCACCCTTACTACCCATTCTTAGCACGAATGAAAATGAGATGATACGCACCGGATTGGAAAGTGTAGTCAACCCTCCACACTAACGGATCTGTCCCAGGCTTGGCCAAGGTCACAGTTTTAGCAGTACAATCCAAGATCGCCAAAATTTGGAGAAAGACAAGTCATACCCAGATTACATCAAATAGTCACCCATTTCTAAAATAACCAACTCTACATTAGTTGTTGCTCCCCCCAAAGTTCACCAACAAGACCTATGTACCTTTTCACTACCACAGAAGCTCACCCACGGTGTAGACAACGAATAGGGCAGGTCAGTAAATTCACAATGCAATTTAGACCATTAGCAAATGATGAAGAACATATAAAACGTGGAAAGCCAGGGCAAATAATACAGATGCAATGCAATCCAAAACCAAAAGATTACCTTGTGATAACAGCATCAGACGCATCCGCTTCAGATCTCCCAGGGAAAGCGTACAATGGCCTATCGTTTTTGTCTGGCCATTGCCACCTACACATGTTGCTAGTAGGGGCTCCATTTGGGCCCATCACTTGCCGTTTGTGATGACCACCATTACCTCGACCACACGTCCTCCAGAAAAGCAGCCTCTACCATGACCACCTCTACCTCTAGCTAGTGGGGGTTCGGTGCTAACTCTGGTTTGGACAATACCTTTGATGTGTCACCTCCCCACATCCATAACACTCGGGGTTCATGCATAGGTCTTCGGAGTAGTGTTGTTGACCGTCTGAGTGGACCCCCAACTACAGTTGTAGTGAAGAATGAATTTCGGACTTGAGTAACCTCCGGAGTTCGGTCATCTAGAGGAGAACCATTAAAACTCGCCTCCCCTTCGAAAAACCTTTTCGATGTCGATGTGTGGTGAAGTTCGTCTGGCTTCACCTTCAACCCTCTATCACAAAGTCTTACACCTCTTGGAAGGACTCACGTTGCCGTAGCCGCTACGTAAGGCTGAAATCCGCAACTCTGACCCAACCCCTCACAAAACGGCGATCCGTTCTTGTGGACTGCAACACAGTTGGGTGCGTGGCGTATAGGGATAGTGCGCGAAATTTAGCATCATACGCGTTAACTGTATCCTCCCTTGTTCTAGACTCAACGAAACTCGTCCCTTTTTTATCTCTCAAGTCCTTGGGACATACTTCTCATAAACAGAGTAGAGAATGATTCCCAAGTCATAGGTGGTGCCTATGTGGTTGACACTCAACAGTGTGACCGCACACCACATTTGGGCGTTCCATGGAAAATGATAGATCACGAAATCACGCCAAAAACCGGTCTACTATACCCATCTTGTGTAGTAGATTAATGAACAATCACCAGAGAATCGTAGGCATCCTCTCGATTCTGCGCCACCTAAAGACTGGAGGTTCAATTTCAAGAACTACTGAAGAAGTTCATGCTTGATCATTGTCATAATAGGCCCCCAGTAGAAAACGTGGAAATGTGCTATTACAATGATGCATCCATGCGGGGAGCCATGTAGCCGCAGTGTCGTACTCTGAAACCGGGGGTGGGGCGATGGTGGTGAGATGGTAGAAACCAATGGAGGTGCCGACCCTGATACGGATAACCCAACAAGATAAGCGGGGTACTTGGTGATCATCCTGGGTAGGTTGGCGGTGGCATTTCCTTCATTCTGCCCGAGTATTCATGCTCACCTTCCCTCCCCCTCTATTATACTCCTCGGTCGGTGGAGGAAGTCACCGCCCTAGTATATATGGGTAGGTGCTGTCCTCTTCCTCTAGAAGGCGTCCTCCCACGCCTCTCCCACGGCCTCTTGCGTTGCTTACTAGAGCTACAGCCCAGTGGCTTGGCTCTGGCTCAGTCGTTTCTTGTCTTTCCGGTGTTGCTGCTGGTGCGTCGTTTGCTCTAGTTCTAACATCTGCGAAAAGGTAGAGTGAGATGGTCAGGGGAAGATCCAATCGTATCGCCCAGATACAATTGACTCGAGTAGTAGCACGAAAGAACGAATGAAAGAGTGAAATTTTCCTAAAGTCTATAGCCTTATCAAGGAAAAGTAAAGGCGTTCCCCTACCGTTCCTTAAGACTTACTAGACCGTCTTGTGTGATGGACCCAACGAACTAATGCTTCGCTTGTACCACGTTTGTCACGACACAAATCAGGGAGCGGACTGGGCACACACATTTACCCTCTATGTGAGCGAACCCAAAAACCCAGCTAACCTTAACATATCAGATATATCAACAGAAAAAATGCCCGGAAGGACTTAACTCATTAATAAAAAACAATTCCAATACTATTATTATTATACCCAAAATCTGGAAGTCATCATCACAAGGGACATACTATCTCAATTACCTGAACTAAGAAGTTAAGAACAAAAACACTAAAAAAGCTAGTCCAGGCCGGAAGTTCAAGGCATCAAGGAATTCCAAGAAGAAGACCAGTCCAAGCTAGACGCATTAGCTCACCTGAATTCGGATGAAGTGAAGAATGGCTAGCTTACTGTTGAGTTGAAGTTGACAGACTTTGCTGTGCATACACAAATAACAAAAGAGGAAAACATAAAGTAGGGGGTTCAGTACACCACAGTACTGAGTGATATATCGGCAACTCAATAGGGAAACAGTATATATCAATAATTAATGTAAATCAACTACAATACTCAACATGTAGCAAATAACACACATGAATTCATCAAGAACTACAACCGAGTTCACACATGAGGACTCAAGCTCAATACAATACTCTTTTGGGAATTAAGTCATTTAGATTGAGTATATCATTAGCTTTCCAGATTCATTTATCTTTCTTCCTTTGTGTCGGTACGTGGACACTCGATCCTCTATTTATTATCATGGTGCGGAACGTGGCACTCCGATCCTCATTTCTATATGGGACCGGAAACGTGGCCCGATCCATTTATCTATCCTGGTGTCGGAACGTGCACACTCCGATCCTATATTCTATCCTGGTACCGGAACGTGGAAAGACTCCAAATATTCTATCCTGGTGTCGGAACGTTGACACTCCGATCCTCATATTCTATCCTGGTACGGAACGTGGCCACCCGTCCATATATTCTATCCTGGTGTCGGAAAGTGACAATCCGATCCTCATATTAGTTCTATCCCTAGGTACCGGACGTGGCACCCGATCCTAATTCATCAAGCCTTCTTTTAAAAACACCCCACTTTTAAAGGCATCATCATTCTCATTATCTAATTTATCAAGCCTTCTTTCATACTAGGCATATCATTCTCATTATAAATATATCAAGTGAATTAGGGTTCTTTCAAGATTGATTCAATAACTTCATCATGCGTGGTGTTATTCTCACAATTTTATAATTCATTAATCATGCAAGCATACAAACGTAAGCACATAGCAGGGTTTACAAATTTCAACACATTCATATCACATTAAGAGTTCACTACGAATATCGTAACATAAACCATAACATACCTCACGAAGATTGAAATCAACAAGCTATCTTATCAAAAATCCTTGCTATCATCTCGTCTCGCTCTCTTGGTCGATGCTCCCTCTTCTTTCTGTTCTTTCTATTGCTTCTTATTCAAACCCTCTTTCTTTTACACTAATAATGTATAATTAAGAATGAAAGATGGCAATAATAAACCCAATAATTTAACTTAAGGTACCTCATTTTACCCCCAAGTAGTTAGATTTATTAACATTAACCCTCTAACTTTAATTAAAGCAGGACATGTCAAAAACGTCCTTTAAAAACGTGTGAAGAAATCCGACCCGAACTGGGACTGCGTAGCCCGTGACGAGGCCCGTGCACCTGCGCGGTCCGTCCTTGCTGTCCGTCGCGGGCAACGAGAGTCAATCTTCATGGTGGCCTGTGACGGGCTCGTATCCGCATGCGACGGTCGTCCGCCACTCAGTCACGACGTTCGAGAAGTCGATTTTCAGACCCAATTTCAGATTTTCCTAAGCTGTTTTAAAAGAACATTCCACGACGGTCCGTCGTGCCTGTGACGGCAGTCGTGGCCTCTCCCACCTCCCCTTCACCTCTGCCAGTTTTTCCAGAATAAAATCTGTTGCTCAAAACGACTAAACAGGTCGTTACATTTGGATCACAATCAAGCCTTATCCACAATGCAATCTTAACCCTCTCTAGATTGGAATTCTTTGGATTCACACTTAAGGAAAACAATGGGGACTCTATGACTGGAATAATCCATGGATGAATAAACTTCACATACCTTATATTAGAGCCTTAAATCCAACTTTAAACCTTGGTGAATTTCGTCCTAAAAGTTGCCGCCAATTTCTCTTATTCTTTAATGGTGTTCTTGAGAGAGTTTTAGAGAGGGAGAGGTTTTGATCTAGGAATAAAAGGTCTAAAAGGGTCTCTTATTGTTTAAATACTCATAAAATACCTAAGACCACATAATCTTCTCGCACATCCATTTATTTGGACGTGGGGTGAATTTTTCATTCACCCTTTTATTAGACAGCGCGTTGCAAAGAATTGTAGACTCCATCGACGACCTTCGGTCGTCGAACTATCATTTGAACAAGAGCTCCATCTTGCAGGTCCGTCGTTTGCGATAGAGAATCTGCAAAATGGGGGCTTTAGCTCCAATTCTAAGTATGGTGTGATGCCTCCAATCGACGAGGCGTTGTCTTGTTGACGGTTTGTCAATGCGTAGCGTCTTTTGACATTTCCTAGGTAGTGCACTATCCACATTTTGGGTCCTCCTCAAGAACCCTTCGGGTGTTCCTTGGGGATTTGTAACTGGACTTTTTCACCCCAAATACGTTTGTCTAGATGTTAGGAACCTTTTTTTTTTTATCAATTTGATCCCCTAACCCTGCATAAAACCTCATGAAACATACTAAGGCATGCAAGCACGTCTCATGGCTAAATTTCGAACGTCTTGAACATTCTTGGATGTTTGACCTCTAAACTCTTCCAAAATTCACATGTTGTCTCTAAACACTAAAATTAATCATTTAAGACCTTCTAAGCTCATGACACACATGTTAGGCTCTATTTGGAATTAATTCATTTTGGGTCCTTACACTCTATGTCATGTACTAAAACTCTTGAATTCATAATTCACATTCAAGAGAGAGTTAAGAGTAGAGTTCAAGAAAAACCTTTAAGTTTAATTTTGAATTCTTTGAGATCCATCATTGATTGAACTATGTTTTGAGGAAGTAAACAAGAGAATGAGAATAGTCATATACATGAGTTCATGTAGTTATGTAGACCTTTGAGTCGAGTTGTTTCATGCCCATAATTCAATATGAACTTCGTAAGTTGAACATCTTTCAAAGATGGGGCATCTTCAAGTTATAAACCATTAATGTTGATTTCCTAGTCCGTCTTTGAGATTAATTCCTAATCAGGTGACTATTACATGTTACCCATGAAGTCCTTGAGTTAAATTGTTCATGCCTATGATTCCACATGAACCCTATAAGTCGAACAATCTTGAGATGAGATGTACCTTTGAGATGTCTAGTTGAGTAGTTCATGATCATAATTCCGCATGAACCCTCCAAGTTGAAAATCATGAAATCATCCATAAACATGAGATCATGAACCTCGAATCCATACTTCAATTCAAGGAAGTTAAAACTCAAGTCTAAAGTTCAAAAGTAAGTTAAAGTAAAGTTCGTAAAGGTTTTGAAGAGTCTTATTTAAATATTTTTAACTTTGTTTTTAAGACTCAAGTTTCATGATAAGCAAAGAGTAAGTTGAAGTTCTTTTATTCATAGGTACAATGGGACTAAGTATTCCCAAAGAGACTTAAAATATTTTAACATTTAACTAGTAAGGAACTCTGATTTCCAAGGAGCCTTAGGGCAAGTTTTCATAAAAGGAACTATATCTTTCTAAAAGAAGCAAGCAAGGAAACTAAGATTTCCAAGATAGCCTTTGAGCTAAGTATTTTTGAGCACTAATCTCAAAACATAGAATTAGTATGTTTTTAAAACATAAGAGTCAGTGTATTTTTGGGAGTAGTGTTGAGCACCGATATGGTGGAGAGTTCAGATAACTCATAGCCCCCATATACTATGTAGACACCATGATTAGAAAAGGTTCATACATTTTAGATGAACCATTTTCAAAATATACTAGTGGATCTACTAGGTAGTTAAGGTCTTATACCGTTGGCCGCGTATAGGATGCGCTAGCAGCGTGAGGTGGATCGTTGTATCATCACTATAGCTCTTAAGTGATGGTTGTCGATTAGAGAAATTCCCACAGAAGTTATTGTATTTTTATATACAACAATTAATTGTATTTTCATATACATTTCATATTTATATTCTATCCGTGTTATATTCACAGAGTTGAATCATGTTTTTTAACAATTTTCTTTATATTGCACTTGTTTTAAACTTCTTTATATTGAAATGAGTTTAGATAAGTATAATGAGTTCAGTATTTCGAGTTAAGTACATTAAGTTGAGTATCTTGAGTTAATTTCTTCATTGAGTCGAGTATCATATCTTTGAAGTTTAGTATCTAATCCTTGAGTTGGGTATCTTATTCTTAAGTTGAGTTGAGTTGAGTTGAGTGAGTTTGAAAAGAGGTATTGTTTCCTTTTTATTCAAGTTTCAAGCTTATCTTATACTTTAGAATTCCCCTTACATGCTCATACATTCCACTGATTCAATTGACCTGCATCTTCTCATGATGCAGAGGACAAGAATCAGGATCCTTCAACAGGACGCTTAGTTGATATATCTAGCGTTGAGTTAGCTATGAGTGATATCCCTTGATTTGGAGGATTTCATTTGCTTTTTAGTTTAGTTAGGAGGTCGTGGTTTTTGTTTAGTCTTCCATATTATCAATTAGAGGCTTCATAGATAGGAAGCCTGTATTATTCAAAGATTTAATGATTTAAGTTGTCTATTTTATGGCGAGTTTAATATATTATTTTATTCAAAGTTAAACTTTAAAGTTAAGGCTCTGTATTAGAGTATTTATTTTCTTCAGTTTTAAGCTTTTGCATGCTTAAGTTAGTTTTCCGCTTGTAGTCAGCAAGGATGAGGGTTCGCTTGGGGACCAAAAATGATCTTCGAGTGTCGGCCACTCCAAAAGTGAGACTCGGTCAGGAAAAAAAAAACCTTAACATTTAAGGGAAATTGTTTCAAAACAACAAGATTTTGACATTTATAGGATCCCTAGCACTACTTTCATATTTCATAAAAATGACATATATCACTCTAGTCGTCACGAAGTTTTCTCCACACATCCATTATACACAATTCCACCATTTTGTTGTTTGGATTGATTTATTCTTTTCTTTATTTAATTTAACATAATATAATTAAGAAATAACAAACTGGAGAAAATCAAGGGGGGAAATATTTCAAATTAAATTAAGTTGATAAAAATCTTTATTATTTTCCTTACAAAAGATTATGAGACCTAAAATAGGTGATCTCTTCCTTCTTCCTAAAGGTATTATTTGTCCTTATCTTTCAAAACTAGTTTATTCTTATGAAACTTATGATAATACCTTAGAGTTTTATCGATTAAAAATTTTGATTTTTTAAAATTTATATATTTGAACACCTATAGTTTTATATGTTATTTGACATACTTTTCTCACAGTGTATTTATTTTATTTACCAGAATTTTGTACCATTTCTTAAATTGTAATCATTCTAATATGTATGTTATTTATATTTGTATTCATTCTAGTTTTCATGTTATATTTTTATATGTCATTTGACATACTTTTCTCACAGTATATTTATTTCATTTACCAGAATTTTGTATCATTTCTTTAATCATATGCATTCCAATATGTATGTCATTTTTGTACTCATTCTAGTTTTCATGTTGTATTTTTTTATTAATTCGTATTCATTCTAATAGGTATGTCAAATGAATTTGTAGTTCATTATGGTGGGCTGGGTTTCTTTGGTACTTGGAATGATAACTGTTTGGAGGATGGGCTGCTAGGATTTTAAGGCAACAATGGGCTGCTTGAAGAATTTATTTTACCCATTTAATTGCACTGTATCGCCAACCAGAGTTTAAGAGATAGACAAATTGATTAAATTAGTGAATTCGGCTAAAAAACAAGTAAGACAAATTAATATAAATAACTAACGAGCTTCTTAAGCTAAACAAGATAAAATAATTAACTTAATGATATATTAATTAGCTCAAAATATGGCCTATAACTAATCCAAACTAATTAACAAAATATCCAATTAAAAACAAAATACTTTTTAGACGATTTTCAAATATTCATAAAATATACTAATTATAAAAATAATTGTGTGACCATATATATTATTTAAAATTATAAAAAATGACTAAACTATTTAAAATAACTAAAAATATATATTTTTGAACTTTATAAAGTCAATCATTTCAAATTGAGTGGAATTTAAGAAACTCTATGATTAATTTATATTGTAGAGGGCCAAAATTAGGTATCAACAATGAAAAGTCAGTACTGAGAACTCAACGATACTTCTCATCTAAAAAATACTCAATCAATAGGGTTCATGTTGAAATATAAACATGAACGAATCAACTCAAAAATCTTAATGCATAACATATAGCAATTCAATAATAAGTAGGGCTGGCATAAACACCGAAAAACCGAAACATCGTACCGAATCTATTTATTTTTTGTATTTCAGTTTCGGTTTTTCGATATTCGGTATATGTTTTTGTATTTTTCGGTATTTCGGTTCGATTTTCGGGTATGTGATTTTGTTAATCCGGTATTTCGGTTACCGAAAGTTTATATTATTAATATATATTTATAGTATATTAATTTCATATTAAATAATAAATATTATAATTTAAATAAAAATTAAAAAGTTTAAAAGACATTTTTCTTATAACTATTTTTAGCCCATGAAGCTGAAAATCAAAACAAAAAAATTGGTAAATTTTTAAAACCCCCAACCTAAGCAGGCCCATTAAAAAAAACCGAATAAATACACAAAACAGAACCGAATAATAAAAACCGAACCGAACCAAAATATTTCGGTTCGGTATTCGGTACACAATTTATAAAAACCGAAAAAACTGAAAGAAAAAAAAATCGAAACCAAACCGAAATATCGAATGTCCACCCCTAATAATAAGGAATAGAATTTAAAAAAGAATTAGAACTCAAGAACTAAAAATAAACTCATCTCAAGAATACTCAAATCTAGGGAAGAACCCTAAATTACTCTTTTACTGATTCGAAAGTAGATGTAGCGTGTGAGGACAAACTATTCCAACACTATGATATGTAGTCTTACATACTTAGAAGAACAAGATTCGTAAAGAAAAATTTGATTAGTTGTTTCTTAAAATAATTATTTCTTATAGTGGTTTGTTTCATAGGAAAAAATTGTGAAACTTATAATTTGTTTTCATGGTTTTAGTAGTTGAAAAATTAGACTTAATTGCAGATAGTAAGTGGTTATGTGGAAAGAAGCATTAGAATCTGGAAATCCGAGAAAGGAATATGTTAAATTGGTTGTGATGGCCCTTCGTTACAATAACCTTGAATCATTACTATATAACAAATTAGTGTATTTACTGCTTTCGTTGTTTTACTAAGTTTACCAAGTCAACGTGTTTGTTCCTCCAATAGTTGTGTAATATGGATCAATTTAACGGGAAAGTGGTGCAAATGCACAGAATGGTGTTGAGAAGCTTTTAGGAACTACTACAACTATTGGAGGATGTGTATGGAGGCTTATCTTCAAGGTCAAGACTTGTGGAAATTGGTAGCTGGTTCAGATGTAGAAATTTTAGCAGATACCCCTGAAATTGTTGAACCATGTAGGAAATGGAAGATCAAGTGCAGGAAGGCTCTATTTTCTTTAAGGACATCGATTAGCAAAAAGTTCATTGATCATGTATGTGATGTTGATTCTCCACAGCAAGTCTAGGAAACTCTTGAAAGGTTATTTTTCCAAGAAGAATACAACAAGATTACAATTCTTGGAAAATGACTTGGCAATGACGATACAAGGAACCATGTCAATTTCAGAATACTTCTTCTGAGTGAAGAATATTTGTGCTGAAATTTATGAACTAATGCAACCGAAAAGATTACTGTAGCCCGTTTAAGGAGATTTCTCATCTGTGGTTTAAATAAGGACTATACTCCTTTAGTAACCTCATTTCAAGGGTGGGCACAACAGCCATCAGTTGAAGAACTGGAAAATCTGTTGTCTAATCAAGAAGCTTTGGCTAAATAAATGGCCAAAGTTTGAACTCTGAACATGGAGTTGTTCTTTTTTCAAAAGGAAAGTTAAATGAGGATGATCCAGAGAAAGGTACTAATCGGAGGAAGGTTTCTGGCATCAGTTCGCAAGGATAAAAATCAATCCGGTGCCATAGGTGTCGGAAGCTCGGGCATATTTGAAGATATTTTCGTGTTAAGATCTCCAAAGAAAAGTTGCTGTGGAAGATGAAAAAATATTGAAGAGCGTAAAAGAGCGTAAATGAGGAGCATTGTTTTAACTATTAAGACGTAGTAGAAATAAAAAGATAAAGTGGTGTTGAATCGGAAAACCAAATAAATCTCCTGTCAATATCTGATGTCAGAATGAGGGATCAGTTTGATGATTTCTGGTTTGTAACACCCATGTAATGGCGATGATTATTAAATTTTTCAGAGCTGCGACAACACAAGGGAGAAAGAGTTATTGTAACAGCTGATAACTCGACTTCTCGATAATGAAGAAAGGAGTGGTTGAAATCGGTATTGATGATACAAACATCAAGATAAATGATGACTATCATGTTCTAGGTTTGAAGAAGAATCTAGTTTTAGTTTCTCAAATTACTGATTCTGGAAAATATGTTTGTTTGGTCCAGATGATGTGAAAGTACTTGATAGCATGAAAAATATTGAAGTGGATGTTCTGTTTGTTGGTAAGAAGAAAGACTCTTTATTTGTCATGTCAGTTTGAGAGGCATATGTAAAGAGAACAAGTCAAATAGATAATGCAGCGATATGACACACTCGGTTGACGCATTAAGGTTATCAAATGTTGCAAAAGATCTCTTCGGATAAACTCTTGGATGGCATGCCCCCTCTAAAAATGCACTAGAAAAAGTGATTTGTCAAGGCTGCTAGAATGGGAAATCACATCGTCTTCCTTCCAAAAGCTCATCTAATCGTAAATCAACTCCATTTGAACTAGTGCACACAGACTTGATGGGACCAACAGGAACAAGAAGTTGTACCGACTACCAGTATGCAATGATATTGGTAGATGACTTCTCTAGTTTTACTTGGGTATATTTTTTGAGGGACAAAAATGAAGCACTCTCCAAGTTCATTGAATTAAGCGACATCGCGGAAAAGGAGTTTGCGCAAAAAATAAAGTGTTTAAGGAGTGACAATGGTTATGAATTCATGTCAACGAAGTTCTTTCAGTTTTGTGAAGAAAATGGCATTAAAAGACAAATGACGTGTCCCAATACTCCTCAACAAAACAGGGTCGCAGAAAGAAAGTTGGCACATCTCTCTTCAGTAAGTCTTTCATGGCTACATGATAAGAGTCTACCTCGCGAGCTATGGGCGAAAGCATTTCAATATGCATGTAAAGTCATAAATTGTTTACCTCCTTGGCATGGTAAGGAAAAGACTCATTTTGAATTTCTACATGATCAAAAACCAAATGTTAGTTACTTTCAAGACTTTGGTTCAATTTGCTATGTTCATGTTCCTAAATCAAATAGAACCAAGCTTGATCCGAAATCAAAGAAATGTATGTTTGTTGGTTATGATTCATACAGGAAAGGGTAGAGGTGCATGGATCCAGAAACCAAAAAGTTTATTACTTCTAAAGATGTTGTGTTTGATGAAGTGTCATCTTGGTGTACAACCCCAAAATCAATTTTGGAGAATGTCACACTTAATGATTACAAAAAATGGTATTGTTTTATTGACAATTATGCCTCAAGGGAGTAGATGCAATCCTAATCCAGCTAGGGGGGGGGGGGCAACCTCGTCTTGGTAAAATGTACAGGAAAAAGGTTTAGGTAAGATCTTTGAGGGATAAAAGGCAACCAAATCATCTCAAAGATTATCAAGTAAAGCTGAACCACTGTACTGTAACTTCATGTTTCTTTACTGGAGCATTTGATGAAGAACCTACATGCTACGAGGAAGCTAAGTGCTGTCAAAAATGGGAAATAGCAATGCAAGAAGAAATTTATGTCTTGAGGAAGAATGATACATGGGAGGTTGTACCAAAGCCAGAAAGCAACAAACCAGTCACTTGTAAGTAGGTCTATCGATTGAAAAAGAAATCAGATGATAAAATCAAAAGATGCAAATCTCTTCTCATAGCTCGTGGATTTTCTCAAAGTTATGGGAAAGGCTATGAAGAGACCTTTAGTCTTGTAGCGAAAATGGTATATGTGAGAACAGTTTTCTCACATGCTGCTTTTAGAAATTGGAAGCTATGGCAACTTGATATAAAGAATGCATTTCTTTATGGAGAGTTGGATTGTGAAGTTCTAATGGAGCAACCTCAAGGGTTCATCTCTAAACAATTCCTCAACCATGTTTGTCGATTGAAGAAAGCATTGTATGTCCTCAAACAAGCTCCACATGCTTGGTATGGAAAAATTGCACAATATTTTAATTTTTTGTGGATTTAAAGTTTCTGATTCAGATTTTAGTTTTTTGGTAAAATTAGAATCACAAATCCATTTGTTGGTTTTATTATACGGGATGATATGATATTACTGGAAGGATGAAGAGACATATTTCTATGAAGAGGATGATCTGTCCAATTCGAATTTGAGATGAAAGAACTAGGTGAGGTTGAATGTTTCTGGTGTGGAAGTGGAGGAAAATCAGAGCAAAGGGGGGATATTAAATGTCAAAGAAGTTATGCTAAGAATTTTTTGAAGCATTTAGCAGGCAACTCGAATGGAGATAAATCTTAAAATGGAGAAAGATGAAGGTATGTTGTTGAAGGATACTAGATCGTTTCGATAACTTGTTCGTAGTTTAATTTATTTAACTATCACAAGGCCAAAAATTACATATTCTATTAATTTTGTCTCTCAATTTATGCAGGATCCAAGAACTCCTCATTTAGAGGCAGCAAAAAGGATTCTACGTTACATAAAAGGTTCGGTTGATTAAGGTCTTATGTATGGGAAAGGGATTGATTTTGTGTTGCAAGGATTTACATATGCAGATTGGGCATGTGATATAGCTCGTCGTCGTTCGACTGCAGGGCATTGTTTCAACCTCCGATCTATAGTTGTTTCTTGGTGTAGCAAAAAGCAACCCATTGTTGCTTTGTCTAGTACAGAAGTGGAATATATAGCAGCGACAATGGCAGCTCAAGAATGCATTTGGCTAAAATGTTTGATGGGAGATACTTTTGGCAAAGTGGACTGCACTATGAAAATTCAATGTGATAATGAGAGTGCCAACAAACTTGCTTCAAATCCAATTTTCCATGGGGGAAGAAAACACATAGAAGTTTGTCACCATTTTATTCGAGAGGAAGTATTGAATCAAGAAATTGAGTTGAAAGGAGTTCATACTAGTGCACAAGTAGCAGATATCTTTGCAAAGGCTTTAGAAAAGCCTGATTTTGGAAAGTTTAGAGTTTCTCTTGGGACCATTGATAGTAAATATGCACTAAGGGGGAGTGTAAAAAATTAGTGTATTTACTGCTTTCGTTGTTTTACTTAGTTTATCAAGTCAACGTTTTTGTTCCTATATTTTGGGGTAGGCTAGAGTCAATAACAAAGTATATCAGTACTTTGATATGTCTGCACCTTTTTACGAGTCAAGTTATACTACTTTTAGGAGTTAGTTATAGCTTTAGAGTTCATGTTACAAATTTCTCTTTTCTGCTGTATTTTCGTATAAGCTTTCAGTAAAAAAGTTAAGTTATTCTCCAGTTTGTATGCCTCTTTTGATCATTTCAATAAGAATTTTCTGTTCAACTCTTTTTTTTATACTAGCAATGGGAAGCAAAGATAACGACATTATTTTATGGGATGTGGTGGGTGAGACTGGCATGTTTCGTCTTCGGGGATATCGTGATCAGGTTCCTACTATCTTCAAACTAGCCATAACGTACTTTCATTTCTAACTCATGTTTTACTTTTGAATTTCTAATTTTGTTCCATTGCCATCTATGTTGCAGGTTATTAATATTGTATTCTTAGGTTCTGGCAAAACATTGGTGACGACGTCTAAGGACAAGTTTTTGAGGGCATGGGATCTTGATACTCAACATTGCGGCATGCAAATTATAAGTGGACATTGTTGGATTTTGAAAAAGTGTGAATGGAAAATGAAGAGTTGCGACTTTTACGAAGAGTTGTGACTTTTATGAAAAGTTGCGAATTTATGAAAGTTGAGACTCCTTTTGAAAGATTGTGCCTTTTCATAAGGTTGGGACCTTTCCCGTTAAGGCACCATAAGAAATCGTTTCACAACTACCCTTTTGTTTTAGTTTTCTATAAATTGAGGGAGTTCATCTCATGTAATATAGAATTTATGGACTCTTCTTCAACTACTTAAATATAGTATTTAGTGTACTTTACTTGCCGTTTGAATGGTTCGCTGACACCGGAGTTTTTGATATCATACTCTGGTGATTGAGATCTTTTACCCTGGGGAGGTCATATTCCAAATCAAACCTCGGAATACTAGAGGGGAATATTTCCTTAAGGGGAACTGGTGAATTCAATGGACTTGATCTTTTTCCTATGAAATTTTTTTTCAGATTCTTGCTCCGTGTTTTACAAACTTTAGATTTGTAATAATTTCAGTTCTTCTATTCTTTTGTCAATCATGGTCATTAAAATGTGATAATTTCGTGTTCTGCAAAAGTTTGTTGGAAATCAGTAGATTCGTAGACACACATATTTTCAACAATTCTTCCTAAGAAAAAAATTTCGTTATATTTTTTAAAATCTGGTTTTATGATTTAGTAGTTTCGCTACATATTTTTAATTTCTAGTTGGATAATGTTCTTTTAACTTTGTTTTCTACAAAGATGATCAAGTTTTGTATAAGTAGTTTGGAATACAGATGACAACAACTCTTAAGGAAATAGGTACTGTTAGTGTAGTATTTTTTTTTTTGTATTCTCTGATGAGAGAATCTTGATCATGGAAGTAGAAGATAAATGCCTACTTCTCCATAATTTGTTGCTTTGTTTTAGCAACGTCGACGTGAGAATGTGAACACATTTTTTTTTATGGTAATTGCGTTTAAAGATATCAGGTAACCTTCTTATTAAATTATCTAAGGAGGAAAATGTTTCTAAGAGTAATCATCTTTGATTTTTTTATTTTTGTCTATGTGTATCTTTGGAAAAGATTTGCAAATATATGTGTGGAATGAATTTTTACTTCGCAGATATTGTTGCTTTTAAAAATTCTTTAGTTTGCAAAAATGAGAGATGCAATTTTTGTTTGATAAAATAGTATGGTCCAATTGTTAAGTTGGAGACTATTTGATAAGACAATAAACCTTTCTATGTGATAAAAAAATATGTGTATATTTGTTTGAAAAAAAAAAACGCCTTTTGTAGTGTTTGTACTCCATGAGGAAATGTTAGTGTGTTGATTTTGTTAGATAAAACTTTTGTGGTTTATACTTCTGGATAAATTTGGACTCTGCAATTAGTTTGCGAATATGAAAACTTCACCATAATAAGTCAGTGTTGTACTTTTGATTTTTCTATAAACGCCAGTAACAGAGAACTAAATTGTACAATTTTGTTTTGTCCTTATGTTACTATTTAAAATACTAAGTGCATGTCTATTATGATAGAGAAAAACTATCAGGTGCCTTAGAATTTGTGATTGTATTGTGTTCTGTCTATATGGAATGACTTTTTGACATTGTGTCACCAAGGCCACCAAGCGAATTGGCAGCACTATTACTTCTTTCGTTTAGGGAATAGTAGTAGAATAAGTTTCCACATTGAAAAATGTGAGAAAAAAGTATTTTCACAATACTTGAAAATATTTTATGAGATCACATTGAAAATGTGGGGGGGTTATCTTGTTTATGATTTCAGACTTGGGTCTATTTAAACTTTGGAACTAAAGATATGAAATTCAATTATACTTTTGTATGATGTTATACCACAAAATCTTGGGAGTATATTTGGTATTGTGGTTTCTCTATACTAGTATATAGTGTGACTGTATGAAAACATCCCAAATTATATATATACTTGTAAAATAATTGTGTTCCTTTTATGGAAAAAAAAAAACATCACTTAAATGTTGATTTTCATGAAAAAGATAGTCTATTATAATAAAGTTTTGCATCAGACAGAATATGGGGAATAGTCAGTGTTATGTTTTTGTAAAATCAGTTGGGAATATATGTCTTGCATTGAACCCGATGAAAAACTTTGTTCTAGGTAGTTCTATAAACAACACATTGAAAATATGGAATGTTCCTTCTGAAAAAGGAATTGAAAATCAAAACAAGTTTGTATCACACAAATTTAAGAAGAAATAAGAACAAATTTGGAGGAAAAAGCTACTCGCGAAGACTTTTCAAGCTCAATGTTTTTATTTGTTCTACTTGCTTGGTAATGTTTGTTGAAATGAAAAATTTGGGGAATGTCAATTGACAAAAAACCTTGTAAGAAAAAATGATCCAACTTAAAAGTTTTGCCTAAACTTGGACGTTTGAAGAATAAAAATGTCAAGTTTTTGTGGAAATCTAAGAATGTGGAGCATTCGTATAAATCTTGTTGAAAGAAATTCAATCCCTTAGAATTGATTCACACTGAATTTATGATATGAAAGTTACACATCTCATGGGGGAAAAAGTATTTTGTTACTTTATTGCAATGGCATTAGAAATGACTATGTCATTTACTTAAATGATAAGATTGAAGCAATAGAAATTCTAGACAAGGTTTACTATCGAACGTTGAAAATCAGTGTGAAAAAAAAAAATATATACGATCAGAAGTGATAAAGAGGAGAGTATATCTCATTTTTGCAAGAATCTGTTGGAAAGGGAAATATCAAACTACGCTATATACCTCAATATAATGAAAAATCGAACGTTGAAAGAAAATGATGGATGGCATTCTTGATAAGGTTCGGGTTTACACAAAACTTGTGTGGAGGAAAGGAAACTATCCTTACTGCAAAACAGAGATCAAACAAAAAGTTTTGTCTTTTAGAAAGAAAGCGATTTTGTTTGATCAGAATACAATCTTTTCCATATGAGAAGGAAAGAAAGGAAATCAAACTTGGAAATATTTCAAAGTGTGAAGGTATCTAGTCAACAGGTCCACGATCCTATTCATAAAAGAATTAAAATAGGCCCTATGACTGTGGACTGTAAAATTAGATTCTCGAGTAGTCTAGAGAAGGGTCTTAAAGGCCTAGGAATGAAAAGGATAATGTTACTTATAAAGAGATTAGAGGCTTAGTAAAATGTTTAAAGGACATTACTTCATTCGAATATATTTTGTAACATTTCTGTGTCTTCTGTGAATATCCTTGGAAAGGATGGTGTCAAAATAAACAATGTTGAAAGCTAATTGATCTTCTTCACGAAAATAAACCTTTGGTTCAAAATGAATCTTTAGAAGGAAAAAATACGTGATGAGGGAACTTGTGAAAAAATATAAAGGCAAGACTTTGTGTCAAAAGCTTAGAAAAAAAAATAAGACTTTTGATTCTCTATAGTAATTAGAAATTACATCCATTCGGATATGCAAAAAAAAAAAAAAATTATTACTGTGATATATGACCTCCAAATCATAACATGAATGTGAAAGAGAAAACTTTCTTAACTGTAGGAATTGGAGGAAGAAAGAAAGAATTTAACATGGGACAAACCGAGGGTTTTGTGGTACATGGAAATAAAAGAAAGATGTTAACTTGTTAAGTCCACATTATGGACGCACCAAAACAATGAATAATTCAATCAAACCATGTCGTCAAATAGATTGAAGAATGAGGAGTGCTAACTGTGTCAATTAAATCATAAGGTCATTGTTTGTTTGCAAGTGAGTGAGATGTTGATATCAATAGAGACACTAATGACATAAATGCTAACTAAAACGTATTGTTATAAAGCAAGTGGAATGAAAATTATTGGAGTTGCTAATGGCAATTCTTAGATATCATATTCGTAGAAACTCCATAATGTTTTAGATTTTCACGTCAATTGCATTGACAAGGTACTTAACTAGTCAAATATTGAATGCAATCATTGTCAACGTGCCCAATAAATGTGAGCTTTTGCATTTCAAAAGAGTGAAAACCTAAAGTTGACTCACAATTAGGATGTGCCAAGATTTTTGGGAAGCATGAGATATCATATAGCTGTGTGCGATTTGATATAGAATTTGCTAGTTTAAAATGAGTCCGTTCACAAGTTGATCCCAAATAAATCATTAGATGACATTAAATAGAGTTTGGAGATTTAAAAATATACTTAAAACTATGCTTGCATTATAAACAATATACAAAAATATTGACAGATATAGTGATGCAAATTGAATCATCGGAAGAATGAAGAAAATCACGAAGTGGATATGTATTACTATGGTTAGAGGAGCAGTCTCTTAGAAATATTTCCCAAAGAGACATGTATCCTTAGTTACAATGACTTTGAGCCTAGGTGCCCTTAAATAGGTTGGTGAATAAGTGAAAGACCCGAATTTCTTAATAGATATTCTATTGTCCCAAAAACCATTGGCATTAGTATGCATACACTTTCACAATCAAGATGCAAGAGGATAGGGCATGGAGCATGAGTTATAACGGAAAGTCTCGTTATACGAATTCGAACATGATACGTTAGAAAACTACTCTCTAGTGGCAATTCATCAGAATTGACTATGTAAGTCAAAAGATAATGTGTTGGATCCACTTACAAAAAGTCCAACTAGAGAGGAAGTTTAAAAGATCATCTAAGGAATGAATGTAATTTACGGGTAGGACAAGTCCATCATGGTGTAACTCTATCTATTCAGACTGGGATCCCAAGAGCTAGATTCAAGCAGGAAAAACAACTTGTGGAATGACGGTTCGGCCTTGTCAACCAACTCGAGATCCATTCTCATGATGAAGACATGAGCAAGGGACAAGGATATAAACATCTAAGGCTTGTTAATGAGTTAAAATAGCTTAATGGTTTAATGAGTTGCAGTTTGGCAGAGTTGACCAAATAGTGTATTACGAGATACACGGTAGGAATCACCCTAGTGTGAGTGTGCAGTGCGTGTAAGAGCTTCAAAAGAAGAGATGTCAAAAGCCCATCTATCTATACACTCATGGAAACCAGGAGGTGTCTGGCCTTTAAAACGAACACAAACCTTAAAGCAACCATAAACGGTGAGGGGTTAATTGGTTGTGACATATGGTTGTCTAGGTATACACAAAAGTTCGGACGTTCAAAGATATCGCTAATCTACCGATTGAACGATATATCGTATTATGTTCATACGGAAAAAAGCCAGGGGAAAAACCTAAAAAACCCTTTTTATCCAGATGCCACTTAATCCTTGCCTGTAAAAGTTACACATAACTTTTCCGTTTCTTTGTTTCGAGTCCATTCCCCATTCATGCGGGGATTGTTGGATTTCTGAAAGGTGGGAATGGACAAATGAAGAGTGCGACTTTTATTGACGGTTGAGCTTTTATGAAGAGTTGGGCTTTGATGAAAAGTAAAAAGAAAAAAATAACAAAAAATTGCGGACTTTATGAAAAGTTGGATCTTTTATGGAAAGTTGTGACTGTTATGGAACGTGTGACCTTTTATGAAGGTGACGATCTTTCTGAAAGATTTGACTTTTCCAAAGGTTTGGGACTTTCCGTTAAAGGCACAATAAGACATTTTTTACAGTCCCTTTGTTTTTATAAATTGAGGGATTCCTCTCATTTTAATATAGAATTAGGACTTCTTCTTCAACTACTAAATCTAGTATTGTAATGTACTTACTGACGTTGAGTGTTCGCCTGACATGGAGTTTTGTATTATTACTCTGGTGATTTAGATTTCATTTTTTTTTTACCCTGGGAGGTCATATTCCAAATCAACCTCGGATACTAGGAGGGGAAAATTTCTTAAGGGGACAATGTGAATTCATGGACTTTGATCTTTTTTCCTCTATTAATTTTTTTTCCAGATTCTTGTACGGTTTTACAAACTTTAGATTGTTAAAATTAATTTCCGTTCTTCTTCTTTTGTTCTTCATGGTTCAATTAACGTCGGTACTAGTGTTTCTGCAAAGTTGTGGAATTAAGATTCTTCAGACACATATTTTCAACAATTCTTCCTAAGAAAAATATTGTATATTATTTTAAATCTGTTTCTGATTCTAGTTTGTACTATTTTTAATTTTCTAGTTGTGATAATGTTCTTTAATTTTGTTTTCTTACAAAGATGTTCAAAGTTTTGTTCTAAGTATGTTTGGAATACAAGATGAACAACAGACATCATACCGAAATATGGTGCATAGATATTGACCTAGAGGAAATATATCTGGTCCGCAGTTACATCATACCGAAATATGGTGCATAGATATTGACCTAGAGGAAATATATCTGGTCCGCAGTTACTTCAAAGAATTCATTGGCTACCTTAGCATTGTCTTTGAACAATAATGTATTCGAATTTCATGCTGTAGAAAGTAGCTCAACTACTAAATTGAGTACTATTGCGATTGAGGGGCATCACGATTATGTCAAAAGTCTCACTCTCAGCTCAGATAATATTCTTTTGATGTCAACTAGTCATAATGAATTTATTCATCTTAGGTTGTACTTGTGTAGGAGTAGTGGAAGCCCATGGTGGTGTTCAGTTAATTGCTCTAATTCTAGATGGGACATGTTTTCTCACTGGCAGTGTGGATCAAAACGTTAAATTCAACTAGTGAAAAAGGCTGGTGAAGTTCGTAATCTTACTTTCTCTATCTAACAGTGTAATCTTAACAGTGTGTACTGTTATAAAAGGCTGGTGAAGTTCGTAATCTTACTTTCTCTATTAACAGTGTAATCTTAGAAGTGTAGTACTGTTATCTGCGCTTCGGTTCCAAATTTAACTGCTCAACAACTACAATGGTGGTCTTATACTTGGTAAAAAGGGGCTATGAACAAAACAAATAGTACTCCCTCTGTTTAAAATAGGATGACATAATTTTACTTGGAACGAAGTTTAAGAAAAGAAGAATACTTTTAATATTATGGTTCAAGATTAAAGTTATGACAAATGTACCAAAATGCCCTTTAATCTTGTGGTCTTAAACATCGCACGTGAAAAGTTAAAGTGTTGCCAAAAAAGAAAAGGGGTTATTCTTTTTCAAACAAACTAAAAAAAAATATGAACATTCTTTTTTAAACGAGAGGAGTAGCATAGAGTAATTGGTTGTTGTACTGTGGTTCTCATCTAAATAGGCATTTATCTAACAAAAATATGTTAAATCTTGCAAACACACACTTGTTTTTTGACATGCACTACTTTCTGCTTGGAAAAAAGAACCCATATTCTTGCCGGTAAATAATGACGGGCTCTATTTATCGATATACACGGGTATAAGCATTTAACTGCATCTTGTACAAGGAGCTTGTTAAAGAATGACAAAAGTCCTATATTGGTGGTTAATGAGATAGGTTGACTCCGCATAAGGCTTGAATAATTCTCCTCCCTTTGAGCTAGTTTTTCAGGTGTGAGTTGGGTCTAATACCTAATTTCGCAGAGCTTAAAAATCAATTATGATGTTCAAATTGTAGTTGTGAGCCCTGATGGTAAATATGTTGTTGTTTCTTTGTCGGACAACACAATAAATGTTTTTTTTCTTCATCGTATTCGAGTGAATTCTCTATTTCATATCGGATCTTATTTAGACCTAATACTTATGATGTCCATATGTTTTCAGGTCTTCTATATGGATTCACTCAAGTTCTTTATTTTTCTCTACGGTCATAACTTCCTGTAGTCTGTATGGATACTTCTTCAGATGGGGATCTGCTTGTAAGTGGCTCCACGGACAAAAATGTGAAAATTTGGGTTCTAGTTTTCGGGATATTCATAAGTCACTTTTTGTGCAGGTGCCTTGATTAATCATTAATCATTAACCATTATAACTAGGTAAAATTATACAACTAACAAATGCTTATATTCTATTTTTATGACAGTTTTATGGGAGTTAAGTTTGTGAGCAACACCCATTGGGGAAAGTTCGTCTAGTGAACTACTGACATCCTCACAAGTTTGAGTTGCTTTTAACCCTTAAAGGTCACAATGCTGCAGTTTGGTGTCTTGCGATTAGCTATTGTGGGGATTTTCTTAAAACAGGTTCCGTGCGGCGTTGGGATCATACTGATGATGAATCTCTTTTTATTGAGTTATTATATTCTGCATCAGTTTCAGACAAAACGAATAATTTTTTAAGTTAATATTTGGAATTGCATGAAGAGAAAGAAAAGGGATTGGAAGAGATATTTGAATTAGATATCGACAATGTATTTTAGAATAAGTATGTTTTGCGGAAGCCGAACATATACAAAGTGATGGAATCACAACTGTTATATCTAAAGGTAGCTAATAAATAGTAAATACCAACCAATATTTTTTCACTCCAAAAGAGTTCAAGTAAAATACTACAAGAGAGAAAGAAGATCAAATGTCTTAGAAGATGAGAATGCATGTGAGAGGTGTATTAAAAATGAATTAGGAGCTACCTATTTATGGAAGTGAATTCTTCATATTGATGTCATTCACGACATTAAAATGTCAAGGTTTACCTTGTGAAACAATTTTATGGAACTACAAAAGGAACCTCAATAACCAACAAAAACATTTGTTGGTAAATTGGTTGGAAAATTGAGGTACCAACCAAATGCAAACTTATATTAATCCGTTCCTAAAAGGCTCGTCGGTTTAATATTACCAATCAATTTTAATTTGTTGTTATTCACCAAGTAATTTTTGGTTTCCAACCGGTGTCCGGTACACACATTGGAGTCCGACTAAATTTGAATTCAATTTCTATTGGTAAATTCATCTACTATTTTTTGGTTTCCATCCGGTGTCCGGTATCAACAATGGAGTCCGACTAAATCTGAATTCACGCAAGAAAATCCCACATTGGGGACGGTGTCCAGTACGCACATTGGAGCCTAACTAAATCCAAATTCAAGACAGAAAGTTCTACATTGGGGGTAAAGCGATCCCTAACAAAGGCGACTTCGTACCCAAAGGGAAATGGAACCAGAGACCTCTTGGTCAAGAATGAAGGAGTACTTACCTCTACCCCGTTACCCTTGTTGGTAATGTAATAAACAAATAATTAAGTATTAGTAGTTGAGCCTTAATTTATTACTTCCTTTAAGTTAATAACAAGCTATAAGGAAAAATAAAATAAAAATTATTATTTAATCATAGTGAATAACAAACTACATATTTTTAGCATTAGATCAAGTTAAAAACCTAATATAACACAAACACATGATAAAGTTTAGTATTTGACAAACACTATCACATAAAAAAATATCAACACATAATAGGATGCAACATTATTATAGCTATAACATGTCACTAACCATTTTGTATCCATAGCAATAACACCCAACTATTGTGTCAAGAACAATTTGTATAATCTTATTAATTTCACCTCACAATTCATTCCTTACTAGCTAGAATTATATATACATTCACAAAATCATATAAATAATCAATGAAAAATATATACTCCCCCCGTTTAAAAAAGATTGACCTAATTTGACTTAAAATGGAGTTAAGTAAAGAAGAAGACTTTAAATCTTGTGTTCTAATTTAAGGTCGTCAAATGTTATCAAAATCCCCTTTAGCTGTTTTTTTTTTTTTTTTTTTTTTTTTCTGGTCTTAAACATGTCACGTGAAAAGTTAAAGTTACAGTGTTCTAAAAAAAGGAAAGGGGTCATTCTTTTTAACAAAACTAAAAGGAAAAATAAGGGTAATCTTTTTTTAAACAGAGAAAGAAGTATTATTACATTAAAGATGGAACAAATAAATGAACACAAGAATTACGACTAAACTATTAAACTACTAAATACTCATGTAAACAACTATCATTATGTGAAATTTATTAATAACTACTACAATAAAAAATAAAAAAATTATCCTTCTATGGCCTCGGAACCATCACCAATTAGGTGATCTATCTTTCATTCAGGATGTGCGAAGAAATCTGTTACACCCAAGTGTGATGTCAACTGAATTTTCTGAGACAAAATTCTCTTCAGGATTTTTCTCTTTCTTGTTCAGTGATTCTTGATAAAACTCAATCAATTGTTTAGTAGTACGACATTCACGTGAATAATGGTTTTTTCCACCACATTAAAAAACACCTGGCCTAGTTGTTTCACGCTTCACATCCTTTCGTTTTTCTTTTGATGATGATTATTTATTTGACAAATGATTAACACCAAGAAAAGAATTTTGCACTTGATAATAATCACGTCCATGTCCACGATCACGACCACGACTATGCTCACAAATTTTCCACGTCTAGCATGATGCGTACACCTCTTTCACTTCGGAAGTGATTCAGATCTAGTAGACCGATTCTCATTATTTTTCATCAATAAATCATTACTTTGCTCAACCACAAGAAGATGAGGAATTAGTTTAGAATATTTTTTAAAACCTTTCTCTCGATATTGTTGCTACAGGAGCACATTCCATACATGAAAAGTGGATAATGTTTTTCCATCATATCAGTCTCACTAACCTTTTCTCCATATAATTTTAGCAGAGAAGTGATTCTGAACTTGAAAGAATTATATTCATGTTTAGATTAAAAGTCTTGTAGCCTTAGATGCATCCAATCATATTGTGTCTCTAGATGTATGACCATCTTCAAGTGGTCATATCTTTCTTTTAGGCTATTCCACAAAATAAGTGGATCCTTAACTGTGAGAAAAAACAATTTTTAAAAGGTAGTTCATGCCCGAACTATGAAGGGCATGAACTAGTTTCATCAGACTAGTCATTAAAAATAAAATCAAGAGAATAAATAATATCTTATTAATTCTTCAAACTTAATCTTCACTTTATTAGAAGGTATAGTCTCATGATGATTTTACAATGAAGAGGATCTCTCTCTTTATAGGAAAAATCTAACTTGGTCCCCCAAATAGGATTCTTAATCATAACCTAACAGGACACCACATGATAGACATTCACTATAATACAAATACTTAAGAACACAATAATGGTGGTGTGCGCGGCATATCTTAATGAGATCACACTAACCTTCCAAAAAAATGCTAGGAAATTAGAAGAATAAATCGTGAATTTACTCCCAATTAATTTAAATTTATTCATGTAATAGTAAATCGTAAATTTACTCAAGTAAAAAAATACATGACATGGTAAACTTGGAGTTTAGTAGTAGAAATAATTTTATCATTTAGAATGAAGGAATTTGTCCCTCTGGAAGATGTGAATATTAAATATTCAAAATATATTTAAGAACTAAAAAAAATCTTCAAAAGATTTGTTTGTTGCTTATTCTCATAAAAAGTTTATCATATCAACTAATGATTGAGAATAAATATCTAAATTATGTAAATCGTGAAAGGTGAAAATGAATCATTTCACGTGTCATGAGATATGATAAATAGATGCATCAATAAGATAATTATGTATGTGCTTTATTGTCAACATGTAGTACGACATACGTAAAATTATTTGTGCAAAATATATATAATAGAGTTAAGAGCACAACTTTCAAATCATGTAATAAAGGGAATTCATCTTGATAATATTGATAAATATTCAAATTGATGTGTAAGTAAATGTCTCAAATTAACTATCAATCCTTACTTGTGAGAACAATGCTTCAATACATAAATATAGTGTATTGTATACAAAAGAATGTATATGTATGTAACTAATAAATTATGATAATTTTTTCCCTGTATTGATTCATGATAAAGGAAAAAATATTTTTCATCTTATAATTTTGATGTGTGATATATGATTAACGGATATACAAGGATACGTGCACAAATATGAACTTTCTTAAGTAGATTTAGATATATATAATAATTTTCCTAACATAACAGGGGAGGTAATAAGAAGTTAAAGAAATATGTTATGAATTATCATTAATATGATCATCACTCAAAAAAAAATTCAAGCCAAATGCTAAGAGCATTTGTTGACTCAAAATTGATTTCATATTTAGTTGTAGGTATTTTTACTGAATCTTCTTGAATGACAAAGTCTACGATATACATGATAGACTAATTAGTTCTAAATAAAGTGTCCCTTAAAAAAAGTTAGGATCAAATGATCAAAATATTTGTAATGAGGAGGTATTGTGCTCCTAAAGAGCCTAAAACATATCACTTTGTGGACCCTCATTAAAGAGGTAGGTAACTGAAAATAATGAGGTCATGAGATCTAAGGCATTGTGAATCAATACAAAATGATATCTCATTAACAATATCTTTATTATAAAAGTGCGAAATATTATAAAAGATTATAAGGATCTAAATTCTATGATTTATTAGAGCATGCTGACATATAAATATTCATCAAGTGAAAAGTGAAATGATGTAACTTGGTAAGCTTAAAGCTTATTTGACTAGTCTAGAAACTAGAAGATGCCATAAATTTAATTTTGTCATTGGACAAAATTGATATAAAAATTCATGAAGAATTCAAAACATAAACCATGTGCAAGTTTTTGAAAATAAATTGTGTTTTTCACCCTATGTTCGATATCCATATTGGAATCAACCAAATCTGAAATTGAGCTGAAAATATCATATTTGAGTTAATACGCTCCATAACAAAGGTGACTTTGTACCCAGTGGGATGAAGTGATGAGATCTTAATACTTTATGTGATTATGTCATATTCTGAACCGACACAAAATGATTATATCTTCAACAATACTTTTAATACAAAAGTACTGTAAGAATTTTGCGATATATTAAAGCATAGTAACTTAGGAATTTATCAAGTAAAAACTGAAATGATATATATTAATAAGATTAAAATTTATTTGACGTGCAATCTAGTCACTAGAAAATGTCACATTTACAAACTCGTTATTTACATTTACAAAACTCATTAAGGATTCAAAATATAAAGTAATGCAAGCTTTTACTGAATTCGTTATATTTCTCATATCAATTATATCTTTAAGAGTTTTTAAAAGGCGATAGACTATTTGCTTAAAGAACTTGCAGTAAGGAACTTGATGAATTATTTTGTCCACAACGAAGGATTCATAAAATGAGATTGAACGAAGCACTCACCAAAACTTTTCTACACGCATGAGAACCCAAGAATGGTGTTAGCAACATGAAACATATTTGTTCAAATAATAATATGGTTGATTTATTCGTCAAGTCTTTATTAACTATAACTTTCAAGAAAATGGTCTAAAATCTCGAATCACAAAAAATCAAGTCTTTGGATTATTCTCATTAGGGAAGTTGATATGCAATATACTTTTTTGAGAAAATTTAATAAAATTATCAAATAAGTCTTGATTTTTGTTTTGGTAACACTGACATAGATAAATAGGATTAACGAAAAAGTAGGCTCAATTAGAGTACATAAAACACTTTGGATCTGTTATATATAATATTTCAACAAAAAAACCCCCAAATGAACGGTGTCCTTCTTTGTAAATTAAAAAGCTTAAATCAATTTACCGTGAGCAATATCTCATATCTCTATCTCTCTCTAATCACTTTGAAAGGTATATATTTGAGCTCTCTCCCTATTCCTTCCTCCTACATCTTCTCCCCATCCATAGGTCCCCTCCCCGCCCCTCTCCTCCCCCCCTTCCTTCTTCTTCTTCTATTGTTCTCTTTCCAAATTTCTTCCTCCATAGTTTTTTTTCTTTCTTTATTTGTTCTCTCCACATTTACTTATTCTTCTATCGCTTTAGAACTTTGTTTTGTAACTTTATTGTCTCTATTAATTTCGTTAAAGTTTATCACTTTTATAAAGTTTTTTGTATTTTTTTGTTGTTTGTCTTGTTTGATAAATCATTTTGCTTTGATTTTGAAATTATTTTCATTGTAGTTGAAGTCATTGAAAAAATATGTAGAAAATCAAGCAATTTTTTAAGTTGTTGCATCAAACGTTGAATTTAAAACATATGTCTCATATTTTGTAACAGATAATTTATTTGATCCAATATGTTACTACTTTATTACAATAGATAAGTCATTTATTATAACATATGATTACTTTGTTCCAAAATATAAGTGTTATATTTTAGGTGTTTTGATGATCCTCACAAATGAGGGGACCTGGTACCTGGCAGAGTGCTCTAGTCCAGATACAGATGGGGGTTTTCCAGTCGTTAAAAGTGGTCAATGTCAAGGGGGTAGGTGAAATGAAAGTGTAGGTCCTACACCAATATAAGAGCGGACGATATGGTTGTTCTATTTTAGTATCTTCACGAATGCAAGGACCTGGTTCCAAGCAGAGTTTCCCCCATCAGATACATAATTGGTTACAGATGTAAAGTTGTCATGTCAGAGGTTGGTGAGGCATCAGACTACTACAAAAATCATAATTGAGGAGGGTGTTTGTCCAACGGATAATAACTCTTTATGTTTGATATTTTTAGCATGACAAACACCATAGTATATTCATTCATCCAAAAATGGAATTCAGTCAGCAAGCTTTTACAAGAACTCACAAAGAAGTTTGTAAGGGACTTGGTCCCCGCAAGCAAGGGACCTGGTCCCCAAAAGACTGCGACGTGAAAAGGTGAAAAGACAGCTGTCAAAAAATTTGTCACCTCTGATGTGGTAAGTGCACAACTTTTACAACAGCAGGCCTTCAGCCAATGGGATGGGTTCAACGAACTTATGGTGAATTATATTATCTCTTTTCAACAAACACAAATTCAAGACTTGGCATACTAAACTTGGATTTTCTCTCAAAATTCATAAGCTTGAAAAGTAAAGGTCATCTTTAAGGAAGAACACTACTCATCAACAAGGAACCAGATGAAGTGCTAAAGAGTCTTGTTGTATTTAGAGCTTAGTGTATTACGTTCTTACATTGTAAATCTATTTCTAATTTATAAAGGATTCAAATTTTTGGTTCGGGTTCGTAAAAGTCTAAATCAGTTAAGGTTAACTGATTTAGTGGTTAATATTGTTTTGTTGCTTAGTCAAATTCTAAGTCATCTAGAGTTAGGTGGTTTAGTGGGCGGTATGGTATCCTCTTAGAAAAGTCTAAGTTATCTTGGGGTAATAGATTAGTGGGCGGTGTTATATCCGCTTAGGCTCTTCAAGTAATAGGTAGATTACTTGACCATGAGATTAATAACTTTTCTCACGTTGGTTGTAACCGGGTTTCACCTTTGCTTGAGAAGATTAGTGAAGACGGTTGAAAATCATGTGAAATAGGTCATGGTTTTACTCCCTTGATGAAGGAGGTTTCCACGTAAACTGCCTGTGTTGTATTATTCATATTGTTTAATCTTTTGCACTACTTTTTGTTGTGTCAAAGGACCTGGTCCGTTGAGGATCGTGGCCACACCATTTCCACCAAGTGACATTCAGAGCAGGGTGCTCTCTTAGATTGTTAAAACCAAAGAGAAGATTCATGGACGGATGCGTTGCTCCATCAAAGAATCAAGAAGCAATCAAGAAAGAGTTTAAGAAAGAGAAGTCTCTGGCTATCAAGATGATATTTGGTGAAATTTTTTATGAAGATAAGGACATGACATGCCTCTTAAGAAGGTATCAAATATGGGAAAGGACAAATAGAGGCTTACAAAAAGAAGAAAACTTAAACAGAGTTGTAAATGCAAACCACCTTTGCCACAAGTGCGGAAATCCATGCATTTCATCAGAGATTGCCCCATGAACAAGGTTGAAGTCAACACTTATCAAAGACCTGGAGGAGAGAAAGGAAGCAAAAGGGATCCGGTCCCCGATAAGAAAGCAAGAAAAGTTATAGTTGTCTATACCATGAAGAAAGCTTTTGATGTATGGGGAGACTCCTCAAGTGAGTCAGATGAATCAGAATGTCTTGTAGATGTGCCCATGCTTGCAGTCAAAGGTGATGAAGATGTGTTTGATGCCACATTTTCTTTGATGGAAAAATCTGATGATGATGAAGATAAAGAAAAGGTAACCCTTTTCAAACTGAAACAAAACTTGCATGTTTACTGTGTTAAGAAGTTGAGAATTCTAGCTACTATTTTGATTGACTTTATCATTGAGTCATCAACTGAAAAAGAGTTGATGAACAATAGCCTAGATATTCTTCATAAGAAAAGGTAGCTTGGTTGACCAAGTGTCTGTTGCGGAAGAAAATGTGATAGTTTAGAAACTGAAGATCTAGAACTCAAGAAGAGATTGAAGATATTTGCGGAAGAAAATGTGATAGTTCTAGAAACTGAAGATCTAGAACTCAAAGAGATTGAGAAGATGTTGAGTGAGAAATCTGGCAAAGGAAAAGGAGAGGCTAGTAGTATGAAAATGGAGCTAGAAGCTAGTATGAACACTGCTGAAACAAAACTTGCTATGGCTTTGGAGAGAAATAATCAGTTGGAAAGGGACCTGGTCCGCGTCAAAGAAGAACTGGACAATCTCTCAAATGGTCCTCATCTTCAAAATTGCTTGCCAATATTACCAGTCAAGCAAAATGATAGAAAGGGGTTAGGAAATTCAAGCAAAAGTGTTTCTTACAATATATATGGCAAAGATGTGCTCATGTCTAATAGTTTGTCGTATCTCCATTGTGATTGTGATGGTCACTTGAAGAAGGATTGTCTATCTTGGAAAAACACCCAGGATAACCTCTAAAAATATTCTAAATAGAGGAACATGAAGATAAAGGGATCTGGTCAACTGAACAACAAAAAGAAGAAAGGAACTAGTCGACATAGGAGCAATCAGAAGATAGGACTTGGTCAACAGAAGAATTGGAAGAAGAAGGGACCTGGTCTTGCTTCTGTTCCTAAGTTGAAAAATATAAATCTGCCTCACTGGACAAAGAATTATCTTATCACTTCTTTATCTGCTTACTGGGATCTCCAACTGAAGTGGGTTCCCAAGGCTAACACGTGATATTACATTCTTGTGAGAGGAAGTGGCAACAACCAGTGTCGATTCATGAATGGCGGATGCTCAAAGCACTGGACTTCCTCTCTCCCAAGGCACTTCTAAGTGGAGATGTCTCATTTGGTGATGGCAAGAAAATGTATGTTCTTTTTGAAGGCATGTTTTGTAAATCTATGGAATACACTATTGAAGTTTTGTGCTATGTCAATGGTTGAAGTACAATCTTTCAAGTATTTCATAGATGTGTGATAATGAAAATAAAGTCAAGTTCTTGTAGAAATAAATGTGTGGTCACAAACTTGCTCTCTCGGGCAATGATTTTAATAAAAAATAGATGTAAGAACATGTATATTGCTGATCTGATTACTGCTCATTGAGATAACCTCACTTACTTTAGTGCATAAAGTGAGAATGTAAGGGTAAAACACAAGAGATGTGTCTCATGTGTGTGATGCTTATCTACACAAACCCGTGTCGAGGGACCTGGTCCCATTCTGCATAATAAATGATATTTGCAGATGTAAAAGGTTGTGACGATAATGTTAAGGAGAAGCTGATAAGACCATCCTTCTGGTAAAATATGCAGACTTTTAATCTTTCAAGATTCCTCGGGCTGAAGTGATGAATATGGCATGTTTTGTGACAAAAATGATAATATATAGTAGTGTAATCTCAATGATGTTGAAAGAGTATGTGTGGGATACTCTTACTCCAGCAAATCTTATCTGGTTTATAAAATGTATGCATTCAGAGAGATGTTGCAAAAGAAAGAAAACTAGAAAACTATGAGTTGGAAGGTCTTCTTTAGAATCAGAGAGATGGACTATATAGTGAGCTTGCTAAAGAACATTCTCTTCATGAAGCCAACAATCTCAAAGAAGCTGATGCAGATGATGAACCTGATGAGGGACCTAGTCCTCTAGAAAGCGTTGAACAAAGATGATGCAATTCAAACTGATAAAGTGAATTCTGAAGGTGAGAATGAAGAAGCTTATCAAGCTTAGTTTGAAAGATGCAAAGTATGACAGTCAGTTCCCAAACAAGCTGATCGGATTGTCCAAGTTACTCCTCAATAATGGCTTCAAGAGAGGTAACATTTTTTTTAAAAAAACCTCTCTTTGAATTCACTATGAAAGGAATTGTTGATTATTCATGTACATATTAATGATGTCATCTTTGAGACAATATTTGAGGTGTTATGTGAAGAGTTTATTTTACTCATTTATAGTGAGTGTTAAAATGAGCATAATGGAAGAATCAAATCTCTTCTTGGAGCTATAGATCAAGTAAACCTCAAAAGGTACCTTTGGTTGTCAAGAAAAGTATATTTGTGAGGCGGTCTCAATTGCTTAATGTCACGTGCAGTCAAGACACTGAGCAAATAAAAGGTGATGTCATGTTGGAAGTTTTGTAAAGAAGTGAAGATCAAGTGGTGATTGAAATATATTCACTAACCCTAAGCTCGGACAGTTTGATACTACTCTGTTGGAATATAGCTATAGGGAAGAAGTTGACACAATGTTCATTGTAATTGCCGTCTGATAAAAGATGGGGACCTGGTACCACTTCAGAGATGCTGAAGCAGCTAAAAAAAGTTTCATGTTATGACTACCTAAAATAATTCTACTCTCATAGCCACTAACTTGAAGATAGATGTTGATGAACCTGGTTCAGGGATTCCATTCTTGTATAATGGAATCACATTTGAAAGCTGCTCAAAGAATCCTAACACATTCAAACAAGACAGGGACCTGGTTTTATTCCGTCCATCAAGAGACTTTTTGACTTGGAGGAACAAGGTGATGTTGATCATGATGGATATCTCGTTGATAGAAAGTGTACCTCATGAATGGCTTATAGGTTGATCTCTCACTTATGGGAAACTAAAAGGCAAGATTCAGCTACTCTTTCAACAACTGCGGCAAAATATGTAGCAGGTGAAAAGTCATCAGCTCTTGTAGATCAAGAAACATCCTAAATCTCTTAGACGATATGGGTGAGATAATCAAGTGGAAGTTGGTAATGATTAAACTCTCTTGAACGAATCCTGCCTGAAGCAATCAAACCTCTCATGACTATGCAAAGGGATTCGGTACCTTTTTTTATCAGTCTATATCTTTTTTACAAGTTCATTTCATACCATTTATGATATAACACACAATGACAAAGAGCTGATGGAAAGAGAGGTCAGGACAGATCTAGGCAATCACATTCAAACCATAGAGGTACCTTGTCCGTTCTCGAATGTTAACACTCTTAACATAAATTACATTTTTGATTATTTAGAACGTTGCAATGGCAGATGTATGAATCGTGTGACACTCTTTGAATACAAATGACACGTGCTCTAAATACCATTGTACTTCATATGTCTTATTTTCATATCCCCCATACAATCACGTCCCTTCCAAAGTCCGAAATACGAAAAAAAAAAAACCTCTTTTCCCTTCTCTCTAAAAACTTTCAAATGCTTTAACCCTTTAATCTTACTGGAGAATTTTTTGATGAAGATGTTTTTAAGTTTGAAGAGGGATCTGGTCCTCCATGAAAAATGAATAAGTGGAAAAGATAATATTCAAAAAGGGAGAAGTTTATATTCTGAGAACTCATAGTTTTTGAAGAGGAAGGTGTAAAAAAATCTTCTTGGTTCCTCAATTGTTGATCTATTCATCTCGGAGACCTTGAGTTGTTTGTGTTACCAATCTTTCTGTTATGAGAAACTCACGTTGGTGTTGGAAGTTTATGGCAGTTGCTCGTATTAACTAGAATACTAAAATTTGTTGTCAAAAAGTATAGCTTCTGAAACAACACTATCGGAGGGACCAGGTGCCAAAACTAAAAAGAAAAAAAGAAAAATTGGCAGCCCTGAAGGTTTAGCATACAGGCTGGGCTACACAACATGTTGTACGTTGAGAGAAGATTCTTGAAATCTTATGCTAAGGGATATGCTCTATTAATTCTATTCTTTCAGTCCCTTGCCACTAAGTCATTCCTTCTCTTCCTATCTCCTATTGTCAGGCCTCATTCTCGTTTGGGTCGATTATTAGGTTTTTTCATTTGTAATCATGTTGCAATGCTTGATGGTGATTTTATTAATTTAGGGATGAAAAATGTTTGTTCTACTAACTTGCCTCATACTTTATTCCTTTTTACTTATGCTCTAATGTTGCCCATTGACCATTATTTGCTTGAACTTGTCATTTCTATTAACCTGGTTATACTGCTTTAAACACCTTTTTATATGATGGTTAAAAGCGGGAAATTTCTTAAGGTAAGGTCGAGTAAATGGCTGTTATACCTCGCTTGAAAGCAGTATGAGATAAATAGTGTTATCATTACTGGAAGAAGACATGGGTCATGCCGATAGTCGCAATCAATGCTAGCTACTTGAAGAGGAAATGGTTTTACCGACGGGGGAATCAATGATATCTACCTGAGGAGGACCTGGTCCTGCCGACAGAGGGAAGAATAAGAAGTTGAACAAGTTTTTCATCATCAAAAAAGGGGGAAAACGCTATGTTATGGTTTTGATGAGTTGACAAACTTCGGGATGATTCAACTCTAGTTATCCCAAGAATTCTTGTTGATAGGGGGAACTAGTGAATAAGTATGTCATCATCAAAAAGGGAGAAATTTCTTTGATGTTTTTGAGATTGACAAACTTGTGGACTATTAAACTCCAGTTTACCCTAGATCTTGTTGACAGGGGTACTGGTAAAATAAGTATGTTATCATCAAAGGGGGGG
This sequence comes from Solanum habrochaites, assembly GCA_027704765.1. Taxonomy (NCBI): domain Eukaryota; kingdom Viridiplantae; phylum Streptophyta; class Magnoliopsida; order Solanales; family Solanaceae; genus Solanum; species Solanum habrochaites. The sequence goes on from JAKWJA010002497.1 coordinate 16,902,227, forward strand.
AAATGTTTAGTTCGAGAGCGAGTTGAAGATTTTAGCTCAAACTGTAGAAGTTTGATGATATACAAACTTATTGATCTAATACAAGGGAACCACCAGATTCTGTTATTGAAAACTACTGACAATGAGATGAATGATACACTCAGTGTGCAGATTATATTTGTGTGCTATCATCAAAAAGTGGAAATGTTATCTACTAGGTTTTTTGATGAATCCTCAACCAATGACGGTACCTGTCCCCTGGCAGAGTACTCTCGTCCAGATATAAGGGGTACCGTCGTAAAATCTTTCATGTCAGTAGTAGGGTGGAAAATGCCGTGTCCTACACCAAAAGAATAGTGGACAAGTGTATGTTTCCTATCTAACAATGCCGGACCTGGTCCCAGGCAGAGTTTTCTCCATCAGATACATAATTGGTTACAACTATAAAGTTGTCACGACAGAGGTTGGTGAGACATCAGTCTGCTACACCAATTAGAATGGAGGGGGGTGTTTGTCCAACGGATAATAACTCTTTATGTTTGATATATTTAGAATGACAAACACAATATTATATTCATTCATACAAATAAGAAAGTCAGTCAGCAAGACTTTTCAAGAACTCATAAAGAAGTTTGCAAGAGACCTGGTCCCCGCAAGCAAGGGACCTGGTCCCCGCAAGAATACGACGTGAAAAGGTGGAAAGACACCTGTCAGAAAAGCTGCCACCTCTGATGTGGTAGGTGCACAACTTTTCCAACAGCAGGCATTCAGCTAATGGGATGGGTTCAAACGAATTTGTGGTGAATTATATTATCTCTTTCCAACAAACACAAATTGAAGACTTGACAAACTAAATTTGGATTTTCTCTCAAAATTCATAAGCTTGAAAGTAAGGTACATCCTTAAGGAGGAACACTACTCATCAACAAGGACCGGAATGAAGTGCTACGAGTCCTTATTTGTTACAGCTTATTTCTTACGTTCTTACATTGTAAATCTTTCCTAATATATAAAGATTCAATTTTTTTTTGGTTCGGGTGTCGTAAAATTCTAATCATTTTAACTTAACTGCTTAGTGGCAATATGTTTTGTTGCTATTCAAATTCTAATTCATCTAGAGTTAGATGGTTTAGTGGGTAGGGGGGCGGTATGGTATCGCTTCAGCAAAGTCCCTAACTTATCCTTGGGTATACGAGCTTAGTGGGCGGTGTTGTATCTGCTTAGGCTCTTCAAGTAATAGGTAGATTACTTGACCATGAGATTAATAAATTTTTCTCACATTGGTGGTAACCGGATTCCATTTTTCTTGAGAAGATTAGTGGAGACGGTTGAAAATCTTGTGCAACAGGTCGTGGTTTCACTCCCTTGAGCAAGGAGGTTCCCACGTAAACTGTCTGTGTTGTGTTTTTCATATTGTTTAATCTTTTGCACTGTTTTTGTTGTTTCAAAGGGCCTGGTCCGTTGACTGATAGTGGACGCACCCATTCCAACAATAAGTCATTTGTTGCGACAAATGTCTTATATGTTGCAACAAGATAAGTCATCCTTGATTCATTAATTAAATAATTGTCACCTATATTAAATTAAAATAACTCGGGTCATTACAATTAAATTTTGAAGCCTTTTTGTTACCCTTAATTCTTTGTCCTTGCTCTCTTTCCCTCACAAGGTTTTGTTCGATTGAGTTTTTCTTATAAGGTTTTCATGAGGCATCCAAAATGCATAATATCATAAATGTGTATTCTTTTTCGTTCACTAGAATTTTTGCACAAGGTTTTTTTCTACAAGATTTTAATGAGACACATAATCTATTAATAGGTCATCAACCGGATTGATACCATCTTTAATAATTACTAGTAGAGGTCTATTATGTGTTTTCCTTTGAAGAAAAGTTAGGAATCTTGCTTTTGGACTAAGTCTGTTTTCTCCTAATAAATAGAAGAATTTTCTTCATCTTAATTGATTTATAAATATACTTTAATCTTCAAATATCCTTCGAGAGAAACAAGAAGTCATCATTCTTCTTTCTACTTTCTCCTTCTTTTTTACAGTTTCATAACAAAAAAAACTTCAAAAATATCAATAACATCGTGAAAAAATGATCAAATATGAATATTTTTTATTTTATTTTTTCTTTATCTTAATTATCTTCCTAAAATTATTAAACAAATTTTTACAAAATATATATTTTTAGAAATCTTTAGAAAATAATGAAGACGAGAGGATTAAAAATTTGCACAATTACCAAATCAGAGAATAATTGTGTTGTAACTAAAGGATATAGAAAAGATCATATGATTGAAAGATTGATGTTTTTGTTAAATAATTAATAATTATTACTTTTGATTTTATATTCCGTGAAGCACGGGACGAAATTACTAGTCTTTAAGAGATACCTAAAAATTTTAAAAAATATATATATATAAATAAGAACAATTGCTTGTTAGATATGCCACATCAACTGCCTAAAGATTCTATGCTCAATGATTCTTGAAAGTTTATAACTCTTGCAAGGCCCCCCTATAGTTGAAACACTAAATCCGAAAAATTTCGCTTTAGTAAAGGAAAGATCGGCTAAATTAAATAAGTTCTTTCATGAACGCACAAAGAGAAGTGGGATCAAGTTTCCTAGTGTTTAATAAACAAACACTTGGAATACTTTGACTGTGTTATTTAATAATACAATAATAAAAACTAACAAGTTTTGTGTAATGCAGAGTTCTCCATACTTAGTGATACACAATCCTGTGTTAGACTAACACATAACCCATTTTCAGTAAGCATTTTTAAGTGTGATACTTCATCCATCTCAGGCTACAATCTGGTATCATAAAACAAGACTGCCAACCAGCACTGAGGTTAAGGGAACTGTTAAGTTATCATCGAGTTCACTACTTAGAGGATGGGATTCAACCAGCGCTGCAGCAAGAGACATAAACAAGAACCCTAAGACCGTCTTGGAGTTCACCTGAATATACCCGAACAAGGAGAAATAGTGCAAGAATCTGTAGTAAAACCATATAGACCAGTAAGAAATATGCAGTATTTAAGCAACATGATAACAATGAAAGCTTTCAATTACCCAATGGATGCTAAAAGACCGGCAGCTGCCATTGCAATACTACCAGCAAATGATTTGTTTTTATTATATGGGAGTTTCTGTTTTCCGAACCTCCTGCCAACAATGTCAGCAATACCTGGAGCACAAAAACGAACATCGTCAGTCAATCAGGGAGGTCAAGTAACTATGAAAGACGGAAATTAAATTGTCTCAGCATAGCATACCATCACCAGCACAAAGGTTGCAAATTACTCCAATTGAAATAGGAGAATATCTCCAATATATAGCACAAGCACAAGTGATTGAAAGGGCATAGTACAATGGTCCCTTGAGAAGCTCCCTAATGGAAGAGGCACGCCAAACAGTGTAAGTTGCCATTAAATTGCTTAACAAAGAATAAGAGGTCATTGAAGGACAATAAGAAGTAATCCTTAGCTTAATCAGGACTACAAAAAAAGGAATGGGGTTGGCCCGGCAATTATGCTTACCAATTTCGGCACAGCTGCCTGTTTTCAGAAACTTTTGTCCCGCATCATTTTGTTATGATATAGGAGAAATTGTAGGACTTACAAGAATAAATAGTGTTAACATGTTCAAATGTTCACAGATGTTGGCAGCATCATATTACACACAGATTGGAGCTTTAGTAAAATTAACAAATAGCCTGTTGCCAACTTGCCATTAGAGGAATGACGATATGGATGCACATAAATAAATATGGTTCGCAACCTCCTCCTCGAGGGAACCAGTTTTTGGTTGTGACTTCTCGGTATTTTTGGTGACAGCTAAGTTCTATAACAAGAGATGGTTTAATGAAATTTTCGAAGTAAATAAAAATATTCTTCTGATTACTAAACCTGTGGTCTCCAAATCGGCTCATAGACTTGACAGTTGCATCATCTTTCCATATTCCTAATCCCAAAAGAAACATTTTTATTATGTTAAGACCAGGGATAAAAGCTGCTAGAATGGCTCCTTGTTGACCAGAACTGGAAAAAACAAAACACTGACTCACTCAGCAGGAAAATTAGGAATTGAATGAATGAAAGGCTTCTTGGTTAGGTTGAAAAGCATTACCTGAACATTGGCCAGCAGAGCATGAAGACTAGCCCAATGCTAATATGAACAAGCTTTCTGTTCGTTTTCTGTGTAATACAAAAATTGTAGATTCAGAAAATACAGTACAAAGGTCATACCAGGACAAAATTAAGCAAAAAAGGTTAGGATATCACTTCCAAAAGATGAGTAAATCCAGCTATATGCTTAAGGTGCGCTAAGGTCATAAATTTAGTTATAACTTATGACATCCTCTTCAATGGATTTAATAAACTTATCTTGTTTAAGTATATAATAATTACAGATTACAGCTAAATACTAAAATCATACAACCTTGGAATAAATTTCTCCATTTTCAGTTAATTTCTGAATTACGTAGGGAAAAATACGTGAAAATGGTCCACACCCAATAATATGGCATCTATATAGCAGAATGCACTCAAGAGTAGCAGTGTAATTGTCCTCATGAAAATTCTGCATATTTTGCCAAAAAAGGTAAGGATATCAGTTCCATGAACGACACATAGATAAACTCTAACAAAGTTGAATACCATTATGATGTTGAAAAATGTCAAGGAAACAAAATGATAGCACCAGTTAGCATCATAAGCAATTTAAAATGCTGGTCTAGAGTTTTGTTTAGCAAACTTCTATCACCCACTAGTTACAACATTAATTGTGAGAAACATGAAAAATCACACGCATTTGCGGACTTGAGGAACTTGGCATGACATATTAAGCCATTGAATTTCTTTGTCCAGTAGGTGAACACTCTCATGCCAGAGGCCAAAAGTTGAAGAGGAATGGAAGACTCTGACTTCAACAACAACATATCTGGTATAACCCCACAAGTGGGGTCAACGTATGCAGACGTTACCCCTATTTCGTGGAGGTAGAGAGATTGTTTTTGAAATACCCTCAGCTCGAGCAACACATAACAAAAGCAGTTTGAAAAGGTAAATATAGAAGTAAGGAGGACATATGAAATGCTAGGTAAAACATGACATAACATTCAGAAAACAAGGAAGAGTTAACAACAACCAAATAATTCAATGACACACAAGAAACAACAATATTAATCAAGGACTTGATTGATTAATATTCAACTAAGAGGTGTTTTTCATAGAAATACAACAGAAAAGCAAAAAAGGTTCTTCAGCAAAGCAGAAATTCACAGGAAATGCTCTAACAGTCAAACTTAGAAGAGGCGAGACAATATATTTGGAGCTGTTTTGGACCACGAGACTGCCATTTTTCCTTTAGTGATACTTGCCATCTATATAAAGTCAATTTGACTTGGCTTTCAAATCACATTTACGTCCTTCAACTTTGAGTGTTCACAAATACTTGAACAAATAGACACACATATCATACCTGACATCTACTGGTTATTTTTTGTCCTAGGTGGTGTATCGAGCCATGTGTTCAAGTTTAAATGTCTATTTGGTACATACTCAAAATTGAAACATATAAATGTAAAATGAAGCTAACTTAAAAAGAACACATTTATGTATTATGTCTTATATAAAACTTGAAACGTATTTTTCAAAATTTACCTCTCTGCACCATTACATTAGAGGAGAATAATGCCTAAGAAAATCTAGCATCTAAGATGTGAGCAAGAAAATCAGTTGCCTTTGTTGCTTAGTGGTGGTTTAAATGGTAAGATGATATTTTAAATTTAATCATAAACTGGTGTGTTTACAACTAAATAGTAAAGATTGGTCCTACTAAATAGTAGAGAGAAACAAAACAAAATTCATAGTAAAGAAAGATAAAAGACCTGATCGAAAACCCCTCTCTTGGCTGTTTCTTCCCAAAATCGAAGTATGGAAAGGGCAATACCACCGGATAATGCAGTGGCGATTAAATCTCCGATGAGCAGATTTTCTGAAAACATTGCAAAATGTACAACCACTTTAGTCCTGTGTAATCTTCTGGTTTTAAGCTTGTGGAATCCCAAATTGAACCCTTTCTTGGTGGAGAAGAGACGATAGGGATCTGAGTTTGACTTTAACAGAGAAAGAGGTAACACAGAAGAAGCAAAGAGAGCCATATACTGTTAGTTCAGTATTTCACCATTTTTCAATGCTCCCATTAGCCATCTCTATCTCTACTCACCTCACACCTACACATATTTATGTCCTATTGCTAAATAGTTAATGCTCCCTCCATTTAAAAATAAATAAATAAATTTAAAAAATGTTTCTAGTTTAATTTGATACCAAATTTAAAAAAATAAATTATGGAGGTAAATTAAAATTATGTTATATGTATAAAATTATCATTTAATTTTATGGCTTAAACATATCACATGAAGTTAAAATTAAATGGGAAAAAATATATTTATTTTAAAAATAAACTAAATGATTATGGAAGGTTTGTGATAGTAGTACCACAACCAATCACTCAATATTTAAACTAGGCAATATCATCTTCCACCCGTGAAAGCTATTCATTTATTTCAATTCACTATAACTAGTTATAATGAATTTTAACTATGTTCCAATCCTTTTCTTTGGCAGTTAGATAAATGTCTTATCTTGTGATGGGGATTTTGTAAGAGCGAGCATTATTTTTTTAAAATTTTTATATCTAATGGGAAAGTTTGTCTTTTTATATCACAAACACTTCAATTGTATACCAAGTCATCTTAATGTTCCTAGCTGCACTTGCTAACACCCAAATAAGAAAGAGTATTACATTCCGATTATGGGTAAGTAAATTGTGTGTAATTATTGAGATACCCGATGGTCTATGCATTTGAGTTGAATATTATATATATAATATATATAATCTCTATATATATATATATATCTATTTTATATATGTTATAAATAGAACAGGAGGTAGATGAAAAAAATCACGAATAACTAAAATAAAAAAGAATGAAGGACCATGGAACAAAGAGAAGATAGATGAGAAATTAACATGTTTCTTTTATAAAATAAAAAAAAAAAACGAAGATAACAAAGCTGCTAATGATAAAAATTTAAGACTATTAATATTAAAAGTGATGGGCTGCTAATGATAAAAATATGGATAAATTATTTATATACGCAATTTTACTTATTTTATTCTCTATTTTTTCAAACCTTTTTAAATTATTTCATAAATTCCTCATATCTCTCAATTCTTTAAAATTTTATATACATAAGATCAATAAGTCAAAACTCACGTTTATTACTCCCCTTTTCGCTCCTATTTTCTCTTCCTAAATTTATACCATATTCTCAATAGTTACAACTTTCAATTTAATTTGATTTTCAAAAGAATTTTCTCTGACATTCAATTTCAAACTTGTGAATAGGTAGGATTTTTATCTTCTCCATTGTTGTCTTCTTCCTTTTTTTTCTTGATATTTTCTAATATATATTGGTTAGACCCCTTTATTTAGTATTGGATTACTCAACTAAATCATTCTAATACTAATATGAGATCTTGGGGTTCATCTCGTCATGCTCCAAAATTTCGCTGCTGATAGACTTGTTATGACAATGCATTGACAATGTTTTTATTGTGCATCCCATGGACTATATACCGGCGCCGCCTTTCTCCATCAACTTTCTGGGGGGGGGAGCATCTCAACACAAACACACCAACATCTGATACATTATCGATATATTGTAAGAAAAAAGGAGAAGAAGTCTGATCGTTTGGGGTTTTTTTTTTCAATTTTTTCTATTCCACTCTTTTTTGTCATTATGTGATACCGACCTAACCACGCCGATTTTTTTGTATCGACGTTTATTATTAGTAAAGATTCATGAAATAAGATGCTTTTCCTCCCTGGCTTGTCGGCGCGCTCTTCACCCACTCCTCTGCGGTGTTTCCCTTGGAGTCCCTCCGCGTCTGCTCGGTGCGGTCTTCTCATCCGCGTGCCTCTCTCAGGCGCGCGCCCGCTCCCCCCGCCGGCGGCTTTGTCTCGCCCGTGTCGTCTCCCGGGCAGGTATTCTAGTCAAATTTGTATATCGTTTCATGGATCATTGGTTGTTATGCATCTAGTGTTTTAGTGTTTGTTCTAGGCTTATTTAAATGAGAGGACCTATGTGGTCATGTTACACATTACGCATAAATACACTTTGGTAATAAATTCTATTTTCTATAGACGAAGCATCGTGGTATCAAATATTATAGATGTTAAAAAATTTTTTGTGTTGGGAAAAAAGCTACTAGTAGTTTATGGAAATTATAACTAATTTTTATTCTTTTGAGGCGGTGGTTGTAATTTGCTGAATTATTGATCTAAAAGTAATGTTTATGTAGTGATATTTTTGTATCATGTGTGGAGTTTACTGTAATTATGTAGTTATTATTCAAAAATCATGTTCCTTGTTTATCATGCCAAATTTGCACTTTGGAGTCGTGTATCAAACACAAAACTATTACTAAATTATCAAATACACACTAACGATTACATTCAAGTTACAATTTAAAACTGTAATTCATTATTTTTTTTCCCCCCCCATTCAAAAAAAAAATAATTTGTAATGATGGACAATTCTCGTTCATTTCAACTGTGAGAGCAATTTCACTATGATTAACCTGACATGTTTCTCATGATGATATTTAGTTTTTATAGCTAGTTTTGTTGAGTTCCTTGTTAACGAAATCAACATCTATTCAAATGATTTTCGTGCTGATTATCTTCACACAAGATATGAAGCATTATTATGGAGATATAAGACTGAACAGATCAAGTTGCGCTATTTTAGCGATAAAGATGATCCTCAAAGCTCAAGGGTCGCTTTACTCCACCGCAACAAATTGATTTGGTTAATGTTGAATAGTGATTACGTATCATTGAATAGACACCCTGTAATGATTTTTTTTGTTTAAGACAATCTTACTTAAGTTTTAGAGTGTTACTCTAAAATTGTTTCATATTATGTTTGAATTTAAATATATTTGTTTTTAATTATATCATGTAAATTTCTATATTTTGTGTTTTGATTAAAGTGATCTTGATACAGAACACATCATTTGATACTTAAAACATTTACATTATATAATTAGATGTCATAAAGAGAAGTATCATATACATAACTCTTTTGATTCAATTGTCATTGTAAAGAACTCATTAGTTATGACATAATGTATATGATACGATAGATACAAGTCATAACAATGTATATATAGTAAACTTATGTACCGTATACTCATACACTCTTTATTAGAATGGGATACATTCAAATTTGATCTTTTTAAGCACAACAAGTCACAAATTATTTATCAGATTCACCATTGACACATAAAATGAAAAAAAAATAATGTATCATTTACATTTTTCTTAATTACTACAATTGCTTTATACATCTTAATTGATATATATTAACAATGTCTACCAAATACACAATATTATTTTGATACATTTTATACAAAACAGTCATTTACATACGTTAGTTATATAAATGTATTTGACACAACTCAATTATCAATCTCTTTGTTACATTTATAAGATACAATCAGATTCAAAATAATGATCATACCATAACTCATGAAATTACTATACACATTCTTTATTTACTACTAATGTATCATAATTTACATATTCATATCAAGAGTTTAAGTATTTTTTCTGATCAACCTTCGACACACATAATTTCTTCAGATTTAGAAACAACGTAATGTATCAGATTTCCAAGTGAGGTACCCAACCTCATGTTTCTTTACTTCGACGTACGAACTTACTCACTTATCATTCCTAATAATCAATAAAGAATAATTACTTTATACCATGTATCAGATCTCAATTTTTTTCTTAATGCATCAATATTCAATTCTGCCGCAATGGCTGAAATTAAGTTGATGAATGAAACATTTTCACAAACGGTGATTTCTTCACTTTTGTATCATTCATAAATAACCTCGTTATTTCAGATTTCTGAATGCCTCAGCAAATTGAAATATTCATTATGTATTTTTTGAAATTATCAACTACTGAATGAACTACTACTACAACAATCATCATCTAATACTTGTAATCTTGATTACAATCTCGAGTGACATTGTCACTAATACATACACTCTATTAGCCATAGCTGCACTCAATTGTTGAACTATAAATATTACCTTCTCATCTGGCATTTAAACGTCGTCGTCATCTTTCTTGAAGAAAATAAAATTAATTTGGATATAAATCTATTTTTGCTATTAAACTTAGTTAAACAAAGAACAGGGGGAAGAGATTTAAATTTTCAATTTTCAATTCTTTCGGATCTGGTATGATTATAATTGATAATTATGTGAAACTGAAAAGCGTCAATCATGAGATTTGAATTTAATTTCAATTTCTCCCTTTATTGCGTTTAACAGACGTAGTTGGTATATCAACAATAATGTATCCTCTCAATTAGTTATGTATCTGGATAACCTTAAAAACATGGGATTTAGGCAATTAGAAAAGAGTAGGGAAAGGAGGTAATTTCATTATTACACTATGTGATTCTTAAAATTTATACAAAAGATATTGACTATTAATAGTTAAAAGTAATAGGCTGCTAACGATAAAAATGTTGACTATTAATATTGAAAAAGATTTTTCACAATAAGTAATATTTATGCAATAACACGAGAAGTACTTAATTAGGGGAGAAAATTTTCAAACCAAACACTAGAGGCTAGGTTTATGCATTGACAAAAATGGTAGTACTACTTCTTCCGTTTTTAATTGTTGTAGTTTTCTTTTCAGAGTTAAACTATAAACATTTTGACTTTTTTTATCCAACAATTTTATGCCATTAGACTAAACATCTAGTGGTCTTATTAATAATAAGATAAAAACCTCAACGTGAATAAGTACAAGAAAGGTGGGCTAGGCCTTACCATACCAATCCTAATGAGGTTATAACAAACCTCCATTAATTAACAAGCATGAAGAAAATAAGAGCTAGAGAAAACCAAGTTTTTTATGATCATCAGAGAGTTTATTATACACTCTATGATGATAAGACAAATGGAGATACTTAAATAATGCAAAAATATCTAAGTCGCGAAGAAGGTTGAGTTATCAATCGCAAACTTCTTTTTATAGATGTATGAACTAAAAAGATATTTTGCCAATCTAGATTGACCTGAAGTATTTTCCTCTAATCTTCTTCTTCATATCTGCCTAATAACACTTGATAGTTCATCACTTCTTCTTAGACTTATTGGATCTTGCCGAAGTTGTTGAAACTGTCATATGATTCTGCTTTGTCAGTCGCATAGGTAGGTGCCTTGGAACAAATTCCTCAGTCACCTTACCATGCTAACTATGTTGTCTTCCATGTGTCTTTTTTTGTTGTTGTTGCTTCCACTTCTTTGTTGCTGCTTCCAGTTCTTTGTTGCCTAGGTGAAGGATCTCCATCCCTATCCACTTTATTAAAACATATATCTAACATATTATCTTCTTCATCCTTTTCAAAGAATTCCTCTCCCAAATCATCATCCTCTTCAAAGAATTCCTCTCCCAAATCAATATATTGGCTAATTTCTGATGTTGAGGCTCCTGACTAATTCTTCTTTGCGATCACACTTTTAGGCACATATTGAAGCCTCTGGGATTAATTTGCTATTCAAAGGATGAGGTGAAACTTGTTCTTCTTCATCAACCAAATCAGCCCACCTAGAAACACTTATTTCTCCTTTTTTTCCTTAGAGATAATCAAATCATTTGTCAATTTAGCACGAGAGAGAGAGAGCGATGACATACCTTTCTCCATACAACACTCTAGTTGAATTTTTCTAGTATATATATATATATATATATATGGCCCAAAAAGTATGATGCAAGCATATATGCACACTTTGCAAACTTAAAATATAAATGAGAGATATATACATACAATGTCTAATAGTTCGGATATATTTGACTTTTTACCATTTCCTAAATATTCACTCAATTTTTGACGAATATCTATTAACATTGCTTTCCATTCACTTAGAATCTGCACAACAAGCTCTGATCTTATTAGTAGGAGCTTCAATGCTAATGAACAATTATTATTTTTGTCAAAAGAAGACTTTTTTTCGCAATATTTTTTACGTGGAGCTCACTAAGGAAAGGAAATTAATAAGAAGCTATGCACTTTTACGGTATGTATGACACGCCCAAGTCCCCATACTGGGTAACTCTTCTGGTTTTAGCTCTGGATCCCAATTGAACCCTTTCTTGGTGGAGAATAGAAGATAGGATTCGAGTTTTACTTTAACAGAGGGAGAGAGAACACAGAAGAAGCAAAGAGAGTCATATACTGTTAGTTCAGTATTTCACCAGCTTTCAATGCTCCCATTACCCATCTCTATATACGCTCACCTCACACCTACACTAGTTTATGTTATATGGTAAATAGTAAATACTCCCTCCATTTAAAAATGAATTACCTAGTTTAAAAAGATTGATCTAGTTTGACTTGACATTTAGCATGGAGTTTAAGAAAAAGAAGAAATTTTTTTGAATCTTGTGATACTAAATTAAAGTTATTTCAAATTTACAAAATTACCTTTTAATCTTGTGGCCTTAAACATGTCACATGGAAATCTGAAAATAAAATGTTACAACAAAAAAAAGAATACATTCTTTTTAAAAGAAACTTAAACGAAAATAAGGTCATTCCTTTTTAACCAGATAGAGTAGTAGATAGTAATACACACACAAAATCAAATCAATATTTGTAACAAGGACAAAACTCATTCCACAACTAAAAATGTTATATCAATTTATCCCACTATAACTAGTCATAACATAATTTTAACTATTTCCATGACTTAGTCGCGATAGATATTTTTATTATCTTTTTAATTGAGTTTTTGTAAAAACAGAATTTAATATATTTTAATTTATATGTGATTGGGAATTTTGTATTTTTATATGAAAAACACTTCAATAGTGTACTAAGCCATCTCTATATTCCTGGCCACACTGGCTAACAAACAAATAACGAAAAGAGCGTTCAAATTCGGGCCATGGGTGAGTAAATTGTGTAAATTATTGAGATGACATCACGCGTATGATCGCATTTTTTTTTTTTGGATTAGGTGTGTATATTATATATTCTGATATATCTAACATTTGCCATTCCCCTAGATTACTCCTCAATTTTGATAAATGTCTATTAACATTGCTTTCCATTCACTAAGAATATGAACATCACTTATGTTATGACTCTTGTGGTCATTTCATTCTTTTGCATTTCTTTATTGTTTTTCTCTTCCCCGTATCTTTAGTATTGTATTTATGACTTGCCAAGGTGGACAACTTCTTTTCGAGGTGGTCGGGAGAGTTTTGGATGGTTTTCCCCTATTGGAGTTCTTATGTTGAAAGGGTTGATTTTGGTCAATATTTTTATTAATGGGCTGAAATGAATTTTTGTCAGTCTCATTAGATCTAGAGCATTGTATTTTTGTGTAGTAGGACCTTTGGTTTGAGAATTTAGTGTCACGACCCGAGAGCACCCCCTAGTCATAACATGGCATATTTGATCTCAAAGATATATTATACAAACTCTTAGCATTTATTACATAAAATCATAGAAAAATAGGAAAAATTAAAAATGTTCTTTAAAACATAACTCGAAAAGTATTTCATAAAAGCGGAAGTCTTTCTAACATCATTTGTCTCAAACCATCTATGAATGACATGAATTAAAGCCTAGGGACGCAACCCACATGAAATCTAAAACATAAAATTAAATGACATAAAGGAACATAAGGGTTCTTCCTCGAAGCTACGAGGACTCACCAATTTTTTCACTTGTCTAGGATCCTTGAAACTCTAACGTTCAGTGCAAACTCAAGCCTCCAACCCTATATTTGGTTAGAATGTAGGCAATATGTGTTAATACAAAGGTACAAAGTATTAAAGCTAAATAACATCATAAGAAAATCTCAAATGATTATTCAACATAAGACATAAACATAAGAGACAATACATAATCATAACATAAACATCATACTCATAGCATAGTCTCCAATATAAGCATCATATAAACATAGTCATTATAAGACATAGTTAGTAAGCATAAGAAACACATTAAGTTCATGCATAGCTTTTACTTGGGTTCTCATAGTCACATCCTTCCACTCCCCCACCACAAAAAATCCCCCTGACCCAAAAAAATTCCCCGCATACCACAATCATCCTCCTCCGCACCCCACCCCCCCCACACTCCCCCACCCCCCCGCCATCCCCCAAGACATCCACGTAATCCCCGTCACCCGAGCCCCCCCAGCAAAGGGATCGCGCCCCCCGTGCCACAAAACTTATATAAGATCCGCCCGCCACCTGAATGGGTGAGAACAAATGCGTCGGCCAACCACAAACTCTTCTCCTTCTATGCATCGATTGAGTAACCCATCCCCCCCTCTCGTCAGCGCTTACACGCCGAGTGCGGCTCTCTTCGATCACTCTCCTTCATGTGCCGCCGGCTCTGCCGCGCCAGCCGTTTCTCTCCAGGCCCTCACCATTTCGATCGTCCACCCCAGAAACCAATCTCCGCTGCAGTCCGCTTGTTCGACTCTTTCGTGTACTTGGATCTTTGAGTAACCTCCTACCTGGGCCCGAGCCGCTAGGTTAGCCAATTCCCCTATGCTCCAACAGAATCAAGCCCTCGAACCTGATCTAACACCCCCCGCATCGTACTGCCCTCGCCTCTGGGTCGATCGCCGATGGCCTTCTCTCCGCTGTGTCTTGGTGGTATTTTCCGGCGCGCCTCGCGCTATTTCATGCGGTGACGCCCGACGCGTGTGGTGCGATGACCGATCTCTTCATGGGCGGCTCGTCGCCCTCTTTTAGGTATACCGGCTCTTCGGCATAACCCCGGGACTTGTGCGCCCGCTGCCCTCCGTGACCTGGTAGTAGGGGACTGGACCTCTCTCGCGTGGGTCCTCGGTTGTCGCACGGTCGCGCTCTGCGGAAACGCTGGGTCTGGCGCCTGGAATATTCTCCGGATGACCCGGCTGAGGAGCGTCCCCTATGGGCTGCTGACTGTCTAGGGCCGATAACGCTATCATGTCCGCGTTATCGCCCCAAACGTTCGGAGCAGCTAGGCTTCACTCCCTCCAATTGCGGGTCGATCAGTGCACGCAGTCCTCGGCCGAGCACGACTGAGGTCCCAACGTTCCGTGCCACTCACTTCCCAGCGCCGGCTGGCTGCTGCTGGGGCTGCCGTCCCAAGGGCTCCTAACGACTGTCGTTGGGTGCTGTCTTTCCAAGGTCTTGGTTCTCGGCGTCATTAGACCCCAGCCTGTTCCGAGCCGTCTCTCCTCAATAACTCCCTTCAGGGGGGCGCATGCTCCCACCCTAATAAGTTTCCTCCGTCTTTTTTCACCACTTGAGTCTGGTGTGAGGGTAGGAAGACGGTGGTCCTGCGCGCTACTTTGTGCGTTAGCCTACCCCTCTGTGTGGTGGGGGTGGGAGGAGTCTTTCCTGTCCGACCGACGGCAGTGGTGCTCCCCGATGGCGGGTTGAAGACCCCCTTCCGTTCGGGATAGCGAATCCGTTCCTAGATTTGGTTCTTTGTGCCCCACCCGAAGGTAGATTGGACCACTAGCTCAGCTCTGGTCTCGGTCGCCAATTTGTTCCTTCTCGCCATACATCCCGCCACGGAGCTGAGCCTCCCCACCGCTCCACGGTCACCCCTCCATTGGTATCCTCCCTCTCCTGGTAGAACGCTGGCGGGGTGTGGTACGCGCGTCTCTAGGAGCTTCCTCCCGTGAGGTGCCGGATCGGCTTCCTTCTGGCGTGGTCTTACATTCGCGCCGGCTGGGCGGGCCTGTCCCCCCTCCTATCTCTTCTATGTCGCGCTTGCGGCTGTGTGTAATTGCTAGTGCACTCACCGGTGAGTTGTGAGTACAGCAAGCTATCTCTATAGTGGGCAGTTGGTAGACGAGTCCCGTCCAGAGTCCGCCCTATCCACGTGAACTTCGCGGGCCAACTGGGTTCGCGCCCGGGGTTGCAGAAAGGTGCTCTCTCTCCAGTCGTTTGGTCTCATGTATTCCGTAGGCTTCTCCCGGGTGGGATTCGGTCGTTGTTGCGCGAATCAATCAACAAGGATCGTGGTCGGGCGTCTGCTACTGCTGCCGCCTCCATACTGTTATTAAGGCCTTCTCCACCTTTGTTTCAAGTTAGTTCTCCTGATCATACATAATGTCTTCCGGCTTTGTTTGAGCTGCCAATAAAAGTAACACCCCTGTGGTTTGGGATGGTGCTGGAAGGCCTCTTATGCTCCGGGCCATGTCCCGCGCTGCATGGTCCTGACGCGGCCCCGGTTGCCGGCCGCGGGGAATTGCTCGTGATGCCAGTAACTGCGCTCACTCTCTCATGCAATCCGGCGGGTTGTTCCCCCTCACATTGTTCACGAACAGTGGACGCGCTCGTCCAGCCGGTTCGTCCGGCATTCTTATCTTAGGTCCGTACAGTAGTATTGCCCGAACGCCA
This sequence comes from Solanum habrochaites, assembly GCA_027704765.1. NCBI lineage: Eukaryota > Viridiplantae > Streptophyta > Magnoliopsida > Solanales > Solanaceae > Solanum > Solanum habrochaites. The sequence goes on from JAKWJA010002497.1 coordinate 16,918,741, forward strand.
GTACGTGTTGTACCTTCGACTGTTCCCCGGGCGCCTCCTCTTATGAGTGTGCCTCCTGGGCATTTCCGTCACCTCCCTCTTCAAACCATTAGGTTTTTCATATTCCAATAGGACTACTCCACAATCCACTATAAGTATGCTTGGTGCAAATCTGATATAGCCGTGGTTTGCACGTAATTATTATACTTTCTTTCCCTTAGTTTATGTGTCCAAAGCCTTTTTTGTGCTAATGTTTTATTATTTGTCTTTATTTTGCAGGAAATCTGTTCAAAGAAAGATGAATGCGAATTTTGAGCGAAGAAATGCCTGAAGAGAAACCACCTACTGATGCTTGGTGACGGTCACATGTGCTTGTGACGGTCCGTAAGTGCAGCTAGTGCAGCTGCTGAAGGAACATGGGGAAGTCTGAACAAGTGTGGGGTTAGAAGCTTTGTGCCGATCCGTCGTTCTATGACGGGCCGCCCCTGCAGGTTCGTAATGAAGTCAAAGAAGTAATCCCAGTACCCCTATTCCAGAGTTCAAGTATTTTGGAAACGAAGACCCTCTAGAGACGGACCGTTGTGCCATATGACGGTACGTCATACCGGTCCGTCGCGGTAAATTGAAGAGAGCCAGGTCAGAAGAAATTGCATAAGTATGGGACACGAGTCCACGACGGTCGTCCGTGCCACGACGATCCGTCAACGAGGTCCGTCGACCCAGTCGCGTTTTGACAGATTTCCCAGCCAATAGATCTATTTAATTAGGTTTTTTTATTTTCAAATAGTTCGAAAACTCCTTTTTGAGGTTAGACCTGATCATTTAATTAGCTCTAATGTTCGACACTTTTGATTACATTAGACTTTTTTGTGAGATTTTTGTTTACTTGAGATTCTTGCAAGTGATTTTTGGTGATTAATCAAGCAAACTTTCGGATTTTACTCTTTATCATTGAATTAAAGTACAATGATTCTTATTTAATTATTTGAATATTGTGATTATGACTATGAGTAACCTAAACTCCATAACTAGGGTTGTGGGAACCTAGGCAAATAATGAGATACAACCTAACTAAATAACGATTCTAGAATAGTGTCTTGCTGTATAATAATTCTTATCACTTATCTTCTTTTTAACGGATGGCCCAACGTTAAGAAATCGCCTAATCCTACTTGCCGACCAGAGGTAGATAATAGTAAAGAATTATCAACATAGATTTTAGTGTATACTTATCTAATCGCAGTATTGATTGGTACGAGGTAATAACTGAGTCATAGCGAATACTATTCTTAATATGAGTAACAGATAAGGGTTAGGCTCTCAACCATGTAGCCGCCGGACCAAGGTGCGGAGTGAGATTTTCTAGATGCCGACCAGATTAGAAATACATAACTTAATCACTTTGCATGCAAGGATCTAGGAAAATTTGTTATAACACGTAAACCCTCAGTTACTTGATTAATTTGATTAAATTCCCACCTTCACAGCTGTTCAGTGTCTCTTTCCGAATGCGTAGTTATTTTTCATTCATTTAGAAATAGAACCCCTCATTTTTATTTGTTTTTACTTTCCAAGGAAGTCATTGCTGCACAATAGTACTAATAGATTGAAGTTAAGTCTAATACTATTTTCCTTTCCTCGTGGTAATGACTTCCAACCTCACTAGTTTGAATTATTTACATTGACACGACCACTTTACTTCCTTCTTTTGAGATAAATTTGAGCGTATCAAATTTTTGGCGTCGTTTGCCGGGGAATATAGTTTTTAGATTAACTTGACTATTCACTATAGTTTGTGGTTGATATTTTCTTGATTTTAACTTTGGTCTTATTGTTTTTGATTTTTTTCCGAACTATCCTCCTTGTATGGCCAAATACCGGAGAATAAGAGAACCCAAACCCTTGTTTACCTACGATCACGACTGAGAGCGTACCGTGCATATGAAAGAAACTTGGAAAAATGCTGATGATCCGAACCAGAACATCCCAGCTCCGGTTGTGTTCCTGGTCAGTTGTTACCCGATGCTCCGGTGAACACAACCGAGAGAGGGACAAATCCCGCTCCACGCCAAGCTCTAGAGAGGCTCTGATAACATTAGCCATCCGAGGGCCACTAGTTTTGCCTCCTCTAACCCACAGGCCATACTTTTTGTGGTAACTAGTAGCCTTTGCAAATGCGCACTGCTGCCAGAGTTTGTTTTCAGGCTCACCTGATGAGGATCCACATCCCTTAGCTAAGGTAAGGACAGTGTGTAAAAGTTGTGTAGGGAGGCTGATTTGGATTTAGATGTAATAGGTCTAGAGTGTTTCCTCTCTCACTGATGGAGAGGTCTGCTATGTGGTTCACGAGCTCCCATACAACTCAATCTTCACTGGGACCAACTAAGGGAGTCTTTCTTAGCACTCTACTATCCGTCTCCAAGAACGAACCACAGACAGGTGAATAACTTTGTGGCACTACCATTGAGAAGTCCCGTTTGTAGTTCTCTGGGATAGATTCACTCATCTTGAGAATGTTCCAAATCACACAGTATAGATGATAGTCACTGAAGAATACTTCTATCGGGGACAGGGACTGATTACAAGCGGTGTTGGACACAATAGCAGTGGAATCTTATGGGGAAGGTCCTTATTCATGAAATTGCCGAAAAATTAGAGAAAATATCTGAATAATCAAGCTTGGAGTACAGAAGTCCTGATACAGGGAGAAACTCCTTCGCAGTGCATCCACTCACAACCCAGCCACAGAGAGATTCGAAGAAATGGCTCAGATGAGAATGTGCTTGGTTTGGTTACTAAAACGTCCTGGGGTGAGAAAAGATAAATGAAGTCAACTACTTGGCTAACCACCACCTCCTAAGGATAACTGATATTCTCAGAGGACACTTGCAGAATGACGAAGATTGGGGGTTTTCGACCAGCGCCCAAGGCTCAATTAGGATACGCTAAGTCCCCCCCCCCCCCCAAGGGATCCAAGGTCGAAAATTGGTAACTATAACCGTGAGGGTCATCATTTCCGAGATGAAAGTTTTTACTACAACCGTGACAACATAACTCAACAGGGGTACTACTGGAACAGGAACTGATAGGAATGGCCCATGTCCCTCCTCAAAATCGTGAAGTTACTCCCTAGGGATGGTGAGATAGTACTGGCGCGAGTTGAGGATATGTTGCACAAAAGATTGGGAGCTTCGATGCTGTTATGAGCACATTAACGAGTTACGAGGTGATTAGCAGGTTTGGGGCAAAAAGTGTATCACATCAAAATACGATTAAACAGATCGAGTTGCAAATGCCATTTCTTCTACAGTACACACGACAACTGGGCACTCTTCTAGAACACTATCCAAAATCTAAAAAATGAGGCGCACTGTATTGCGACACTATTGGGTGGTACGAGCAAACCAGGTGACCCTCCCTATGCCGTCTGATGATGAAAATGTTGAGAAATGAATGTTGATAAGGTTGTGAAAGGGTAGTGTTGAGGGAAGAAGAGAGCAATGAAAATATGCAGAAATCACCTATAAGGTGATGTCCATTGCTAGACCACCACCCACCCTTTCCCTCATAGTTAGTGAAAAAGACCTGGGATGGTAATATCGGGTTTTATAACATGCTAATCAGCTCTCTATCAATGTCCCTTTGGTAGGCAGCTCTAGAAAAAAATGCCCGGTTACCGCCAATTTATGAAAGATATGGTCACAAAGAAAACATCGTTCACTTTTGCCGATGATGATAGACTGCAGTCATTGTAGTGCTATTCTACAAGATCCCTCGTACAAAAAGAAGATTCCGGGTGTATCACTATTCGTGTACAGCTTGGGTCTACATTTGCGAAACAATTATGTATCTGGGGGCAAAACATAATCTCCGCCCCTCTCGCTCTACAAGAGTTGGTTTGGGTGACCCAAAACCCACTAACGATGAACTACTGCTGGCTGATCGGACGTGAAACGCCCTATTAGGGATACTCCATGTGTTCTAGTAAAAGTGGTCATTCATCTTTTCAGATTGCTATTTTGTGTTCTTTCTCTTGCGTCATGTTATTTTTGCATCGTCTGCGGTTCATTATTTGTGTACCTGCTTCTTCTTTATCCTTGTCGTCACGGTCTGCACTGACTCTCAGTTTCTTTTCGCGGTGCTGCTGTATGCGTGTGTCCTTCTGGGTTTGCTCGTCCGCGTGTGTCCACCTTTTCAATCTCTGGTTCATCTTGTCAAGTGTCCCTCGTTCTCGCTCAATAGCCTCAACTCAAGCCTCCTTCCCCCTTTTCTAGATGCTTGTGATCATCTGTTCTAATGAGTGCCTATGCACTGTCGCGCTGTGGTCGTTGCTCTTCCCTGTCTCCCCATCCGCCTCCCAATATCTCTCCCTCGCTTCATCATCTCAGCTCGTTCATGTGCATTATTGCCTCTATTGTGTCCTCCCGCGTGTCCATTGGTATACAGGCTCTTGTATGTTGTTGATCGGTGCTCTTCATCTTGTTTGTTCCTTTCTTACCCTCTTTTTCACCTACCCCGTCTCCACTCTAGTCTCTATCGTTCGGTGTCCCGGTACGTGTGTTCTGGCAAGCTCACGTCCAATTGACGTGCCCTTACTTATTATCAATTATTTCCCTCATGTCTCATTTAGTTAAATCCCATTAGTGTATTCGGTCCCGTGTTACAGTGCCTGTTTACTGTGGTTGGGTGGTCCCGGGGGTGCGGGGGCCACTTCTCTCGCCGAAGCATCGGAGGTGGGGCGGGGCCGCACGTGTGTCGCGCTAGGCGTGAGACAACATCGTAAAGATGAAGTCCGATATCAAGTGTCCCCCCGTCGTGCCGGCGAAGTGTGGTGATATGTCGGAGCTTTTTGGAGGCACCCCACCCTTCCCACCGCCTTCTCCGACCTCTTGCCCAGCCCGTCGCCCATGCCGCCCTACAGGCTATTCCCGGCGCTCTTAGGCGCTCACTCTCCTCGTCCTCGCCCTCTGCTAGCCGTTTCGGCGCGTCTCGTCCCTCGGCTCCTGAAGCCGTTCCGCGTACATCCGCCGGCGTTCGTACCTACCGGTGCCGCGGCGACTACACCTGCAATTCCTCACAACAGCGACCTAAATTGGCTTTCATTATATAATTTGCGGATCAACCTAAAATACAGCCTCCAGCACACGGATATCCCCCCCGCACTTCAAGCCATATCAATCCACAGATTTCATCTCCCATACGGCCCGGGCCACGAGTCAACCGGCAAGTAAACTAGACACGCACTTATCCCCTCCCACCTGCGATGACTGTTAGACCGCTTACAAAGTGCACTACTAACACCCACGGCCCAACCCGGCCCGCCCCTCCGCTCTCCTCTCCACATATGACCGCCCAGCGACTGCGACCGCATAAGCCCTTCTCCCTCCCCCTCCCTGGCTCTCGCTTACCCGCGCCGTGTTTCGGTCCACTGCAACACACCCGTTGTCGCCGTTCTCGCTGCGCCGGCGCTGCCCCCGTCGGCCCGCCCGCCCCCGTCGGGCGCCGGCCCCTTACACTCGCGCCGCGCCTCGTCTCTCGGCCCCGCAGGCGCCGCCGTCCCCCCGCCGGGTCTATGACCCCCGCCAGCCCGCGGGCCGCGTCTCTCCCCGCCGCCCGCCGGTACCCCGCTCTGCCCCGCGCCCCTGGCCCTCCGTCCGCCCCCCGGGACATCCCCGCCGGGCCCCCAGGCCCCGGCCGACAGCGAGCAACGTTCCCGCTCGCGGTGCGCCCGGCCCCGCTCTCCCCCGTCGTTGTGGAGTCGTTGCAAAGTCATTAACTGTCGGAAACCGCCTTCCCCGCCCCTAGAGTGCTACCCACATCTCGCGCTCTCACACGCTACCCAGATCTAAACCCTCGCCCTCCCGCCCCCGTCCCGCTGCGCGCGGCGCCCGGACGCTCCCTCGCGCCGGCCTCCGCCCTGCCGCCGCCGCGTCGCCCGCCCCCTCGACCTTGTCCTCGCGTCTCGGGCTTGTCAAAATCAGACCGTTTAATAAAACCCCCCAAACCCCTCATTCCCCCCTCCCATCCTTCCTATCCCCCTATTTCCATTTCTTTTCAACTTCCACAATCTCTCCCTCTATCACCGATCACTTGTCCCCCAAAATTCTCCAAGCCCTAAAAGTTTTATGTCTTTCGGTTGCTGTTGTGGGGTCCCTCCTTGGTCACCGCGTACTTGCCCATCTTGTTTTTCTCCAATTCTAAGGTATGTGTCTCTAATTTCTACTCACTTGTATCTGCATTTTGTATTATTAGTAATTAGCGTAGTTCTTCATCATATGTTCCTTTCTTTTATATAGAGTCTGTCTAACCTAGGTTTAAAAACGTTCAAATTGTCGTGTTTTAACCTTAGACTAGGTGCTTTCACATTGCCTAGTTTCCTAGGTAGCCGGGACCCCCCACAACCACGCGTCAAGAGATTTAAAGAAGGGGTCCAAATGGCTTTGGGTTATACAAATGTAGTTCCAAAACACTACAAGTTGATTTGGGTTCGCCGGGACTGCATGTGGGACCACCCCGTTCGGTCACTGATCTACAGAACAGACCCCATGACGGACCGTTGTATTTGTCCTGGTCCAAAAGCCCTAACACCCCCCGGTCATTTTTGCCACAGTGTCCTTCAAACGTACACATGTGACAACCGTCATACCCCGACGGTCCATCCTCATCCTGCACAACCGTTTCTGGTTGTCAGAGACCCTCTTCTGAGGGTCTCTCACTTTTCCAAGTGTCCTCAACGACACTGTGACGGACTGCCGTACCCACGACTGTCCATCTTGCATGAACGTTAGACGGTCAGAGACCCCTCTTGCTCCTAAGGGTCCTCATTTTTTTTCAAGTTCCTCTGACATAAACCTACGACGGGCCCTTCCGTAACCTGAGACGAGTTCCGTTCTGCACATCCGTTATACTAGTCCAGAGACTCTCCTTCAGGGTTCTCCATATATACATAGTCCAAGTAAGACACGACGACCCCCATGATGGTCCGTCATAGTCACAACGAGCCGTCCCTGCCCTTGTGTGTCACTATTCCATAACTGACATACTGTTGTAAATTTTTTGTGTGGTTTTTGCTTGTTCTTGTTGTCACTTCTCGTACTACTATTGATCCTCTACGAGTCTACATCTAATGGCAACCCCCAAGCAAGATCGAATCTAATCACTCGGGCGATCGAAGTCTGTCGCCCCATATGCCTCGAATGGTATTGGTTGGATGATGATCGTGACCCGATTAGTCCCCCCAGGCCCTTCCACATCCACCCCCCCTGCCCGTGCTTCACGTGCTCCCAGAGCCACACCCAAAAAGGTGGCATCCAGCGTAGTCACTGCCTCCCAGTCTGATGAGGAGCGCACACTGACCGGCACACCCTCTGGGTTAGCCACAAATGAAGAAGGAGCATCTGGCTCCTTAGGAGTTTTCTGGTCGGAGGAAGCCTCCGGCTCTACTGAGGTTCCTGCACCCGCCACCGCTGCAGCGTCGGCCTCGTCTAATGAGGCTGACAGTTCGGAATCCACATCAGGTTCACCAGCTCAGGCCCTCACCCCATCCACTGACCAGCCCAACCGGTGGTGTGTCGACGGGCAATTTCAAGTCTACTCTGACGCCAAGTTCCTGACTGACAAAGGACTGACGACTCGAACACTCACCTTGGAGCGGCGGGTCCTTACAGGGAGTCCCCCGACAATGCCTGAGATCCACAATCTCTTCACCAGGCATCGCCTGGAGTGGACAGCACGTCCGTTGGGACGTTACAGTGAAGAAATTGTCCGAGAGTTCTACGCATCCTACGTAGCGACTCTACAAACAGTTATGCACGAGAGGGATTTCAAGGTCACAACTACTTACCCTTTCCCGTGCATGATCTTTTCTCTCTGCAGGTCCGCAGGTGTGCCTATATGGCACGTAGATCAGCTCAAGAGCCCACAGGGCACTATTGATATCGGCCTCATCAGAGATGAGGCCAATGAGTTGGCTCCACGCAGAGGGCCCCGTACAGAGCTGCCCCCATTGGCTGATGATCTTGCTGATACGGTAGCCTAGGATCGCACGGCTACGCAGGAGGCGTCCACTGACACTACCCCGGTCGAGTCTATCCGGGGTAGTATCACTGCCCCGAGCTCCTCTCGCACAGCCCCTCTACCGGCGCTGGTCCAGCTTGCTAGGGTCCACAAATTAGAGGCGTAAATGGATACACTTCTGCATCATATCCAGCCATGGATGCAAAAGTCTATTACTGAGTCATAAGAGCGCCTAGAGCGGAAAATGGTCCAGTATACAGAGTGGAAGATCGCTGAGGTTCACCAGCGCTTGGACGCCTTTGAGTTGCGGGTGCTAGCCCGGCCAGCCCCTCCAGTGGATGTGTCGACTCTTCATGCTGAGGTCGACAGCCTTCGCGCAAATATTGACACGATCTTAGAGGCTAGGTTGTCGGAGTCTGAGGCCCCTTATGTCGAGCCTGCTGAAGACACAGTGTTGGCAGCCCTATTTGCCACTTCAGAGATTCCACCACCTCCCCCTTGAGAGCATGACAAGAGGCGTAGGGGTCGAGCAGAGGACGAGGCTCGAGCACGGAAAAATGAGCACCGAGAGATGGAGGCTGTGAGGAGAGCCTCCCCCACTGCTAGGATGGAGGCGCAACCAAATGAGAGCAATCAGAGTTAGCGGCTGAGGCGTATACTCCCCTCCCTAACTAGTGGAGAAGCAGAGGCACTACTGATAGTCGTTAGTTGCTTTAGGACACCATTGAGTGGTGTCCAATTGCAGAGGACGTGGATTCCGGGGAACCGGACCCACCATCTTGCGGATCGAACGGCACTTTGTGCGCCACAAGTTTACTTCACCAAACCACTTTAAAGTTAAATTTTTAATGTTGGGAAAATTGGCAGTTTTTTTTTGTTGGTGGTGGGGTAAATAGACCGTAAGAAGTGTTAGGGTGAGTCTGAGTAGCCAACTTCCCACTATCCCTCTTTTGGGGTTTTTCTTGTCTTTGTTCTTTTTCCCCCAAAGACTGATTACTTTTTCTGTTGAAAACCGCATGTATATATTTCGTACATAGATTAATTCTGGACATGATGGAAAATGATAGCCTGAGAAAGGGGAAAATGATGAAGACTAGTATACGATAAAGGTGTGGCGTAGGATACATAGAGGACACCATGGCCGTACCCTAATTCCTTAAATTTGAACTAGGTTGTTCGGATAATCCGTAAAGTGATGAAGATGTCAAGTGAGTGTGAGGAAGATTTGAATAGTCCACGATCTGTCTGGAGCTAGCACTGCCCTGGTTCGTTTCCTTCTAAAAGTAAGCTGGTACTATATAATTAGGAAAGGAATCATAAAGGGCCCTTATTCAAATAGAACCATTTTTAGCCTAAATAAAAGGAACCAAATGAAATTTATCCTTCTTTGCTCCAAATGAGCCTGAGCTTAATTAGACTTTTCTTTTTTCACACTCCCACCTATTTTTTCTGGTGAATAATGTTTGGCCATGGTCCCTCCTTGGACATGTGTCACCTCACTTATGCCAAAAGCATAAGTTGAGGTGGCTAATGCAGTAAACAACCTTCGTTATGGCCCTGACCCAACTTTGGGTATGGTAATACCTTGACTCATTGGCAAACCATGAGTTGAGGGTGGCTATTATAGGAATGCTCTGAAAGTTGGGGTTGAAGAAGAACACAAAGGAGGAAGAAGAACAAAATAAGGTGACTCAAAATTAGTTGAAAGAGAAGTAAAGAAAAACAAAACATATACAAAATACAAGCCAGAAAAGAAGAGCGGTCAACTTACACAAATGGAAGAACGAGAGAAATAGCAAGGTGAAATATATGGAGAAATAGGCGAGATAAAATCATAGAATGGAAGGTTTCGACGATTGTTTGATTACGCCTCAAACTTACTTCTCAAATAAGAAGTAAAACGGTCGCTTCAAGTAAATAACCCACTAGGGAGGTTGGGATCGTTCCCACGGGAAAATAGGTCTTACTTAACTTCCTTGTTTTACTAATTGTTTCGGTTGATGCGGTCCTGAGAAAAGTAAAACATAAAAATGGGGGGTTTGTATTTCCTATGAGAAAATAACTAATGAATTGAAAGAAGACCTTAAACATTTGTGAAAGTTGGGTTTAATCAATTAATCAAAGTAACTAGGGTTTACGTGTTCCCCACAGTCATAACTTGATAATTCTAAACTATACACAGTTCTTTCCTAGTATCTTGCATTCAAGTGATAATTATTGTATTTCTAAATCCTTGGGTCCCCTCCCAACAAAAATCTCACTCTGTACTTGGTCCGGCTACTTGTTGCTTTCCCTAAACCCTTATCTTTACCTCATTTAAGCAGCGTATTCCGTATTTGACTACGTTATTACCTCGTACCAGCATCTCAGCCTATTAGAGTAGACACTAAATCTCTGTTAAGAATGCTTTCCTATTATCTAACCTCCTTGGTCCGGCATAGCATTAGGCGGTTCTAACGTGATCATCCCGTTAAAAGACTTCCTAAACAAAGCATATTATACATGCAAGACACTATTCCTAGAAATGTGTTTTTAGCAAGGGTTGTTCATTATTTTGCCTATGGTTCCCACAACCCTAGTTATGGATTTAGTTACTCAACCATAAACACAATTCAAATATATCAATACGAATTCATGTACTTTACTTCAATGAGAAAGAATAAAATCCAAAAGGCTAATTGTTAATCACCAGAAATCACTTGCAATCAATCATGATCATGCCGAATCTCCACACTAATACAAATAGTCTACGATATGATTCCTAACTATCCTGGTGTCTAACCGCAAAAAATAGGTTTTTCGAACATTAATAAAAAAATAAAAAAATAATTACACAAGAACACTAATTGCTGGAAATCTGCAAACGCTGGCTGTGGTCGACGGACATGCGACGGTCATAGGCACAACGGTCCTCGAGGGTCTCGTTTCAAAATACTTTAACTCTCGGATCTGGGTACTTGGGAACACTTCGCTGAACTCCACGACGAACCTGCAGAGACCGGACCGTCATATAACAGTGAACGGACCATCGCAAGCGTCCGTTTTAAATCCCAAAACCCCCCACTTGTCAGACTTCCCCATCTTCCTTCAGCAGCTTCTCTCCACACTGCCACCTACGGAGCGTCACAAGCACGACGGACCCCGTCATCATCTCCGTAGGTGGGTCTTTTCTGCTTCTTCTCTCAAAACTCGCATTTTGAGCTTTGGACAATTTCCCCTGCCAAAACAAAGAGAACTAATATAAAAATTATCAACAAAAAGGCTTTTGGACGCACTAAACTTAATTGAAAAAGTATTATTTATACCCAGTGAAACCACTGATATCAACCCTCAAACTTAAATTCGTTGTTTGTCCTCAGCAGACGCACTATGACTCACTACAACAAATCCTTGTACAATAAGTTTGGATCACGTTTATATCCTTGCAAATCAGTTTGGCTATCAATCCCGATTAATCTCATTAACTATGCAATGCTATACTCTTAGGCTGTGAATTTTTGTGGAATCAAAAAATGCCAAGCTCATCACCATGCATTAACACCTAATCCTCGCCTTCAATCTCTCACATAGGATGCTAACAATTCTGTAATTGCAACTAATGGCCTCAATTAGAAACAAAATCCTCATATTTTTCACACATGATTCAGTTTGAGTATAAGGATTAACATTTCACACTCGCTCTCACAGAACAAGTCACACTCAATTCATACCTATTGCCATAAGCTTGCCCTTATTTTCACGGCCTTAAGTTCTCATACAACCCTTAGGATCAGCGATATGACTTTTTTTAGCTTGTAACTAGCTCAGTGTCCAGGTAGGGTACAAATTTTTGAGGTATACTTGTGACTTTTTGCCCCTCTGGACATATCGTGCTAAGACCATCCTTTTTTTTTATCAATTTAAATCTCGCCCCATTTCTCAGACTCTTTTCCCTTTGGCCTCAATTTGTTCTCTTCGTTCTTCATTTGTGTAAGGACTCTCTCTTTTCTTGTTGTAATCTGGTATATTTTTTCTTTTTCTTTTACTTTTCTTCAAAAACTAATTCGAGTCACTTCTACTTTTGGTCCTTTCTTCTCCTCTTTTGTTCTTTCAACCCCATTTTCAAGCATCTCCTCATAATAGCCACCCTCAACTCATGGCTTTTGGCCATGAGTCCAGGTACACGATCCAAGTTGGGTCGGGACAAAAACGAAGTGTTTTTTACTGTATTACCACCCTCAACTTATGCTTTTGGCATAACTGATGTGCACATGTCCCAGGAGGGACCAGGGCCAACACTTGTTCCCCGAAAGATCAGTTAGGGGAGAAAGAAAGGTCATAATTTAACTCAGATTAATTGGATCCAAGAAAGGATAAGATTTCCATTCGGTTTCTTTTATTTAGGTTAGAAATGGCTTGCTTGAATCAGGAACTATGATTCCCATTTCCTAATTGTTTTTGTTAACAACTTCTTTTAGCAGGACTAACCAGGCAAGTTTCTAGCTTTTTTCTCGTACCAATAGTGGACTATTCAAATTTTCCTCACACTTACTTGACATGTCATCACTATACCAGATTATTAGACACCCTAGTTCGAATTAAAACCTTAGGGTAATGCAATGTGTATCTATTTCATGCTTAGATCCAACACAATTGTCAGGTAACTATGCCTAGTCGTGCAAATGTTTTAAGTTTATTATCAGATATTATTTTAGCCATCTGCTCGAGAAATTAAACTACGGTACAAAAAAAACAAAAGATATAGACTGCCGGTTCAACAGAAAATAATTAGTTCTTTTGGTAAAAGAACACAGCAATAACACCCGCAAAAGAGGATATGAATTGGGGCTACTCATACTTCCACCTAACACTCACTATCCCTTTACCCGCATCCCCCAACAAAAAAGCATGCATTTGTTCCCATGCATAACAATGTAAATACTAGAGTGGTAGTAAGCAAACCTGTGGTCGCAAAGCGCTGGTCGCTCAACAGAATGGTGTTCCGGATCCCCGTACCCACTCCTCTGCAATTTGAACACCCTCAGTGGTGTCCCTCGACACCGCACCATCAGTAGTGCCTCCACGATATCTACAGGGTGCTGGAGCTAGACGCGCCCCCAGCCGCTAACTTTGACGCTCTCATCATCCGTGCGCCCGCTCGTCCGCAATAAGGCTCTTCGCGGCAGCCTCGCATTTCTCGGTGCTCCTTTTTTTCCCTTTGCTCGCGCTCGCTCCTCTGCTTTCGACCCCTAACTCCTCTTGGCACTCTCTCGAAGGTGGAGGTGGTGAATGTCTGGAGTGGTAAACGGGAACGCTAGCACGGTACTCCCTCAGCAGTCTCTACAGAAGGGGGCCTCAACCTAGGGCACCCGTTGCCTCTAGGATCTTGTCTAATGTCTGCACGAAGACGTCTCCCTCTCTGCAAGTCCCCCCCCCCGCCTGAGATCGACACATCCACAGGGGCCTGGGTCGGGGCTAACACTCTCAACTCAAAGGCTTCTAGAGAACGCTGTTGACCTCAGCAACTTCCGTTTTTAAACTGCTGCAATCTTCTTCCCTCTCTAAGAGACGTGCTTCAGACTCTGTAATCGACTTCTGCATCCATCCACGACTGGAATTGGTGCAGAAGGGTGGCCATTTGTGCCTCTAGTGTCCTGCCCCTAGCAAGCGGGACCAGGTCGTTAGAGGGGCTGTGCGAAGAGGGAGCTCGGGGCTGTGCTACTACTCGGTAGACTTCCTACCGTGTAGTTGTCAGTGGACCTCCTGTGTAGCTGTGCGGCCTTGGCTACCGTGTCCTGCCAAGATCATCAGCAAGTGTGGCAGCTGCTGGACGGGGCCCTCTACAAGGGGCCAAACTCATTGCCGCTCGTCCTCTATTAAGGGCCGACGTCCAAACGGTACCCACTGCTGGTCCTCCAACATGATTCTTATGTGCATATGGGCATCACCTGAGACCTGCAAATGCAAAGATCATGCACGTAAAGGGAGGTGGTAGTGACCTTGAATGCTCCTCTTCCGTGGCTGACTGCGCTGGAAGAAGCCATGCGTAGTCCCACCTCTAAGCCAGCTTCATCGCTGCCATCAGCACCTGCTCGCCTCCCACAGTGACTTGTTTATCAGCAGCTGTGGGGGAAATGGCATGACGAACTAGCAGCCACAAGAACTTGCGACGAACGTGAGGTTGGCCTCCTTGATGGTCCCCCTTCGGCCGGTGACCCAATCGGCACCCTCTCCCGTCGACTGAAGTGCAGAGCATATACTTGGTGGTCTCCCCTCAGTGCTGGATCTCGCAGGAACTGTCCCCATCCTTCACTATCGCCAGCGGTAGTCACACTCGGCAGTGATTGGGGGTCAGAGTAGCAGCTGCCACGCTCGCCATAATAGGAACCGGCATGGCTTGGTAGGGAATGTCACCTTCCACGCCCTGGACCCGAACCTATCTCCAATGGGGCCTGTTTATCGGGGAGCACCCGGCCCCTTTCGATCTGTTATCAGAGATTCGCCTAACTTAGTGACGGCGTATAACTCAACGGACGCCGATCTCCTCGGTGTAAATCGTCCCACGGACGTGCTGTCACTTCTAAGAAGCGATGCCTGGGTAGAGGTTATGAATCTCTCCGCATCCGTGGGAAGGCTTCCCTTAATTACCACCCACCGCTCAGGGTTGAGTGTTTTTCTAGTCATTATCTTTCCTTTATCGGTCAAGACTTCGCTTCGGAGTCAAACTTGAAAATTGTCCGTTCGACAACACCCCCGATATTGGATGGTCAGCGCTGGGTGGGGACCTGAGCTGTGCGCCCCCAGATGTAGATCTGACTGTCCACAGCCTCAATCAGACGAGCCGACGCTGCAACAGTGGTCGGGTGCAGGAGAACCTCTTCTGCAGAGCAGAAGCATCCTCGGCACCATGATACTTACTACTCGCCTCAGGAGCCAGACGCTCCTTTCCCTCATTTGTGTCCGACCCAGAGGGTGTGCCGGTCATGTGCGCCCTCATCAGACTGGGATCAGTCAGTACTACGCCGGATGCCACCGTCTTGGGTGTACTCTAGGGGGTCCCCGCGCACACGGGAAGGTGGCGGAGGTGCCTGGGGGCATGTTTATGATGTCCGTTCCATCATCAGAAGCCCCCGATTACCATGGCGGGCAGACGCGGGGCGCAGACTTGATATCGCCCCGCGTGCATAGGTGCGTCTTGTTTGGGGGGTGCCATATTCGAAGTAAACCGTTTAGGAGCAATAATAGTAACTGAGTAGTGGCAAGCAAGACAGGCATCTCAATACGACATCAAAACTTTTGAAAATGTGTGTTAGTACTTTGAAACTGTTCACAGACGGACAGATGACGGCTCGCGTGGCTAATGACGGACTTCATGAGGTCCTTCGTGTTGTCTTGTTCTATGTATTATATAAATAACCCTGAAGGGAGGGTCTCTGACCATCAGCAACGGTCGAGCAGGACTGTACGCATCGTTGGGCGACGGTCCGGCGTAAGAGGCCGTCGTATGACATAGAAAATTTGGTAGACCCCTTAATCAGAGTGGTCCTCTACATCTCGTCAAGCAGGAAGGACCGTACGTTAGTACGACGTCCTTCGTAAGAGTCCTCGTAGGACACTTAGAAATGTTGGGAGACCGCTATCATAGGGGGTCTCTGACCATCATGAACCGGTCGTGCAGGACGGACCGTCCAGTGGGTATCGGTCCGTCGTATGACACCTTAATACAATATTGAGGAGACCCTTAGAAACAGAGTCCTGACAACACATCAACGGTGTTGCAAGGAACTGACCTCATAATGGCGACCGGGCCGCCCACATGTGACTTGGGGCAGGGTGCTAAGGGACTTCGGGAATGAGACCCTAACGACAGTCCCATCGTGTGTGCGCTGCCGTTACGGGGTTCTCGTTCTGATTGACATGTGGCATAACCTAACAGGTACCACTAAGCACCCCGATGAACCCACATGGTCCTTGTAGTGTTTGTGGCAACTATATTTGGTCTATCCCACTACCTAGGAAACGACCAATGCAAAATCACACTTATGCCTATGGTTTATCACCTGGCAAATTCGAACCTTGTTTGAGCTAGGTTTTAGACATAATCATACCAAGGAAACAATTACGAACTAAGACTAAGCTATACCTATTACTAAACCAAATGCAGATAAATGAGTATAAATTTAGAGACACATACCTTGGAATGGAGACAACACAAGTGGAGATGGAGTCCAGTTTGGCAGGTAGATACCAACACATCAGCAGCACCCACTGTAAGATGATAATATAAGGTTTAGGAGGATTTTGGGGGCAATGATCATTGGCCCACGGGTGGGAAGTTGAAAGCGCGGGGCGATGAGAGTGAAATTTGGAAGTATGGTGGTGAAATAGGAGGGGTGGGGAGATATAAAAGGTTCAGATTTTGAAAAGGGTTCCAGCCGGTCCGGGTCGGGTAAGAATTCATTAATCCCGCGACGGTTCCCCGTGACTGTCCGTCGCAGTTTTGACGACCCGTCGTAGGGTCTGTCGTGTGTGCCCTAATTTCAAAATAGCCAGAAAAAATGTACCTGACGACGATGCATACGACGGTCCCGTCGCCTGCGCAACGGTTCCGTCGATGTATCCTGCATGGCTGCTAACGGAGTAGTTTTTCTGCAGAATTTCCTGTGTGGCCTCGAATTTTTAAAAAACCCTTAGTATGAAATGCAATCCTACCTACAAAAAAATGACAAATAATTGGGTGCCCCTCCCAACAAACGCCTGAGTTTAAATGTCGCGCAAAACACTGGGGACACTTATTACTCAGTACGTTATCAAAGATGGTTTGCCTCTATTACTTAGTCCCCGATCTTTATGCCCAAAATAGAGTTTTATTATTCTACCCTATTCCTCTTAAACCGCACTCCCTCCTAGGTTTTTAACTCAACTGTTCCATGAGGGCATACTTGGTTAATCAAATAAGGGCCTGTTCCATTTTTGGGAATTAGGCTTGCCCGGAAGACAAGGCACCCCAGAACTAATCTACAATCACCAAATCCCCCACCATAAAACTCTTTTTTTGCATTTTTTCGGTTCAGTCTCCTTCTCAATCTTTTCTTGTGGCTATGGCAAGATACCGATTGGAGTTCCCCCTCCTGCCTCATGTCTTACAAAGTTGAAGGTCGCTTCTTCATTATTCGCCCGAAAGTCCATTTGTCCCTTCTCCAATCAACTAAGGCCTCTACCTGTACAAAGGAATGAACCTCCCAAGAATAATATGCACTTCAAAATCGACCTCACATCAAGAATAAAACAAAAACCAGTCGGAAACTGAATGATTCCACTTTTTCTATAACCTCATGGAGTATCCCTATATGCCTTTCACCTGGTCCGATCAGCATCAGTATGCCGCCTTCACACAGGTGGGTTTTGGATCCCCCCATCCAAATTCTTGTAATTTGGAGAGGGGCAAAGAGACTATGCTTGCCCCAGATCACATAATGCTTTTCGCAAAATGTAATGACCCAACTGTACAAGGGATAGTGAACGCACCAGGATCTTCTTTCTTTTGTACAGGGATCTAGTAGCCACTAGAACTACATGCTAATGCTTCAGTCTATCATCATCCCTCGAAGTGCCGACTTTTCTCTTTTCTTTGTGACCAATCTTTCATAAATTTGTTGTAACCGGGCATTTGTTCTACAAAGCTTCTCACCAAGGACTTGATAGAAAGTTTGATTCAACAAGTTTATGACAACGCGGTATTTACCACCTCGGTCTTTTTTCCACTATCCTCTGAGGGAAGGGTGGTGGTGGCCTAGGCAATGGGAATTACTTGATGGTACTTCTGCATCCTTTTCCATTACTTTCCTCTGTTACACTACCCTTTACCACCACCACCTTATCATTATCCCGTTCTTCTCACATTTTTCACCTCGGCAAGGCAGAGGTGGTCAATGTTTTCCTACCACCCCGGTTAGTGATGGCCATACAGTGCGCATATTCTTTGGATTTTGGGACTTGTTGCTAGGAAGAGGCCCGTTGCCGTGTGTTCACTGTCGCATATAATTGTGGCCACTTGCAATTCCGACTGTTTTAATCGACTTGCTGTTTATCACACGTTTTTGCCCAATACTAGTGCTATCACCCCTTAATTCTTTAAGTGATCATCACTAGATCGAACCTCCTCATCATTGTACACAGATCCTCAACTCGCGCCATACTTATCTCCATCCATCCCCTAGGAGTAACTTCACGATTTTGAGGGGAACATAAGGGTCCACTCCTGTCGTTTCTATTACCAATCGTTACCCCTGTTGAAGTTGTTGTCGCGGTTGTAGTGTCCATCCTCGCATAAATGACCCTCAACGTTGTAGTTACCACCTAGTAGTTTCCCCGACCCTGGTTTCCCTTACCTTGGGCCAATTTATCCTGATAGAGCCTGGGCGCTTGGTCGGAAACCCCCCATTTGGTTCATTGACTGCATAGAATCTCCTCATAGTAACATTCACAGTTGGGGGTGGGGTGGTTGACCAGTAGTGTTGACTGCATTATCTTTTCTCTTTCTGCACCCCAGTGACAATGTTTAAATACCAAACCCAAGCTCAAGTTCCTTCATTTGAGCCTTCTTCACGAATCGCAATCTGTGGCCTGGGTTGTGGGAGTGGACTGCACTGCAAGGTGTTTCTCCCTGTAATCAACTGTCCTAGTACTCCAAAGATTTGTTTATTCCGTGGAGAGGTTTTCAACCAATAATTTTCAAGCGATCTCAGCTAAGGACCATTCTCCATAGAGAATCCACTGCTATAGTGGTCCTCCCACTTTGTTGTTATCCATCTGGTCCCCCTATAGAAGGATTTCTTTCTGTCAGTGACTCATCACTACTACTTGGATTGGAACACTTCTCAAGAATAGGTGAAGCTATTCGCGGTGAAACTAACTAACTGACTATCCTGGTATGCCCACAAAGTTAATTAACTCTATCTTTGGTTTAATTTCTTGGAGACCGGATATAGCGTGCTAAGAAGACATCCCCATTGATTCCAGTAAAGATGGATTGTGTGGGAGCTCCATGAACCAAAATAGCAACCCTCGCCCGTGTGGGAGAGGGAAACACTCCTGAGCCCTATTACTCTCAGATCCAAATCATCCCTCCCACTCAACTTTTTTAACACCACTCTTGCCCTTACCTTATCTTATCTGGGCATGTGGATCCTCAAGAAGGTAGCCCTGAAAACAAACCCTGGCAGTGAGGAATTTGCATCAGACTACTAGTTTACCACAAAAGTGTGGCCTGTTGGTAGAGGGAGCAAACCAGTGGCCCATCCGAATCTGCTATGTTATCATAGCCTCTGTATTATGCTTGGCCGTGTACGGGAATTCGTCCCCCTCTATTGATGTTCACCCGGAGCATCGGTACATCTGACCATGAACTCAACCGGAGCTGGGATGTTTTCTTCTGGTTTTGGATCCTCACATTGATTCCCAAATTAAAACATTCATGTTTCGTACTGTACGCTCTAACTTGTAATCGTAGGGAAAAAAACGGTTCTCTTCCTCTCCTTGTATTTGGCATACAGAGATAGTTTCTGGAAAAGAAATCAAAACATAAACAATAAAACAAAGTAAATCAAGAAATATCAACTACAACTATAGTCAAGAAGTCAAAGTTACTCTAAAGCTAAAATCCCGCAAGCGGCGCCAAAATTGATACGCTCAAACTTACTTCTCAAATAAGAAGTAAAGCGTCCGGCGGTCAAGTCAATAACCCAACTAGTAGGTTTTGATCGTTCCACGAGGAAAATAGTCCCTACTACATACTCAACTTTTTATTACTATTGTTCGGTTGAATTGACATGTCCTTCGAAGTAAAACATAAAAATGGGGGTTTTATATTTCCTAATGATTAAAAATACCTAATGAAATTGGAAAGAGACACTTAACAGTTTGACAGTTGTTTTTTAAAAAAAATCAATTAATCCAAAGTAACTAGGGTTTACGTGTTCCCCACAGTTCATTAACTTGTAATTCTAACTATAACAATTCTTTCCTAGTATCTGCATGCAAAGTGATCATATGTATGTATCTAATCCTTGGTCCGGCATCCTAGAAATCTCACTTTCACTCCCGGCACCTTGGTCCGGCTACAGGGGTTTGCTGTCCGAACCCTTACTCTTTTACCGATAATATTCGCATCGTATTTGATTTTGACTAATTTATCCCAGTACTCATACCAATCAGACGATACTTAGCCTATTATATAGTATAACACTAAATCGATGTTAATAATTCTTTTCCTTTATCTACCTCCTGGTCGGAAAGTAGAATTAGCGAGTTCTAACGTTGATCATCCCGTTAAAAAGACTCTAAGCGAAAGAATTATTAATACATGCAAGACACTATTCTATATTGTTTATTTTAGCTAGGGTTTTATCTCTATTTGCCTATGGGTTCCCCAACCCTAGGTATGGTGGTTTAGTTACTCATAGCCATAACCCACAAATCAAATATATCAAATAAGCAATTCATGACTTACTTCAATGAGAAAAGAATAAAATCTAAAAAGGTTAATTGATTAATCAACCAAACATCCTTGCAATCAATGATACTCCAAAAATCGCATACTTAATACAGAGTCTATAATATGATTCTAACTATCTGGTGTCTAACCTCAAAAACGAGGTGTTTTCGAACTATTTTAATAAAAATAGAAAAACCTCAATTACAACACCATAGAAACTCTAATTGCTGGAAATCTACAAAACTCGGGCTGGGTCGACGGACCATGGGGGGCGACGGATCGTCGTGGTCATGACGGACGCTTCATGGACCTCCTCCGTCGTCCCATAACTTGTACACTTTCTTCTACTAACTATTGTGCTTTTCTCTTTCGTGCCCATCGACTGCGAAGTATTACGGACCGTCCATAGGTCAAACGTCGTCGAGGTCTTCGTTCAAAATACTTCAACTCTCGGAATCTGGTACTCTGGGATTACTTGTCCCTCTGAACTCCACGGACGAACCTGCAGAACGGACCCGATCTATACATGACGGACCGCGCAAAACTCCGTAATCCCACACTTGGTCAGACTTCCATCATGCCTTCCGACAGCGCTTCTCTACACTGCCACCTACGGACTGTCACAAGCACGACGAAAGCGTCATCAGCTTTCGTAGGTGGTCTTTCTGCATTTCTTCGGTCTTCTCTCAATAATCTCCGCATTTTGGCTTTGGACATATTTCCTGCAAAACAGAGAAACTTATATAAAGTAGCACCAAAAAGGCTTTTGGACGCACCAAAACTAAGGAAAAAGTATTAATATACCGTGAACCCACGTAATATCAGTGTCAAGGAGAAACAAGTCATTAAGTAATACCTAAATAATACCTACCTGACCCTGATCCATGTTTACAGTTAAGAAGTCCTATCGTTATCCTAAGGGGTTTACAGTGGAAACTTAAGGCAGTGAAAAACGGCAAGCCTAATGGAAATGGATGAATGAGTGTGGATTTGGTTTCTGAGAGCTAGTGTTGAAAAGTAATCCTTATACTCCAAACCTGAAATCCATTGTGGTGAGAAAATGAGGATTTTGTTTTAAAAGTGAGGACATTATTGCATACCGTACTTGTTAGCACCTCGGGAGAAATTTAAGAGTATAGGTGTTAGTGCATGTGAGTCTGTGTCATGTGTCTTCTGATCCCACTACTTCAAGCCTAATATTGGATAGTATGCATAGATTTGATTGAGATTAATCGGGATTGATATCCAAATGATTGCAAAGGATAAAACATGAGATAATATTGTACAAGAGGTTGATTGAGTCATGCGTCGTTTTGAAGGACCAAACAACGTATTTAAGTTGAGGGTTGTTGATATACCGTAGTTTCCACGGTATTATTAATAACTTTTTCCTTAGTTTAGTTGTGTCCCAAAACCTTTTTTGCTAATGTTTATATAAGTTTTTCTTTATTTTGGAGGAAATCTAATTCCAAAAGATGATGCGGAGATTTTGAGTCGAAAGAAATGCAGAAGAACCACCTACGAGCTTGTGACGGTCAGTCGTGCTTTTGACGGTCGGGGTGGCAGCGTAGTGCATATGCTGAAGGAGATGGGGAGTCTGACCAAGTTGTGGAGTCTTACGAAGCTGTGACGGTTCCGTCGGTCTATGACGGTCCGTCCTTCAGGTTCCGTCATAAGTTCAAAAAGTAATCCCAGTACCCTATTTCCCAGAGTTCAAGTGGTTTTTGAACGAAGCCCTCATACGGACCGTTGTGCCTATGAGGGTTCCGTCATACCTGCCGTCGAGGGGTACTGAAGGGAGCACAGAAAATTGCATAAGTATGGGCCTACCGGAGTTCCACGACGGTCCGTCGCGCGGTCCGTCGACCCAGCCGCCAGCCTCGTTTTGGGACAGATTTCCACCAAATAGAGTCCTTGTTGAATGAGGTTTTTATTTGTTCGATAAATAGTTTCGAAAAACCTCATTTTTGAGGTTTAGACTCTGGATCATTATTGACTCTGTATTGTTAGACAAACCTTTTTTGAAAATTATCATTAAGAGAAGAGAGGGAGATAAGGGAGCTTTTTGTGAGATTTTTTTATTACTTTGAGATTCTGTGCAAGAAATAGATTTTTGGTGATTAATCAACACACAAGCTTTCGGATTTTTTACTCTTTCCTCATGTGAAGTTAGTACAATGAATTCTTATTTAAATATGAATATTGGATTATGACTATGATAACTAAAGCCATAACTATGGTTGTGGGAACCATAGGCAAATAATGAGAAAAACCAACTCAACAACAAAGACAAAAATTAAACTGATGCTAGAGATAGTGTCTTAGCATGTATTAAATAATTCATTCGCTTAGAAGTCCTTTAACGATGGCCAACGTTAGAACTCGCCTTAATGCTACTTTCCGGACCAAGGCAGGTGACTATAGGAAAAAATAAATTTCAACAATAATTTAGTGTATACCTATCTAATATGATAGTAAATTGATTGGTACTAGATAATACTTAACCAAATATCGAATGTGATGCCTTAATATGAGGGTAAAGATAAGGGGTTAAGGATAGCAACAACACGTAAGCCGGACCAAGGTGCGGAGTAAGATTTTCTAGATGCCGGACCAACGATTGTTAGAATACATACTTATCACTTTGCATGCAAGATACTAGAAGAATTGTTGATACTTAGAATTTCACGTTATGGAACCTGTGGGGAACATGTTAAACCCTAAGTTACGTTGTCTTAATTTATTAAGATCCACCATTCAACCAGCTTGTTAAGTGTCTCTTTCAATTGCGTAGTTATTTTTCATTCATTTAGAAATTAGAAACCCCCCCTTTATTGTTTTTTCTTTCAAGGAAGTCTTGCTGAACAATAGTAATAAATAGATTGAAGTTAAAGGGGTTCCCCTAGAACGATTTTCCTCGTGGGAACGATCCCAACCCTCACGATTGGGTTATTTACTTGACACGACCGCTTTTACTTCAACTTTTTATTTGAGAAGTAAGTTATGAGCGTTCAAATGCAAGGATAGATCCCATACGCTAAATCTGAGCTTAAGTACCGACCTTCAGTCCATTCTTGGTCCTGTCCACTTCTCTCATATTCAAGACTAAGGTCTTCTTGTCATTTTAACTATTATATATGTACATGGTCAACTCTTAAGTTCCTCTATTCCATATGGATGGTAAACTACTAAGTAACCTCAAGGCACACTTGTGCAATGAATGAAAGGCATACCATACTACCTTCACCCTAAGCATGTCATTGAAGTCATCTTATTCATATTAACCCTACCTTGGATCATTATTAACTTAACTCTCAAACTAAAGGACCTCTCATATTTAGTCAATTACAACTAGGAAAGGCAAATCTAGTCCAATCCTATCTGAAGGCTTCCCTTTGGTGACCTTAAGTCATACCTTGTGCAATGCACTTATAGCATACCATACTAATAATGCTAGGCATTACTTTCATGTCCTCTTACTAACACTTCTTAATTTGGAACCAACTTCCTCTCTTTAACTTTAGAACCCTATAAAGCACTCTATATTAAGAACATCTTAGTTCATTATTAAGTTGAACCCTAAGAGATATTTCATTAAATATGTCTAATCTCCTTATTCTCATGGACCCTATGAGATACTTCTTTAAGTATGTCTAAGTCCATCTATACTCATGAACACTATGAGATACCACTTTTGGTATGTCTAAGTTCACCTACAACACTCATGACACTAGGAATACACTTTTTGGGTATGTCCTAAGTTCAGATATATCATGAAACTATGAGTTACTTCATTAAGTAAGTCTTAGTTAATTATGCTTTTGAACAATAATTAAGTTTCTCAAGCAATGTCTGAGTTTCCTAGGATATGGCTACATCTTACAGGAAACCTTGACTCCTTCTATTTGAAATGGATTCCCGTCTAATCAGA
This sequence comes from Solanum habrochaites, assembly GCA_027704765.1. NCBI lineage: Eukaryota > Viridiplantae > Streptophyta > Magnoliopsida > Solanales > Solanaceae > Solanum > Solanum habrochaites. Next base: position 16,943,142 of record JAKWJA010002497.1, read on the forward strand.
CCAAATTACGAAAAGACCACACTCTAAGATGTTAGAGTTTCCGCCTTAAACTTGGATGTCCCCATCTATTAAGTGTGGGCTCACCTCGCTTCTTGTAGTACGGACCCTTCTTGTTTGACACTCCCTTCTCATTGGTAGATAATCCACTGGAGTCAAGCATTACTTACTCCAAGGTTTAACTTTTTAAACCTTGCTTTAAGACATCTTTTCTCTCCTCATGAATGTCTGTCCCTTACAACCATCAAGCTAAAGTAGTTCTATAACTTTTATTCATTCAAATCCTAAATCTACAGCCAACACAACCTAAGATCACAATCTTCACTTCATCATATCCTTATTTATATGAATATTACAAGACTTTAAAGTAACAGGATCTTCTTAAGCGATTCTCATCACAATCTTCATTATTAGGTAAATTTATCCATAATTCATCTTTAAGGTTCAATTCAAGATTTACAAGTTAATATCAATCTAATAAACAAGGTATAGTTCAATTCATATTTTCATGACCCTAAATTTGATCAATTACTACACAAGACCTTGATTTAGGAAGGTTTCTCATGAACCTTCAATTTCACCATTAATGGATTAAACCCACCATGATCACCTTCATCAACTTAGATTAGGGTTCATAAAGAAATTCACATGAAAAACATCATATAAACATAATTTAATGATATCCACTATTTTGGAATCACAATCAAACTCTACCCACAATGTAATCAGACCCTAACTAGTTTGGGGTATTTTGGATTCACAATAGAGGGATAACTATGGGGGATCCATGGGTGTAAGAACTCATGGATGAAGGATATTCACATACACTTGATCAATTCCCTACATCAAGCTTTAATCCCAAGATAATTCGACCTAGGTTGATGTCTCTCTTCTTCTCTTCTTCTTCTTCTATTCTAAAGAGATGATTTTGGAGAAAGTTTTGGGTCTTTAGATGAGTTAGTTAGAATGGTTAATTCAGGGTTTATTTAGGCTTATATAGTTTTCTAAATAACCTATTAATAAACCCACATTAACCCCTCATTAACTACTAACCCAACCCCTATCTCTTAACTAAAAACTAAAATTTGGAAAACTGGTAGCACTCATGACTTGGCCATCTGCGGATAGTAGATTGATCTACTCTCTGTGGTTTGGTGTCGTGGTTTGAAGCTGGGAGTCTAAATGTTGCAGGCAAAAAAAAATTAGGTATGGAATCACTTTCTTGACCTATATGTCGTCAATCAAACTATTCGCCGTCAATGGCCATAGGTCACCTCAAAAGTTATTTTTGTGAACTGTTTACCAAATTTGACAGCTTTGGGGACTATTTTTGGTGTCCCCTTCAAGGACCCCTTGGGTGGTCTTTGGGGGGTCATATACAAATTTTTAGACCCTAATAATTTACCTCTAGGTTTAGGAACCATTTATTCTGAATTTAACCTTCATAGCACACTCTAAAACTCAACTACAACACACTAGTCCAACTAGACTAGTTGTCGGGCGTCATGGTCGTTTTTTGACATTTAGGCACTAACACTTCCAAACTAACTTAATTGAATTAGATTAGGTCTACAAACTTAATTTTAACTCTTTTTATGTTATTAGAAATCATGTATGTATCTAGCTTAGGTCATACGATTTTGGGGGTGTTCCAATACTCCTCCCTTGGGAACATTCGTCCCCAAATGACACCTTAAACCTTCATTGGGAAACTAAAAGTGCATGTAAGAAACATATTTCTCATTTCTAAGAAGAATCTAACATCTCCTAGATACATCATGCTCAATATAGACTCATTAGCTCTAAAATGCAGATTGACTCAAGATGCTACAACAAGAGGCAACACAATTCAAATACATCAATTCTAGCAAGGCCCACACACCTTCATAAACATCATCATAACAAGGACAACATCAAGTCCATCACACCAAGTCATAAAAATAAGGAATTTGTAATCTTTCTAGGATAACAAAAGAAACACATACCAGAAAGAGACATAAGGAAATCACTCTTGATCATCCTTGGATCGGTGAGCATAAACTGGAATCCTTCCTCTTATGAGGATCATCCAACTACAACCCACTAGCGAGCAACTGGCGGATCACCACCCCCCCCCTCCCCCCCCCTTCCCTTAGTCTTAAGAACCGAGCAATCTCTCATCTTGTTCCCATTTTTCCCACACCCATAGCAATCATACGTGGTGGCAAGACACTTATCATAATGGTATTCCCACACTTGGAGCAAGTAGACTTAGTAAATAGAGACCCACTATCCTTCTATTTATCAAACTTAGAGGTTTTGGAAGAATCTTAGCCGGAACATCTTGGTTTAGTTTTAGGCCAATCTTTCCCCTCTGACTTAACATGAAAGGACTTAATCACCTTCAAGCCAATACCTCATTTTTTCCCTAGCCCTCTCTTTCATGAGTTTTGACTCCTCTATTTGTTGGGCAAACACCATAAGACGTGATATATCAACGTAATCAACAAGCATTGCCATACAACATTCTTCTTCTATCGGATACTCCCGTTATAAACCTATTCATCAAATCTCTAGGATTGGCTACTAAGCTTGGAGTATATTTAGACAAAAGGGTGATTTTGAAAGAGTACTCCTTAACACTCATACTACCTTACTAGATATTGATGAATTCTCCCAATTTTGCTTCGCTCAACTCTCCGGGAGAAAAACCTATCTAGAAATTTTGACTTAAAAGCTTTCCACTCTATAGGACCCACTCTTAATGGTCTACTATCTTTCCACTACTCATACCAAATTTTGGCAACACCTTTCAATTGATAGGCATCTAGCTCCGCTTTCTCAATGGAAGACTCTCCCATGATCGCAGGAACTTTATGAACCTCATTTATGAAAACATTTAGATATTCCTCAACCTTGGAGCCATAGAACTCCAGGGGGCTAATTTTCAAGAACTCTCTCACCCTAGAAGCACTCATTCTTTACATAGGGTTGGCCGGAACCACCACATCTCTAGGTTGTGTCGTCAAGGCTTGAGCCTATAGTTTCATAGAAGCCCTAAGCTCACAAAGAGTAGCATTACCAATTGGAGGGTCATTTGGAACTTGAAGAGATACTTGGTGTTGATCTTGAGAAGGATCTTTGTTTGGAACTTGGGGAGAAATCTCTTGCTCCTTTTCACCCTACTTACCTTTCCTAGAATCATCTCTAGTATTTGTCATTACCTGAAAAATAAAAGGCAAACATTTGGAGAAATACCTACTAGAGCTTAAACTTCGATAGCACGACTACGAGAATGAAGAAGTGAGATTGTTCCTAAACATCCAATAGCCTCCTATTCATGAAATGTGTCGCGACTCACACCCATGAATAAAACTATACTTAGATGTGGTTTGAGATATCCTAAATATTCCCACAAACCTTAGAATTAATTGCTTAAAATCATAGAAAATAAGGAGAATTAAAGCTCTTTCAATCATGGGAGAACTCACGACTTGGCCATCTATGGACAATAGATCAACCAACTAAAATCCAAGTCTTAGCACCGAGCGGAGTAGGGTTTCAGTTTACCCTCATAGTCCCAGAACTACATGCCCATATGGGTTTATCTGTACCTTCCGGTGGGCATCAGATTTAGTACATGCCTTTAAACCCTTACAAAGGTATGTTGTGTCCTGTTAATATGGGGGGGTATACATAGAACAATCATGCCTTTATGCACCTGGTAAGATATATTGGGTCCTCTCGATGAGGCGTATACCTCAGACTCCATGTTTAGCTCATATGGTTTTATATCGGTTAATAGTAGCTCCCACACTCAGATTTCAGTGCACTTGAATAAGTCTTTAGTTATATTTCAGCATTCATTCTTAGTATTTCATGTCCAGAGTTAGTACTTGGTCATTGCATTTAGATCAACTTTTAGTGTATTTCAGCATGTACGTTCAGTTCATATTATGTTATTGCTTAGTATGCTTTGTTCAGTTATGTACTTTATTCAACTATACTCTATATCCTGCATTCTTAGTACATTCCAAGTAGGGACGTATACTTTTCTCTACATTTTTTCACACTTTAGGTTCAGGTACTCAGCATCCAAATTATGCGTAGATCGCTTCCCGGTCCACAGTCAGCAAATCTAGTGGAGAGTCTTCATACTTCGAGGCACATTTTTTCTTTCATTTGAGTTTCCATTTTGCTAGGGTTAGTTGGGGACATGTCCAATCAACTATAGTTAGTAAAGACTTTTTCAGACATAGTATTAGATTCAACTTTAAGTTTTGAGTGATTGTTCAGTATCATTAGACTCTTATTTAATATTTATATATTCACACCAGTTTTAGGTATTCTTTAGTATTAGTTATCTCATGATTTAGTTTACGCATTATTTCTTCTTTCCATAGATTCATTAAGTATACTTATGATATGCCAAATCAAGGTTATCTTGCGGTCACTCGTGATCCTAAGTCCTGTGTTTATGCCCTGGGGTAGTTAGGGTGTGACACCATGTAGCCTCACTATCTCTTTCACTTAAATACTAGCTAAATATTGAGCAGAATAGTTTACTCTGATCATAATAAGGTGGTCTAACTTAGTGAGTCTATCAACCACTATCCAAATAAAGTCAAACTTTCCGAAGGTCTTGGAAAAGACAAACCACGAAATATGTAGCTATACTTTCCCACTTCCATTCCTGAATAGGCAAAATAAAACTTGTAGGCCTTTGGTGCTCATAATTTACCTGCTGACAATTTCGGCACTTAGCCCCAAGCTTAACTATGTTTTTCTTCGTGCTAGGCCACCAATAAAGTCATTTAAAATTTTGATATATCTTGGTCATACCTGGATGAGTGGAATACCGTGAAGCATGGGATTTGGTCAACATCTTTTGAATCAAGTTTTCTGCTCAGGAACACAAATTCTTCTCTTAAAATTGAGAACACCAACCACATCAAGAGTCGCATCTTATGACTTGACAGACATTGTATCATTTCTGAGCTCATATACACCCTCATACTCAAACTATTTGGTGTTGATCTCCTCAAAAGAAGTAGGCCTAACTTCAGTTTTGGCTAACACTCCACCTTTTTCTGAGATGCCTAACTACATAAAATTATACTCCAATTTTTGGATCTCTTTGGTCACTTGGACACATCCAAGCAAGCTAGACTACCATACTCACCGCCTTTTGGCTTAATGCGTCTGCCACCACGTTTGACTTACCCTGATTATACTGAATGGTAACATCATAATCCTAGAGTAATTCCATCCACCTTTGTTGTCTCAATTTAGGTCCTTCTGAGTGAATACATGTTGTAGAGTATGATGGTCAGTAAACACCTCACACTTGACACCATAAAGATAATGGCGCTAGATCTTGAGGATAAACAATATCACTGGCAACTCTAAGTCATGTGTTGGATAGTTCCTCTCATGCACTTTCAGCTGCCACGATGCATAAGCTATAACATTTTTATCCTGCATCAACATAGCAGCAAAACTCGAATGTGAAGCATCATAATAAATAATGAAATTTTTACCTTCCACTAGTAGTCCCAGAATAGGTGTTGTGATTAGATGGGTCTTAAGCTTTTGGACGCTCTCTTCACACTTTTTGGTCTACTCGAAAGGCACCTCCTTCTTAGTCAGTCTTTTCAAATGTATGGAGATAGAAGCAAAGTTTTTCACAAACCTACGATAGTAGCTAGAGAGACCCGCGAAAATCCTAACTTCAGTCACAAAGCTAGGATGGACTTAATTCTTGATTATTGAGATCTCTTGGGGATCCACCATTACCTCTTTCATTGAAACCACATGCCCTAAAAAGGCAACTGAAGCCAACCATAACTCACACTTAAAAAAAATTGCATATAACTTTTGTTTTTCATGGACACCCAAAACAACAAAGATGGTCGGCATTCTCTTCCTTAATCTTTGAATAAACCAAAATGTCATCAATAAAAACAATAACAAAAGAATCCAGCAATGGATTGAACACGCCATTCATCAAACTCATGAAGGTTGCAGGCGCATTGTAATGCAAATGACATCACTAAGAACTCATGGTTCCCATAACGGGTCTTGAATGTTGTTTTGGGTACATACTCATGCCTAATCCTTGATTTATGGTAACTAGATCTTAGGTAAATCTTAGAGAAAACTAATGCACCCTGCAATTGGTCAAAGAGATCATCTATCTTAGGTAACATATATTTATTTCAAATGGTTACCCTACTCAATTGACAATATTTTATGCATATCCTCATACTACCATATTTCTTCATAAAAAATAAGACATGAGAACCCCACGGAAAACACCAAGATGGATGGAACCTTTTTCAAGAAGCTCTTAGATTTGAACATTGATCTCCTTTAATTCTGGCGGAGCCATGCGATAAGGAGGAATAGAGATAAGGCGAGTGCCCAATTCCTTGTCAATGTAGAAATCTATATCTCTATCAGGAGGCATACCAGGAAAATCCATAGGAAACACTTCTTTGAACTCAAAATCTAAGGGAATAGACTCAATAGAGGGAGACTCAACATCACGAAAGATATGACCTTAGCTTACTTAGTCTTGTAGACTCCTTCCCACTCTAAACTTTCCCTACCCAGGATCTCTAAAGTCACAAACTTAGAATTACAATTAAGCACAAAATAATAGGGAGACAAATAAGTATGCCTAAGATTATATCTAAGTCAGTCATATCCAGAATCACCAGTCATCCCAACTCTGAATACCCATAAACTAAATAGGACAAACAGATATAGATGGGTGACTATCACCGACTCTCCCACTAGTGTAAAAACATGGCTCGGGGCATCAAGTACATCACAAAAAACATAGAATACCAAGTCAAACTCAAATTACACATATGAATAGGCATAACCTGGATCAAACAAAATATTAGTCATCCGATCATAGATAAGAATAGTACATGTGATCATTGTATCAGACACCTCAGCGCCTGTCTTGCCCGGAAAGGCATAAAACTAAGACCTATTATATTGAGGGGCGACCACTTTGTCTGGATACACTGCCCCTCTACCTACATTAACATTTTCCCAGCCTCTACGGCCTCGCTGATTTCCTTATCACCCACCTTATGGACATCTGCTACCATTACTACCACTACCCACTGGTACCATTGCTCTAGTCTGCTCCTGCACGGGGTCAGATATGTGTTCATGGAGAAAATCTCTCCTCATATAATGTGTTCTCCACAATTGTAACAAGTACAGTCAAAAGATGGTCTGCAGCCAGATACAAGTGTGACTCCTTGACCATCTTGAATAAGGTTCTGTTGTGAAGTTCCTGAGTAACCAACTGTAGAAGCGAGCATGGCTGACTGAAATGGTCAGGCTGCAAGTTTTGGACAACCTGAACATATGGAGTAGGAACCATTAAAGTTACTTTGCTCTTGTGCTTTTTATCCAAAGCCTTGGCTGGCCCATCACGTCGAACTCCTTCCACTTTCTTCACAAAGTCTGTCACCTCATAAAAAAATTTACCAATAGAGGTTATGCGAATGGATAATACTTATAATTTGAGGTTCAATCCCTTCACAAATAAATGAATCCCCTTGTCCTCTGTAGTCACCACCTAGGCAGCATATTTAGAAAAGGCATGAAACTTCTCTTCATATGTAGCTACAGTCATACCACCCTGATCCAAGGCCATGAACTCATTGTTATTATGATCCCTTAAAGTCCCGGGAACTTACTTCTTGAGAAATCGAGCATCGAACTACGTTAAAATGATTGGGGGCAAGACTGAGGATTTGCATTCCACAAAGGCCATTCACCAATCCTTAGCCCCATTTAAAGTTGGTAGGTCACGAACTCTAGTCCATATTAATATACAATGCCTAATTTGTGAAGCTTCTCATAGCTATCTAAAATGAACTCATACGCATCATTACTCTCAAGACCATGGAACATAGGCGACTTCACCTATAACAACTTAGTTAACATATCTTACTATATAGCAGTCATCGCATGTCCTATTAGGGGACAGGAAAAGGCATCAGTGCCTAATGCTCCAACTAACTTGGTAACAGTAACATCAATGAGGCAGTCGGCTAAAGGTTGAGTCGTTTGCACTATAGGAAAGACTTCATGGCTGACCAACCCTTTCAGAAAGGTCATGATCTGTTGAGCTAATAGTGTGTCTAAGGGAGGAATGTCGATATTCTCAGCATGTGCATCCTCATCTGGTCCAACCTTCTTATCATCATCGATTTCCACATTCTCTTCAACCTTTTCTTGGGTTGCGGGAGGGGCTTCTTTCCTAAGAACATTCTCAGCTCAAGCTCTACCACTTGAGGGCTCCTTTCTCAACCCTTTCCTCATCTTCTCCATCAACCCCTACCTCGACCATGACCTCTTTATATAGTTTCCTCAACTGGCTTATTGATGGGGGTTACGGGACTGACGTCATTGCATCGGGTATTAACCATCTATGGAATGAAGAGAAAAAGATATTAGAAACCAATTTGTATCAATAAATACCAATATAAATCAAGACATAACACTGAAGGAGAACAAGATAGAGAGATTTACTTCAGTCCTATAGTATCTCAAAGAAAAGTATATACGTCACTTTATCAATCCGCAACACTTTACTAGACTCATTTTGGTACAATGATATCAACGAACCTAGGGCTCTAATACCAAATTTTTCACGACCCTGACCGTTGTGATTGACACCCACACTAACCCTCCAGTGGGAGAACTATGACTACAACCCGACTTAGCAACTTAAAGGGACAAAAAAACTTAAAAATATGGAAGCAAATCTAGATGACTAATAAATAATATGGAGTTCCCTTAAACTCCAAAGGACTAAACCAACAACCAACACAAACATTGCAGAAGTTCAATCCGTAGAAATGAAAGTCATTGTACCAAAACAATTCTAACCAATAAGTCTAATGAAAAATAGGGTACAGCCCCATAAACTGAACATAAACAAGTCTAGCATATAGTCAAAGTCCCAAAGGAATGGACTAAAAGAAATAAAGGATCCATGGCAGCCTGAAATAACTCGCTCACCCTTGAATTCGGTCTTAGTCAATAATCCCCTAACTGAGATCCGTTAATAGCCGCCTAAAGATCCTCTGTACTCAACAAAGAAAGAACAATTATAGTATTAGTACACACACCACGGTGTACTAAAAATATCACGTGGCTACTCTTATAAGCACAATATACAAAAGCAATTACAACGCAACAAGCACACATGTACAAAATGGATGTTTCAGTTAACACTTTAGCAGTAACATACAATTTCCTGATTTCAATGACTAGATATGACATTTTCATCACAAGTGATCCTCTCATGGAATTCATGCCAAAACTGTTTGGGTATCAGAACGTGAAACTCCACCCTATATACATGTGTAGGAACGTGACAACAGGTTCACTAGATGTGTCTGAACGTGACACCTAATCAAACATATGTGTCAGAATGTGACACACGATCTAGTCAATACAACCATATTCACAATCACACCCAAATGAACAATACTCATTTATATAAAATAAAATAATAAGTTCATGGCATGTAGTTGTTCACAGATAATCATTCTGTTGGAATGATGCACATTTCCCTATTATCATACATGAATGCATGCAATGAAGTAATTAAAATACATATATCACAAAATAGGAAATAGAAACATTGTGTACCTCGAAATCAAGTCTGAATACTCCTAAGACACGTGAGCCTTCCCTTTCTTAAATTCTTCAGCTCATTCTTGATAAAAAAAATAATCAATTAATAAAAGGATCACTAAACAAGGTCTAATTTACTCGGACAATAAAAAACTTATTAAATCAAGACCAAACCCATGATCCTAATGTTCAACGACGACTTTACCCACTATTAACTTTAGACCAAGACCCTCCCCCAATAATATTTACACAAGATTCTAAGCTTTAAGGATCGAAATACAAATTAGAGGATTAATTTCCTTACCTTTAGCACTAAAAGTCATGGAAATTTGTGAAAAAACTGCCATGGGTCGCCCCTTAGCTCTTAAGAACAATGTTTTGTACAAAAACAAACGAAATTGGGGGGTTTTTCCTAACTTAAGTTCAAGACTGGCACACCGCGGTGGACCCCATCAAACCACAGTGGCCCCGCCTTAGCGGAATTAATCCTACCTCAGTGGCTTGCACGGAGATAGAACCTCATAATTGAGTTCCAAATTTTTATTTCACAATACATCTTTAAACTGGGATATTCTAAAACTACGGTTTCACGCCAAGAACAATTTCAAGAGTTTTACTCGCCCGAATTTGATTCCATTAAGCCGTACAGACTCCTTAATGTCTTGGCTATTCACTAATGTGATCAAATTCATAATTAAATTCCCTATTCACTATAAGATTTCCCTAGACCTTGCCTGACTCAGATTTTGTCCAAATTTAGCTTAGGTTAGATATTTCCAAGTTACTACTCATAAGTTTTCTGGCCCAAATTCCTTCATCATTGATACGCTCAAACTTACTTCTCAAATAAGAAGTAAAGCGGTCGTGTCAAGTAAATAACCCAACTAGTGAGGTTGGGATCGTTCCCACGAGGAAAATAGTCTAGGATTACAATTCAAATTGTTGTTTTACTATTGTTTGGTCAATGGACTTCTGGAAAGTAAAAAAACATAAAAAGGGGGTGTAGTTCTAAATGAGTGAAAATAAATAATTGCAATTGTAAGAGACACTGACCAGCTTTGAATGTCGATTTAATCGGATTAATCAAAATTAACTAGGGTTACGTTTGTTCCCCACAAGGTTTCACAACTTGATAATTCTAACTAATAACAAATTCATCCTAATATTCTTGATTGCAAAGTGATAAGTTATGTATTTCTAAATCATGAGTCCGGGATCAGAAAATCTCAGTTATCCACCCTGGTCCGGTACGTGTGTTGCTATCCTAACCCATTTATCCTACCGATATTAAGCATTGTATTCGATATATTTGACTAAGGGGTTATTACATTGTACCAATCAAGACTAGCCTATTAGATAGTATACACTAAATCTATGTTAATCATTCTTTTCCTATGATTCGTACCTCCTTGGTCCGGGCAAGTCATTAAGGCGAGTTCTAAAGTTCTAAACGTTGGCATCCATTAAAAGGACTTCTAAGCGAAAGATTATTAATACATGCAAGACCACTATTCTAGAATGTTATTTAGTTAGGGTTTATATCATTATTGCCTATGGTTCCCACAAAACCATAGTTATGAAGTTTAGTTACTCATGGCAAAAACATATCAAATCTATTAAGATAGAGTTCATGTCTTACTTCAATGAGAGAAAGAATAAAACCAAAAGTTGCTGATTAACACCAGAAAGAAATCACCAACAATCAATGATAATCAAAAGGCTAACACTTAATAAAAAGAGTCAATAATTTGATGTCTAAACTATCTGGTTTGGTGTGGTCAACCTCAAAAATGAGATTTTCAAAAGTAGTATTTATAAAAAAAACAAAAACCTAATTAAAACAAGGATTCTAATAGATAGGAAATCTGCTAAACGCGACCTGGTCGTCGACGGAAACCCACGCGACGGGACCGTTGGTCACAACGGACCGTATGGACTCCGTCGTCCCATACTTGTGCAATTTCTTCTGCTGCTTTCTTCATTCCCCTCGACGGCCAAGTATGACGGACCATCATAGGCACAACGGTCGTCGCCTGTCTCGTGTTTTTTTTTTAAAATAATTCACCTCTCAGAATCAGGGTTGACTTGGGATCCTTCTCTGAACTCCACGACGAAAAAAAAACCCGCAGAACGGACCGTCATAGACATGACGGACCGTCACAAGCCTTCGTAATCCCCACACTTGGTCAGACCTTCCCCATCTTCCTTCACGAGCTTCTCTACACTGCCACCTACGGACCGTCACAAGCACGCGGACGTCATCAGCTCCGAGTGGTCTCTTTGCATTTCTTTCTCAAAATCCCGCATTTGGCTTTGGATAGATTCCTGCAAAACCAAAGATAAAATTTATCTTAAAAATTAGCAACAAAACGGCTTTTGGCCGACACTCTAAACTTAAGAAAAAGGTATTAATGATACCGTGAAACCACGATATATCAGGGGACCACAGTCATTCCCCCTTTCGTAGCGTACACATTTAACGAGATACCCAACTATATCGGCGATTGGGTAGATTACTCCGGCCGGCATCCAACCACTTAATGATTTCCTCTTCACGACCTCTTGCATATGAGGATTAAGAGTCTCTGGTGCCAATACCGATTATTGATCAGGCATGAGTTATTGGATTTTATGAGAGCCAAATACCAGGAGGGATACCAATGATAATGTCCGCAAAGTCCAACAATAGCTCTTTTGAACCTGTTAGTACATTCACCAAACTTGAAACTGTTGTTCATCTGAGGTCTGATGCAATGATTACCGGAAAAGTGTTACCTTCGAAGAATTCAGACTTGAGATGAGGTCGGGAAAGCTTTTAGTTCTAATTTGGAGCCTCCTCGATAGGATGGGTTCGCGTGGTGGGGACTCGCGATTCTTTCTATCAAGCTCAAATTATTCGGTTTAAACCGAACATCCACCTCGGTCAAGAGCCGCAAAACTAATTGACTCATACTCTTCAATACAATCACTATCAAAGTTCATATTACTGCAGCTAATGCTTCTACACTTAGACGTTCTTCTATTTGGTGTCTCAGATGTCTCACCCATGTTGTAGGATATAGCAGATGCCGATTGCGAGCTCACAACTCGCCTCATGGACCCTACAAATATAAAGGTCACTTCCACATTGTTCAATCGAAATTCAATCTGCCCCCTTTTCCATGTCACTAAGGCCTTCCGTAGCAAGGAATGGCCTCCCAAACATAATTGGGGCACTTCAAAAATCGACTTCGCAATCAAGATACCAAAAATTGCTTGGAAATATGAATGACTCACTTTTACTCTAGCACATCGTGGAGTAGCCCTTAGGCCGTTTTATGTTCGATCAGCCATCAGTAAGCCGCATGCAGTGGGTTTGGGTCACCCAAAACCCAACTTCTTATAAATCGAGAGGGGATGAGATATATTGCCCCAGATCACTATGCTTTCGCCAAAATGTATAATATCCCGATTGTACAAGGAATAGTAAATGCACCCGGATCTTCTTTCTTTGGACAGAGATCTTGTAGCAATAGCACTACAAGGTTTCATCTATATCATCATCCTCAAAAGTGAACGATCTTTTCTTTGTGACTAGATCTTCATTAAAATTGGGGTAACCGGGCATTTGTTCTAAAGCTTCTACCAAAGGGACATTGATTAAAAAGTTGCTTCAACATTGTTATAAAACGCCAGATATTTGTCATCCTCGGTCTTTTTAAAAAAAAAATCTTTGAGGAAATGGGGGGGTGGTGGCTAGGAATAGGAGTACTTTTAGGCACTTCAGCATTTTTGCGTGTTATCCTCATAATCAGCATCAACTTCTACCACTTTATCAGATGTTTGAACTTTTCCATTAGATGCATAGGTGGTTCAATGGTTTGCTTGCCACCGCGAGTAGTAGTAATTGCACTACACTGTCCATCATTTTTCAGATTTTGGACAGTGTAGTGTTGCCTAGGAAGAGTGCCTGTTTGCCGCTGTGTTCACAGTTGGCAATAATTGGGCCAATGTAACTCAAGTGCTTAATAGATATGCATGGGTATCAACTTGTTGCAATTACCAGTAAAAAATCTTTCTCAACTCTTTATTGTGCTCATCACTAACATAACCCTCCTCATCATTTTTAGCAACAATATCTCCAACTCTGCGCGACATACTACCTCCACCATCCTAAGGAGTTAACTTCACGATTTGAGGAGGAACATAGGGTCCATTCCGTCGTTTTTACCATAGTTACCCCTGTGAAGTTGGTGTCCTCACGTATTTTGTAGTTTCCATTCGGACATAAATGACCCTCCCGATTGTAGTTAACCATAGTTGTCCGACCTTGGTTCTCTTGACCCTTGACGCCAATCTCTGATAGAGCCATGGGGCATTGTCGAAAAACCCCAATTTGTTCATTTTACTCATAAGAATGCTCCTCATCTAATAAAACTCATCATTTTGTGGCGGTGAGTTTTGAACAAGTAATTGAATTGCATTATCTTTTCTGACCCCTAGTGACATGTTTTAGTACAACCCAAAGTCTTAGTTCTCTTTGAGCCATTTCTTCACGACTCTCATCTGTGGCTGGGTTGTGAGTGGATGTTATGCGACAGGTGTTTCTCCCGTAAGACTCCTAGTACTCCAAGATTTGTTATTCAGGAGGAGGAGATTTTTCTAATTTTTTCAGGCGATCTCAGCATAAGGACATTCACCATAAAGATCCACCTGCTATTTATAGTGTCCAACACAGCTTTGTTGTTATAATCCTGTCCCCCGAATCCATCGATAGAAGAGTATCTTTCAGTGACTCATCAATATATACGGTGATTTGGAACACTTCTCAGAATGAGGTGAATTTATCACAAGAACTAAACTAACTGACTCTCCTGGGTTAGTGGCCACAAAGGTATTCACTCTGTCTTAGTTGTGGTTTAGTTTATTGGAGACGGATACAGTACGTGCTAAAGAAGCAACCCTTAGTTGATGCCAAGTAAAGATGGATGTTTATGGGACGCTCAGTGAACCAATAGCAGCCTCTTCCATAGTGGAGAGAGTGAAAACACCTTGAGAACTCCTATTAATCTAAATCCAAATCAGGACTCTCCCTACACAATTTTACATACTTGCTACCTTACTAATGGCCATGTGGATCCTCGAAGGTAGCCCTGAAAATTAAAACTCTGACAAGTGAGAATTTTGAATCAGACTACTAGTTACCACAAAAGTGTGGCCTGTGGGTTAGAGGAGGCAAAACCAAGTGCCCATCCGATCTGCTATGTTACATTAGCCTATGTGTAGTTGGGGCGTGGAGCGGGATTTTGTTCCCCTCTGTTGATGTTCACACGGAGATTGGAGGTGGTAACATCTGGACCATGAACATCAAGGATCTGAGGATGTTCTGGTTGGATCCTCATCATATCCCAAGTTCGATTCATATTGCGCAGTGTACGTTAACTCGTGTCGTAGGGAAACAAGGGATTCTATTACTCTAGTGTATGGCTACAAGGAGGATGATCTGAAAAGAAATAAAAACCATAAAACAAAATAAAATCAAGAAAATTATCAATTAAACTATAGTAATAAGTTCCAAGTTAATCTAAAAGCTATATTCCTGGCAACGGCGCCAAAATTTGATACGCTCAAAAAACTTACTTCTCAAATAAGAAGTAAACGGTAGTGTCAAGTAAATAACCCAACTAGTGAGGTTGGGATCGTCCCACGAGAAAAATAGTCTAGAATTAACTCAACTTGTTCTTACATGTTTGGTCAATGACTTCCTTGGAAAGTAAAAACAATAAAAAGTGGTGGTTTCTTAGTTCTCTAAATGAGTGAAAATAAATATAGCAATTGTACGCGAACTTAACAGCTTTGAATGTGGATTTTAATCGATTAATCAAATTAACTAGGGTTGACGGTTCCCCACAGGTTCACAACTTGATAATCGAACTTATACAATTCTTTCCTAGTATCTTTGCCATGCAAAGTGATATAAGTATTGTATTTCGAAATCCTGGTCCGGCATATAGAAACCACCAACACACCTCCACTCCCAACCCTTGCGCCTAGGCTAAGTGTTTTGTATCGTAACCCTTAGATGTACCTCATATTCAAAAGCATCGTATTGTATATTTGACGAAGTTAGTACCTCGTACCCAATCAATACTAGACTGATTAGATCGTATACCCTAAATCTTATGTTGATAATTATTTACATATCTACTCCTGGGTACGGCAAGTAGCAATTAAGGCGAGTTTCTACGTTGGACATCCGTTTAAAAAGAATTTAAGCAAAAGAATGATTTAATACATGCAAGACACTATTCTAGATTGTTATTTTCGTTAGGTTTTATCTCATTATTGCCTATGGTTCCCACACCCGTTATGGGAGTTTTAGTTAAACATAAGTATAATCACAATATTCAAATGTATATATAAGCAATTTCAGGTACTTACTTCAATGAGAAAGAGGTTGTAAAATCCGAAACGTTTTCTTCCTTAATCACCAACAATAACTTGCAAAGAATCTCAATAATCAAGAATCTCACAAAAAAGTTCTAATGATAATTCAAAAGTCTAACCACTAATACTTAGAGTCTAATAATGATCCAGAGTCGAACATCAAAGAGGTTTTCGAAGTTTTATTGAAAATAAAACTAATTTAAACAAGGTACTCTATTTGCTGGAAATCTTGTCAAAAAGCGGACTGGCGTCGACGGCCGTAATGGACTCTGTAAACCCACACTTGGCAGACTTCCCCATCTTCCCAGCAGCTGCACTATGCTGCCACCTTACGGACCGTCACAAGCATGACGGAACCCGTCACAAGCTCCGAACGTAGGTGGTCTCTTCTGAATTTCTTCGCTCAAAACCTCTGCATACATCTTTTGAACAGAATGTCCTGCCAAATAAGGAAAAACTGTAATAAAAATTAGCACAAAAAGGCTTTTGGACACACTAAACTTAAGGAAAAAGTATTAATAATACCGTGAAACCACGGTATATCAGGTACCACGTCCCTGTCTTTGATCAGACATCAATTTCCCTGAACACTATGATATTTTCTTCCAGTAGATAAGTTCCTATGAGAGAATACAAATGGTCCTTGCTCAGGGCTTTGGTGAATATGTCAGGCACTTGATATTCCACTTTGAAAAACTTCATGATGACATTACCCCTCCATAACATTATTTGGACATCAAGTATGTTAAGCCATTTGAGCAGCTCATAAATGTACTTCTCTTAACACTCGAGTGTACCTTTTGAGGTTTTCCTGATCTACATCTCCAAGAAGATATTTAATTCGTCCATTATGTTCACTTCAAAACTCACTATTCATGAGTGCAATAATATCTTCACACAACACCTCAAAGTTTGTTTCAAAGATAAAATCATTAATATGTACTTAAATAATGAGTAATTCCTTTCCTTGCGATTTCAAAAAAGATGGTTTTGTCAATTTTACCTCTTTTTAAGCATTGCTTGAAGAGGAATTTGGACAACTTATTATCTTGTTGGGGAACCGAGTTTCATACTTTGATTCTTTCAAACTGAGCTTAATCATCTTCTTCATTCTTACCTTTCTAATTCACATTATCAGTTGAAATGCACCATATTTGTTCAACACTATCTAATGGACCGGGTCCCTTATCAGGTTCATCATCTACATTAGATTTCTTGAGATTGCTGGATTAATGAAAAGGATGTTCTTCCGCAAGCTTAATATTTTGACTGTCTATGTGAATATGAAACAACCCTTCCATCTCAGAATCTTATTTCTTTTGCAACTTCTCAACTCTTCAAACACATCAAAAATCACATGACCACCTTTTTATACTCAAAATAAGTCTTGTTGGAGGACGAGCATACCATAATTATTCTTTTATCAATGTTGAGATAAAACTTCTCAATATTATCCTTTTGGTCACAGAACATGTAGTATTCACCACTTCAGCCAAAAGTTCTTTGAAAGAATAAAAGTCTGCTCATTCCACCTGAAGGATGATTTTATCTACTTTTCTTTTACATCAATGTCACAACCTTTGTCATCTGCAAATTTCATTTTGTGCAGACTAGGGACTAGGTCCCTTGACACAGGTTTGTGCAGCTAAATAACACTCACATGAGCAAGTCTCTATTGTCATATCTTAGCATTATCACCTTGAACAATAAGGCAAGTGAGATTGTCACCACGAACAGTATTCAGATCATCAATATACATGTTCTCGCATCTTTTTTCTATCAAGATCATCACCGGAGAGAGCAAGTTTATGACAACATATTTTCTGATAATATTACAACTTCATTTCACTCATCACAGATCTATGAGACACTTAAAGATTATATTTCAATTATTGACAATAGTACAAAACTTCAAAAGAGTGTTCCACAAACTTTCAAGTCCTACATACACCAGGAATGTACCATTTCTTACCATTGGCAGATGAGACACCTCCACTTTGAAGTGCCTTGAGATAGAAAGTTTTGTAGTTTACTCAGTAGTGTATTTTGAGCATCCACTATTTATAAACCAACACTATCTTATGCTCCCTTCGCTCACTTGCATAGGAAATCACTTGTTAGCCTTGGGAACCCATTTGAGACGGAGTTCCAGTAAGTACATAACTAGGTGATAAGAAAATCTTTTATCCTTTGAGGCATACTGGTTTTCTTTAACTTAGGACCATAAGCAGGTTCAAGTCCATTCTTCCACCTATTCTGTTATTGGTAATAGTTTGACGAGCTTCCACCATAATTTTTCAACACAGGACAATCTCTCTTACGATCTCCATCTCGACCAAAATGTACACACAAAAAATCATCAACATCAGAAACATATTTGTTGTAAGGATTGTATGGGGGATTTATCTTTCTGCAGCCCAACCCTCTTTCGTTGTTGTTTTCTTAACCAAGTAGATTTATAAGGATCTTAGAGGAATCGGTCCATTTGAGGGATTTTTCAAGTTCCTCTTTTACACGGACCAGGTCACGCTCCAACGCGTGATTTCTGTCTAAAGTCAATTTCATCTTCATTTCAACTATATAAGATGCTTGCCTCATTTTTTCCTTTAATAACTATATTTTTTTACCCCTTTCATCTTTTCTTTCGGTTCTAGATTTTAAGCTTCTAGAACAATCATCTAATTTTCAATATAATATATTTGGGCAACTAACGCAATTTTTCCATCTCAAGTGATGTCTAGGTTATTGTTCACGGGATCTTTATCAGTTGTCATCTCACTTATAAAATCAAGTAATACAACATCTAGTTTTCTCAATTTACTAGTAGAAAAAATATTCAAGTTTTGCTTGAAATTTGATAGAGTTACGTTTTCATCAGCATCTTCTTCATCTGACTTTGCCATGAAAGCATTATCTATGTGGTCAAAATCATTTAAATCACTAGAGGAATTTTCCTATGCTGCTAGATCCTTCTTAACCGCCTGGAAAAATATTTTTCTTCTGCTTATCTTGGGACAAACATGGTCCCCCTATTTGTCTTTTACTTCTTTGTAGTCAACTTATTGCACAAGGCAATCTCTCATGGAGTGAACTGGTCAATGAGGCTTGTAACTTATGTCACTAGAGCTTGTAGCACTGTCATGAGTGTTTTATCAAAAAATATTTGTTTTCAAAGAATTTTTAACTTTTTAGAGTCGCCACTTATTTTTTGAGAAAAATCAAGAAAAACTAGTGTTTCCATAAGACTTTAACATATAAAATCATTTTCAAAACATTTAGAGGCGTTCGGTAATTCCTATTAACGTCTTAGGAAGATTTTGGAAGCACCTAGAACGTTCCGCTTATACGATTTTCTGACAACTAACTTAATTTGGCTAAAATCTGATTGTGATGAAAATATTTCTTAGAGTTATTTGAAAATGAACGCAAAAATCATTTAAGATTGTTTTGAAATTGAAAAATTATTCATCTGAGTGAATTTTAATTTGCAAAATCTTTTAAGTCGTTTACTTGATTTGATCGAGTCGTTAAAACCAAAATGGTTTTTTGCAGGGAGTCGAATTTTCCTAACTTTTAAACTAACGACAAGTAAAACATACAAGTAAATAAAAGCAAGTAAAGAAAGAGAAGGAAAGAGATTTGGATCCAAATCCGGCTTCTGTTTGCGGGGCCCACCTGTTTTGGGTTTTTTGACCCATTTTTCTTTGTACTTGTCCTAACTAAACAAAATAATAATAATAATGCAAAAATGATGAGGGCTTACGCCCAAAAACACAAAATACAAGACTTAGTAAAAAATTAGCTTGAGCTTTTAGCTCAAGTCTTCAACTCCTTGGATTTTTGGATCTTTCTGACTTTGGGATCTGTTCATTGGTTTGGCGGCTGCTTAGACTCGATGACAATGATTTTGAGCTTTTATGGCTCTTCCGAAATGCTAGAAGAATGATTGGAGTCCATGAAGTACTCGAATAATTTTACATGCAAAGAACATAAACAAAAGAAGATTAGCTATATAGAGTAGTCGCAAATCTAGCCATAACTCTAACTGGTAGCTAAACTTATAAAAAGATTGATTAACTTGGAAAGAGACATTCTTGCCCATTTTACCGGAAGTAAACATGTCACATATCCATTTTTTAATTTTATTTTTTTTTAGGATCAATAACAACCAGATGGGCATAATGGAGATCACGCTTCCACATGAATGTTTGAATCTGATCAAAATTAAATGCGTGCTCAAACTTAAACAACAAACAATAAGAGAAGCGTTAAAGAAACATAACACAAATTCCCGACCTTGAATAGAAATCGAACAGCTTTTACAAGGCTTAAACTCAAGTTTCAATACTCATTCCCATAAGTAACAAATTGAACATATATATAAGTCAAATTCGGCAATAGACCAGTCACGATATAAATTCATCACCTAAATAATATTCTCATGTTCAAAACTAAAGCAAAGGCACCAGATTTCAGCATATATGACAATAAGCATCTTAATGATCCTTAAGTGATAGCAAACTGAAAAAGAAGAAGCCAAAGTAGGCAACCAAATCACTAAAGAACACAAATATAGCACATCATATTGTCAAAATAACCAACAAGTAATGTACTTCAGGTAGACAAAGAAGTAAAAATAATATATAAAAGTTAGCATTTAAATGAAGTAAAATGCAATGAATAATCAATCACTCAATGTGTTACTTTAAAAAATATAAATCATACCATAAAGTAATAGGGTTCACCATAAAAAATAATGCAAAGTAAAATACTCAAAGGCGTGGAGTGGAAAATTAGCAACAATTTTATCCAATCTACGTGGTATAAGCAATCAACTTAGTATCAAAATAATAATCAAATGTCATGGCAATCTAGATACAAAACATCATAGTGACAACCTTACAATATTGGAAACGACATATCGAAATAGAAAAGATAAGAGATTATTGTAAAGGAGAAAAAGTTACCTTTTTTAGGGAGCAATAATCCTTTACCACCAAAACGCGCCCTGACTCTGAACAGCCAAACAAAGACCTGGGTAGAAAATGTAGTTCCCCCACGCTAAAATATGGCAATCTCCACTTTTATGGGTAAATTTAATATATGTTTAGAGTATTTTCTGTTTGAACCTTAGGATATCTTTGTGCTAGGTAACAATCAGGAAAAAAAGAAAAGAGGAAAAAGATCGCCGCCCCCCTTAAAAAGTGAGTTAACGAGAATATATATATGATTGGAAATTAGGGCTTCAATTTGTTGCGGAAGAGTGGAAAGAGTAAATCTGACTCTCTATACCCCATTCCGCAGGTTAAATCGTCCCTCCAGGACTAAAAAAAGTCTCCCTCTTCAAAGTTTCCTGGCTGGGAGTAAATGGGTCAGAGAGTGAAGCGAACGACTGAGATACACTCGGTTGTTCTTGCACCTGATGTGGCGTCCATCCACGCGAACCAAGGACGAGCATTGACACTGATGCGAGGACAAATTTGCAGGGGGCTGCCATAGTCGAACAACTGTGAGAAACAGAAAAAGAAAAAAGAGACGCTTCACGCGCTTGGGTAGAGTTGTCGTTGGATTCGCGATTCATCAGAGTCGGGTCTCGCTCTCATCCCGGTCATGCGCGACTGAATTTCTAGTTTCGCATTTGGATCTTTCGCAGCAAGGAAGATGAGTGAAACGAGGGGGTCGGGTCGCTTGGGGTATTGCTGGTGAGGTTAAACTCTTGTGGGTTTTCTATATCAAAGAATAAAGAGGACGTGGGCCGGGTCAATTGGGAAAGATGGGCTAATTGGAACAAAAAAGGCCTGAGATTCTGTGGAATTGGTTATAGAAGTGGGTCTGGTAATATGAATTTTGAATGAGGTTTGGTAGGGAATTTTCATATATGGGCAAAACTTATTAAGATTAAAAACTTATAATGGGTATAGTTGACCTAATACATAATATGGGTATATTAAGGTTATTAAAGGTGTCTTTTAATTTTGTATATAATTTTTTTTATTTATTATTTATACAATTCTATTTTAAAAAATTGTTTGGACTGAAGCATTCATTGGTACAATAAATCAAGATAATGCCACAACCCTTAGGGAAACGTCCCTATTTTAGCCATACGTTCAAATTCAAAAAAACATTCATCAGCATTTAAACAAAAAAATAATAATTTTTTTTTTTTGCTCTTGAACTACTATATATACAAAAAAAATCAAAAAAAAAGTCTTCACAGATTATTTTCCTGTTTATATATTGAAACTTAATCTTTTTGGTATATAGTATATACCAGCACGTATTCAATGTCCTTTATTGTTATGGCACATCCAATAGATTGCAATAAATATACATATAAATCTTATGAATAAATAATACATGTACAAAAATGCATTTTACGATTTGTATACAAGAGATATATATTCAGGTTTTTGACTTGTATAATAGTATTACTAACACTTTATTCATGTTTTTTATTAATTGTATATGCATATTCAATATCATATATGCGATAAATTTTATATATACCTACTACAATATAACGAAATTTAACACATATGATTTTTTCCCTCTATAGACAATCCCTACGCCAGCTATAAAACAGACATGTACTATCATGTTTTGTAAATGTCTTTAAACTTAATATATACTAATTCAAAATTTTGGTATATAACTAAATATAATTACCAATTCTAATCATCTATTCAATTGTTCGCATCTGTATAACTAAGTCCAATTACTATGTTGTATATATATACAAGAAACAAAATACATAAACATGCAATATCTAATCCAATTACTCACAACGGCTATACTATATACAAACTTAATTTAATGGTTTTGTATATTGACAACTACATTAACAAAAAATTGATCTAAGTTTGTGTTGTTAAAACACTACCCTCATGATTTATGAAGTTCTCATATCCGACTCACCCCTCATTTTCCTCTGATTCAAATAGTAACAGCAAACAAGCTTTCCTTCCTCTTTCTTGTCCTTGTAACAATTTTACTGTGCCTCTCTTTGGACAAAAATTCCCAATTCAAATCTGATATTGTAGTATTAAATGTAGGAGAAGACGTAGAATGAGGAAAGGAGAGAGCACAATTACTTGTGCCTCGGCGAGAGAAAATTGATTTGTGATAATATTACTCTACAAACTTAGAACAATAAGTTTTTTTATTACATTGGTTACATAATAGTTGGGGGCCCACAGTAATTATAGCAAAATAAAATACTATAATTATATCATGTAAATAAATGTAAACTATACCCCTAAATATATAATTAGGTTATGATGTTTGCCATGTTCAATAAATTTGTTCCTTTTCCCTTCCCTCATTTTCTCTTTTGTTCTTGTTTCCCCTTTTTTTGGTATTTTGTAAAAGGTGGGTTTTTGGAAATTAAAGGTTGGGCTGGGCGGAAAAAAGTGGGTGCGGGAAAAATCACAAGTGAGGCAGGCCAAATTTGATCTTTGTTAATAGTATATCAACACTTTAATAATAGTAAAGGTAAATAGGTATATAAAGTAACTCAATATTAGTGTCATATTATCAAGTTTATGGCAGAGACAAGATTTTGATTTTCCATTCAATAACTATAATATATCAACTTATCGCATTTTTCTCTTAAATTAAAATAGATTAAATATTTATTCAGTTAATCAGGAAGAAAAAATCTAAAAATTAGTAATAAACTTGGATAACTACCACCGTGATGTAGTTACTGTTTTAACTGATAACAATGCACTTTTTTAAGGGAATTTAATAATTAATTAAAGATATGAACCTTAATTAGAAATTTCATTGGTTAATAATGGAATTTTTTTTGATTTTTTATCCGAAAAAATTCTATTCTGTTATCTTTCTTTCATAAACCGTGTTTAAATTTTTTTTTCAGAATTTGACTGTATTCATAAACATCAAAATTGAAGGTTGGAAAAAGTTTAGATTTGATGGATGGAGAAATTTGTGTCAATTTACTTAAAATGGTGTCAAATGAATTCCTCAGGTTAGTTTTTTTTTATATTTTATATGTTGTTCATTTGTTTTCCCTTGTTATATGCATATGTTAAAAGATATTTATTTTTTTTTGAAACATTAATTTAGTGTTTCTACTAATAAAATTTCGTAGTGGTTAATATATTTTTCCATGTGTAAATTAAACGAAGAGTGATGGGGGAAATGTGTTACGGGTTAAAATTAATATTTTAAATTTTTTGATAATTTAGCAAAGTTTTTTGTTTTTGAACATTAGAACATTATTGAAATTTTATAATATTAACAATGTATCATTTTGTCTTTTTAATGTATATATAGAAGTTGAACATATATACGAAAAATCAATTGAGTATGAATTGAATTCGTATATTATTTTTTATATTAATTGGATAATGACTATGAAAGTGTATTTAGATTGTATGTAGTACCTGTTAGTTGTTTATTATTCAGTATGTATAAAAATTGTTTTTTTTAAATTTTAATATTGATTTAAATTTTTTTGTTATTGTATATACAAGTGTTTTGTTATAATTCTGGGTCATTGTGTCTATTAATTTTGTAGTAAACAATGTAATAAATGTGTATTGAAATTATAATATGTGTATACATAGTGTGTAATTGTGTATTAAAATAGTATAAAGTGTGTATTATTTTCTGTACAACTGTATAAAATTTGTGGTAACATTGTATGATTTTGTGTATTATTTTGTATAAATGGTATTATTGTGTATAACAAATACTAGTTGTTTGGTAAATTACAATAGTGTATAAACAGTGGTATTAATTGAGTATTAATTGTGTATGAAATTGTATTTTTTGTTCATTATGTATGATTGTGTGCAAAACAGTTACTTGGATATAAACGCGAATACGGCATAAGACTTGTTTATATTGGTTATAGAAAATGTTCGAGCTTACTCGAATTTTAAGCGGCACATGGACCGATGACTTCAAACATCGCGGAGTCCATTGATAAGCTTAACAGATTACACGGAGTACCGGTGATTTCACTTCTTGAGTTTATTAGGGTGACAATTCAGAGGTTGATTCACAATCATAATGAGATGCTGATAAGACTACAATCTAATCTTACAAAAAAAGATTTTTTGTGTAATGTTGATCTACAGAAAAGTATGTAATTACGTTGTCGTGCAATATGAGGGATTTTTTCACACTGTTTTGTATTTTTAATTCCTAAGAATCTTCAGTATGTAATAAAATATTTTTTTAAAAACAGGTGATACCTCAACTGTTGATCTGCATGCTGTATCGAAGGAGCAAAGAATACATATAAAATTGAACACAGCAAGTGAATGTATAGTTGCGGAAGATTTCAACATTATGAATAGCCATGTGGTCTGCAATTGCGTTCATCCGTACAGGAAGTTACTTGAAGCAGATTTTTGTTCGGGCTTTTTATAGCCTCAGAATTCAAAGAATGCTTATGTCTTCCTGTCGAGGCCTATCCGCCCGTGCGAGAGTACATGTGATATCCAATATATTCAGATCCTAATTGAATGCTGCCAGGCGTTTCCAAAAAGATCATTGTCATGAAGACCCAACTTGAACGTGGAAGGGATTCCGCAGATGTGAATTCAAGAATACAAAACACATGCAGTAGATGGCCTCAGGTTGGACACAATAGGAAGACTTGTTCAAATATCCTGTAACAAAAACAATGATGTCGTAATGTTTAAATCTCTGTTATTGAGGCATTACATGTTATAAATGTTTTTTATTTGAATAAATATTACTATTCATACATGTTCATACAGTATTCATACAGTTTTCATTTTCATACATTTATTATATCAGGTAATGTACATCAATTTGTTTTGTGTTTGTATTGAAAAATATATTTTATATATTTGTTATAATCATATATTTTTCATATATCATTGACTATGTACTTATTATCAAATTTGAATATGACATTCATAATTCATGAGTAATTGTCATACATGATGCATACATTTCATATAGTGACAGTGAGACACATTTATAATACTCAGTAATAATTTATATAAAACCATCAGTAGTCAAATTTAAATAAAAACAGAAACAAATTGTATTTAGATTAGCTTTATGAATAATATATGTAAGATTGTGATACACATTTATTAATGTACTAATTGTATATTAATTCATACATTTTTCATACAGTATTCATACCCGGCAAAATAAATTCATACTATGTCCTATATCATCAACTTTTAATATGACATTCATAATCTTATAATGTCGTAAAGATGGTATAACAACATTTATGATGTATAATTGATGATATATTCATACATTTTCAATACAGTAGTCATACAGGCAATATATGTAATATAGAAGTGAGACACCTTTAGTCATAATCATATAATTTATCTGAAGACCATCAAAGTATCATATAAAAAAACGGGAAATACATACATTGTTTCATAAGTTCAAAAAAAAAGTCCTTCATAAAATTATCTATGTGCCATGAAGATTTCTACTTCCTGATACGGAATTATTGGAGTAGGATAATTGGTGGTGTCCATAACTTGTTTCTTTATGAGTTTCGAGTCCACCCTCTTGCTAGCACTGTTCCTGTTACTTACTTTCACTTTCACTGTTGCTCCTTCTCATTCTTATGATTTCATAAGCCAAAGTAATGTTGCATATCCTTTTGACGATGATATGTTGAATCAATATCAATATGTGACATATCAAAAACTCCATTGCTCATGTATTCGGCAAATAGGATGTGATAAACCACAATCACTGTAACAAATTGAAAAAAAAAATTGTTAATTACTATTAGCAATTTGATTTAAAATGAATCAAAAATAATGTAAGAAAATATACATCTTGAAACTTTCTTCTTGTTGAGGAACATGGTGTAACATTATTGATACTTAGTAGGTTCATAGTGATACGTCTGTGATAGATCAGGGATATTATTCGGTACGACAATCAAGTTCTTTTGCCATAAAAACCTTGTGCTCGTCAAAAAAAGAAATAAAGGATCATGGTTGTCAAGCTTACTCAACGCTTCTTTGACTTTCCTTGAATGAACAATCCTCCCATCATCGAATCATTACTATAGACCTCTCCTTTTGATTCGGAATACAACAAGAAACCAGTGGAATTTGTCATTGATGTTGACTGGGATGATTCTTCATCAACCCTAGTCCCACGGACTGTTAGCAACAGCTTATATCCTCTACTGCATGTCCACCATGATGGTCCTGTTATATGCATCCATGTCACATTGTGATGTCCTCCACTGTTCTTCTCATTTTCAACCCATGCGCATACACTCAACAATCACATTACTGTAAGAGTGACATTTTGGGAGTATTATGCCTTCTTTTCGGAGATAATACATTATTGTATTAATATGCTGTTTTAACAAAAACAACCCCCTATCTCATTCATTTTACTGTGTTCACACATATTTCATACCGAAAATAAACATACAAAAAACTGTTAATACATTAAGACAGATGTTGTTTGTGTCTTTTTCTCCTAACTAAAATGTAAAAATTAATACATTAATTCATACACATATTCTACACATGTAATACAAAACTAATTCATATACATAGTATAAAAAACAAAATCAAATATAAAGTATAACTAATTATGAATTATTCCTATTAACAGTAACCCAAAAACTTGCAAAAACAAATCATACACATTTGAATATATACAGTGAAATCAGACCGTGAATCTACAAAATTCATACCGTGAATCATACCAAATCATACAGTGAATCATACACAAATTCCTCCATTCATCATACACAATTCATACCCATTTTATATATACAATGAATCAATCGTGAATCATACAAAATTCATACAGTAATCAATACAAATTCATACAGTGATCAACACAATTCATCATTCTCATATAAACATTTAACCTGAATAATTTTCCTTATTATAAATATAATTAAAAAATATATATAATAATAAAGTTGTACCCAAAAACTTGATAAAAAAATTCTACACATGTTTATATAGTACAGTGAAGCATACAGTGAACATACCAAATTCATATAGTGAATCATACAACACAATTTATAGATTTATCATACACATTCATACGGTGAATCATACATAAAAAAATATTTATTTAAACAGAAATTCATATATGGAATCATAAACAATTATTACATTATTTATTTTACACAAAATTGTATTTCACTATCTTTATAATAAACCAAATAACCAGAAAAAAAATAACCGAATATAAAAAAATATTAAAAAAATAACTTTTACTAACCTATGAACTTTTTTTGGGTTTATCATTTCTTCTTCTTCTGCTCTTAGGTTTTTTTGATTTTGATTTTAATCAACTCTTCACAAAATCATATTCAGACTCATTTGATTCTTGATTTTTCTTGCCTTTCCTTTTCTTTCCTTTTCTTTCTCTTTCTTTAGTCGTTTTCTCGATTCATCTTCTCTTTCTTTTCTTTCCCTTGTTCTCTTCTTCTCTCATTTCCTTTGATGTTTGTTGTGGATAAAATTTTGAAATATGGAGGCATAAAATCGTCTGAACTTTGCTTCTTCCATTCAATCTTCTACTTTTCTGGGGTTTTCGTTGCTTCTTTTAGACATTGTACGGTTTGTTATTGCAAGATTTAAGATTTGGTGCTAAAAATTAAGATTTGAATGGAACTATATGAGAATTCCTTGAAGAAATTTGTTAAGAGATTGGAATTTTGCGAGAGGCATTAGGCGTGCTAAGGATGGTGAAATCGTGTGAAAATTTGAAAGGTTTTGAGAGGCGTGCGATTGTTAATGATTTTGAAAATAAATGGGAAGAACAAAAATTTTGGTATATAGAATTATTATTTTTTAGATATTGTTTACAGTTTCTACCCTTTTTAAATTTTGATAAAAACCCTATAATTTTGTAGTTACTTAAAAAAGGTAACTAATAATATTTAATTTAAATACTTTAATAAGAGTTTTGTTTTAAAAAGGTAACTTAAAATAAAAAGTGTAATTAAGACATTGGTTTTAAATATGGTACTTGAATTATTAAAATAAGTTAATTAATTTTAAAAATTAATGATAATATATAATATTCTTAATCTGCTAATAACTTGATACTAATATGCTATAAGTAGTTTAAATATTGAAGTGTGTTTATACTTGATATTTAACATCTTAAATGTGTGTGTGGTGTTATTTATATAGTAAAAATTAGGCAAATGACATACTGTAAATGATAAATTACATTCTAATCCCTATAATATCAATATTTACGCAAAAATCCCTATGTTGTAAGAATTCCCGGATACTTTATCAAAACGAAATGATACTTTAAATTACATGAATAGAAGTTGACTGATTTTTTATATTAGTAATCAGCATTATGCATTTTTTAGACAATTTAAACATTAATATTATTATATGCTGCTCAATATTGATAACTTTTTAATATATTTTACAATTTGATAAATTTTAATTGTTTTTGCAGAATATGAATTACGTAATTAAACATATTCCCTAATGCATTAAATTTTTAAAATATAACGTAAAACAGTCTCCCAAAATACATAACGTTTCAGATGATATGACAATGTGAAATAATCATAAAAACTTACCCCGCCAATTATGTGTTTGCTAAGAATTCTTCCTTACTAATCATGGTTAATAATATTACACGCTCACTGAATTATAAAATTTGCATAGTTGGGTGTAAACACTTGAATATTAAATTTAAATATAGTCTTTGATACATTAAAATTTTCATGTCCACACATAAAAGATCCGCAAAGTCACCATTAAATTAGAGACTTAAATGTTATATACTTATCAATCATTCCTATAAATTGATTCTTAATAACGATGTATGACAACATGATACACATAACTATTTAATTTGATACTTAATATATACGAAATATAAGTAAAATAAAACAGAATCATTGATCATGAGCACCAAAAAAATGATACTAATAAAATTAATTGAACATACTAACAATGCAGCTCAAAAATCACGATGATAGATGACAAATATACTATAATACAATTCATCTTATACTAAAATATAAATAAACAGGTTACATGATACTTATAAAATACTAAGTGCACTATATTATTAAATAAATATTAATTTAAAATATATTTCTTTGATACAGTAAATTTCATGTCCAACACAAGAAAAGATACTCAAATTAACAATTTTAAAGAGAGATTAAATTTTATACACATATACTGTTAGTGATACCTAATATATACGAAATATATTAAAAAGAAAACAAAGATCATTCTATCACGTGATACTTAAAAATATTATTTGAATCTATATATAAAACGAAAATTAGGGGGAAAAATTAGAGAAGTTTTTTTGGGGGTGAGCGGAAATCTTGGTAAGGTAATTTTTGGGAAGGTGATTTTTTGGGGGAAATGAGTCATGGCATTGGAAGGTAATTTCTTTTTTACCTTGGTAAGGTAAATATTGCCTTTTTTAACATTATTTTAAGGTCGTAAAATTAATTGTATCATTTGGATTAAAAAAAAGGAGTTTTTTTGTAATTTATACATCAGTGGAATTAATGAAATTAAATAAATTAAAGTAGTGTATTTTAGTAATTTTTCCTTAAAAAATTAAATTGTAATTGGACAATTTGATTAAAATTTAAAAATAAGACGAATTAATATGACTAATTGAAAGGCTTCTCAAGGTTAACAAAATAAAATAATTAATTTGGTTATGAAATAATTAATTAAAATGAACTATCTTATAGCTGAATAGCTAACCAAATATTTATATAAAATAATATATATATTCTTATTTATTCTTATTTTATCTTTTTTTTATATTTTTTATTTTGAAGAAATGATAAAAATACGATAATTATGAATATTAATTAAAACAAATACATTAGCTAAATTATAAAAGTGTTAAAACTTTATGTAAAATAACTTGCAAGCTAGATTATTATTATTATATTTTTTTATTTTATTTTTAAATCTATGAAATCAATTGTTTTAAATTGTTTAAACCAAGAAGCTCGCTATTTAATTCTTATTGGGGAGGTGAAAATTTGGGTATCAACAATTGTCCTTCATTTTACTTGGGATTGATGCAAGAAATCTGAGGAAGATGAAATTGACCAAGCAAATTTTGACCGACCTCATCTTCATCTTTTAGGAAAGGGATTTTGGTACGGACTCTAAGAATTATGGCCGAACCCTGGAAGCGGGTTTCCTACATATCTCATGATATATGAAAATTCAGGCCACTTGTAGTTCGATGCGCTTGATTTAACGCACAACTTTAAAAGAATTCAAAAGTCACTCCTCGACCGAATTATGAAGGTACAAGAATGCTCGGGAATAGGATTTAAGAATGAATGTTGGAATATAGCCGAATTTTCAACATTGAACTCGCCTACGTATCCTTAAATCTCAGGAATCAGGCTGTTTGTAGTTTGACTCCATCGATGGAGGAGAAGTCTATTATGCTAGATAACCTTTGAATCTGGAAGAATGACAAATAGGTTGAGTATGAAAAAGAGACTTTTAATCTCTTAGCAATGAATATGGTGCACTTCACACCCATAATTAAGAACTGACACAGACATAATTTTCAAGGCTCTCGGTGCATTGTCACTTAGATTGGAAGTTTGCTTCCGGTAGATCAAAATTTCTGGATGCAAGACCGAAACTGACAAAACTTAGAGAAAAACCTGCATGCCTTATGATAGGAGTGTGGTTTGATTGTGGTGGAAGTCTCTCCTCTGCTCGCGTCCTAAGAGTTTGACATTTCTCTTTGGACTGTGCCCCAGTTCGTTGCTAAGAAAAAGTTCCACGTTGTGCTGCATCCTTTTTGATGTCGTCCGCACCTGTGGTATGTTTTGGAGAATTCATCCTTTCTGATGCTCCCGAAAAAGACTGAGATAAAACTTGTCAGCTATGACAGTGCATGATTTCTTGTGGGATATGAATATCTTCCCTCTATGCGTGATTTCTTGTGGGGTATGAATAACTTCTCGCGATGTATAAATTTTTGTGAGGCATGAATATCTTCTCACGATGCATAACTTTCTGTGAAGTATGAAATTTTCTCGTGATGCATAAATTTCTGCGAGGTATGAAATCTTTTCGCAATGCATAAATTTCAACGAGGCATGAAATCTTCTCGCGATGCATAAATTTCTTTGAGGTATAAATCTTCTCGCGATGCATAAATTTCAACGAGGCATGAAATCTTCTCGCGATGCATAAATTTCTGCGAGGTATAAATCTTCTCGCGATGCATAAATTTCTGCGAGGCATGAATATCTTCTCACGATGCATAATTTCTGCGAGGTATAAAATCTTCTCACGATGCATAAATTTCTGTGAGGTATGAAATCTTCTCGCAATGCATAAATTTCTGCGATGCATGAAAACTTTCCGCGATGCATAGCTCTCAGCGAGGCATAAATATCTTATTGCGATGCATGAATATTGACTTGCGATGCATGGTCTTCTGCGATGCATGAATATTGATTCGCGATGCATGATCTTTCGCGTTGCATGAATATTGAATCGCGGTACATGATCTTTCGCGATGCATGAATATTGACTCGCAATGCATGATCTTCCACTCTGCATGAATATTGACTCGCGATGCATGATCTTCCGCGATGCATGAATATTGACTCGCAATGCATGATCTTCCGTGATGCATGAATATTGACTCGCAGCGCATGAATCTTCCGCGATGCATGAATCTTCCGCGATGCATGAATATTGACTCGCAATGCATGAATCTTCCGCGATGCATGGATATTCACTCGCGACGGATTATCTTTCGCGATGCATGAATATTGTCTCGCAATGCATGAATATTAACTCTTGATGTCATCCTTACCAAATGAATATAGTGCTTCAATCGAGCAACGTAGTGATCTTCTAGGTGCTTTCTGGATAATCATATCGTCCCAAATGATGATATCGGTAAAACGACTTCCAAATAGTATATCATCTTGATCCGAACCATAAATACTACCACTGCCGGGTAATTCTAATATCATTCCGACATTATGATGCCAATGATGTCCTTTACGATATGTAACTCTCTTGAGATTTTCGCTCAATCCACCTCGAATCTAGCTGGAACGTTCTTGATAAATTTCATTGTTGGAATTGATTGAAGTAAACAATTTTAGTTCCCAGTCTCCGACATAAGCGATTAAAATGAATTCCTGCTTCTAGGAAAACTATTGAATTTTTTGAGTGTTTTTCTCCTCCTTTGATTGTCTTCTCATATTTTATCCCTCGTAAAAATTTGCTGATTTTAAGAGGCAAGACGTATAAACTTGTGTCCATAGAAAAATTGTTAGTTTTAAAAATGAACTAATGTGTTTCGATTTCTTCAGTTGTCTACTCCTTGTCCTGCTATTTCTGATTGATCTTCCTAATCTCCCAACTCTTGATAGATAAGACAAAATATTTTATGTCAAAACAAATGAAACATAAAAGAAATCTTTAAGAAGATAAATTTTCGAGAAATAATATCTAAAAAAGGTCACTGTCAAATCATGTCATATCGTGCTTAACAGACTTCTTTGAGTCTGATGCTCGGAGGTTTATCTGATTATTCGCTGGGGAGTTTTCAAAGTCACTCCGAACTTGTAGATAAATCCATGCTGAAATTTTGAGGCCATCCACAAAATTTCTGTCCCAGTTAATTGTCCTGCTTATCTTTCCACTGTAACTGAGTAGATTGCAGAACTTTTTGAGATATTCTCAAAATTCTGTCCCAGTTGCTATCCAAAACCTCGTCATCTTGACTTGCTGAGGAGAATCTCTCTCGAAATTTTTGAGTCCCTCTAAAAATTGTGTCCCATTTTCCTACTGTAACGAGGAATAGAATTCTTACTGGAGATATGACCGAACCCTTTTTGGCGCCTACGTATCCCGTTGAGGCATAAATCAGGTCAAACGTAGTTCCTCTCCTCAAAGGTTGAAAAATTACAAAAAAAACGACCGAGGCCGACATAGGCTGCCTACGTATCTCATTCTTGAGAATTCAGGTCGAACGTACTTCAAATACAAGGAAATATTAAAAGAGGTAAATGGGGTGATCGAAGCAGACATAGGCCGCCTACGTATCTCATTCTTGAGAATTCAGGTCAGACGTAGTTAATTACAAAGAGATAAAAATTTAAGCAAAACAAATGCAAGCAAACAGAATGATTAACAGTAAATAACAGAAATGCAAACCGAAGCTTCATACGTAGTATCTCTTCACAACATCTGAGTTGATAGGTTTTGGCCATGCAGTGCCATCTATCTATGACAGGACCAAATCACTTTCGGATAATACTTTACTAACTATGTAAGGCCCTTGCCAGTTTGGTGCGAATTTTTCCTTTATACTCATCTTGATGAGGAAAAATGTGCTTAAGTACTAATTGACCAATTTCAAAAGTTGTAGCCCTTACTCTCTTGTGGAAAGCGCAAATCATTCTCTATCGATATAACTAATCGTGAAAAACGGCAACCATTCTTTTCTCATCAATCAAAGTTAGTTGATCAATATGCTTACTGACCCATTCAGCATTACTTAACTCGACTTCTTGGATGATTCTCAAAGACGGTATTTCGACTTTAGCAGGTATGACTGCTTCTGTCCCATACACTAGCAAGTACGGAGTAGCTCCACTCGATGTTCGGACGGTCATTCGATAACCCAATAAAGCATATGGAAACATCTCATGCCGACCTCGGTGATTGTAAATCACTTCCTCATATCTTCTGATATTCTTTCCGCCGGCCTCCCAAGCTCCATTCATTTGAGGTCGATAAGCAGTTGAGTTTCGGTGAGTAATCTGGAATTGCTCACATATATCGCTGATCAAGTGACTACTAAGATTCGCAACCTTATCAGAATAGGATCTGTTACTGCCAAACTTGCATATCAGATTTGTTGCGAACAAACTCAGCCACAACTTTCTTGGTTCCTGACTTTACGAAACTGCTTCCCACCACTTGGTGAGTCCTCCATGGCAACCAATCAATCTGTGTTCCATTAGAAGAGGATGTCTCTGATCGGACCTCTTTACATCGCATGCCCCAAGCACCAATGGCCAGTTGAACTCATATGCATTAAGTCATGAGGCGGAACTCGTATCAAATCGCTGTGCACGTTGAGATTATGATATTTTTGCACAAACTTGCAACAATCATTCTCCATAGTCATCCAGAAATTATCCGCCATAGGATCTTTCTTGCCCAAGTGAACCAATTCATAGGCCTGCACAACTCCAGCATGTACTATGTTCAATAAGCTTTCGCATTTTCAACAGCAATCAAGCATCTTATACGACCCAAACTGGAGTCCTCTCTTAACTTTCCACTTAGAAAAAGAATGGAGAACATACAACATATCGACTTCTTTTGGTTTGGACTAGTCATCTTCAGGACAAGGTTCAAGACTCAAATATACTTCTTTATATCAAAATCCAAGGCAAACCATCTGGTTCTTCTTCAACATTGAACAATGAATGGATGTTTTTCACTCTATCTCCATAAGATCAATATAATTTGTGTCCGATTTTTAATCATCAATCGCTGGTGGCAAGAGCATCTATGTCTGAACTCAATTTTACGAAATCTTTTGCACAACTTCTGCACATACTGTAAGTAAGGTATAATCTTGGGGTTCTTAACAACCCATTCTCCTTGAACTTGATGAATCAAAAGTTCTGAATCTCCAATAACCAAAAACTCGTAGATATTCATGTCGATGGCCATTTTCAAACCAAGAATACAAGCTTCATATTCAGTTATGTTGTTCGTGCAATTGAATCAAAGCTTAGCTTCCATTGGATAGTGCTGACCAGATTCTGACACTAAGACTTCTCCAATACCTTTACCTTGATGATTTGCCTCCCCATCAAAGAATAATCTCCAACCTGGATACACTTCAGAAATATCCTTCCCCAAAAATGACACTTCTTCATCGTGAAAATAAGTCTTAAGCGGTTCATACTCTTCATCAACAGGATTTTCTGCAAGATGATCAGCCAAGGCATGTGCCTTTATTTCCTTCTGAATCACATACACGATATCAAACTCACTCAACAACATTTTCCATTTAGCTAAATTTCTGGTCGGCATCGCCTTCTGAAAGATATACTTTTGTGGATCCATTCTGGAGATGAGGTAGGTAGTATAAGAAGACAAATAATGTCTCAAAATTCTGGGCAAGCCAAGTCAAAGCACAACACGTTCTCTCCAACATAGTGTAACGAGACTCATATGAGTAACTTCTTGGCTTATATACCCAAAAATGCTCGGCTCTTCCCTTTTTGTCATGCTGCCCAAGCACGATCCAAATGCTTCTATCTGAGACGGCAAATTAGGTAACAGAGGGATCCCTTCTTCTCGCGGAGAACGCAATATCGGTGGATTGGACAATAGTTCTATAGTCATCAAAGCAGGGCTTCACTCTTCAGTCCACTTTGTCGGGGCGTCTTTCTTCAACAGATTTTACGTAGGCTCACAATTATCCAACGTTGAGTGAGATATGAATACGACTGATGTAGTTTAACCTCCCAAGAAACTCATCACCCCTTCTTAGTCTTTGGCGGAGGTACTTTGAATTGCTTAATCTTGGAAGGATCGCGCTCGATATCCCGTCTACTTACTATAATACCAACAATTTGCCGGCTGGTACTGGCCAAAGCACATGCAGCGGATTCAAATTCAAGTTATCGACGCAGACGATCAAAGAACTTCTTTCAAATGTGTCAACTGGTCCGAACTCTGCGGGACTTGATTATTACGTCATCCACATACACCTCAATCTCCTTATGAATCATGTCATGAAATATGGTCGTCATAGCCCTCATATAGGTAGCACCAGCATTCTTGAGGCCAAATGGAATCACTCTGTAATGATATACATCCCAAGGTGTAATAAAAGCCGTCTTTTTAGCATCTTCCCCATCCATCAAAATCTGGTGGTAACCTGCGTAACAATCCACAAATGACTGCATTTCATGCTTAGCACAATTATCAAGCAAAATATGAATATTCAGCAACGGAAAATTATCCTTCGGTCTAGCTTTGATGAGGTCTCTGTAGTCAATACAAATCCTGATTTTCCCGTCTTTTTTGGCGACTGGAACAACATTGGCCAACCAAGTTGGATATTGTGTCACTTCCACCAATCGAGACTCTATCTACTTGGTGATCTCTTCTCTTATCTTTAAACTCAGTTCAGGCTTGAACTTTCGAGCCTTTTGCTTCACCGGATCAAACCCCGATTAGTCGACAGTTTATGAGATACAACATCGGTACTCAGCCCTTGCATGTCACCAACTTCCGAAATGAACACATTAGTATATTCAGTAACCAAATAAATTAGGACTTTTCTTTAAGTTTGATTTAAGTGAATGATGATATTAACCTCCTTAACGCACTCCACATCCCCCAAATTTACCGTTTCTATTTCCTCTAGATTTGGTTTATGTTGATTTTCAAACTGCCGAAATTCCTCGGCGACATACTCTAGTTCCTAACTTTCTTCTTCCTAATCATCAACCTCGTTATTACCAGCCTCATTTTGTTCATTCAGCTCGTGACATGACATGACATTGGCAGGTTTAAAACTTACATTACTGAAACTGTAAACAAACAAAGTTAGACAATCAAAGTATAACAAATGAGTAAATAAATAAATTTTATAAACAAAAGAGGCTTTCATTCAAATTGGAAAACGATGCAAACTTTGGCCATGGCATAGGGCCAGGTTGCCTTCTTTGAACATCACGATGGAAATTCAAAAATTCAAATAGTTAAGAAAAATGCAAAATGGTGGGTCTCGGGCCTCTTTCGGACTACCACCGATTTAAATATGCATAAAACGATGCCCTTCTACCAAAGAGTTCGGGGGATCAAGATGGGCGTGGAGGTCCAGTTCTGTAGAGTCTCCCCTATCTCAGCATCGCGGATACCAGCTAGCTCGACCTCTTCCGTAATAACAGCATCGATCTTCTCAAAGAGGTCACAGATTCCCTCCCCAAGGTCTTCATGCTCGGCATACTCCCGTACTGTGAAGGATTGATACAGATGTGGGATCTTCTTAGGCAATGCTTGATCATTTTTCTTCTTCGTCTTCATGTCATCATATGTGGGGATGTACCCCAAACCATATCTAGCTCCCTTGATGAGGACCGGAATAGGCTCAATAATTCCTTGGGAATATCTTCCCCATCTGCAACCTGTTCAAAACCATTTTGCAG
Source organism: Solanum habrochaites (assembly GCA_027704765.1). Lineage (NCBI taxonomy): Eukaryota > Viridiplantae > Streptophyta > Magnoliopsida > Solanales > Solanaceae > Solanum > Solanum habrochaites. The sequence goes on from JAKWJA010002497.1 coordinate 16,981,435, forward strand.
CATCACAGTGGCTATCATCTTGTACACGGAAGGCATGGGAGTATGTGGGGACAAGTCTTCACCGATGGCATTTACCAGATCCAACGTGTAGGAATATGTACCTCGCGATATCTCATCAATGATCGGCGCCTGTCTGCCAGAGTAACTCCCTTCGTCATGAATAACCAGCTCTTCATTCTTCCAAACGAGCTTCATCATCTGATGTAGACTAGAAGGGACAGCTCCATCCATATGGATGAAAGGCCTTCCCAGAAGAAGGTTATAGCTGGTACCGATATCCAATAATTGAAACTGTGCACTAAATTCTGTTGGGCCCATTTAAATGATCAGATTCACCGCTCCCAACGTATCTCTCTGAACCTCATCAAAGGCTCTTACATTGACTTAGTTTTGTTCATGTTTTACCAAGTCAAACCTTAACTGCCTCAACGTCGACAACGGGAAGATATTCAGATCAGATTCATCATTTACTAAGACGCAGTTGGCAACTCTTTCGTGGCATACCACATTTATGTGCAATGCCTTGTTGTGTGACCTCCCTTCAAAATGTAGCTCGTCATCACAAAAAGTTAATTCGGTACCCTCGAATAACCTGGTGAATCATAGCGACCACGTTATCGCTTATTGTGCTCGCAGTTACATACTTATCATCAAGAGCCTTCATCAAAGCCTGCCTGTGCAATTGAGAACTCATCAGCAGGGCCCATATGGAGTTCTGGGCTGGAGTCTTCTTCAAATGCTTGACGATAGAGTAATTTTTTGACTGCATTCTTCTCCAGAATTCCTCCGCTTCTCTTTCGCTTATTGGCTTTTTAGCCTGATCCTTCTTTTGACCTCTGAGAGCAAGATCGTCAGGAGTGTAACATCTTCCGCATATGGTCATGACTTGAGCAACAATAGTTTCAATAATGAACTTAGGCTTGATGAGAGTTTTTGATGGCACCAAAGCAACAACCTTTGTGGATGTCAAAATAATGAACTTTTTCTTCTCTTTGATGCTCAAATAATCTACAACCTTTTCCAAATCATCGTGAACGATTGGAGTAATCATTTTCGTTCCACACTAGTCATCGTTTGTCTCGATCATATTGACATTGTCGCCCCCATGATTCGGCAATGGGTTGGTGTTGACATTTGGTGCCACTGGCTGGAGAGAGACTACCTCGTCAATCAAATCCTGAATTTTGTGCTTGAGGTTGATACAATCCTTCGTATCATGCCCAATATTGTTGGAATGATAAGCACACCTCTGATCTGGCCTATAAAACTTTGAATTGATATCCACGGGTTTGGGCCCCACTTGGTGCATATATCCGGCCGCAACCAGTCTCGTACAACTTTGTTCGGCTTTCTGCGAGCGCGGTGAAATTCCTCGAATGTTTCTTCTCGAATCGAGGTCGAGGGGGATCATAACTTCCTTGTGGGTGAGGAGACACCTGTTGATAACTTCTGGTTTTTGGAGGGGGAGCTTGGCTTCTGGGATATGGGTTTGTTGGGTAGTTTGGATATGGAACTTGGTAGTTCGGGTGGAGATTTTGATATGGTGGAGCTTGGACTTGATACGTAGGAAGGGGTGCTCGGTAGCTCGACTGCACGTTAGCACAGTTGGGATCAACACCCTGGTAGGGAGATGAAATTTTGTAGGGTGGAGGATGATTTGGGTAAATGGGAGATGGATTTTGGTAATTCGGGGGTGGACTTTGGTATAGTGGAGCTTGGACGTTTGGATAAATGGAGGTAGCATTCTGATAAATTGGAGGATATTTGGGATGACTAGCTTGTGTGTAGCAAGCTTCGAGGGAATTTTGAGAAGGTCGAGAACGACCTTGGGAATATGACGAGTTTCTGGGATTTTTCCTTCCCTCATATGAAACAACAGTGATTTCCTCTCTTTTAAATTTCAACAACCCTGAAGATCCAGGCGATGCGGCTACACAGGCTATCTTTCCTGATTTTAAACCGTCCTCGATAGTCTCACCAATCTTGACTATCTCGACAAACTTTGCTCCAACGAGCAACATAATTCTATCATAATATTCAGGTTGTTGCACGCGCACGAATACTTCAATTTCTTTCTCAGACATGGGTGGTCTTACCCTTGCCGCTTCTTTTCTCCACCTATAGGCGAACTCCCTATAGCTCTCGGTTGATTTTTGCTTCATCTTCTCTAAGGAGTATCAGTCTGGAATAATTTCTATGTTGTAAGCAAATCGATCGATAAAATCTTTGGACAATTCATTCCAGCTGGGCCATTGCCTGGTTTCATGCTATGCGAACCATTTAAGAGCTTTTCCGAACAAGCTTCGGCTGAAGAACCGCATCAGTAAAGCTTCATCCCTTCCAACTCCCACGAGCTGGTCACAGTAGGCTCGCAAATACGACATAAGGTTGCCCACTCCTCCGAAGGTGTCAAACTTTGTGATCTTGAACCCTTCTTGAAGGTCCAAATTTAGATGAATACATAAGTCTTCATAACTAAGCCTGGCGATATCAGGGATGCATTGGAGCTCCTTCATGGCCTTCTTGATCTCTTCTTTTATGTCGACATTTACCTCTTCCTTTGACCTCCACTCCTTTTCCTGTTCCTCATAATGGTCCAGCTCAGAATCGTGCACATCGTGCTCGACAGGGATGGGAATTTGGAAAGTGGTTATTTTGGGTAAGGGTGGAGCTACAGAGGGACTCTGAGCATTTTGAGCGGTTTGATAATTTTGTGGGTACGTATGAGGATAGGTATTCTGATTTAAGTGGTGGTGAGTGTTTGGAGATTGAAAGTTTTTTAGTTTTTGATTTTGATTTTGATTTTGTGATGGTGGAGCGGTTTGATGATGGGTATTTTGAGGATGGGGGTGGCATTTGCGAGTGGTTGTTTTGAGGAGGAAGCATATTAGGGATTTTGGGTAGTCATATCTATAACCGACGGATTTTGAGCAAGTGTAGATGGATGGATCCATATTTGAAGAAGGGAAGTAGATTGGAGGTCTCCCATCACCAGCGTTAGCAGAAAATCCTGGCAGAGGCAGATCCTGTCTCCTTTGCATTTCTACCCTCATCTCTGCAATCTGTTGCATCAGCTGCAGAATCAACTCATTCTAGTCCGCTACGGTGGGTTGAGCCACCACAATATCAGTAAGACTCACTTCTTCATTATTATCCCCCATAACTGTGTTTCCTTTGTCTGAGCTTTGTCTAGGGAAGAAATCTGCGGGACCTTTTGATCTGGTGAAATAGGGATGATCTTCCAGCTTTTGATCAACACAGATAAGTTTCAAAGTACCTGAGGAGGGAATCAACTCAAAGGCACACTTGTCAGTGCAGATTCATGAAGAGACTCCTACCCCTACTAGTCCGATCACCAAATTACCGGAACAACATGAAGTCCCCCCTTTACCTACATTTTCAAAAGTCATCGTCGTACGTGTTAAAATATCTTTAATATGGAAATTTTTGGTACAAAATGAGGCAAAAATTATTGTTACTTGCAGTAAATGTAAATTGATCATGAAACATGTAACTACGGGTACACAAGGGGGAACAGGACGACTAAAACCATATTTAAGAAAGTGTAATAAAGAATTTGTTCGCCTAGATGATATAGAAAAAACTAATAGAAATGGAACACCCATACAACCGAAAATTCTATGGGAAGTTTGAAGATTCTATATGGTCAACAGTATGTAAACTGTCCTAACCCGGCTATCGAAGCACACACCGCCGCGTTTATTAATATAAAAAAAAGATGTAGAGAATTAGCTAAAATGGGGTTTGGGTTTGCCTTTTTCCATTCCCTTACCATCCTGAATTTTGTTCATATATTCGGGACATTATAGAACCCAGATTTGAAGTTATTTCCAAGAAATACAATAAAAGGATCTTTTTAAAATATTCCAAAAGAATATTGTCATTTTCTTTATTGTTTTTTTGCTTATTATGATGGTAGATTATCTATTATCTTATATGGGAATTAGTCTAATGGTAAGATTATTTTATTTAACCGCAATTGAATGAAACATGCAAAAAGGGAAATATTAGCGTATACGTATGTTGAAGAAACTAAATCGTTCTTATATAACAACAAGAGTAATCTCTATTTACAATATATGGAACTTACTGGGATAAAATAGGGGTCATTTAGGATAATGTGTCTAATAATTTTTAAAAGCATGATGATTATTTAAAAGTTAGACTTTTGTTCAGTTGATAAGGATTCTTTTCCTATTAAGCATGCCAGCCCCACCATGTGTATAATTTATAGTAAAGATTGGTATTCTCAATTTGGAGTTCTCGTGTGAAAAAATTATACTTACTTGTAATTGATTTTTTAAAGCTAAAGTAAAATCTAGAATTACATAATTTAAAAATCGTTGTAAAGAATGTGGACTTGCGTATAGAAAAGTTCCAAAAGAAGTATGCACTAGATGAAATTCTTTATTTTAAATGCTTGAAGTTTCTTATATTTATCAAGCCCTGATACAATTAGTTTTTTAATGCTCATAATGCGGACCCAAATTTAAGAATTGGCTTTGAAGATTGGGAAAATACAAAAGAACTTGTTGATTGTCAAGTGTTTTTCCATAAAGCAAAAAAAAAAAAAACAATACAAATGCATGATTCTGGGTAATATTATGCCGACAATTTCTTCTCTTAGTAAAGTATTTGTGTTGTTTTATATGAAATTGCCAAAATATAAGGAAAGATAAATTTAAAGATTCAGTGCTTTTATGATTGAAAAATTTTAAAAATTATTTTTCCTTATTCCTCATATTCTATTTGACTCTACTACTCAACCCAAACTATAAATTAAGAAGTGTTTTGACATAATAGTGAAAAGATTTATGAAAATTTAGAAATAAAGATGATGAAAACTCCTAGGTTAAAGAAATGGTAAAAGTCGCAATTGACAAAAGTTAGAGATTTATAATGTATATAAAGTTATGGAAATAAATATTCCAGTAGTTGAACCTCCATTCTCTAAGCTAAAAAGTGATGATACGGCTGATTGGATGAATGAATATCTTAAGCTTGAATCCTCTACTAATAATGATTTTGATTTATATTTCAATGAGGCACGGGAAAAGATTAGGTATGAAGAAGGACAATTTCAACCTCCAATATTAGTATGGTGAAAGAATTGTGAAATCAATTTTCGACCCTTGCTAGGATTGTTCGAATGTGCTAGTGATTCAAGCATCATCAGTCGCTTCGGAGCAAGCCTTTAGTGCGGAGAGATTTATGATTGGAGATCATCGTATATTTCGTTAGCCAAAAGGATACTGAAAAATACGGTGTGTTTCAAGATTGGGTCAGATGCCGAAAGAAGAAACACCGGAGTACCCAATTAATAGCCAAATAGAGACAAATAGATGAAAATATTTGTGAGAATTAGTGGATGATGGCTAGGGGCAATGGAAGAAGGCAAGAAGAATGACAAATGCAATTTCCAAAAAATCTTTCTTCACAAATGAGTACAAAAGTTTACAAAAAAGACTTTTTTTTTTTAAAAAGCAATGTTAGTACATAATTAATATTAAATACCTAAATGATGGTACTCTTTATCGCTTTCTAATATTTGTATTGCAAAATTTAGTTATATAAAGAAATATAGGCATTCACCGTTTGATTTTATTAAATAGTCTCTTCGATTGATATTCATGTCATTTTAAAATTTTAATTGTTATTAGTCAATATGAGTTAAAGGTTAAACATTATAAAAATGAATGTTTAAGGTTTTAAGTGTAAACGTTACACATTCATATGAAACTTGTGAAAGGGGAAAACGATAAATTCAATAGAAACTGTAACGGTGTGGGAAAACGGGAAAGGGCGAGGGAAACGGGGACGAGGGAAGAGGGAAGGAAGCTGAAACGGGAAAGCAAGGGGGACGGGAAAGGCAGGAGAAAAACGGGAAAACGGAAAGGGGACCAAGTGACGTGGAAAGGGGACCAATGGGACGGGAAAGGGGACAAGGCCGGGAAAGGGGAATTAGTAGTGGAAAGGGGGGAAAATGGGAGGGGGGGGAAGAAGAGTGAAAATGAGGAAGGGATGAAGAAGGAAAAGGGAAAATAAGAAGTAAAAAGAGGACCTGGGGGGGTACCGATTTGGAACGACCTGTTTAGTCGTTTTAGAGAGCACACGCAACAGAATTTATTCTGGAAACAAAAGAAGATGTGACGGATTGCCACACGGCCGTCACGGCAGCGGGACCGTCGTGGACGGTGTCGTTCAAAACACTTGGAAAAATCTGAAATTGGGTACTGAAAATAGATCTCGGAACTTGTAACAAATCGGGAAGGACGGACCGTCACAGGTATGGGAGGACCGCAAGTGGTGTGACGGACCGTCACAGGTGTGACGGACCGTTCACGTGGTGACGGACCGTCACAGAGTCTTCAGTGGAAATCCACTCTTCTGGACCTTGCGACGGACAGCAGGACGGACTGTCGCAGCACGACGGCCCGTCACGGGCTGCGTAGTCCAGGCGGGGTCAGAATCCTGTAATTAATTAAGGGCGTTTTGGACTATTTCAGCTTTAATGATAAAGTAATGGGTGAATGTTAATAAGTTAATTACTTGAGGGTTTAAAAGAGGTAACCTTCTAAGTTCAATTAGGGGATTATTAGTGCCACCTTTTTTAAAACTTAATTTTATGAAATTAGGGTAAACGAAGAGGGTTTGAATAAAGAAAACAGAAGAACACGAGAAGAGAACGAGTAGAGAGAGAGAGAGAAGAAGAGGATAGCAAGGATTTTGAGAAGTAGCTTGTTGATCGCAATTCTTCGGTGGAGGTAGGTTATGGTTTTACACTATTCGGTATAAACTCTTAATAGCGAATGATATGTGTTGGGTCGTATTATTAAGTTTTCTATAGCGAATTGTGTGTATGATGATTGAGCTATATATAATATGACTGCTGATAAAATAAGCCAAAGATGAAGCTATTAATCTAAATCTTGAAGAAAAGAAACCCCCCCACCTAATCTACTTTGTTAATTGATGATGCCTAGGTATAAAAGAAGGCTTGATGAACGAAAGTAGTGAGATTAGGGGATCGGGTGGGGCACGTTCCGGTACAGGGTAGTATATGAGGATCGGAGCAGTGTCACGTTCCGACACCAGGATGTATATGGGATCGGGCTGCCACGTTCCTCTGATCCGGTAACCAGGATAAATTATGAGCGATAGGAGTGTCACTTCCGAACGACCACGGATAGTATTTGGATCGGGGGGGAAAAGGGTGAAATTAAACTACTCCGGTGGTTTGCGGTAGACCAATCCCTAATTGTTCTTGCTGGGTTACCAGGATAGGATATGAGGATCGGAGTGTCACGGCCGACACAGGATAGTATATGGATCGGGGCCACGTTCCTTGATTCGGTACCAGGATAGAAGGAGGATGCGGAGTTCACGCTTACCGACCCGGAGTAAATAATAGAATGCATCTGAAAGATTTACTAATATACTCAATCTAAAGAACATGTTTCCCAAAAGAGTATGGTGTGGGAGGCTTGATCCCATAGATATGATCGGTAATATTATTACATTGATATTTATATTGTTGACTATCACCTGTTAAGAATATTAGTTGATTTTATAATGTTTAATTGATTATATACTGGTTTTCTATTTGAGTTGGCCGATGATACCTACTCACCATCTTGTGGTTGTACTCAACCCCCTACTTTTATGTTTTACCCTCCGAGTTGCTATATCGAATGGTATGCAGCCAACGTGCCATTCATCTCGGACTCAACAGTAGTCAAGCCAGTCTTCAGTGAGCCCCACAACCGGATCTTCAGGGCCCGACCCGCCTAATGGATTTTACCTGGACTGGATATCTCCTCAGTCTTGATGCTTGACGTTTCGGATGAAGCTTTTAGTTGTTTTACTTCTTAGAATACTCTTAGTTTCGTAAATTGATCATAGATGTTCTTGTGGGATGACTTCCAAGCATTTTTTGGGGAAAAATAGATGTTGAATTTTAGAAGTTATTGAATTGGCTTTTATTATGAGTTAAGTCTTCGCATGCTTTATGTTGATATTAAATTGAAATGATAAGGTTAGATGCGTGGGGCGCTCACATAGGAGGGTAAATGTGGGGTGCAGTCGCGGGCCGGTTTGGGTCGTGACAAAAAACTTGGTATCAGGCATTAGGTTCGTTGTCTCATCACACAAGAACAGGTCTAGTTAGGAGTCTTAAGGAACCGGTGGGGGACGCCTTTATCCCCCCCCCCCCCCCCCCCCCCCCCCCCCTTTTCTTTGAGAGGCTATAAGACTTTCAGGAAAATTTCCATTCTTTCTCCTTCTTTCCTTTCGCCCGGCCTCCACCCCCTACTTCAGGATCCAATCGGTATTCTCAGGTCGATACAAATTGGTATCTTGACACCCCCCCCTCTTCACCTATTCGCAGATGGTTAGAACTAGAGCAACGACCACGCCAACATCAACATCGCCAAGACAGATGCCATCTGAGACCAGCACACTGGGGCTGTAGCTCGAGTGCAACAGTGGCAAGAGGCCGCGGTAGAGGTCGTGGGGGAGGACGTCCTCTACGCACCGGGCGGGACCCCCCGAGCACCTAGCAACACATCTGGCGCCCTTTAGGGCGGTGACTCCTCCACCGACTGAGAGGAAGTAGTAAGAGAAGGGGAGGATGGGGAGAATGAACAAGTACAGAATGAGGAAAATGCCACCCCCCCCCCCCCCACACCACCCAGAGATGATCAATCAGTTCTCGCTCTATCCCCCACCTCTCTCCACCCCCGTGGGTGCCCCCCCCCCCACCCTGTCTGATCAGGAAAGGCACACCAATGTGTTCGGCACACCAACCACCCACCTCCGGTTTCAGAGGTACAACACGCCAGCCACTATGGCTCCTCGTAGGATGCCTCACTGGACATAGGCACGTTTTCCAAGTCTGACTCCTGGCCTATAATGACAAATGATCGCATGAACTTTTCAGTTAAAGTTCTTGAAATGTTTTAAAAAACCTCCAACTTCAAAGGTGCAGATCTGAGGATGCTTACGATTATTCTGGTTGACTGTCATGAGCTACTTACACAAAAAAGGGGGGGAAATTGGGTATAGTGAACGGTTGTGTGAGTTCGTGATTATCAGGTTCAAGGGAACGCCAAAATGGGGGGCGGTAACATGTTGAATGGTTCAACCCAACAGAGGCACACCTATGACTGGGCCTCATTCTCTAGTTTGTTTATGGAGAAGTATCTCCCCCGGACTTTGAGGGATAGGAAAAGGGATTGAGTTATTGAGCCTAGAGCAAGGTTAGGATGTAGGTCACTGCATATGAGGCTAAGTTTCGTGCACTATTCAAAAGATTATGCACCCAACTCTTTTTCAGTCCACAAGAGCGGATTCGCCTTTGTGTGAAGGGGGTGAGATCAGAGTTTGCAATTCAGCCTACAGGTAGCGGACTACGGCAAAATCCTTCCAAGAAGTGGTAGATTTGCGTGACGGTTAGAGGGTGGGAAGGAGTGGAAGCCAGATGAATTCACCAGGCATCGACATCAAAGACGGTTTCGAAAGGAGGTGAGTTTAATGGTTCTACTCTAAGGAACAGGGTTCAGGGAGGTACTAGTTCGACTCCCATTCAGTCTTCACTACAGACTTAGTTGGGGGTTTCACGCAGACGTCAAACATTTCTCTGAGGCACCTATGCTGGCTGATGAATCTAGAGATGTGTAGGGGGTGGGAGACTGGGCATATCAGAGCCGGTATGTTCCAAACAGAGTGATGATAGACCCCCAAAGCTAGAGGTAGAGGTGGTGGTCATGGGGCGGGCAGAGGCCGATATTCCGGGAGGACGAGGGAGTGGTCGATGGTAATGGTGGTCACCAAAACGGCCGGGGTGGAGGGGCAAACGGATCCCACTACATCACAACATGGTAGGGGCAAAGGACAAACAACGAAAGGGCCCATTGTTATGCTATTCCCTGCGAGATCAGAGGCGGAGACATATATGCATGGTATCACAGGTAATCTTCTGGTTTGTGATTGCATGGCTTCTGTATTGTTTGATCCTGGATGCCACATCTTGCTTATGTATCTCCTCATTGCTAAATGTATAAATTTACTTGGAATTACTTGGATACGCCTATCGTGTTGTTTCTACTCCGGTGGGTGAGTCTGTGGTTTAGTTGATAGTTGAAAAGGTTATATAGTCTGTTTGGTGAACTTTGTGGGGAGCAACATTATGTAGATTTGGTTATCTTAGCGATGGTTGATTTTGATGTAATTCTGGGTTATGACTTGGCTTTCTCCGAAATTTGCGATCTTTGGATCTAATGCTAAAAACGGTGACGTTAGCCAAAGCTGGGACAGATCCGTTACTGTGGGAGGTGGGGGGGGGTGGGGGGGGGGGGGGGGGGGGGGGGTGGTGGGGTGGGGTGGGGGGGTGGGGTGGGGGGGGTGGGGGGGGGGTGGGGGGGGGGGGGGGGGTTGGGGGGGGGGGGGGGGGGGGTGTGGGGGGGGGGGGGGGTGTGGGGGGGGGGGTGGGGGGTTGACTACACTTCAACCGGTGCGTTTTATATCTCCTTTCTTCGTGCTAAGAAATGGTTAGCTAAAGAGTGTAGCTCTGGACACATCTCAAGGATGACACTACCCAGTACCTTTGATTGAGTCGGTTTTGGTGTCCGTGATTTCTTGATTGTTCCCTGCAGAATCTTTGGGTATGCCTCCAGATAGGGATATTGGACTTCTGTATTGATCTTGCACGTGGTACTCGCCCACATTTCTATACCCCCCATATAGAATGGCCCCCGACGGAGTTAAGAGGAATTTTAAAAGCCAAAACTTAAAGAGTTGTTGAGCTAAAAGGCTCATTTTAGACCAAGTGCCATCTCCTTGGGGGTGCTCCGGTTTTGTTTGTAAAGAAGAAAGCTGGGGGAAGTTTTCGGATGTGAATTAGAATACCGGCAGTTGAAAAAGGGGAACCATAAAGAACAAGTATCTCTTCTCGCATGATGAACTTGTTCGACAGTTAAATGGTGATTGTGTCTTCTCTAAGATTGACTTGAGATCCGGTTATCATCAATTGAAAAATAGAGCAACGGATTGTGCCAAAGACTGCTTTTGAACCAGGTATGGCATTAAGAATTGTAGTGATGTCATTTGGGTCTTACGAATGCCCGTGCTGCCGGTTATGGTGTGATGAACGGGATTTTTAAGCTCATATTTTAGAATCTTTTGTGATCGTATTTATTGATGATTATGATATACTCCAAGAGCAGTAGAAGGAACATTGAGGAGCAGCTTTGAGAAGAAGGGTATTGGAAATGTGTGAGGGAGAAAAAGCTTTATGCCAAGTCTCTAAGTGTGAGTTTTGTGGGCCTAGATGCAGGTGTCCTTCTTGGGGCACGTGGTTTCTAAGGATGTGCAGTGATGGTGGATCCTTCTAGATCGAAGTAGTGAAGAATGGGTGGGTAAGACATAATACAATGTGTCAGGAAATAAGAGCTTGTTGGATTAGCTAGCTACTACCGCCGAGTTGCAAGGGATTCTCTTCATGCTTACCAACTGACGAACTGACTAAGCACAATGTTCCATTTGTATGGGCGGTGAGGTGAGGAAAGCTTTCAGAAGCTTTCAAGATACTCTGGTTGATACTGCACCAATTCTCCCTTGCCAGCGGAAGGCAAAGAAATTTCATTGTGTTTGTGATGCATCTTATTCGGGTTTGGGTTGCGGCTTTTTGGGGGGTTTGGGCTGGCAGAATGCCAATGCAAGAGAAGAATGTGAGAGAAGATGTGATGGATTATGCTTCAAGACAATTTAAAAATGCTATATGAAGTAACTATCAACTCTGATTTGGAATTGGCCCGCGGGGTAGTGTTGAACTTAAAGCAAGGAGACACTATTTATATGGGGTTAAGTGTGAGGTCTATACGGATCATCGTAGTCTACAGTATGTCTTCACTCAGAGAGATTTGAATTTGAGGACAGAGGAGATGGATGGAACTACTGAAGGACTACGACATAACTATTGTGTATCATCCGGGGAAAGGCGCGAATGTGAGTGTAGCGGATGGCTTTAAGTAGAAGGCGGGAAGCATGGGAAAGTCTACTCAATTGCAAGCTTTCAGACGGCCCCATTTAGCTAGGGAGATCAGATTCTGGCTAACGACCTGATGAGATTAGAAGTAATGAGAAGGGGGATTTTAGCTTGTGTGGAGGCAAGATCTTCTTCCTTGACAAGATTAAGGGAAAACAGTTTAAATGAGTGAAAAATTTATCCGGGGATCCGAGATTAAATTGTGTTGCAAGGAGAGGCTAAAGAAGCGACATCGATGAGGAGGTGTTTTGGGATTAAGGGTAAGGGATGTGTACCTCGCCGTCGTGATTTGATCAACACTATTCTGGCCAGAGGCTCATAGTTTCAAGGTATCGATAACATCCGGTGCAACCAAGAAGAGGTTACCGTGACCTAAAGAAACCACTGTCTGTGGAGAAGAATGAAAGCCGTGATTTGTGGATTTTTTTCCAAATGTCCAAAATGGTCAACAAGTAAAGTGATGAACACCAAAGGCCCGGGAGGAAAGGAAACTTCAGGAGAGATGGGCCCATTTGGAATGGAAAGGGGAGAGAATTGCAATGGACTTCGTGGTTGGTACTTCCAAAAAAAAACTTGGGCAAGTTCTACTCCATTTGGGTGATTGTGGACAGATTAACTAAGTCTGCTATTCATTCGGTTAGTTAAGGTGACTTCAAACATGCAGGAAGTTAGCAACTTTACATCTCAGAAGTTGTCGATTGCATGGAGTTCCACTATCCATTCATATCAGATAGAGGGTACGCAGTTTACTTTAAGGGTTTGGAAAACATTGGCATACGAATTGGGGTACTAGGTTGGATATTAGTACTGCGTTCAATCCTCAGACGACGGTAGTCTGAGTGACGATCAGTGTGGGAGGATATGTTCGTGCATGTCTGTGTGATAGACAATTCGGTGGCATTGGGATAGCTTCTTACCCTTAGTCGGAGTTTTCATACAATAAGAGCTATCACTCAAGCTGATTTGGCTCCCTGTGAGCCATTGTATGGTTAGGAGATGTAGGTCCCCCATATTGGTTGGTTTGATGCATCGAGGTTAGACCTTGGGGTACTGATCTTTTGAGGATTGCGATAAAAATAAGTGAAATCTATTCAGAGAAGCTTTCTAGCGGCCGCCAAAGAGACAAAAAGAATAGCCAGATCGAAAGGGTGTTTAGAGACTAGAGTTCAGGAGGGTTGAACAAGTGTGTTTGAAAGTTTCGCCAATGAAAGGGGTGTTGAGGTGTGGGTGATTGCGGTTTGGTAAAAGAGGCAAGCTAAGCCCAATGTACATTGGTCCCTTGGAAGTACTAAGCGAGTAGGGGAGGTAGCGTATGAGTAGCCTTTGCCTCCAGGGCTTGTCCGGAGTACATCCGGTATCCATGTGTCGATGTTGAAAAGATACCCATGGGGGGATGGAAACTACATACCGTTGGGATTCAGTTTTGCCTTGATGAGATTTGTCTTATGAGGAGGAGCCTGTGCCATTTTAGATAGAGAAAAATTCGCAAGTTGAGGTTCAAGGGAGATGCATTATCAAAGTTCAATGGGAAGAAATCGACCCGTTGAAGAAGCCACTTGGGAGAGGAAGGAGGCAGATATCTGCAGGAAAGATACCCCATCGGTTTACATATACAGGGTATCCTTTTCGCCCTTGTTTTCCGTTTGTGATCGTCGCGGGACCAACGATGGGTAAATTGGAGCGATTGTAACGACTGTTTAGTCATTTTGGCAATTAGAATTTATTCTGGAAAAAAACTGGCCCAGATGTGACGGAGCCAGACGGACCGGCACGGGAAAGACGGACAGTCGTGGAGGGTGTCGTTTCAAAACACTTGAAAAAATCTTGAAATTGGTGTATGAAAAATTTTTCGACTCTCATGAACTTCGTAGTACGAAATTTGGCTAGGCCGGACCGTCAACAGGTGTTGTTGAGGACCGTCACAGAGTTTCTTCAGTGGAAATCACTCTCTGACCCTTGCGACGACCGCAGGACGGATAGTCGCAGGCACGACGCCCGTCACGGGCTGGTAGTCCCAGGCGGGGGTCGGACGGAATCTGATAATTAATTTAAGGGGCGTTTTGATATGTTCCTGCTTTAATTTAAAGGAATGGGTTAATGTTAATAGTCTGTCTAATTACCATTGAGGGTTAAAAAGAGGTAACCGCCTTAAGTTAATTGAGGTGGATTATTAGTTGCCCACCTTTTAAAACGTAATTATATGAAATTAGGGTAAAAGAAAGAAAGAAAGAGGGTTTGAAGAAAAAAAAACATAAAGAACAAGAGAATGAGATACGGTAGAGAGAGAGAAGACGAAGAGGATAGCCACGGATTTGAGAAGATGCTTGGTTGGATCCAATTTTCTGGTGGAGGTAGCGGTATGCGTTTTTACACTATTCGTAGTAAACTCTTAATAGCGAATGATATGAGGTTGGGTAGTATTATTAAGTCTTCTATATGCTATTGTCTGTGTATGATGATTGACTCTTTATATATATATATGATGTGATAAAAAAGCATTGATGAGCTATGAATCTTAATCTAAGAAAACCCTATCTTACTTTGTTAATGATGATGCCTTGGTATAAAAGGAGGCTGATGAACGAAAGTAGTGAGATTAGGGGATCGGGTGCCACGTTCGGTACCAGGGTAGTATATTTTTTTGATGGATCGGAGTTTTTTTTTAGTGTTCACGTTCGACACAGGATAGTATATGGATCGGGTTTTTTTTTTGGTGCCACGTTTCGGGACCAGGATAGAATATGAGTGTTTTATCGGTTAGTGTCACGTTCCTTTTGTTTAATACCAGCGATTTTTAGTATTTGGATCGGGTGCCCCGATTTCTCGCTGGTATACCAGGATAGGATATGGAGGATCGGAGTATGTCACGTTCCGACACCAGGATGTATATGGAGCGGGTGCCACGTTCCCGGTTACCAGGATTTTTAGAATGATGGAGCGGATGTCACGTTTGTACCGACCACTTTTTTTTTCGAGAGTAAAAATAGAATGAATCTTGAAAGATACTAATACACTCATTAAAGACCAGGTTTCCACAAGAGTATGGTGATGGAGGGCTTGAGTCCCAGAGATATAATCGGTAATATTATACATGAGTTTTATTACTGTGCTATCACCTGTTTTAAGAATATTGTTGATTTATGATGTTATTTGATATATACTGTGTTCTATTTGAGTTGGCCGATGATACTACTCAGTACTTGTGGTGTTACTGACCCTCATACTTTTATTTTCTTTTTGTACTATCTGGTAGGAGCAAACGTGACCGTCATCTTGACTCAACAGAGTAGTTCAAGCCATCTTCGTCACACCGGGATCTTCAGGGGAGCTTTAATGCTTCTACCACTGGACGGATCTCCTTCCTCAGGTCTTGATGCCTTGAAGTTTCCGGCATAGACAGCTTTTATTTGTGTTAGCTTCTGAGAAACTCTTAGTTTAAGTTTTTTTTGTAAAATTGATCATAGATGTTTTGTGGTGATTGACTTCCAATTTGGGGAAGGAAATAATAAGAATGTTGAATTTTAGAAGTATTGGATTTGTCTTTTATTTATGAGTTAGTCTCCGCATTGCTTTATTTGATATTGTAAATTGAAATGATAAGGTTTAGATTGTTGTTCGCGCACATAGGAGGTTAAATGTGGGTGCCAGTCGCGGCTCGGTTTTGGGTCGTGACACGATTAAACCGGTAAGACCAAGTTCCGGTCCGGTCCAACCCAGTTCATATTCGGTTTCTAAGGGACCTAGCGGAAACTTTGGGTTTTTTCGGTAAACATGGTTCAAGTAAGACCCCAATGATAAGAAAATTCGGTTCTGATTGATCCGGTCCTGTCCAATTGTCAACCTTAATTGACAGAGATCGGTTCTAGCTACTTGTAGAAAAATAACTCAAAGGCAAATTTGTTAGTTTTAGCTTGGGGCATGTAATGCAAAAATAGCACATAGAAAACATATAAACACATAAAAGTTGTTTTTTTGAGAAAATCTTAGCCCACAAATAATGGGAGATGAGTTTTAAATAAGTAGAAATTTACTCTTTTTATTTATATGAATAAATATAGGCTATTCGCCGTGATTTTCTTTTAAAATAGTCATCTTTTAGTACTAATCAGGCATTTTAAGAATTTAATTGGTAATTATTTTAATTATTTATGTTTTAAAGTAAATTATTTTTCTATTATTATTAAAATGTAATGATAAGGTTTAACGTTTAAACTTTAAATTCAATTTAGAAAACATTTAAAGTTGTTTAATTTTTTTGTTTTAAAGTTTCAATTTCAAACTTTAGATTCAATAGGAACTTTAACTTTAAATTCAATTTTGAACTTAAATTCAATATAAACTTTAAACGTTAAATTTTACCCCCAATTGACTTTGTAAAAGCTTAAAGTTATAAAATGAAGTTTTTTATAATATAATATATATAATAATTAATTGTTAATTCATTTTTTTGTAAAAAATAAACATTAGTACCGGTATTTTCCGATTGAACGATAAAACCCGGCGTGTTCCAACTCGGTTCATATTCGGTTACTAAGGGACTTGGCGGAACCTTTGGGTTTTTTCGGTACACTGGTTCCGGTAACACCCAGTTCTGATAAGAAAATTCGGTTCCAATTGATCCGGTCCTGTCAAACTTAATCAACACAGATCAGTCTAACTATTTGTAGAAAAATAATTTAAAGGCAAATTTGTTAGTTTTAGCTTGGGACATGTAATGCAAAAATAGCACATAGAAAACATCTAAACACATAAAAGTTATTTTTTGAGAAAATCTTAGCCCACGAATAAGGGTAGATGAGTTTTTGAATAAGTAGGAATTTACTCGTTTTATTAATATAAATGAATATAGGCTATTCGCCGTGATTTTCTTTTTAAATAGTCTATTTTCTTGAATTCATGTCATTTTAAAATTTAATTGTTAATTATTTTAATATTAGTTTAAAGTGTAAACATTAATATAAAATGAATTTTAAGGTTTAAAGTTTAAACTTTAAATTCAATATAAACTTTAAAGTTTTAACTTTAAATTCAATTCCAAACTTTAGATTCAATATGAACTTGAAACTTTAAATTCAATTTCGAACTTTAAATTCAATATAAACTTTAAACTTTAAATTTTACAATTTACTTTTAAGTTTAAAGTTTTAAAATTAAAGTTTTTTAATAATATAATATTATAAAATAATTAAAAATAAAAAATAAAAAAATTACCGGTACCGATTGAACCAGTAAGACCCAGTTCCTGTCCAGTCCAACCTGGTTCATATCCGGTTACTAAGGGACCTGGCGGAACCTTTGGTGTTTTTTCGAAAAGATCCGGTTCTGATAAGAAAATTCGGTTCCGATTGATCCGGTCCTGTCCAATTGTCAACCTTAATTAACAAAGATCAGTTCTAACTACTTGTAGAAAAACAATTTAAAGGCAAATCTATTAGTTTTAGCTTGGGGCATGTAATGCAAAAATAGCACATAAAAAACATATAAACATAGAAAAGTTGTTTTTTTTTTTTTTTGAAAAAATCTTACCCCAGGAATAATGCGAGATGAGTTTTTGATTAAGTAGGAATTGACTCGTTTTATTTATATAAATAAATATAGGTTATTTGTCATGATTTTCTTTTAAAATAGTCTCTTCTTTTGAATTCATGTCATTTTAAAAATTTAATTGTTAATTAGTTTAATATTAGTTAAAAGTTTAAACATTAATATAAAATGAATTTTAAGGTTTAAAGTTCAAACTTTATATTCAATATAAAATTTAAACTTTAAATTCAATTTCAAACTTTAGATTCAATATGAACTTTAAACTTTAAATTCAATATAAACGTTAAACTTTAAATTTTACAATTTACTTTTAAGTTTAAAGTTTTAAAATTGAAGTTTTTTAATAATACAATGTTATATAATAATTAAAATTAAAAAAATTAAAAAATTACCGGCACCAATTGAACCGGTAAGACCCGGTTCCAGTCCGGTCCAACCCGGTTTATATTGAGTTACTAAGGGACCTGGCGAAACCTTTGGGTTTTTTTGGTAAACTCGGTTCCGGTAAGACCCAGTTTTGATAAGAAAATTCGGTTTCGATTGATTTGGACCTGTCTAATTGTCAACTTTAATCAACACAGATCAGTTCTAACTACTTGTAGAAAAATAATTCAAAGGCAAATTTGTTAATTTTAGCTTGGGGCATGTAATGCAAAAATAGCACATAGAAAACATTAAATACATAAAAGTTTTTTTTTTTTTTTTGAGAAAATCTTAGCCCACGAATAATGGGAGATGAGTTTTTGAATAAGTAGGAATTTACTCGTTTTATCTTACCCACGAAAAATAGCATTGAGCTAAGGTCTTGATATTGTATCTTTCGGCATTTGTTGATCTGATCTCCACATTCCCATGTAGAACAAAGGGAAAAGAAATGTTTTAAAAGATAAAGGTCAGGGCCTTGAAAGGTTGCCTACATATCTCCAAAGGAGAATGCAGACTCTACGTAGTTCAAAAAAAAAAGAAATTCTCATTTTCATTCATTCATCTTTTATGATTACAAAGAAAGTGAAAAATATATAATAAAGCTCCTAAAAGATAGATGGTGCCTTCAGCAAGGCTTCTTCGTCTGATTGATGCACTAATCACGAGGTGTAAACTCAACTTGGATCCTTTTATTGTTGACTAAAAACTCTTTGTCATAGAAGAACCCACGACAGCTTCTAATGTTGTGTTATATGGCTTCGTGATAAAAGCAAGGTTTCCAAATTTCAATTCCAACGGGATAAAATGTTTCATCACCCCTTTTGTTAGAGTTCAAGACCCCCTTCAGACAAATTGCATGTAGATATCCAATAACATTCTCTTATAAGACGTGAAGAAGTAACAGTAAACACAATATGCTCTATGATCGGTATGTTGGGATTCAGTTGGTCATAGGTAAGGAGAGTGTTGTCACCCAAAAAATAGGGGATTTTACAAATGCTAATCAGGTAACAGATCACAACATTCAATTCTACACATTCTTGTATTGTATTCCCATTTTGATCTGAATAGAAGACATATATTTAATGTACGTCCTCCGATTTAACCTCATAAATGGTTTCCTTGAGGAGTTTTAGGATGTGTTTAGCCTGAAGATACTCGTAATTAAGAGTACACATAATGACTTTTTCTTCCACGCTATATTTTTGCAAATATGCTTCGAGGGTGATTTTCTCGTTGCTTTCTTTCCAACTTCCTTTGAAAGAGTTTTATAGACAAATTCTTCCTCGGGTTCTTCTTCAGCGGCTTTGGGTGGAGTGTTCGGTAACATTAGCCTCTTGATTAAAGAAAAAGTATTTTTCGCGCAGCCTTTGAAGATTGAAGGTTATATTATCGTCTTTGTTTTGCATGGAAATTGTCTCTTCATTTATGATAGCAAATCTTGTCATATTAGTCGCCAACTCGGCGTCTAATGACGCACTTTTGGCTTGTGCGACCGCGGTGGCATGTTCCACTTCTATTCTCTTATCATTGGTTTCTTGGATCTCTTGTTTGAACCAACACAGTTTCATCCTCGAAACCTCCCTAGCTAGATCTATTTTGTCTTTCTTACTTCTTTCCATCTTAGCGATAGGTTTACCTTTCCTGAGATGATAAAGTAATGTTTTAGAATTTAGTAGTAGGAATTTTTTTCGGCTAAGAAACTCAAGACTCAAGAAATTTAGGTCAAATGTTTTATTAGTGACTTGTATTTGGTGTTGTAAAACTTTTCAAAAGAATTTCAATAAGGAGTGGGCTGAAATATCCTTATTCAAAGCAACAATATCAAATAAACAATTAAAACATACAAGTGGTTAACGCACGTCCTAAACAAGTAGGGGTCCCTTTTGAGCCAAGCGTAGGCCTAGCGTATTTGAAAGATATATGTGTAGAATTGAACCGTTTTGTTACCCCTGAGCAAATTTTGCATATATAAAACAATGTTAAAAAAGTGAAAATAAACAGGTTGAATAGGGAATAAACAGGGAAAGAGTACCTCAAAATCGAAAGGGAAGCCCACACACGGGCGAAATCCACTAAGACGTCCCTGATGGTCCTGCTTTTGATTTGCTTCTCTTGTATTACTTAATTTTAAATAGTGGAATTCAACTGGGGATTTGGAGTGGTTGGGGGGGGGGATGGGGGGGGGAGAGGGAGGGGGGGGGAAAGAGAAAGGGGTAGGGGGGGGGGGGGGGTGGGAGGGGTGGGGGGGGGGGGCTGGGGGGGGGGGGGAGAGGGGGGGGGGTGGGGGGGAAAAAGGGGGGTGGGGTGAGGGTGGGTGGGGGGGGGGGGGGGTGAGGGGGGGGGGAGGGGGGGGAAGAAAGGGCAGGGGGGGGAGGAGAAAAAGGGGGGTGGGGGGGGGAAGGGGGGGGGGGGGGGGGGGGCAGGGTGGGTGGGGGGGGGGTGGGGGGGGGGGGAGGGGGTAAAGAATAGAGGGGTGGAGGGGGGGGTGGGGTGGGGGGGGTGGGCGGAGGGGGGAAGGGGAGGCGGGAGGGAGGGTGGGGTGAGGGGTGGGGAGGAGGGGGGGTGGGGTGGGGAGCGGTAGGAAGGGGGGGGAGGGGGGGGGGAGGAAGGGAGGTGAGGGGGGGGGGGGGTGGGATGGGGGAGAGGGGGGGGAGGGTGTCGGGGGGGGGGTGGTATTTGTTGTGTTTGTGTTTGAAATATTTATTTTTTTATATGTTTTTTTTTTGTTTCGTCCTCGTTGATTTTTTTCCCTTGTTGTGAAAGTGTTTTTTTGGGTGTTTTTTTTTTGTGGTGGTTTTTATTCTTTTCTTGCATGTTTTTTTTTTGTTTTTTTTTTTTTTTTTTTTTTGATTCTTTTTGTTTTGTTTTAAATTATTGTTTCTTTTGTGTTTTTTTTTTTTCTGTTATTTTTTTTTTTTTTTTGTTTTTTGGTTATGTTTTGTTTTTTTTTGTTTTATTTTTTTTGTTGGTTTTTTATTTTTTTTTTTTTTTTTTTATTAGTTTTTTTTTATATTTATTTTTTTTTTTTTTTTTTTTTTTTTTTTTTTTTTTTTTTTTTTTTTTTGATTTTATTTTTTTGTTTTTTGGGGAATGAATTTGAAATCTTCAAACCAATTTGAACAAATAAACACGTAACAAAATCAAGTAGATAGGGAAAGAAGATTTGGGCCCGAGTCTGGAACTGTCCGTCTGGCCAACACTTGGGCATATATTTCACTTTGAGGCCAAAGGCCCATTTAAATAACCTGCACTTGCCTTAGTCTAATATAAAGAAAAATGTTTCTCCTTTAGGCCTTATGTCTGATTCTTTAACCTATCCTAAATTCTAACAATATAATAAATAAATAAATAAAGATGAGCTTTTGGCCCCAAAAAAGACAAAATACGGCTACGGAATTATAAGAGTGGGCCTTTCTCTCAATCTTTTTAATTTCCCGATTTTTTATATATTTTTCAACTTCGAGACATATTCGTCGATTTTTATGGGCTGACAGACTCGATTTAGGATTTTGAGCCTTTATGGCTCTCCCGAACTGCAACATGAAGTAATATAGAGTCCATGAGAACTCATGTAGATTTCACATGCAATGAAAATAAAGGAAAATATTAGCATTCGAAAGAGCAATTAAGAATCTTAAGTAAGTTATAGCATCTCTTAAAACGATGTACAACAAATAAAATAATGGAACTCAAAATGACATAAGGATTCAAAAGGCATCAAAGATAGAGGCATGTTAATGACCAAATAATAACTACTTGAACTACTGATTCAACGCCACATAAATATAATCCAGAAAGAACAAATAATATTCAACCTACTTAATAAATAGATATGCTAGATGATGCTAGCAATTAAAGCAAAATATTCATATATAATAATCGCAACATATGAAACATCACATTTTGACCACTTGAAAAACAAGGCCCCTATTCTAACTGGCAATACTACAGCAGGAAGAATATCATCACTTTGTGAAGCACAAAGCTCATTTTAGCTCCAGAAACAAAGATTCACAAAGTATTAAAAGCTAAGAACTCATAAGAAGATTACCATATTTTATCAAAACCTATAGTCAATACTCCTACATGGCTAAATCAAATTTCCAATATTTTAGATTGAATATAAGTTAAAAATAGTGATAGACGACACAGTCGCTGCATGGATATGAAACAACAAAGATACAATATATAGACTCCATATTTAACTAGCCTTTAGACTTCGTCTTTATTTTAAGAAGAAAAAAGTAGCAAAAAGATGAAATAGAGCTTCTAGCCTGAAGATGATGTCAACGACAGAATAGAGATCTGATGATATTTAATCAGATATTGGGAATAAAAGAAATGACAAAAGCAGACTCAACCCAAAGAACAGATTGACCATCTATTATTAAATACAAAAAAACAAGACTCGAAACACCACTAAGATCGAATCAACTAGAGAACGAGATGTATAGTATATTAAGACCACTCATTTTCAACTACAATTAAGAATGATACAATCACATTCCATCTAGACATGAAAGACAAATAATACAGAAAAAACAGATAAAGTAGGTAGAAACCATCGATATCGATTAAAAAACTATTATGAAGGCAAAAGATGTAACACGCCCATAGTGAACAAAACATAAAAAAATGGCATATTTAAGCTACTGGAAATATAAATAAACTGCCAACTAAGCACACAAGGAAATACGCCACAAATCTCAAGCTAAAGAAAGAGAAAAGAAGACTACCTTTAACGATGCAGAGTATTAGAAAATGAGCTAGATGAGAATGAGTTTTCAACACCAAGACGTGAATCCAAGGATTCCGATGAAGAGTAAAATATCTCCTTTGAAATAGAAAATAGAACTTAAACACTCCAAGATGTTTTGTGGACCTTTGGGTCTATTTTTGCCTCAAAGAAACCTATATATTTCACTGATCTTTTCTTTGTAATGACTCAACAATTTTCGAACCCCCAATACTGAAACGAAAAAGAATATTTATAAAAGGAGATTTAGAGTTCACATTCTGGGGGAAAGGTTAGAATTTCGAATAAGGACAAGGGCGAAATAGAAATTCAAATTCAACCCAAATTTAAATTTTATTCCCAAGGATGAGGAAAAGTTATTGTTAGTACAATATTTTAACAAAAATACCATGAAATCTGGACGAGACAGCATCATGGAAGGCCTGGATCGATCGATTTTCCTTGGAGTTTGACTGGCGTGCATCCGCGTGAACAAGGACGAAAAGATGCGGTTACAGAAGGTGCTTTTTGCTGGAACCGCAGCTGGAACTGTACTAACGTACTACATAAAGAAGACAACGCGTCCTCTACTAGGAGTAGTTGGAATTTCTACTTTCCATGTATTTTGACGTTGTCGTTTGAAATCGTTGTAGCACTTTGTTGCTTCTTCTATGAACTTGTCATCGCGTGTAAGGATGAAGCGCGTGTAGGCTCGTTACAGAGTCGTTCAAGCATCTGTCGTTTATTGTTGTTATGATTGACGTCTTGTATTGTTGTTGTTGACGTTGCTTCTGAATTTCTCTATGTTGAAGCAAGAGTTGGGTAAGGAACTAAGTAATAAAAGTGGCTGAGATTAATTGGAGGAAAGAAAAATTGAAATGGGTTGGGTCTACAGAAAATTAAAGAAAAGGGCCCAAAATTGATCTAAAAAATAGAGTTAGGGAAGGGGTAAAATAAGGGTTATATTTGCAAACACAGAATAACTAACTAAATTGCAATTATATAGTCATAAAGGATTAAACACATAGCCGGATTGAATTTAATTTAGTGAATCCTACTAAACATTAAATATGATGAATTACAATCAATTAATTAACAAACTTCTAAAAAAACAAAGAAATAAAATAATTAAACTACTAAGCTAAATAACTATAAGTTATAAATATACTCAAAACCCAAATAACTCGATCGAATATTTAATTAAAATAAAACCTTTTTGAGATGATTTTAAATATTAATAAAATATACTAATATATACATAATTGTAAAATATACATATTTAAAAATCTTCAAAATTACAAAAAATGACAAAATTACTCTCTAAATGAATTGAAAAATATTTTAAGTTTTATAAAAAATAATTATTTTAGATCATTTGAAAATTAAGAAGCTCAAAAATAGTTTCTGTCAGAGAGGGTCAAAATTCGGCGTCAGCAGTTAACACATAAGGACCTTCACAAATAATGTTCCACACCTCAACATCCTCAACCTTTAGGTAGTCTTTTATTCCAATTCTCCAGTGTCTATATAACTAACCATCAAAAGAGGGGATTTGTGGAAGATTAACTTTTATGCATGCTCACTGGTTTTGCCATTTTCTTCAAAAATTTCTCTCTTGGTGTTAACTAGATATAGAGTCCAAGATTTGATATCAATGTTAGAATGTATGCACCCACAAGTGATCTAGGGACCAGATCCCTTGACAGGATAACATTGTAGAAGTAAAAGTGCAGGGAATGAATAACACAATGTAAATCAGGCATAAGAGTTTTACGTGAAAATCCCTTGGTCAATGGCGGTGAAAACCATGATATGTCCTCACAAGCTTTTCAACTCAAACTTCATTTCACTCAAATGGAGCAACAATTCAAATTACAACTTCTTGCAACCTAGAAATTTACCTCTAAATCCTTCCCCCTTTAATGTAGTAACTCTACCACAACGAAAGCAACTAAGCAGATACTACACTACCCACTAAGCTACCTAACTCTAGATTTAGAATTTGAGTAAGCAGATACAACACTGATCACTAACCCAGTTACCCTTAACTGACTTAGACTTTTAGATGAACAGAACAAAAATCCAATTCCTTTATTACATAGGGATAGATTTACAATTTAAGCACATAAGATACACAACTCTAAATAAAACAAGATGTTTCATCACTCCATCTGTTCTCTTATTAATATGAGCAGTGTTCTTCCTTGAAGATGATCTTCTCTTTTCAAGCTTATGAATTTGTAGAGAAAATCCATGTTTTGTTTTGTCAAATCTTGAGTTTGTGCTTTGTGTTAAGACATTTATCAAAATGAACACAAATTCTTTGGGACCGCCCATTAGCTGAGAGCCTCTCTCTCTAGAAAGACGTGCACATACCACATTAGAGGTAATAACTTTTTTGACAGTTGTTTGTTGTCCTTTAACATAAGCAATCTTGTAGGAACTAGTCCCTTGTAAATTTTTCTTAGTAAATTCTGAGAAGACGTGTTGCTCTCTCTCCTTTTGGATGAATAAATTAACTTGTTATTTGTCATGTTGACTAAGTCAACCATAAAGTGTTATTGACTATTGGACAAACAACTTCGTCCATTCTGATTGGTGTAGAACGTTGACGCCTTATCAACCTCTAAAACGATAACTTTAAAGATGTATCCCATTATAGATCTAGATGAGAACACTCTGTCAGGGACCAGGTCCCTGCACTTGTAAGGATTATCAAAACACCAATAATATATCAGGTTAAATTGTCCATTTGTTACATTTAAATGATCGAAAAGGGGTTGAAATGACAAAGAAAAAATCTATGTGTTGAACATGATGATGTGATTTTCCTTAATGTAACCCTTAATAATTGAATGATCATATGCTTGAAAGCATGATTGTGGACTTGAGTTGTGTAATTAATTGTATCTTTTATGTGGTAAGATATTCTTGCGTGCATTGATCGTTTGGGCACCGTGATGAGACATGTGATGATTATAAGGCCAGGTTCTTTATCGAAAAATGTTATTAGATCGAGGTCTTTGTCGTTAAGAGTATGATTTGGTTGAGGTAATTACCGGCGAGTGTTTATATGCCAAGTTCATTTCCGACAATGGTTATAAGCCCGATAAGAAATGGTTCAGGCAAGAGATTGATCATTGTGACTTGTTGTATTTAATGCGTATGTGTGACTTGCTTGATATCTGATACTAATGTACTTGTTATATGTGACTGAACTACTTGACTTTTAGGTTGAATTACTTGATTCCTTTAATGGTTGAGTTGTGATTATTGAATTGAGAATATTGGGCTTGTGAGTTGTGTATTGTAGAATTGCTATGTTGGGTGATTTCAGAGCAGGTTGTAATTTGAGGAGGATCAGTTGTAGAGTTTGGGTATTTATTTTATATCTAGTTGTTTTGTTTAATAGGTTGCTTGTTGGGTACCATGTCATTGGTACTCACATCTTGCTTCTACACTTGTGCAAGTTTCAAATCCGGGTGTGCGTGATCTCTTTCTCTTTCTTCGATCTCGAGACTTGTCAAAGACTTGGAGAGGTTATTGTTTTTCATTTCACGGGCCCTCTTTTTCCTTTTTCTTTTACACTTTGTTCTATTTGGAAAATAAAGACCGAGACTTGTATTTATTTCTTAATTATTATTATTTTTGTATTTAGTGGTTTGTACATGTGATAATCAAATTTTGGGGTTTTTTAATAGAAGAATAAGTTTTCCGCTTTATCTTGTTTTATTTTTTATGTTTTCCTCTTTTCTTTCGTTGTTGTTGGGTTGAGGTTGAGTTGTCTTCGTGAAAACAGACAAGTGTCGTCACGTCCATTAAAGTGTGTGTGTGTGTATATATATATATATATATACACACACACACACACACACACTTTAACAAAAAGAAGAAAAATCAGTTTTTGTATTTACAACATTTGATGCAAACATCAGATAACGGGAGTATTGTCAGCAGAGGCGGAGCCAAAATTTTCAATAAGGGGTTCAAAATCTGTAGAAATAGATAGTCGAAGGGGGTTCAATATCTACTATATATACATGTAAACTTGTTTTAACCATGTATAAATAATATAATTTTTCGTCGAAGGGGGTTCGGATGAACCCCCTTCTATGAAGGTAGCTCCGCACCTGATTGTTGGTCTAGTTGATGTTGTTGTCGCGTAGCTAAAAATTTTATGAAGAGTGTCCAAGTATTACATAAGTATTTTTTATGAATGAATGCATTGAAAAATTTAAAATTAAATTACGTTATATTAATATTGCTTTTCTTTTTACGAATAAATGTTTCAAAATTTTTAAAGCGAAACTGCATAATATTTAGCTTTAATATTTGTGCTTAATTTAATATAAAGTGAACGAACAATTAAAAAAGAAGAAGAGGGGGAGTTGAATTAAGCTTAAAATAAAATCATTTTTATGTTTCAAACATTCACTAATCTGATGACAATAATAATGGCTAGTTTCAAACATTCACTAATCTGATGACAATAATAATGGCAAGACATGAATAATGGAAGAAGAATCAAACAAGTTCCTTTTGTTCGCTTTTAGCAATTCTATAGAAATAGTTTAGAATTTGTTTATTAACTTTAAATTGAATAATTACATTTAAGTTTTATTTTAAATTTTAATTAAAAAAAAAAACAATAAACAAAATTCATTGAAAATTCAATTATCTATTACTAAATGTAGATTTCTCATTAAAAATCGTTTTGATGAATGACATTTGAATTAGTTAAAAACTAAAAATAATAATAACTATTGATTAGAAAGTAATTTAATTAGCTTAGACACTAAAAAAAGCAAGCTAATAACTAGAGTAACAATAAAATAGGTTATTAACTGATTATAAAATTTAACGGTAGGGATTCAAACCCACGCTAGCGAGCATAAGAGGTGAACTTCACAGCACTGGGACACAAAATCTTCTTGTGTTAAGCATGTCCGAAATTTTATATTCAATCATTTTTAGTCAATCATTTTTAGTAGTATTTTACTTATATATTGTATAATTTAACCTCGGAACACTGTAGCTCCTCCATTATTTGATATTACATATTTGACATTAACTATGAAGATACCACGTTGATCCCTAGTACATTGGTCTTATGAGGTATGTTCTTTTTTTGTGTTAAGAATAATTTAATTCAAGTCATAGTTATCATTTTTTTTAAAAAAAAATCTGTTAGATATATGTATATGTTAAATAGTATAAAATGTGTATATTTTAGATAATATTTTGTCACTTATAAATGATGTTGTTGATTTAGAAATTGAGAAAATGCATAAGTATCCCCTTAGATTATGATCGAAATTTCAGAAACACACTTTAACTATTCTAAGGCATTATTACCCCTCTGAATACGCGTCTCAATTGTGTGGAGTCACGGAGTATGCCACGTAAGATAAAAGGTGTATAAAATTACAAAAAAAATAATTTTAGAGAATAATAGAATCTTAATTTGATTAAGGTGTGTCTCTAAAATTTTCGTCATAGTCTAAAGAGGATACTTATGCATCTTTCTTTTGTAAAACGATAAATCATGAGTTTGATTCTTGGAGTGTTTCGAAAGTGCATCTGGTGATACATCAGATAATATGTGCTTAGTTTCATATAGAGATAAAGGTGTATGAAATGATATTGTTGTGGTTTATCATTATTTCATATTATGCGTGTATTGTCATGTATGAACCAATTTACTAAAAAACACGCTTAAAAATATTGATGAACTAAGAAAATTATTCTTCAATTTGACAAAAGCATACACAATGCAAGAGTTTGAGAAATTAATAGACAATATAGATAAAATAAGTTCAAAATTGTATACATATTTAATTTAACTTGATTTTAAAAAATGATCCCTGTCACATCACATGCAATGAACCGTTAATCAGTAACACTGCATAATTTATAAATAATGTTATTCAAAATTTAAAAAAGTTGTAAGCGATGTCTTTGGGTAATATATACATTAAACAGTTGAAACTAAAAAGCAAAAAAACACAATGAAGATAGGATAAATACGTCGACAACTAACAAAGTACAATGAAATAATACGAAGGAAAATAAAATTTTATTGAATTGTATAATGGTTAATATGATTTTTTTTTAAAAATGTATCCACTTGCTTATGTTTTACTCCATAAGACTAACAATGTATTTTAATAAAAAGATGTGTCAACATAATACTTTCATATAATTATGAATGGTGCTAGAAGGTTCACACTCTACACGTATGTGCACTTTGAATGTGTAGTTGGAAAAGATTTTAACATGATAAAATTTATTGTAGTCATGATATTGATGTTATTGTATACAGAAACTAATATGGTGGATAGTAATTACTGCTCAACTTATTATAATAATACCAACTTTTTCAAAATACTTAAGCAATACAGATTGGACCATTGTCATGAATAAAAAGATGACTTCTTTTTTATGTTTTATTAGCCCTCTTTATGATCTCTTATTGTTCTTGCTTTCATCTTTTGTTATATTTTATTCTACACTTATAATTGTTATAATTTTTTTTTTAAAATTAAACGATCAAAATTTTATCCAATATTTCATGATGTATATATTGACTTTTCGTATATTTTTTAAATATTTAAATATTTTATTTAAAATATTATATTAATATAATTTAATTTAATTTTAAAAATTAGTCAATTTGACTTTCGAAAATGTAACATGAAAAATAAAAATGTACGAAGGGAGTATATTGTAATAATACTCCCTCTGTCCATAATTACTTGTCCATTTTGACAAATCAAGAAATGACAAAAAACAAATTACCTATTATAATCTCAAATAATTACTTTAAAAAAGATAAAACTTTTTGAAAATCTTAAATTTTTAATTCATCTATTCGTAATTAACAGAAGTAAACAAATTATTTTTTAATAAGTATGTCAATTTAAAAATATAAATAATTAAGGACAGATGAAGTATTTTTTAAATTAATTTTAGAAGATGCGCACACCATATTTCTCGTAGTGCATGGGACATTATGATCTTAAATTGTTCAAGAAAAAATGCATTAATTATGTCATCATGTTGATTAATATTAATCCATAAAATGCAGCATATACGAAAAGGACTTCTCCTTTTTGCTTTTTTTCTGTTTTTTTTTTTAATTTTATTTATTTTGATGAATTTTTTTTTGTTGTTGTTGACAGAACATAGGGAGAAAATCAGTAAACGTGATTAAATTAATCTTGGTGATTGCGTTGTTTCCAATTCCTTATAGCTTCCAACACTGCCTGTTTTACCATTTGGGCATCTATGCATTCAATTTCTCCTTCCTTCTGCAATAGTAACAATTTTTTTAGTCATAATATAAGGTGAAAAAATATTTTTTTTAATATTATCACTCAATGTAGTTTAACTTCTAGTATTAAGAAGTCACATGTAATCATAATTTTGTATTATTCTCTCTATTTCAATTTATATTTCGTTTTTTATTTAGTTTTAAACAAAATAAAGTACTTCTATTTTTAGTAATAATTTAATTTTTATGTTCTCATTTTATCTTAATGAGATGATTTTATAATTACAGAAATATCTTTGACTAATTTTATATTACAAATTTCAATAATTTTATTAATTAGATATTCTAATTCTTCAACTTAATGTCCAATCAAACACATTCAAATAATGGAATGATATGGTTAACATTTATTCACTCGTGAGTAATTAGGTAATCCTAAGCTAGCTAGTCTCTCGTAAAAATTACTTCTACGTAACTATCTTAATTAGTGATATGATTGTTAAATGTATTTGATTGTATAATCAGGTGAATTTCACACAATTAAACTTCTTTTTAATGTTACTGATTGCATATTTTAAAAAGAAACATGCAATCACCAGTAATTTTAGTAAACGAGTTTAATTAATTTGAGTTTACTAATCGAACAAATGTAAATATTGAAATATTAATTAGAATAAGAAGTATTAGGTTTTGTAATGTATTAATTATCTCAAAATTGAATTGATTATGCGTGTATAATACAATCTTGTAATTTTTTGTTTTCTGAATTTTGTTGTAAAAGATGATCACAATGATGATTTATTTGTCTCTTCTTGATTATTTTAATTAATAAAGAATATTTTAGATCATTAATTAAATGTTATGTCAGAATAAAATTGATTAAACTATTCCGTTAATACAAAGGAACATCTTATAATATAGTTTTTCTTAAAATTAATTTCTCATATGATTATTTAAATAATATTTATTTATTCAGAAAATGAATTTCCTCCGTGAATTCTAATTTTCTTCAATAAACTAGTCGACAAATCAAACTCTTTTCTTTTATATTGAAAATTAAATTAAGGTTTTTGGTGGATAAACGTGAAAGCTTCTTAAAAGAAATATTATCCCAAATATCATCCCGTCTAAGTCTAACTAGAGGAGGTTCTGGGTGCACCAATATAAACATAGCTCAAATATAAGGTCCAAGATAAATATAAAATAAAAATAGGCTTAAGTGGATTTGAACCCTGACCTAGAGGATGGTAACTCTAATTTCTATCAATTGCACTAGGAAATTTCTATGCTTTATGGATGCACTGTTAACTATATCTTAATTTCTATCAGTATTTCAAAATATATATACATATGATTTTTTCGAAAGTTACCGGGTGCACGTACACCCCACCGTGTGGTGTGGGTCTGTCCCCTGCGTCTAACAATTGTTATCCACTAGACTATTCAGAAATCCCCAATAATATTTGTTCATTTTATGAAATCAATTGATAATTTTATATTTTAGTTCCTAAATTGCACTTATCTTTAATTATAGTCATTTTCCTATTATCTTTTTTAAAACATTCTATTTTATTGTTTCTTAAGTGTGTAAGGTCAATAGTGAACAATTATTATTGGACATATAGTACTTCCTTCGTTCCATTTTATGTGAGGTAGTATGATTTGGCACGATTTTTTAAAAAAAAATTATAGTTCAAAATAAATAATAGAAATTTGTGTGGTTATAAATAATTTTATAAGGATAAATGGACATTTTAAAATTAAAATCATTACTTAATATAAAATTGTATATTTTTTTTTAAAACTGACTAAAACAAAAAGTAAATCACATTGAAAACAAGAATAATTAAAAATTGGCACTCATCAATTGGTATATGGTGACAATCAATCAAAAAGCCAGTGTGTGGTTCAACAATGAGGTAGTTTTGTACAAGTCACACGTGAAGTTTTAAACAACAGTATGGACAAAAAGTATTTGAATACAAGTACTCTTTTCATCTAATTCAACAAATTTTTAGTCCAAAAGAAAAGAAAAGAAAAGTTTCAAAATAATTTTTGTTTTAGAAGATCAGAAAAGAATTCATTATATTTTCAAGTTTTATCCTTGCAATTAAAAGATTATAACTAGTATTCCCTCTATTTTATATAATTTAATGTATATTGACTTTGACACATTTTTATAAATATATATTATATCAAGGGTTTAGTTTAGTATTAAATTTGTTAGTATATGTGCTTTGAAAATTAATATTTGGTTATTAATACTTTGTTTAATTATTTAATGATAATGACATAATATTTTTTTAAAAAAACTATGATAAAACTCTTTTGATTTATTAAAATGGAAAAATAAAAATTCCAATTTATTTTTAGTATAAAATCAAGTAATATGAAATGAATGGATAACCGTTTTTTTTTAATAGTAACACTTCCCAACAAGAAATAAATAAGAACAACTTCATAAATCGTGTCTTATACACCATAGCATTCTTTTTGTTCATTTTTACTAGTCTATATTGGATTTGGTATGTTATTTTTAGAAATAATGATTGATTTATGTATTTTTACCACGATATTCATATGTACATATAATGTTAAATCTTGAGAAATTATTTGAATGATAAATAATTAATTAATATGTTATTATTATTTTAATATATTAAAAATGACAAATAAAAATAAAACTATTAATATTGATACGTAAAACTGAACAAAGGGAATATTTTTTTTGATAAAAAATAAAGAAAATATTCTATGTTCCACAAACAAGAAAAAAAGGTATATAAATTTAAAAATAAAATGTTGAATATGAAGTAAATTAAATAGAGAAATAGAAAATCTTACATCACTAACAGCTTCAAGTCGAAAACAATCTGAACAAGAAACCCTAGCATCCAATAATTCAAGGCCAAGCTCTTCAAAGACTTCCAATATTGAGACTAGCAAACCAGGACAATTCTTTTCTGAAAATACATTTATTATGAACCCCTTCTCTAGGGTTTCTACGATAACCTACACGATAAAGTTATTATAAAGCAATCAAATTATCTTTATCAAAAGTATTTACATGTAATTGATCAGATGGTGTAACCCAGGATAGCTATACAGTATTAAAAAAAAAGACATGTGTCTTAGACCCTCAAATTTGAAGGGTCATAGTTAATTGGTTAGAAATTACGGATTATTTTTTAAAAATATTGAATAATATTTATAAAAGAGCTACTTTTTTCTTATAAAATGAAAGAATTATTATTAGAAGAAATTTCACATATTTAAAGTACTATATCTCATTAAAGATAATTTAGAATAAGAATGATTATATTATTAAGTGAAAATGTATATTAGAAGAAATCAAGTATATAAAAGTTATTAATAATTTAAGTTTAAGACCTCTGTTAGATTTTGACTTTAGGCCACTAACAATACATCAAACCTAAACTCTTTAAGAAATCAGCTTTAGATTTATACACCATTAGTATGAAGATTTTTACACCAATATACAAGTCGCTTTTTACCTATTTTCACAAATAGTCATTCTTACTTTTAAAATTTTAATTTCTTATTCCAAGCAAATTTCCTAAGGAGAGATATGTTTGGTGCTCGTAAAAATAAATTAATTAATTGTAACATCAAAAATTGAAATGTACTTATTTCTAAAAAAAAAAGTAAATAGTATTTTTTCGAAAAATTATTTTTCATGAAAAACGTTTTAGTCTCTACTCTCTAGTAATTACTTGTGTGTGTGGTAAATGGACGAAACAAAAAAATACAAATAAAATGTAGTACAAAAGGATAATAATATAAAGTTGTCCTTTTGGTAGTTTATGTGAGCTAAGGAATAAAGGGTCTCGTGAGTTATTGAAAATAAGTAGTTTATTTGTGGGTCATTCAAATTGATCCTATATCCAAAAATGATGGAAAAATTTCGAACGATAAACAACGAGTTCGTGTAGATGTGAACGCAATCGTCTACGTAATAAATCTGTAAGGTTTATTAGGTCAAAATAAGCACACATCTTACCGTTCTTCACAATATATTAAGGGGGAAAAAGAAAATTTATTTGATTTATAATTTTTACTTGAAAATGTATTGAAGCTTGGACACAAATCACTATGTTTGATTTTATTAGTTAATACTATATAGTTTCGAGAGCCAAATATTTAATAATTGACGACAATTTAAATGTCACACATCTCGTGTATGTTCTTATGGATTTAACGGAATCGAGAAATAAGTAATTTAAAATTCTTTTTTATGTTTTAAATAATTTATAGTCACATAAATATTTAAAAATAATTTCATATCATAAACTATAAAAGCCTTACTTTATTTCTTAAATATCATACAAAGTGGAATGACGCCATGTAAAATGAGACAACAGAATTAATTGATAAAATGAAAAATGTCTTATTTCATCTTTTGAATATAATAAATTATATTTTGAGAAATAATTGTAGTTAATAATAAAAATAAATTAATAACTAAATGATAAATATCCATCATTAAAACTTTATAAATAAAAAATAAATATCTATTTTTAGTATAGTTTAAATTAAGTGGACAAAAGGAGTAATAATTTTCTACTTCACTTATATATATGGATTTTTTTTTAAAAAAAGGTTGATAAAGAAGGGATGTATTTTGTGAAGAATGTTGTTACTATTTCCTCCGTGTCATAATTTATGTTAAATTTGTCGAATTTTGAGATTGATCAAACTCAAATTATAAAAGTTTTATGTTCAAATTCATGGTCAAACTAATTATGTTTAACTCTCGAATTTTAAACATAGTTGTATAAATTAGGATATTGTGTATTTTGATCGATTTGAAAGCTCCTATTTGTTACCACTTGTACTTATAACTGCTATATATTTTTTAGCAAAAAAAGAAAATTCAAATTCATGATTAACATGCCCCAAATAAAAAAAAGTTTCAAAAAGAAGGTAATAAAAATATATGGATAAGCTATTTAGACAAACAAAAAAAAGTGAAAATGTGTAATTAAGCTATACATACCTCTGGTAAGGCATCTTCATGGTCATGATGATAAGGTTGTGAAGTTGAAACATCTTCATTTAACTTGTCAATCCTTTCCTTTAATTCTTCTATATACTTTGATGCATGGGCAATGATTGATGTTTTATTCACCTGAAAAATTAACCAATATTCTGGTAAATAATCTACCAATACAAATAACTCAAAATATTTACTTTTTAACCCTGTCTACACACTTTGGAGAAAAGTTGAGCTTAGTACACAAGAACAATAACATAACAGGGAAATCCTACATCCTACTAGTGGTCACCGAGGAGGGAAGAATGTATGCAAAATTTACTATTACCTCAGGAAGGTAAAGAGGCATAAAGGTGGAACATAGTAAACAACAATAACATATCTAATGAAATTTCATAAGTGAAGTATGAGAAAGATAAAATGTATGCAAACTTTATCACTAACTCATGGAGGTGAAGAGGCATAATGGTTGATCTTAGTAAATAACAACATATTCAGTAAAACCTCCATAAATGGTATATAAGAAGGATAATGTATATATATACACAAATCTTATCACTAACTATTGGAGAGTGGAGAGGCATAATGATTGATCTTAGTAAACAACAACATATATATCAGTAAAATCTCATAAATGATATATTAGAAGGAATGTGTAAATTTCACCATTACCTCGTAGAGGTAGAGATGCAGAAAAGTTGATCTTAGTTCATCTTAAAATTATTTTTTTTCTATCTCGTCTAGAAATCCAATTCAAAATACTAAATAGCAATAAATTGGTTTCATTTAGAAGATGAATAAACACTAACTATTCCAATCAACTAATGAAAAAAGGATTTAATATTTCTTCTTTCATACAAAAAATGAATTAGAAAGACAAAGATTTAGTAAATTAAAATAAAGATAAGAGTAGTTTTACAGAAGGGGAATTAGTAATTGAACCAAGTTGCTCCAATTGTTGATTGAGCAATGCTTTTTTTTGCTCTTTGGATCCCATGATGTTAATTTCTTCTTCTTTATGTTTTTTGATTCAATTTCTTTTTTTCCTTCACACTAATATTTTTTTAATGGCTTTTTAAAGAGAAGATGAGATTTCGAAGACAAATATGATGTGTTTGTTTGTATCCTGCATGAGTACCACAAGGTTCACAGGAGAGTATGACGTACTGATAATTTAATTTAATTCGTCATAGAAAAAATAATAATTGGAAATGACTTAGTTGGCCTTTCCTTATCAACCTTTTACCAATTGCTTTTTTATTTACGAAAATAATTTTTAAATTCCGAATAAATACGTTCTTTTGTGACTTATTAAAGTATGAAATAAAATATTATGATTATTTAACTAAAATGTGTCAATGCTGAAAAAATGTTTTAGCATTGCGAAGGTAGTTCACCACATATAGAGAAACAAGTTTGCTATCGAAAAGGACAAACTATTTTTAAGTCAGTTTTTACGTGTCTTATGTCATAAGCTCCAAAACCTCATTCAACCATCCCTAAAGGGCGATTTTTCCAATGCTAGGGGTGAAGTTCTTTGCTTATTAATTGGCTAATCCCTTAGAATGATTAAAACTATTAATGTTAATGGTGGAATTATATGTCAAACATTAAGTTCATGAAATTGTGGGGTAACACCTACATGTAGGTGTAATATATATCATCTAGAATTGCTTCTAGTTTGTAAAGTATCGTTACCTAGCATGAAATTATCGTTCTAAAACATGAATTGTGATAGTTAGAAAGCTCGAGTTCAACAATAATGGGGCAGAATTTTCAATAATTGAGAGAATATTGCAAATTTTGTAAAAATTAATTAGTGTTATAAAATCAAGTTTTGAGAATATAATCATAAAGATAAGAAGACAAGAGAAATAGATAAAAGAAGACGAATTTTCTTCTTATTCAAGTGTATTACAATGGTGAATGATATCTCTATTTATAGGTAGAGAAATCAACCAAAATATCACCATATTTAATGTCCAATTAATCGGTACATAGTTATCTACAAAGGTTCATGTCTCCTTGGAAATGTAGAAACATGATAAGAAAAGTTCATGAAGAAAGCAAATGAACAATCTACTATTCAATGGACTCCTCCTTGGATGTCCATATATTATGTGCCTCGTTAAAACCTTACTAGAAAAAACTCAGTGGAAAAAAAATTCTAGTGAATGAAAAAAAGTACACATATCTTTTGATACGCATTATTTGTTGCCTCATTAAAATCCTTGCCAGGAAAATCCAGTGGGACAAAACATCGGTCAAGGAAAAAAGAGTGCAACGCGTATTATACTCCCCTGATTAAAACATCAATTAATTTTTTGCGTTGATGTCTCCAATGGTATATTCTTTTTCAAAAAAATCACATATGGTGTGTCATTATCTCAATCAGACTCAACTTGCTTCATGGAGGATTTTATTTCTGCATAGCAACATTTGCTTCATCGATCGTCAGAATATTATTATGCCTCTATATGCAAACAAATAGCGTGTTTGAGATCGTGATTTATGCAGATCAGATAAATATTCTACATCTGCGTAACCAATCAGCTCTGACTTGAATTCTTCAAAATAAAATGAACCCATATCTATAGTCCTTCAATGATATTCAAGTATATACATAACACCATTTCAGTGTTCTTTTGTTGGGGAGGAACCGAATCTTGCCAGTAAATTTACGCAAATAGCTATCTGGTCGAGGTATTGCTTGTAAATGCATCAGTACCTGATTAATAAGATTATGGAGTTTCATCACCAAAGCGAATCTCTTCATCAATCCTTCTCTTGAGATCAAAATGAATCATCATGTTATTCAAGTGATCTCAAATCTTGGGCACTTATGGATTTGAACGACTCCATTTAAAATCGCATCACATTTTTTTGGTATTGGCACTATAGGCAAATATTTATTCGTCAAATTATCAACTGTGAGGTCAAGATAAATTTTGTTTTACCAAGACCTTTTCATAAAAAATACAATAAATTAGGCATAATTGTTTTTGTACCCCTTTTCTTGTTCTTCCTTGTTTATTTCAACTCCATATAAGGATTCTTGAAGAGCTTTATTGAAAAAGTTCCTTCAAACTTTTATATGCTTCCACAAAAACCTCGATTGCTTTAAAGATTTTCATACAACCTCATTGTCTAGCTAGACATGACAATTATTCATTATATGCATTCAAATTCATAGCCTGCCAGATCAAAACAAAACCTCATTGCATCCACCATGGAAAAACATTCTCCAATAATGTCAGCGACTTTTTGACAAACCTTTATACACCCCAGGCACTAACCGTTTTGAGATCTACCGTTATAAAAAAAACTTATCGCATAATAATTTAATTGTTTAACTACTTACTATCCACTGATATTAAACCTTGATTTATAGACTACCAGTCTAAACACTTCACTTTCTAAGTAAAAACAAAATATACTGATTATCAGTCTATCTAGCCCACTCTACTGACAGATTTGAATTCCAGATGCTCGTCCCATGATATCATTGAGCGCTATTCATATCAAAGATATGCGCCGTTTATTTGATATCGATTCCAACAAGACATAACTTATCAATATCTCCTCCTTCATTTTTATTATCTCTTTCAGGTACCTGAACCTTTTTCTCGTGTTTTATGGAGTGTTGAGTCCACTGTGGTCTTTTTTGCACTTGTCTATTATCAATGACCATATTGATCATTTTCTCCTCTCCTTCTTCTAGGAAATTTGTAATATTTTGAACCACTTGGTCTATTCACGTTTTCAGGTGTATCATATACGTGCACATTGGAGCATTTGCAGTCTGAATTAATATCATAGGGTCATAGTACATTCATCGGCAATGTGATTTGCAACATTATGCAAATGTCCCCTTGAACTTTAAGTTTCAATATTATTTCGTGAGGATCTAGATAATTCATAATTAACCTAACCATAATTTTTGTAGCTGCCAAAATCAATCTTTCCCCCAATGTTAAAAAATTTAACATCATCCATCCCACCAGCCTTGAATTTGGAAATTCATCTTTGTGCGTGTGGAACAATTAAAATCCATAAACCGCACATTCAAATATTTAGATAAAAATTATTGTGGCTTCCTAACCCTGAACCAATTTTTATGGGAAAACCTTGTTGTCCTTGATCATACAACATGTTAAAATAAAATTTCTCGTTCCAAATCTTATTTAGGAGTTTTTTGTTCCCATAACCATGATTTAACCTGTAATTGGAGGGCATATAATTTCTTTCTGCTAGCATCAATCAGCATTTAATATAATTTCATAGTTTGAAATCTGTGGGCTACTTAAGTTAAAAATTCGAGGCAAACACCGTACAAACAACCAATTTGTAAGTTGACAATAAAGCAATGGTGATCATGATCATCGCAAGATCATCTATCATATAGTTATTGTAAATGATCCACATGACAGGTGAATTAACTCATCTTCACCTTTTAAATGTTCCCAAACTTCAAGGGATACATTCCCAACCTTAGACACATACAATGATTATTTTAATAAAGAGAAACCAAACAAATAAGAGAACTTCTTGAAGAATCTTTATTTCTTCATCACATATAACCACCGGAATTCTCAATTACAAAATTGCATCACATTTAAATCCAGAATGGTAAACCGATCATGCCAACTGTCTTTATTTTAGTCACTTATAATTACTTTGCATGTGATTCCACAGCATGCCCACGTTTGTGTGCAACAACAAGATAAAAAACGACAATCTTTTTATATAATTTTTAATCGTGCTTCGTGCTAGTAATCTCGAAGATATAAATATTCTTCATAATTATAGTCTCATATTTCTTTTCAATTCAATCCAAAACTTAAAAGTTTCTTTTTTGAGACTTGCTAACAACACAACAACCCCAATATTATTCTCTCTCAACTCTTAGTAGCTGGCCATTAATTTTGTGTACTATCATATATCCATGACACCAACGCCATATGGTGAACATCTCCTCAATGAGAAATTATATTTTATTTCTCATGGTCAAAATTATTACGCGCAAGAAATGTTTCTTTTTTTTTCTTTCTTTTACTTTGTTGTACATAGATCACAATCAATTGACACAATTTTGGTATTGTCAGACAATAATATGAATATTAATTTGGCATGGCATAACCTTTATAGGCAATACTTATTCTCTTTTTTGCCCTTTTGGAAGTAGTTCATAATAACCTACCATAATATATATGACGTATAACTAAACGACACCGACCATTGACCATTTCGGCCAAATAAAGATCTTATTATTCCCGGCAAATCTCTGTAGAGATATTGTGACATTATCATTTTTTTTTGTCAACCTCCCATAAGAGGGTGAGTTTTGACAATATACGCCAATTCCATATGATTTTATAAGATCACATCCTGAACATTCTTTTGGTCGAGCATTTACGAATAACCCATCACAAGTCCCATTCACTCTTCAAGGAAATGGACTAATCATTTATATGGTACTTAATCATAATTTTGTACTATAGCACATTATCATGTTTTTAAATCATCATTTTTCCATGCCACCCCCTCACATCATTTTGAAAGATCAAGTGTACATCACT
The DNA here is from genome assembly GCA_027704765.1 of Solanum habrochaites. Taxonomy (NCBI): domain Eukaryota; kingdom Viridiplantae; phylum Streptophyta; class Magnoliopsida; order Solanales; family Solanaceae; genus Solanum; species Solanum habrochaites. The sequence goes on from JAKWJA010002497.1 coordinate 17,022,073, forward strand.
TATTATTTCTTGTCGTTCGATGGGAATTTATAAACTTGTTAATTATGTGTTGACAAAACATTCACAAGTCCCAATGACCCTTTCAATACCATTTGATAATAAACTTGTCTTCATTCTGAAGGTACCTATTTGGGAACCCATGAATTTTCTTTCTTAATATTACCAGACAACATAATATTATTAATTCCGTTCACTTCACTCCCATAGTCTCATATCATATCTTATTGTCATCTTTCAGACTATATTCCTACTACCTACCACATTCAGTAATGATTAAATGCGAGCAAGTCACAGGCCGGATTTCAAAGTTATCCATGTTTCTCAAAACAGTCTTTTCAGAATGGACAAATTCAAGTGATGAATTTCAAGAACTTTTCATTAAATATATTATTTTTATTTAACCTTAATCATCATTTTGTCACCCCTAGGGTAGGCATTGACTCAAATCTCAATGTCGTATCCATCTATAGCGTTTTAGGCCAATTCTATGGGACTGAAAAACCCATCCTTATTCATCATGCTGCATCAAAACTCAAATTAATGTCTAACCTTAAACCCTCTTGATGCGATAGAAAACTTAATCTAACCGTCTTACCCTCAATATTTTTTTTTATTCATCCGGACCACTTAAACTGATATCTTACCCTTTTGGTGCGATGGGGGGCTTACAATTCATTGTCTTATCCTTCCATCAATGTTATTAAGTCAATACCAATAGCACTCACCATAGCCCTTTGAATGAACTCAAGACTTAATAGAAACAAGTTTAGTCAAATAAGATTGAGAGTTTTTCTCCACCTCTAGCAATTATAACTATTAAATATATTCCCTGTACACGACCCAAAACGATCGTGAGTGGCATCCACACAACTACCTATGTGACAACGCAAGAAATTCAAATCCCAACTGTACCAATAATTCAACTGTGAATAAAATAAATATTGCGGAAGCTCCAAATTTATTTCCTATCGTATTCCTTTCCCAAACACCTGAAAGTCAATCACAACAAGGACATCTAATCCTCATTATTAGTCTAAGGTAATCACGACACCAAATATGATAAAAATCGTATGTGTCCGAAAGTATAGGATATCATTCATCCGAAAGATCCAACACGACCATGATGAATAAGCTCACCTGCGAACTTGTATGCTGAGGCTTGGCTAGAGCTGAGGAAATCTGAAGTACATAGGTACATCACTCGCTGGCATTTTTCAAATAAAATGAAACGCAAAGAATAAAACAAGTAGGATCCATTACGAGGCGACAGTCTGATAGTAATCACATCGTTCAAACCCAAAATAGTAACTAATATACAATACATAATAGTATGACTCCACTATGCATTAACAGGTGAGAACAACAAACAAAGCCACGAACAATTAGTCAACAACATTAAAGTAAGCTCGATAAGTCAATGATATCAGTATCACACATGAGGACTCATGCTCCAAACCAAACATTTTGGCGAGTAGATCTTGAGATTGAGTGTACCGTTCCATTAATTCAACATGTTTCTTCCCTTTACCTCATTATTCGTCCCGAAAACGTGACACTCCGACCAAAAATACCGTGTTCGGAACGTGACACTCGATCCACGAATAACCTGTCAAACGTGAGACTCCCATCCAAGAATACCGTGTCGGAATGACACTCCGATAAAGAATAGCGTGTCGGAACGTGACATTCCATACCAAGAATAGCGTGTCGAAGTGACACGAACCGATCCAAGAATAACCGTGTCCGGAATGTACACACTCCGATCATTATACTATTATTTATCCTTTATTATCAATCACACCCTCTGCCTTTCATTCTTGTTCTATTATTTTCATCAAGCCTCCTTTAATTCCAAGGCATCCACTTCCAAGATAGAGTATTTGAGAATATAATTCCTTACATTCTACGGTCTCAGGATTCCAGACCCATCAACAAACCACAACATTGACCAATCATACAATCACATAGTCCAAGTACATAGAGAAACTTCACAATATCATTCAAGTCATATCAATCACTATTTAAGAGGTTTACTATCAAATAGCAAACCATAACCTAACTTCACCGAAGAACGAAGTTCAGCCAGCTACTTCTCCAATATTTTTCCTTTCAATCAAACGCCTCCGAACTTCTACAATCTATCAGTATGCATAATTTGAAGTTAACGAGTCTATAGGCATTTATAAATACTATTGTCAGCCTAGACCCGACTCTTTAATAAATTCCCAATGTAATCAAGTCTATAAGTAAGTCTTACTTCCTCAATTAATCTAACTATAATGGTAATCTAATTATATAATCACCTAATATTATCATTACCTATTTTAAATAGGTTAACACTGGACTAATAACAGAGCTACTAAATTTACATGTCCAATCGTATCCCCAAACCTTCTTTTTCTGCAATTTTTAATGGCAATCTATACAACCTAGTGACTTGTAATATTGATCAATCTTTAATCCATTATGAACTCCATTAGCCACCATATCTTACTTTCCCTGCCAAGATCAACTAGATATTAAACTTAAATTTATCTCACAAGACCATCCTTTTCTTTATATCTTCACAAAGAACTAACATAATAATAAAAGTTTCGTATAAAATCTATTCAAATTATTATTTTGGTATTTTGGCATAAAAAGGTCCCCCATTACGATATTTATGTCCCCAACTCTTTTATCATATAAATCCAGAATTCACATGGAGGCCTACCCATGCTACACATAAGGTCAGTAAAGTTTTCTATCCCAACAATAATGTATATTATATAATAATTTATGTAACTTATTCATCAAACCCAATAAATAAATATTATAAATCAATCTTGAGTTATCATCATGTCCATAATTATATATTCAATACATCACTATATAATATTAATTTTATTATTCATCCAACCCTAAAAGGAAGGCACCAAAGTCATATCAGTAATTATACAAAACTTCGCCCAACAATTATATGCAAAGAACATTATTGATGGTTGTTGAAGATTCCTAAGAGGTTACAAGTCGTCTCGTGTTTACAGGTAGCCGTCTTTCTCACTGTTCTTCTTTTTCCTCTTTCTTTTCTTCTCAGATTATTTGTTACCCTAATTATTATACTCATATAATTATAATAGTGATAAAAGTGACCAACTATTCATTATATATTTTTTCTTAACCATTACTAAAAATTAGTAAAACTACCCCATAATTTCATAATATATTATGAATAGTCCAAAACACCCACTTAAATCTATAAGAAGTATTTTCTCTAACAGAAAAAATTTCTAGTGGCCAACCGACTTTCAACGGGTTGTACATATATACCAATTTACCCATCGTTCGCCTCGAACGTCAAAGGAAAGGCGAGAGTAGGAAAGGGGTATTTGTCTCAACGATTCTTTCAAAAGAAAAATTAGTTCCAAGGTCTCCTATCAAAAGTATCAACAAGACCCAATCAATTGGAGACTTTCCACTCATCTCATGCAATCTCGCATGGGGTCATCTCAAATACTTTGAATACTAACTATCATTTGCACGTAAACTCGACTAATACAAAACTATTTCAATACCCACCAAGTTAACGTATTCGCATTCGCTCAACATGTTTTCAAGGACCCTGGCACACAAACACCATTTGTGGAATCTTTTTCTCACATAGTCCATGATCAAATTCAAAACTATACGGGATATATCAGGGTGAACTTGAAACACCACACCACCGCACACTCATGCGCACCATACCATCATATTTGGTTGTCATATTTCTTCTCAAACATAAACTTTCCACGAAGCTTAGGTGTATAAATTGGATCTTATACATGAAGTCTCCTCAATGGAGGATTCAACTTATCTAACAACCCATTTTTTTTTTTAAAAATATGATCCACGTTAACCACACATTTAGAGATACCCCCAAGCATACATAATCTCTAATACCACATATAGCCGCAACATAATACACTGATGAGACTAGATCTTAAGTCTATCACACAACTGTAAATTATTCATGGTAGCTCTCCTATACATTTTGATAATTAAAGTTGTATGTATAACCACATATACTTCATAGCCCCAAAAAACACCAAATCTGTCATTTGAGATACCAATTATGCCTAAACGATCCTACCCAAGAAAACAATCACAGAAATGATACAAAACCCGATCCACTACGAGGAATCACTCGATAGAAGCAAAAACACATGTGGATGTGGAAAATGAATCATACTCCCAACTCACAACCGAATGAATGTAGTTGTTCACGTAAGAGTGTGTATAACCAAGGTCGAATAACTTCAGATATTTTTTTGTTCAATAGTTTTCCATATCAACACATCTTCATATTCCTCCTGACTCTATCTCCTTTGATTTTCTAGATACCCCAATCACCATTTTTAGTCCCTATTATATTTTCCACACATACTTACTTTATCGAACCCTACATCCACTGCAGTAGACACCTTTTCTAGTACTAACAAACATCATAAACACATTGTCATCTACGCGTTACTGGGGGGGGGGGGGGCGGGGCGTGGTCCAAAGGCGCGGACCATTAGTATCAAAGTATTCTATACAATATATGTTCAAAACTATGACTAATCTTCTCTTTCTATTTAAGCCTTTCATGACATTTACCATACGAGTTCACACAATGATATCTAACATTTATTTAAATTTGAGACAGTACCTTTCCTCATGATAAACTGGCTAAATCAACCCCAATTCAACCTCACTCCACTTCCCGTCCACATATCATGCTTTAGCTAACCCTTCTAACCATCACATACCTCATGCCAAAACTTAGGAGTTTGTCTTCTTGTTCATTCCAAATTTTTTGTATCCTAATTAGCTCATAACCTCTATTCACCATTAAATATCTAATGTAACACATCATAATTTCTATTTAATCCCTCTAGAGTAAGTATTTGCCAATTCTATTTCTTAATAACGTCATGTATAATTAATTACACACCTTAATGCATCATTCTTAAGTAATCTATCCAAATTTGAGCCATCTAACTAACTCCATTTAAATACTAAATTCTCCAGAGGGGGTGGGGGGGGGGGGGGGGGGGGCTGCCTCATTGGTTTTGCAATCTAAATCAAAACTCAATCTTTATAAAACTCGCATGATAGAATTCTAGAAGTCTAATCGAACTACTACTCACATCTCACTGTCATATCTAACGTCATAGGCAAAAAAAATAATACACCATCAACTACAATCCATGGGTTTTATAACGAGAGGTCTTATTCCTCCACTTTTCTCAAATTCTCCTCATGGTGCAAACTTATATTCGAAATTACTTCGAGACCCTTCAATATGTCAAATTCTTGTTTCTTTAGATCACTCATCGATCTCATCCTTTTAACCAACAACCCATGACATTTTTGGCTTCACATTCTAAATCAAAACTCAGAAGAAACCTTCTTGATCCTTTCACAATCAAAAGTAATAAACTTTATGATCCAAAAACAGCACATAAGTTCGTTCACATGCTTAATACCTACTGATCGCAATCAATCATTTATTTACCCTTACAATTCATACCTGAAAAAAAACATATCACCAAGAATGCATATTATACTGAAAAGTTTGAATTTAAGTCCAATTGTGTAACCCAATACCTTATGTATCTACATTTGCTTATACTTTTTTGGAGACTTTTATATAATACCCTTATCTTAGCTATCACCTTGATGCCTGTCCCATAAAACAATCCATATGCGTCACTAAAAATCAAACGCCTACTATCTCGAATTCAAACAGTAAACCGAACTTATCATATCACTCCCAAGCTGAACGTCTGTACCTCATCTCTTAAAGTTTTATTCCATAGCTTTTAACCACTAGATTAACGCTGTTATGTTATTTTACCTACCAAAACAAAATAATAAATATGCATTTCTGAACCCAATTCTCAACACCCTTCGAATATACATTTTTAGTTCTTATAATCAGAGAAATATTCCTTCTCTCACTTATTTTCTTAAGGCTACACATCCCAAGTTTTATCTTATTTTACTTATATTCCAGCTCTCCTTTAAATTCTATTCGAGCGTTGGCCGCAACATCTCTTAACCTTAAAAACTGCAACACCCACATTAACTCACAAAATATGTAGAAATCACAACCTTAGATACTCGCCAGTCTTTATTACATAGAAAATTATTTCCCAAACAATCCTAATCATATAATTTCATCCCATTCAATTTCTCAACGATTTCTTATTTTCCATCATGCTCATATAACCCTTTTATCACCATTTTAAATAAATCATTTAGTTGATATGCTTAGTTAAATATGCTACGCAATCTTGTTACAATTTCGTTTTAGCTATATGCCACCCTCACTTGTACAATTCTTGTGATCTAACGTTGCACATTTAGAATAACGATTAAAGAATGACAAAAGGTCTCAAATGGGTGATTATTGAAATGGATGAACTTCTTATGAGACTTGGACCTTTAAACTAGCTAATGTCATATTCCCGTTAACAGTAAATGCATGACAAGTATATATTGCATATTTGAAAGTACATGAAAGGCGATAGAAAAAAGAAATTTATTGTATAGTAAGTCACAAATGATGACTCCACCATATTGGTTTGGGAAGGAGGGGTGGGGGGTGGGGGTTGATAGAGTGTATGAGCAAAATAATACATTTTGTATTAGTAGTTTCTTATTTGGTACACTTTTTCATGTTATGTATAACTAATTAATGCAAATATTAGTTATACGTTTTATTATGTATCGAAGACTGTATTGCTACAGTGAATTTTTAAGTATTAGTAATTACTGCAAATGAATTCAATACATGCATTAGCATGGTTAAATATCCAATTATCCCACAAAAACACTATTACATCTTTTTCATCATAATTGCATAAGATACGTTTGCAAAATAAATATTTATATACAATGCATACTATTTTTAATACACTAAATCAAGCAATGTATAAGAAATAATCTATGCATAATTAATACAAATATAACTAAGACAAATATTATTAATACACATTATTTAACATTACTTTTATGCTCTCTAACGAACTATTAGTTTCTTAAGGCCAAAAATGAATGGGTCCTTAAACATTAAAAAATAAATTAATATATTCTTTTACTAATTTTGTTCTTCTAACTCATAGAGATGCAAAATTGTTTTTAAAAAATTATAATTGATTTTATTTTAATAATTATTTTTCAATTGATTATATAATCAATCAATTTAATTTTTTTACTTCTGACGTGCCAAACTTCTTCTAATAATCCTCTTATTTTACATGAACAAAAAGTAGTCCTGTGTTATAAATATACTTATATTCCGCAACATTTTTACTATAAAAAAAACTCACAATTATATTGTTAAAAAAATGAAGCATTCAAATTTGGGAGCCTAATTCATATGACTTTTTCTAATTTATCATACCGCCTCTGATGGAAAGGTAAGTGAAGGTTCAGAATATAATTGAATAGTCAATGGTTGAAGAGGTGAAAGAAAGACAGAATATGAGCTAGAAATTTATCAAACATAATCTCTTTCTGAACATAATATGAGCCGATGTAAGGTTGCATATATATACGCTAGCGTCTCCATGATGTTTATTGAAACTAACTAATCAGTACAATTAATGTTATGGTCAACTTTAATGTGACTAGACCAAGAAGTAGGGTGTTATTCAAACTTACTCTATCGTCTACACTATAGCTATATATCATTAAGGATGTCTTACATAAAGGAGTATTATACTAGTAATAACAATATTGGTCTATCCAAATATATTAAATTAAATTGATATTATTTGTAAGATGATGTTACCAATCAATGTAATTATGCATAATATATTAAGGACATCGAATATTTGTGGACTATTTAGGATATTCCAAGTGGAAAACTATAATAAGCTTTAGTAATTGTGGAACCATTGTTACAGTAGCATCCTATACCCCCAACAAGGTATAGGATGACCCTCGCAACGTGGGCGAAACGTTGTATTATTGATAGGCTCATACTAATGGTTGTCGGTTAGAGAAACTCTCCACATATTAATTTTATTGCATCTCTTATTATAAAGCTTAAATGGTTTCACTTCATATTCATGTATTGATTTTGTTGAGTTGTTTTTAGTCCTCACTTCAGTTTTTCATTATTCAACCATATTACATACTCGTATATTTAATGTACTAATGTCATTCGATAAAATGATACAGATTTAAATACTTAGGGTTATCAACAAGCGTTCCGTTTATGAGATCATATCATCCGCCTGTCAGCTTTTAGTGAGACCTCCTTACATTTGGCGACCGCCAGTTTTTTATGATGAGGTGAGGGTTGAAATTTAGGGGGTAGACGTTTTCTTAAAATTCAGCAGGGCAGAATAGTTCAAAAAGAAAGGGGTGGACGATGGTACCCAAAATCGGTTGCAAAGTTGGCGGGTCAGAATAAGGAAAAGGCTGTGGTAACGGAGGAGAGATGATTTTAGTACGTTGGCCGTCTGCCCACATCTAGCTTTATGTAATAGATGTGTCAAAGATAGACAGTTTTGACCAGTATTTCAGTATTCAATTTCAGATGTTTTATTTAAGACTTTATGTTAATACTCAGTATTTTTAACTTTGAGATTTAATGAACTATTTAAGCAATTCCTCAGTTTAGATGTTTGTGTATTATGCTTTGAGTTAGTGTTTTGCTTAGTGGTCAACTAGGAGTCTAGGACAAGGGTTTGCCTGGAGACTATAAATGGTTCTCGAGTGTCGGTCACGTCCAGAAATAGATTCGAAGAGTGACAACTATTTTTGAGACGATTTTCTAAAGATTTATAAAAAATGAAATTTTTATATAAAGTTTTTTAAAATATCAGAGATCCCAATTATTTCTGAAGGCAATTGATTTCATTCAAGTGTTAAGGGGAATAACAAATGGGAGATTATATAGGGATTAAGGATTACATAATCCTAATAGGAATAGGATTAGTACATCATAAATACTAATATTTATGTAACTTTTTTTAATACTATCTTGTATTATCCACCACCTCAAGCTACCTGAGCGGAAGCAACGATAGCTTGAACTAAGGTAATCGTGCCTGTCGGCTCGAAGGCTTGTGGAGAATATCCCTTTTGTTCTCTTATGGGTACATACTGCACATTCATGGTGCCGGCCTGAAACTTCATCGCGAACAAAGAGACAATCGGTATCAACATGCTTCATGCTGTGTGTGTCGAGCACGGAATTCCTTGCCACACAGATGGTTGATGATTTTTTGTCACAATACGAGAGCCGCAACAGTGTGATGGGCCGATTCGCGAAGAATATAATGGTACCCCAATTTCTCAGCAGCAAGAAGAGCAAGGGCGCGTATTTCAGCTTCAGTTAGGACCACAGACCTTGGGTTGTTTTTGTTTTACACCGGAGTTCAGGTTTTTCGTGCCCCAAAAAAATGATAGCAACCCCGATGTAGATTTTTCTGTCATTTTTATCATTCGCCCACTGAATCTGCGAAACCCCGAATGCCCAAGTCCCCGGGTCGATGAGTAAAACCAGCGACCAAGGAGCCGCCAAAAATGTCACCTGAGAATGCGTTTTTCGACAAGGTAATCATGTTCACTTGGTTGATGCATGCACTGAGCAACTTCGGTGACACGCAACCTGGATTTCAGGAGATAATGGCCCAGATACTGTAGAGCCCCAATGGCCTTTGCGGAAAGTGGGTGATATCGCAAAAATGGGGGTGTCGGCTCCAGTCGTAGACGAGAGACTGCCATCGTGTTGTTGGACTGGTGGCATTTTTCTAGTCCAATCTTTTCTGCATCAATCTCGAGCATATTTTGAACTGTATGAAGAAACAAGCCGCTGCCCTTCCGAGAAACCTCCATTTCCCAGAAATAATGTAACGGCCAAGGTCCTTTCATTTTTTGAGGTAAGTATGCATGAGGCTCAGGTTTGCTGGATTGATTTGACATTCCTGAGAGTCTGTCAAGTAGAGCCCTATATAATGATATCTATCTACATAGACAAGAGACATTACTGTACCGTTGTGCTGAATTGTCGAGTTAAACAGACTCGTGTCGTGTACGCAACACGTTAAGCCAGCTCCGGAGGCCGTTTTCAGACGTGTGTACCACGAACTGGGGCTTGCTTGAGCCCATACCAGATACTTCTTGGAGTTTGAAAAACTAGATGTTGAGTGGACGGGGATCAACATAGACCCGGTGGTTTGGTCATTAGATAGTTTTTTCATCAAGGCATACCATGAAGAAAATCAGTTGGAAACACTCCACTGATTGATGAGCCATTGTTTCGCAACGGGCGGTGACACTATACCAGGCAAATAGGTTCTTCCTCCTGAATGTAACAGGACTGAATGTGCTCCGGAGTAATCAAGGCCCATCCTCCTGATTGTAGCCTTTAGCACACCAAGACGAGCCTTGTTACCTGGAAAATACTGCCGATCGTTCATTGTGTTTAATTGTTGTACAAACAATTTAACATTCCACTGGGTGCCGCCCATGGGGCTTAGTACAAGAACTTATAGTTTTCTTGATTCAATGGTCAAAGCCTTAAACTCGTCAATCCTAGCATGCGCCAATAAGCATTTTTTGGGCACAGAGTAGGGTTGTTTGGTTCACTATCGGAAGGGGTGTATTTGGTAGTATATAGCCTGGAAAGTGTTTGGGTTAAGATACCTACGGCTTTGTCCACGGTTTTAAACAGTGGGTATGGATATTGGGGGGTTGAACGTGGCGTGCGTGACATTCGGGGGTAGGCCGGGAAGGACCCAAAATGGATGCGGGCTGGAGTTGTTGTGGGTATGGGTGGTTTCGGGTTGGTTTGAGTGGTGGGTGTGGTTGCGGGTGTATTGTTGGTGACGATCGAAGAGGTGATGAGGGGTGGTTATGTAGTGGGTGGAGGTGTGGGGAAGGTGGTGAGGGACCCTGTGAGTATGTTGAAAAAGAGGCAAGGACGTCCAATGAATGATGTATTTGTGGAGGAGGAAATAGACTCGTAGGAAACTCTTTTCGACAATTTGACATGACGAGATATGTAACTTTATGAGTTTTGTGGGTCAAGACGCGATAACCCTTGGAGATAGATGATAGCCAAAAAAATTCAAGGAAGGGATGGGTTTGTAATTTGTGAGGAATATGAGGCGTAGCCAAGGGTAGGCAAGACACCCAAAGACGCGAGATTGGTATAATTGGGAGTTCTGGTAAAGAGAGTTGTTAGGGTGATTTGGTGGAGAGGGTGTGACTGGGCATTATGTTAAGGAGGTTAGTTTGCGGTGGCTGAGATTCTACCCAAAAGGAGACAGGAGAGGATATTGATTAGAAGAGTAACCACCGTTTCAATGAGATGGCGATGCTTACGCTCAGCCACCCCCATTCTGCTGCGGGAGTTAGTGGACAGTAGGTTTGATGTATAATTCCCAGGGATTGCACAAACTAGCCAAAGATGTTATTTACATATTCCTTTCCTTGTCACTTCGAAAAGTTTAACATGAGAATTGAATTGTGTTTTGACCATTTTTTCAAAAGTGACAAAGGTGGTGTAATGCCTATGATTTGGTGTTTTAGTGGGTACAACCAAGTGTATTTTGTAAAATCATCCACAAAACAAATATAATACGAAAACCAGCAAATGAAGGAACAACAGTAGGACCCCATAGGTCAGAATGACTAATTTGAAAGGTGTCAGTTGTACGCTTCTCAGATAAATATAAGAGTTAATTTATGAGATTTAGCAATTGAACAGGAGTCACAATGTTTACTGAATGGAAGAAAAACCTAATTGAGACATTAAAGAATTTATTATTTGAGTAGACGGGGACCCAGACGACTGTGCCACAGCAACTTGGCCATCACCGAAAGAGCCACCGAGCCACATGAACGCTTTCTGAACTGGGTGGGCAGACGAACTTGTGCCAGGAAGAACGTTACAGACCATGCTCACACTGGGCCCTGAAAAATCACCCTCTTGGTAGTTTTGTCTAGGATCTAAAATCATTAAGGTTGAACAAGAGTAGCAATTATTGTCTTTGTGAATTGGTGAACTGAAGAGATTGTTTTTATAGAAGGGACGTGGGATAGGTTACCTAGGTGAAAGAATAGCGGTGGGGTTTTTTAATGGTACCCGTTGCCAGTTTGTGAGAAATATTAAGGGACTCACCGTGCCAACAGTATACCATTGGGAGCCATGATATGGATTTGGAGCGTTAAGCTTGTATGATCAGAAGATACCGTGCATGTTGGCAACATATCCAACAGCCATTCGAGGAGGCCGGCTTGAGATGTCATAATTGGCACGTTATCACTATTTCGGCTCTCCTCATACGAAACTAGCACGAACACGGTGTGTACTGTTTTCTGACAGATTTGACAAGTTGGACGATCCCGCTCGTAAGTGCCCTGCCCGCCGCTGGAAGTCGCCCGCCGCTGCCGAAGGAGTGCAGGCTGTTTTGCTCTGCCGGCTGCTGACCGTTGTACGCGGACGACTGCCCTGCCGACCGCTGTGCCCGCAGCCTCCGCCTGTTTTGCCGTAGCCCCCGCGGATCCCCTGCCAGCCGCCAACCACGCCCCCCGTGAGTAGTATCTGGCTTGGCGTTGAGGGCGGTGGCCGTCTCCATAACAACGGCTTCTCAGAGAAGATGTTTTTGCTCTCGCAGATCACGTTGATCTTCTTCACTTTTTAGCCACGAGGAGAGTAGCCAGGTCAACAGGCGTTGGGCTGATGCGAACCGCCTGTTTAATGGAGGAGTAAGCTGATGGTAGCCACCCGAACGCACAAATGAACGATCTTTCTCGGAATGATTTCGTTCACGTGTCGAGGGCTGGTTGATGATGGGAGACTCGATCTAAAATACTCCGTCATAGTTTTCGTGGCCTTTGGTATTTGTGTGGGAGCGATCACACGAATTGAAAAATATGAGAGTGGGAAATTGATGCTAGCGCGTGTTGCGAGGGTCGTCCATAGGGCTGAACAGTTTGTGTAGGATCGGACAGTGTTTCTGAACCGTGGGAGAGATGACCCAATCAAATATGATCGGATCTGGCCATCCACGCTTCCAGGCGCATGGGTCGGATTGTGTTGTTTTCTGATTTGTCCTTGGCGGTGTGATACTGCCCGGCGCGGTTCTGTGCTTCTAAACGTATTTGAGAAGGTAAATTGGCCTCAAGGGCTTTAAGAGCGGTGATTTTTATGTAGGGTAATTTAATGTCTGATAATTTTTCGGGAATCAGGGCATGAAGATGCCTGAGAAGGAGTTTAACCGCTAAGAAGGGAAGTGAATCGAGAGGGATCCACCTCGGTTTTTCATGGCTTCTGCGTCCAAGAGAAGAGAGGGAACGATCGGTGCCCTAAGAGAGATAAAAAAAACTAGAGAAAGAAGATCTATGGTTTTCTGGCTCTTGATACCATGAAGGAATATTGATTGTATTCAAGTGTTAAGGGAATACATGGGGATTATATATAGGAGATATAGGAAGGAGTACTAATCCTAATAGGACTAGGATTAGTACACAGTAAATACTAATATTATTTTATACTATTTATTTAATGCTATATGTTATTACTGAAAAATGAGAAAAATACTTTATAAATGATTCAAAATATTTTTGAGTTTTTCAAAAAAAATTATTTTAAATTATTTGAAATTAAAAAAGTGCATTAATTAATTTATGTCCTAGGGGGTTGAAATTAGGCGTCAACAACATTTACCGATTTGAAGAAATTAATCGATCATGCTTGACACTTACTAATATTCTACAAAACATTACCTCCACTCTTGATTTCTGGACCACTTATTAATATCATATTTTTAAACTTCTGAACATGGGTTCTTTATTCATTTCCACCCATCACAAGTTCACAATAGTATGTGATTGGATGAAATTTTTCTAGGTTCACCCAATCACACACTATTGTTTCTACACCACCCTTCATCTCCATAACAATTATAAGTGTAGAACGTTATTTCATTTCAATATCTAATATATATGACCAATTGGCTCTATAGTGATTTTCATATTACCCTTTAAAATTAACCACATGCAATCCCAAGCATTTCATTTATATTATTCATTTTGAGGTTGATTCATAGAATTGGCAACACATGCAAGACACACATATTCATGTTATCCTAATTACATTGTACTAAAATTTCTTATGCATGCTTAATCATGTCGTTTCCATAAAAATACTATGATGTCTAGTAAAATAAAATTAGTTTCAAAAGTAATTGATCATTTTTATTTACTCTTTAAATAAATGTTTTTTAGAATTCAAATAACTATTTCTATCCTTATTCATGGTCTATATCACTACACAAGCTAAGGGTCAATAAATCACTAATTGTTATAAATTCATTGAATAGTGGATTGTCCATTTGGTTTCTTCATGAATTTATCCTATCATGTTTCTACATTTTCAAGGTGACATGAACCTTTGTAGATAACTATGTACCTATTAATTGGACATTAAACACGGTGATCTTTGTTTTGATTTTCTCTACCTATAAAAATATATCTTCACCATTGTCATACACTTGAATAAGAAGAAAATTTTCTTCTTTTTAATTCTTCTCTTGTCTTCTTCTCTTATGATTATATTCTCAGAGCTTGATTTTATAACACATTATCAGCACGAGTATGCTCTAAAATTTGTAGCACTTCGCAAAAGTGTTGTAGTTGAAACACTTGTGAGCAGGAACAGGTTTTTTCTTGTTACATATTTATATTTTCAAAAATTCATCTTATACTAATAATTTATTTTAGTATATATGTGATATATGAAAAGGTAGAACATATTTTTTTGTTTTACTTTAACAATTTTATACATTGATTTATGATCATACTAACAGTTCTTCGTTTCTGAAAAGAATTGAAGGATAGAGAAGTAAATTTTCATGTTGATTTTTTAAGTGTTAATTATGAGGAACTGTAACAACCCGTGAATTCGGTTTGGGCACTAGAAATTTTTATGTTAGAAAATACTTTCTGATAGATTTAAGTGTGTTCTGGACTATTCATAATTATATTATGAAATTAGTGGGGTAATTTTCTAATTTATTTAGTTAATGTTAAGAAATAATTTAATTTAATAGTGAGTCACTTTTATCACTATTATAATTATATAAGTATAATAATTAGGGTAACAAATAATCTGTAGAAGAAAGAAAGAGGAAAAAGAAGAACAGTGAGAAAGACGTGCTACCTGTAACACGAGACGACTACCACCTTAGTTGTAAATTCTTCAACAACCATCAATATGTTCTTTGCATATAAATTGTTGGGCAGAATGTTTTGTATAATTACCTGACATGACTTGGGGGTGCCTTTTTATGGGTTGGAATGAATAATAAATTAATATTATATAGTGATATTGAATATATAATTATGGACATGATGATTAATCAAGATTGATTTATAATATTTGTTTATTGGGTTTGATGAATAAGTTACATAATTATTAATATAATATACATATGGTTGGGATAGAACTTAAATGACCTTATTGTAGCAGTGGATAGCTCCATGTTGAATTCTGGATAAAAGTGGGGACTAATGATATCGCAATGACTTATGCCAAAAATACCAAAATAATTTAATTTGATTAGATTTTTATATGAATAACTTTTATTATTAGTTTAGTTTCTTTGTGAAGAATAAAGAAAAAGGATTGGCTTGTGAGATAAATTTTAATTTGATATCTAGTTGCATCTTGTGACATGGGAAGTAAGAATATGGTGGCTAATGAGTTCATAATGGATTAAAGATTGATCAATTATTACAAGTCATAGGTTGTATAGATTTGCATAAAATTGCAGAAAAGAGAGGTTGTGGATACTATTGGACATGTAAATTTAGTAGCTCGTTAATATTCTAGTGTTAACCTATTAAAATAGGTAATTAAATATTAGGTGTATTATATAATTCAGATACCATTATAGTTAGATTAATTGGAGGAAGTAAGACTTACCTTTAGACTTTAACATTGGGAATTTATTAAAGAAGTGGGTGATATTCGGTCTAGCTAGACATATAGTAATATGAATGCCTATAGACTCGTTAACTTCAAATTATGCTACTTGATAGATTGTAGAAGTTCGGAGGCGTTGATGAAAGGAAAATATTGGAGAAGTAGCTTGCTTGACTTCAGTTCTTGGTGAGGTAGGTTTATGGTTTTATGCTATTTGATAGTAAACTCTTAATAGTGATTGATATGCCTTGAATGATATTGTGAAGTTCTCTATGTACTTGACTATGTGATTTGGTTGTGTGGTTTGTGAGGTCTGAAATACTGAGACCGTAGCAATTTATTTTCTCTAATCCTATTTATCGAAGTGATGCCTTGAATAAAGAGGCTTGATGAAATAATATAACAATGAATTGAAAGCGGTGATAATAAAGGATAAATTAATATATAATTGGTTGGGAGTGTCACATTCCGATACGGTATTCTTGGATCGGAGTGTCACGTTCCGACACGCTATTCTTGGATCGGAGATGTCACGTTCCGACACGTATTCTTGGATTGGAGTTCACGTTCCGACACGGTATTTTTGGATCGGAGTGTCACGTTCCGTACACTCGTTATCTTGGATCGGTGTCACGTTCCGACGCGGTATTCTTGATCGAAGTCACGTTCCTACAGTATTTTGGATCGAAGTGTCACTTCCTAACGGTATTTTTGGATCGGAGTGTCACGTTCGGCACGTAATATTAAAGAAAAACATGTTGAATTAATGGAGATACTCAATCTCAAGAACTCACCCCAAAATGGTTTGGTTTTGGAGGCATGAGTCCTCATGTGTGATACTGATATCATTGACTTATTACGAGCTTACTTTAATGTTGTTGATACTTGTTTCGTGTTTGTTTGTTGTTTTTTCACCTCTTAAGTGTTTATATAGTGGATTTATACTATTATTTATTGTATATTAGTTACTATTTTGGGTTGACGATGATACTTACTTCAGTACATGTTGCCTCGTACTGAGCCCTACTTGTTTTCTTTTTGGTTTCCTTTTATGAAATGCAGCGAGTGTACCTATGACTTCAGATTTCCCTCAGCTCTAGCCACTCCCGCATATTACAAGTTCCAGGGTGAGCTATTCATTCATGCTCGTGTTGGATTCTTTCGGTCATGACATGATATCCTATACTTTCGGACACATACCATTTTATTCATTTATTTTGGGTGTCTTTGTTACTCTTAGACTTAGATAATGAGAGATTAGATGTCCTTGTTTGTGATGACTTTCAGGTTTTGGGAAACGATAATAAATAAATGTTGGAGCTTCCGCAATATTTTATTATTCACAAGTTGAATTATTGGTACAGTGTTGGGATTTGAATTCTTGGTTTGGTCCACCTAGGTAGTTAAGTGTGGATGCCACGCACGACCATTTTGTCGTGACAAACTGGTATCAGAGCGTTAGGTTCGTTGATCTCATCACACAAGTACAAGTCTAGTAGAGTTTTGAGGAACGGTATGGGACGCCTTACTTTTTCTTCGAGAGGCTATAGGACTTTAGGAACTCTATTCTTCTTTCTTTCGTGCTATTACTTGGATCATTGGTATCAGATAGATACAAATTGGTTATCTGAACTTTATTCACTCTATTTAACATATGGTTAGTACTAAAGTATTAAAATGAAATAGCAACATAGTAGAAAAAAGAAAAAAAAAGAAAGTGTCCCTTGAAATAAATATTTTTCCTCGATTTCAAAATATTGTGGTATTCTCATGTCGAGTGTCCTGGCTTAAAAAGACACTACTAGACTTCATAGAGTGAGGGTGATATTAGAGAAAGTCATCGATGCTTACTTGGTTTAGTTAGGAATTGGGTCTTTATTTTTTTTTGAATTGATTCTAGAGAAGTAAACTAATTGTTTGGTCTAGAGAGAGAACAAATTCAAGTTATGTTTTTTGCAATTATTCAAAGTGGGTAGAAAATATGTGCTTATTTGTGTACGATATTATGGATGGTATGATGTGTTCTAGTGAGGTATCTAAACGGACTTTCACGTTTGTGGGCAAGTACTAGGTTATGTGGAACTAGTCCGTCGATTGTCAGTATGATCTAATTACTAACGGAGTTAATAGTTGTATGACATGGTCCAGATAATAAATTTAGTGTTGCATTCACATCTGAGAAACCAACTATTTTAATTACTACAGGAACATAGATGAGTATATTTTTTAAAGGAAATTTTAGTGGTGGATCTTTGGGACAATATTAATACACTTAGTTGTAAAAATTGTATCTTGAGGGTTCTGAATGAGTACTGACGATTTTATCTAAGCTTCAAAAGTAGATTGATACTAAATGACAAATTTTATATGAAAGAAAGTCTAGTGGATATCTTGGGTGAGTAAATTGATGTATTTTAGCAATAAAGTTCGTATACATTGGATTAGTCCCTTGAATTTGATTGGTATAACACTTGAGATTTAAAGTATTAGATCGAGGAAAAGGTCACTTCATNGTTTAAGGATCCTCTGGTGTTGTGGAACAATTTAAAAGATAGATATGACCACCTGAAGTTAGTCGTCCTTCCACAGGCACGTTATGACTGGATCCACTTGAGACTTCAACATTTTAAATCTATCAGTAAGTATAACTCTTCCATGTTTAAAATTATCTCACAATTAAAATTATGTGGAGAAAATATCACTAACCATGATATGCTGGAAAAAATATTTTCCACTTTCCCTGCCTCGAGTATGCTTCTGCAGCAGCAATACCGACAAATGGGATTTAAAAAGTATTCCGAATTAATTTCACACCTCCTTGTTGCTGAACAACATAATGACTTACTGATGAAAAACCATGAAAGTCGACCTACTGGTTCTATGCCATTTCCTGAAGTATATACGGCAAATTTTTACCAATCTAGGCGTGAAAAAGGTCGTGGCCCCAGTCGTGGTCGTGGCCGAGGAATAAATCTCAATCATGGTGATCGTCTTGCACTAAATAATAACCTTCAACACCAGCAGTGTAAAAAGAAGAATGAAAAACATGACGTAGTGCAGAAGAAAAATTCAGACAACAAATGTTATCGATATGGAGGAAAAGGACATTGGTCACGTACCTTTCGTACGCCAAGGCACCTGGTTGAGTTATATCAAGCTTCCCTAAAGGAGGTGAAAAATAACGCAGAAGCTAACTTTATCACGGAAGATACTGTTGAACCCATGCATCTAGATGTAGCAGATTTCTTTGAGAATCCAGAAGGAAAGATAGATCACCTGATAGGTGATGGGTCTGTGATTTTTTTTTTATATATATATAATATTATATATATTTTTTATTCTTATTTTTTCATTTAGTCGTTATATGAACTAGTATGAATATGTTTTCCTAGACTTATAAATAACTAAAAGATTGTGTAATGTTTTGTTTTTTAGTAATAATATTTAAATGTTTATTTCTTTATATCTTTATCTTGAAGAGTATAGGATACCTCAATGATCAATCATGAAGATATTTGTATAATTGATAGTGGAACAACCACGCCATATTCAAAGATGAGAAATTCTCTCCTACTTACTTAGAAGAAAAGCAAATGTTACTACAATTTCTGGTAATTCAAACTTAATAGAAGGCTCCGGAAGAGCTACTATATTTCTGCCTAAGGGGACAAAAACTTGTCATAGAAGATGCTTTGTTCTCTTCTAAATCCCCAAGAAACCTGTTAAGTATTAAAGATATTTGCCGTAATGTATATCATGTTGAGACAATAAATGAAATGAATGTTGAATACCTTGGTATTACCAAAATTGTGTCAGACCAGAAATATGTGTTGGAGAAATTATCAACTTTATCTTCTGTCCTGTATTATGCAAAAATAAGTACGATTGAAGCACACTCTATCGTAAACCAGAAGTTTACTGACTTAAAGACTTTTGTGCTTTGGCATGACCGAATAGGTCATCCTGGATCAATAATGATGAGACGAATCATGGAAAACTCAAATGGACATCCATTAAAGAACCTGAAGATTCTTACAAATGATGAGTTTTCGTGTGCTGCTTGTTGTCAAGGAAAATTGATTAGTAGGACATCACCAATGAAGGTTAACATTGAATCACCTCAATTTTTAGAACGAATACATGGGGATATTTGTGGAGCTATTCACCCATCTAGTAGGTCGTTTAGATATTTTATGTTCCTAATAGACACATCTTCAAGATGGTCTCATGTGTGTCTCTTATCATCTCGCAACCTGGCGTTTGCAAAATTATTGGCGCAAATGATACGATTAAGAGCGCAATTTCCAAATTATCCCATTAAGACAGTTCGCCTTGATAATGCTGGCGAATTCACATCTCAAGCTTTTGATGCTTATTGCGTATCGGTAGGGATAAAAGTTGAACATCCTGTAGCTCATGTTCATACTCAAAATGGCCTTGCTGAGTCATTTATTAAGCGCTTACAATTGATTGCAAGACCTCTACTTATGAAAAGTGAGTTGCCTACTACTGTTTGTGTCACGACCCAAAACCGAGCCGCGACTGGCACCCACACTTACCCTCCTATGTGAGCGAACCAACCAATCTAAACCTTAACATTTCAATGTAATATCAATAGAAAGTAATGCGGAAGACTTAAACTCATTAATAAAAGACAATTCAATAACTTCTAAATTCAACATCTATATTTCCCAAAATCTGGAAGTCATCACCACAAGAACATCTATGATCAATACTAAACTAAGAGTATTCTAAGAAGCTAAACAAATAAAAGCTAGTCTATGCCAAACTTCAAGGCATCAAGACATGAGGAAGGAGATCCAGTCCAAGCTAGAAGCATTAGCTCACCTGGAAGATCCGGTGTGACGAAGACTGGCTAGAATTACTGTTGAGTCGAAGATGACGGCCCGTTTGCTGCTTACCACAATATACAAAAAGAAACATAAAAGTAGGGGGTTAGTCAACCACAAGTACTGAGTAGGTATAATCGGCCAACTCAAATAGAAAGTAATATATCTCAGATAATATCATAAAATCAACTAATATTCTAACATGTGATAGCAACAAGTACAAAAAATCATTTATAATATCACCGATCATATCTATGAGGACTCAAGCCTCCATACCATACTCGTTTGGGATACATGTTCTTTAGATTGAGTATATTAGCATCTTTCAAGATTCATATCTTTATTCCTCTTGTGGTCGGTAAGTGGACACTCCGATCCCCTACTACTATGTGTCGGAACGTGACACTCCGATCCCTAATTCAATGTGTCGGTACGTGACACTCCGATCCCCTACATCTACGTGTCGGTTCGTGACACCCGTCCCACTATTCTAGTGTCGGTACGTGACACTCGTCCCCTACATCTATTGTCGGTTCGTGACACCCGCCCACTAATCTAGTGTCGGTACGTGACACTCCGATCCACTACATCTACGTGTCGGTTCGTGACACCCGTCCCACTAATTTATGTGTCGGTACGTGACACTCCGATTCCCTAATCTGTCTATAATTCATCAAGCCTTCTTTTTACCAAGGCGTCATCATCTCATCACTTTAGTTCATCAAGCCTTCTTTTATTATCAAGGCATCATCATTAACAAGAGATTAGGTTTTTATCAAGATTTGGGATTCAATAGCTCATCATGCTTGTTTCATCACAATCATATATATAAATCACATCATGCATACACACAATTAAGCATAAAGAAGACTCTAAATACTACCCAACACATATCATTCGCTATTAAGAGTTTACTACGAATAGTGTAAAAACCATAACCTACCTCACCGAAGAATTGCGATCAACAAGCTATCTTCTCAAAATCCTTGCTATCCTCTTCGTTTTCTCTCTCTCTCTACTCGTTCTCTTCTTCTTTTTCTGTCTCTCTTTGTTCTTTCTATTTCTTATTCAAACCCTCTTTCTTTTCCCTAATTAGTATATAATAGAATGAAAGATGGAAATAATAACCCACTAATTAACTAAGGTTACCTTTCTAACCCCCAAGTAATTAGACTTATTAACTGTAACCCCTCAACTTTATAATTAAAGTAGAATAGTCCAAAACGTCCTTAAAACGTGTAAAGAAATCCGACCAGACTGGGATTATGCAGCCCGTGACGGGCCGTCGTGCCTGCGACGGTCCGTCCTGCGTCCGTCGCAAGGGTCAGGGACTGGATTTCACTGAAGACTCTGTGACGGTCCGTCACACCTGTGACGGTCCGTCCTGCCATTTCGTTACGAAGTTCAGAGAGTCGATTTTTTCAGTACCCAAATTTAGATTTTTCCAAGTTTTTGAAACGAGACCCTGCGATGGTCCGTCGTGCCCATGACGGTCCGTCGTGGGGGTCCGTCGTCAGCCTCTTTTTCCAGAATAAAATCTGCTGCTCAAAACGACTAAACAGGTCGTTACAATAGATACCAATTACCCATCGTTCGTCCCCGAACGATCACAAGAAGGAAAACAAGGGCGAAAAGGAATACCTGAATCTGTAAACAGATGTGGGTATCTTCTCGCCTATCTGCCTCCTTCTCCCAAGTGGCTTCTTCAACGGGTCGATTCTTCCATTGAACTTGATAGATGCAATCTCCCTTGATCTCAACTTGCGATTTCTCTATCTAGAATGGCAAACAGGTTCCTCTCATAGACAAATTCTCATCAAGCAAAACTGAATCCCCAACGAATAATGTAGTTTCCATCCCATGGTATCTCTTTTCACATCGACACATGGAATACCGGATGTACTCCGGACAGCCCTGGAGGCAAGACTAAACTCATAAGCCACCTCCCCTACTCGCTTAAGTACTTCAAATGGACCAATGTACCTTGGGCTTAGCTTTCCTCTTTACCAAACCGCATCACCCCTTCATTGGCGAACTTTCACACAAGACTTGTTCACCCTCCATGAACTCTAAGTCACTAACCTTTCATCTCAATTCTTTGCCTACTTTGCGCCGCAGAGAGCTTTTATTGAATGGGAATTTCACTTTTCTATCGATTCCTCAAAAGATCAGACCCCAAGCTCTAACCTCGCAGCTCAAACCACCAATGGGAGACCTACATCTCCTACCAACAAGCTTTCAAAGGGGCCATGTCAATACTTGAGTGATAGCTATATTGTATGGAAAACCTGCTAAGGGTAAGAAACTATCCCAATGGCCACCCAAATTCTATCACGCACTGCACGAGGAGTATCCTCCAACACTTGAATCGTTCGTCCTCAGAGCTGACCATCGCGTACTGAGGATGCGAATGACGCAGTACTAAGGTACCACCTAGTCCCCATTCCGACATGCAATTGTTTTCCAAAACTTAGAAGTAAACTCGTACCTCTATCTGATATGATTGGAAGTGGAACTCCAGCAATCGAACAACTTCTGAGATGTAAAGTTTGGCTAACTTCTCTGCATTGTAAGTCACCTTAAACCGGAATGAAATGAGCAGACTGTAGTTAACTATCACAATCCACCCAAATGGAATCAAACTTATCCCAATGTCTTTGGAAGACAACACGAAGTCCATTGCAATTCTCTCCCATTTCCATTCAGGAATGGGCATTCTCTGAAGTGTTCCTCGGCTCTGGTGTTTACTTTTACTTGTTGACAATTTGGACATTTGCAATAAAATCCACGATATCACGCTATCATTCTTCCTCCACCAAAAGTGTTGCTTTAGGTCACGGTACATACTTGGTTGCACCCGGAATGTATCGAATACCTTGAACTACGAGCCTCTGTCAAGAATAGTGTTTGTCAAATCATCACGCGAGTGTACACATACTTCCCTTATCCTCAAAATACCTTCCTCATCGATTTTCGCTTCTTTAGCTCTCTTGCACACTTTATCTCGGATTCGGATCAATTTTTCATACATTAAACTGCTTTTCCCTTAATCTTGTCAAGAGAAAGAAGATCTTGCCTCCACACAAGTAAAAATCCTCCCTTCTCATTTACTTCTAGTCTCATAAGTCTTAGCCAGAGTCTGAACTCTCCTTAGCCAATGGGTGTCTAGAAGCTTGCAAGTGAGCTAGACTTCCGCATGCTTCCCGCCTTTCTACTTAAAGCATGCCGCTACAACATTCGCCTTTCCCCGTTGATACAAATATGATGTCGTAGTCCTTCAGTTAGTTTCCATCCATCTCCTCTGTCTCAAATTCAATCTCTCTGAGTGAAGACATACTGTAGACTACGATAATCTGTATAGACCTCACACGCAACCCCATAAATAGTGTCTCCATTGCTTACGTGCAAACACTACCGCCGGCCAATTCCAAATCATGAGTGGATAGTTACGTTCATGCACTTTTAATTGTCTGAAGCATAAGCAATCACATTCTTCTCTTGCATTAGCACTGACCCAAACCCCGAATAACATGCATCACAATACACATGAAGTTCTTTACCTTCCTACTGGCAAGGTGAGAATTGGTGCAGTAGTCAACATAGGTTCTTTGAGCTTCTGAAAGCTTTCCTCACACTCATCCGACCATATAAATGGAACATTTGCTTAGTCAGTTCGTCAGTGGGAAGCAATAGAAGAGAATCCCTGACAAATACGACGGTAATAACTGGACTAAACCACAAAGCTTCTTATTCTGACAATAGATAGGTCTTACCCAATTCTTCACACTTGATCTTAGAAGGATCCACCATCACTCCTCCTTAGAAACCACGTGCCCCAAGAAACACTGCATCTAGCCAAAATCACACTTAGAGAACTTGGCATAAAGCTTTTTTCTCCCTCAACATTTCCAGCACCATTCTCAAATGCTCCTCATGTTCCTTACTACTTTTGTAGATATATCAGTATATCATCAATAAATACGAGTCACAAAGAGATCCAAATATGGGGCTTAACAATCCCGTTCATCAAACTCATGAACGCAGCAGGGCATTCGTAGACCAAAAAAGACATCACTACGAAATCGAATGTCCATACCTGGTTCTAAAAGCAGTCTTTGGCACATCCGTTGCCCGTATTTTTCAATTGATGATAACCGGATCTCAAGTCAATCTTAGAGAAGAACAAGCCACCTTGTAACTGATCGAACAAGTCATCATGCGAGGGAAGAGGATACTTGTTCTTAGTGGTCACCTTGTTCACTGCCGGTAGTCTATGCCACATCCGAAAATCCCATCCTTCTTCTTCACAACACACAAAACCGAGCACCCAAGGAGATGCACTTGGTGTCTAAATGAAGCCTTTGCTCAACAACTCTTGAGTTGGGCTTTTAATTCTCTTAACTCCGCGGGGGCCATTCATAAGGGGGTATAGAAATGGGGGGTACCCGGTTCAAGATCAATACAGAAGTCAATATCCCTATCTGGTGGCATACCCGAAGATCTGCCATGGAACATCCAGAAACTCACGGACCACCGAAAACCGACTCAATCGAAAGGTACTTGGGTTAGTGTCACTCCTTGAGATGTGCCAGAAAGCTAAACATCCTTTACTAACCATTTTCTTAGCACGAAGAAAGGAGATTATGCGCACCGATGTGGAGTGTAGTCACCTCCCACACTAACGTGATCTGTCCCAGGCTTGGCTAACGTCACCGTTTTTAGCATTACAATACCAAGATCGCAAATTCGGAGGAAAGCCAAGTCATACCCAGAATTACATCAAAATCAACCATCTCTAAGATAACCAAATCTACATAAGTTTACTCCCCACAAGTTCACCAAACAAGACCTATATACCTTTTCAACTACCACAGACTCACCCACCGGAGTAGAAACACGAATAGGCATATCAAGTAATTAACAATGTAAATTTAGACCATTAGCAAATGAGGAAGATACATAAGAAAATGTGGATCCAGATCAAACAATACAGAAGCCATGCAATCAAAACCAGAAGATTACCTGTGATGACAGCATCAGATGTCTCCGCCTCCGACTCCCAGGGAAAGCATAACAATGGGCCCTTTCGTTTGTTTGTCCGTTGTCCCTACCCGTTTGTGATGTAGTGGCGCCCGTTTGCCCATCCAAACACCCGGCCGTTTTGTGACTCACCATTACCTCGGCCACCACACCCTCAGAAAACGGCCTCTGCCATGACACCTCTACCCTAGCCTTGGGGGGATTACTTTGTTTTGGACATTCATCCTTAATATGTCCAGTCTCCCACCAATCCATAACACTCTCTAGATTCCGCAGGATCTCTCAGAGAAATGTTGACCGGTCTGAGGTGGATCCCCAACTACAGTCTGTAGTGAGACTGAATGGGTCGAAACTGAGTAACCTCCGGAACCCTTCCTCAAGGTAAGAACCATTAAACTCACCTCCCTTTCGAAACCTCTTTGATGTCGATGCCATGTGAATCATACTGGCTTCACTCCTTCCACCTCTACTACGAAGTCTACTACCTCTTGAAAAGATTCCGCTGTGGCCGCTACCTGTAAAGCTGAAATTCGCAACTCTGATCTCAACCCCTTCACAAAACGGCGAATCCGCTCTTGTGGACTGAAACAAAGTTGGGTGGCATAATCTGGATAGTGCCTGAAAACTTAGCCTCATATGCATTGACCGACATCTACCTGGCTCTAGGCTTAAGAACTCATCCCTTTCCTATCCCTCAAAGTCCGGGGGATATACTTCTCCATAAACAAACTAGAGAATGAGGCCCAAGTCATAGGTGGTGCCTCTGTTGGTTGACATTCAACATGTGACCGCCACCACATTTTGGCGTTCCCTTGAAACTGATAACTCACGAAACTCAACACCAAACCGTTCTACATATACCATCTTGTGTAGTAGCTCATGACAGTCAACCAGAAAATCGTAAGCATCCTCAGATTCTGCACCCTTGAAGACTGGAGGTTCAATTTCAAGAACTTACTAAAGTTCATGCTGATCAGTCGTCATTATAGGCCCAGTGGTCAGCGGAGGAAACGTGCCTATGTCCAATGAGGCATCCATACGAGGGGGCCATAGTGGCTGCATGTTTACCTCTGAAACCGGAGTGTGTTGGTGCAGAAAACATTGGGGGCCTGTTCCCTGATCAGACAACCCACTAAGATAAGCGAGCAACCTGATTGATCATCTCTGGGGTAGGTTGGGGTGGCATTTCCTTCATTCTGTACTTGTTCTATTCCTCCCCACTCCTCCCTCTCTCTACTACACCTCCTTACTAGTCGGTGGAGTGAGTCACCAGCCCTAGCACCAGATGGGCTAGGTGCTCGTCCTCGTCCCTCTAGAGGACGTGCCTCTTCACACGACCTCTACCCGCGGCCTCTTGCCACTGTTGCATTCGAGCGTACAGCCCAGTGGCTGGCTCAGATGCATCTTGCTTGCTGCTGTTGATGTTGGCGTAGTCGTTGCTCTAGTTCTAACCTCGCGAAATAGATGAAGAGGTCAGATACCAATTTGTATCACCTAGATACCAATTGATCCAAGTAAAGCACGAAAGAAGAAAGAAAGAATGGAATTTTCCTAAGCAGTCTGATAGCCTCTCAAAGAAAGTAAAGGCGTCAACCTACCGTTCTTTAAGACTCTACTAGACCTGTTTGTGTGATGAGACCAACGAACCTAATGCCTCTGATACCAAGTTTGTCAACGACCCAAAACCGAGCGAGACTGGCACCACACTTACCCTCCTATGTGAGCGACCACCAACCAATCTAAACCTTAACATTTCACATGAATAAATCAATAGAAGTAATGCGGACGAGACTTAAACTCATTAATAAAGACAATTCAATAACTTTCTAAAATTCAACATCGATTCTTTTCCAAAAATCTGGAAGTCATCACCACAAGAACATCTATGATCAAATTACAAAACTAAGAGTATTCTAAGAAGCTAAAACAAATAAAAGCTATAGTCTATGCCGAAAACTTCAAGGCATCAAGACATGAGGAAGGATATAGTCCAAGCTAGAAGCATTAGCTCACCCTGAAGATCCGCTGTCGTGTGACGAGACTGGCTAGAATTACTGTTTGAGTCGAAATGACGGACACGTTTGTGCTTACCACAATATACAAAAGAAAAAACATAAAAGTAGGGGGTCATAAACCACAGTACTGAGTAGGGTATCATCGGCCAACTCAAAATAGAAAGTAATATATCTCAGATAATATCATAAAATCAATTAATATTCTTAACATGTGATAGCAACAAGTACAAAAACATCATTTATAATATCACCGATCATATCTATGAGGACTCAAGCCTCCATACATACTCGTTTGGGATACATGTTCTTTAGATTGAGTATATAGCATCTTTTTTTCAAGATTCATTATCTTTATTCCTCTTGTGTCGGTACGTGACACTCGATCCCTACTACTATGTGCCGGAACGTGACACTCCGTCCCCTAATTCAATGTGTCGTACGTGACCACTCCGATCCCCTACATCTACGTGTCGGTTCGTGACACCCGTCCCACTAATTTCTATGTGTCGGTACGTGACACTCCGATCCCCTATACGTGTCGGTTGTGACACACGTCCCACTAATTTATGTGTCGGTACGTGAACTCCGATCCACTACATCTAACGTGTCGGTTCGTGAACACCCGTCCCACTAATCTATGTGTCGGTGACGTGACACTCCGCCGATTCCCTAATCGTTTCTATTAATTCATCAAGCATTCTTTTATACCAAGGCGTCATATCCATCATTATTCATCAAGCCTTCTTTTATATCAAGGGCATCATCATATCACAAGAGATGAGGTTTTTGTCAAGATTTGGGAGGTCAATAGCCAGTCATCCTGTCTTGTTTCATCACAAATCATATATATAAATCACATCATGCATACACACAATTAAGCATAAAGAAGAACTCTATAATATTACCCAAACATATTATTCGCTATTAAGAGTTTACTACGAATAGTGTAAAAACCATAACCTACCTCCACGAAGAATTGCGATACAACAGCTATCTTCTCAAAATCCTTGCTATCCTCTTCGTTTCTCTCTCTCTCTACTCGTTCTCTTCTTCTTTTTCTGTCTTCTTTGTCTTTCTATTTTTCTGTAACGACCTGTTTAGTCGTTTTGAGCAACGGATTTTATTCTGGAAAAACTGGCAGAGGCGAAGGAGGCCACGACGGACCGTCACGGGCACGACGGACGCGTTGGAGAGTGTCCGTCTCAAAACAACTTAGAGAAATCCTGAAATAGGGTATCTAGAAAATAGACTCTCTGAAACGTCGTGACGAAGTGGCAGGAACGACCGTCGCAGGCCTCGACGGCCCGTCACAGCTCACACTTGAAAACAGACCTCTGACGGCTGCGAAGCGGACAGAGGACGGACCGTCGCAGGCGCGCGACGGCCCGTCACGGGATACGCAATCCACGTTCGGGTCGGATTTCTTCCGGCTGCGTTTTTAAAGGGTGGGGGAGCGTTAGTTGATGCTACCTTCCTTCTTTAATTATAAAGTTAGAGGGTTAATATCTATAGGGTCTAATTTACGTGGGGGTTAAAAGACGGTAACCTTACGTAGATTAGTGGGTTTATTTTGCCATCCTTCATTCTAATTCATACATTAATTAAGGGTAAAAGACAATAGGGTTGAAAAGCAAAAAATAGAAAGAACGAAAGAGAGAGGGGGTAATCGATCAAGAGAGAGAGACGAAGAGGATACAAGAATTTGTGAGAAGATAGCTTGTTGATTCAATTCTTCGGTGGAGGTAAGGTTATGGTTTATGTACGATATTCGTAGGAACTCTATAGGGGTTGAATATTATGTGTTGAAATATTGTAAACCCTGCCCCTATGATGCTTAAGTTGTATGCTTGCACTGATTATTGATTATAAAATTCGGTGATGAATTAAAAGCTGATGAAGTTATGAGCGAGTCGCC
Source organism: Solanum habrochaites (assembly GCA_027704765.1). Lineage (NCBI taxonomy): Eukaryota > Viridiplantae > Streptophyta > Magnoliopsida > Solanales > Solanaceae > Solanum > Solanum habrochaites. The sequence continues at coordinate 17,051,848 of JAKWJA010002497.1, forward strand.
AAATCTTGAAAAGAACCCTAAATTCACTTGATATATTAATATATGAGAATGATGATGCCTTTAGTATGAAAGAAGGCTTGATAAATTATATGATGAGAAATGATTAGCTTAGTGTAAAAAAAGGCTTGATGGAATTAGGGGATCGGGTGCCACGTTTCGGCGGTACCAGGATAGAATATGAGGATCGGAGTGCACGTTCCGCACCAGATAGTATATGGATCGTGGTGCCGTTCGTTTCGGTACCAGATAGAATATGAGCGATAGGATGTCACGTCCGACACCGCGATAGTTATATGGAGTCTTGGCCACGGATCCGGTACCAAGATAGGTAATATGAGGATCGGAGTGTCACGTTCCGACACCAGGTAGTATATGGTCGGGTCACACTTTCCGTAACCAGGATAGAATATGAGGATCGATTGTACGTTACCGAACAGGATCAATAAAGGCATCGGGTGCCACGTTCCGGTACCAGGATAGAATGAGATAGGAGTGCACGTTCCGGCACCAGGATAGAAATAGACGGATCGTGGTGGTCACGTCCGACACAGAAGACAGAAAGATAATGAATCTTGAAGATAAGAATATACTCAATCTAATGAACTGAATTCCCAAAAAGTTATGGATTGAGGCTTGAGTTCCCTCACGGTGTGAACTCGGTTGTAGTTATTGATGCAATTCCATGTTGTTATTGCTACATGTTAGTATTGTAGTTGATTTCATTTATTATGGATATCTACTGTTCCCTATTTTGAGTGGTAAGGGGCCATAGCACATAGAAAGCATGATAGCGCTAGTAAACTAGACGTATTAAGGTTGTGGTTGTACTGACCCCATACTTATGCTGTTTTCCTACTTTGGTATTTGCTGTAATGCAGCAAACTTCTCCGTCAACTTTCAAACTCAACAGTAGATACTAGCCAGTCTTCACTTCATCGGAAATTCAGGGGAGCTAATGCGTTAGCTTGAGACCTGGGTCTTCTTCTTCAAGTCTTGATGCCTTGACATTCCGGCACCATGACTAGCTTTTTTAGTTATTTTGGTTCTTCTAGAATACTCCTAGTTAGTAATTTGATCATAATAGTTTCTTGTGATGATGACTTCCAGATTTTGCGTGGGATGATAATAATAATAGTATGAATTGTTTGTAGGTTAACTGAGGGTTTAAGTTCCGCATTATTTTCTGTTGATATATCTTGAACATGTTAAAGGTTAATGGTATTGGTTCGCGCACATAGGGGTGTAATGTGGGGTGACCAGTACCTCGTCCCTGATTTTGGGGTCGTGACAAACTTGGTATCAGCATTAGGTCGTGGTCTCATACACAAGACAGTCTAGTAGAGTTTTAGGAACGGTAGGGACGCCTTTACTTTTCTCTTGAGAGGCTATAAGGACTTTAGGAAAATTACTCTTTCATTTTCTTTTCGTGCTATTACTTGAGTCCAATTGGTATCTGGGGAGACGAATTGGTATCTGACCATCTTCACTCTATTTAGCAGATGGTTTAGAACTAGAGCACGACCGCACCAGCGCAACAAGGAAAGACAAGAAACGACTGAGCCAGCCACTGGGGCTGTAGCTCGACGGAAGAGCAACGGCAAGAGGCCGTGGGAGAGGCCGTGGGAGGACGTCCTTAGAGGAAGAGGACAAGACACTGAGCCCCATCTGATAAGGGCGGTGACTCCTCCCCGAGCTAGGAGGTGATAGAGAGGGGGAGGAAAGGGGAGAATGAACAAGGGCAGAATGAGAAATTCCACATCAACCTACCCCAGAGATGAGCAACCACAGTACTTCGCTTATCTTAGTTGGGTTATTCCGATCAGGTCAGGCAACTCTCAGTGGGTTCTACAACCACACCCCCGTTTCAGCTAGGACGACATGCGGCTACGATGGCTCCCCGCATGGATGCATCATTGGGAATATAGGCACATTCACCCACGTTTTGGACTAAGGAGCCTGATATGACAAATGACGCATGAACTTTTTCAGCAAGTCTTGAAATTGACAACTCCGCTTTAGGGCGCAGAATCAAGAGGAGTCCTACAATTTTCTGGTTGATTGTCATGAGCTACTACACAAGTGGGATAGTAGAACGGTTTGGGCGTTGAGTTCGTGAGCTATCAGTGTTCAAAGGGAAACGCAACAAATCGGGGGGTGCGCGTCACATGTGGAGTGTCAACCAACAGAGGCACACCCTATGAACTTGGGAACATTCTTACTCTGTTTGGAGAAGTATACATACCCAGGACTTTGAGAGATAGAAAAAGGGACGAGTTCTTTGATCTAGATCAAGGGAGGATGACAGTTCACGCGTTGAGGCTAAATTTCGCGCACTATCCAGAAGATACGCCACCCCAAACTTTGTTTCAGTCCACAAGAACGGATCGCCGTTTTGTGGAAGGGGGGTGGAGGTCAAGTTTGCGCGGAGTTTCAGCATTAACAAGATAGCGGGCTAGAGCAACACGTCCTCCAAGAGGTGGTAGACCTCTTTGTACGAGGGGAAGGATTGATAGTCCAGAAAGACTCACCACGAACATCGACATCAAAAAGGGGTTTCCGAAGGGTAGGCGAGTTTATGTTTCACTCTAAGGACGAGATCCGTAGTGGCTAATCAAGTCGACCAATTGAAGTCTATCACTACAGACTGTAGTTGGGGGTCCCACCTCAGAACGGTACCACTACTCCGAGAGACCTATTGCATGAACCCGAGGTGTTATGGATGTGGGGAGGTTTGACACATCAGAGTATGTCCCAAACCAGAGTTACAGAACCCAACAGTAGAGTAGAGTGTCATGGTAGAGGCCGCTTTTTGTGGGACGTAGTGGGTCGAGTGTAATGGTGGGAGTGAGATATTCCATTTTCAAACCCTCATCAAGATGATGACGGATAAATATCATCACCTTAGCACGGTTTTGATTCGATGCTTGATTATTTTCTTGGATGGTGTCTGTAGACCCATCGCATCAAGATGAATTTCTGCATCGAGTGCCCATGATAGATAGCTTTTTCCCGATATGTCTAGAGCAAGAAATTCAAGTTTAGAAATATTAGACATTATTTAAAAAAAAGGAAATTCTTACCTCCAAGATATTTAAAGTCTTTACTTGAACTGGCAGAGTCTCGTGCTGATAATGTGTTGTAAAATCAAGATTATAAGAAGAAGACAAGAGAAGTAGATGTAGGAGAAGACTTTCTTCTTATTCAAGTATATGTAAGTTTCATATGTATATATTACAATAATGAATGAACAACCCTATTTATAGAGTGAAAAATCACTACAAAGGTCACCATATTAAGTATCATACACACACAAAAAAAATAGAATACACTTTTTATTACTTAATTATTTTGCTAATAGAATCATTGACTTTCCAATTTTGCTACACTCCATTGTAATGTGATAAATTAGCTAGGATAATATGCAAACATAAGGAGATTCCAGCAAACATATAGCAATTCATTACTAAGATTTAACTTGCTTATGTCCCATCAATGATCAACTTAACAAATCCTAATTTAGGGTCCACACGCTAATATTTCATAATTCTTCTCTATAAACAAGCACTGTTATTTAATTTATGGTTGATTAGTCATTGTTTTTCAATGCGTGTGTTTCGTACCACTTATTATTTTTTTTTCCTTTTTTAACATATGATAACAAACAAGTTGTTTTTTATCTTAATATACAATGCCAACAATTGAATAAAATAAAAAGGATGAGAATTAATTACCTCAGCCCAAATGGAAAAGTAAAAGGAACCTACGTAAATATCACTAATTTAGAAGTTAATTACTTAGAAACATTCTAGTTTGTAACATTATGTATCTTATCAGATTTTGGTGCCTCCAGTTCTGTCCAGATAAATGTATCCCGAATACATAGATGAGATCTAAGTAGTGTTTGTTCGAGGTATATATATCCAAGTAGATTCACATGTATTTGGATACATAGAAAATCTAGATCACCTTCATAGCCTCTCTTCCATCTCGCTCGCCACTCTCCCATGTATCTGATATGTGAGATACATGTGAATCATTCCTGATACATGCATGTATCTAATGTGTATCTTATGTGAATGTATTTGGAATACATATGAATCTCGCTCGCCGATATCTTCCTGTTTTAGTGTGTCGCGCTGGTTTGCGGATTCAATCCTTGTCGTTCCCCATCAATAAATGTACTGTTTGTTTCGGAGACACAAGACAACCCTAGAAAAGCATTGTTTCTACAAGTCATCTCAAGTCTTCGAACGCCGAAATACCAATGGATCAATTTGTTTTTATTCAATACAATTATTGAAAGGATAAAGTGGAACAAATGTTTTTCGCAAACAATATTATCCATGCGAGAGAGGTTTCTTGTCTTTGTCGTCTACCTCTCTATAGAAATAGAATAGCACGATAGAGTCTGATGATAGCAAAAATACATATATCTAATTATAAAATATGTAAAAAATAATAATAATTAGTAATAGGGTATGTAATATTTAAAAAAACAAATATATAAGAGAGTGAAGTGTTGTTTTTCCAAAAAAAGAAAAAGTAATTAAGACCCATCCTGAGAGATATATAGATACTATAGTAGATCATGAATAATATAATTGGGGATTTAAAATTTAACTATTTTGAAATTGACACCTTTCCACAAAGACAAAACCATAATGTACCCACCTATTCACATGCGTGCATTAATCATTACAACAAAACAATCCACTCCACAAACACATATCCTGCTCCAAAATTGTCTCTTCCCTTAATTCCAATTTCAACATTTCATAGAGTGATAGACTCTCTCTGGAAAGTGATTATTTTAATTCTTGATTTGGTCATTTTCTTTTCAAATAAACCACCTATTATGTACTTTCCTAGCTACCTTTCTTACTATCATAACTAGTCTCAGTAACTTTTATAATTGGGGATGACACTTCATCAAGACCACAAAATTGCTATGATTAACATTTATTACTTCTTATTATTTTTTTTAAAAAAAAAATAGCTATTTAGTTGGCGAAAAGGAGTACACCCTATAACAACTTTTAAATTTATTTTTCTTACTTTACATTTGATACTAAACATTTTCAATTCTAGCTTTACATAAGCATGTGTAAGATAACAAGAGTAAAGAAAATTTTAGTACATAGATTTTGTATATCTTTAATTTAAGATCACACAATTTAATTTTAAAAAAAACTTTCTTAAATTTTATGTCAAATCAAAACTATTTAAATAAACTGAAACAGAGATTAACAACATTGTGGTATTCTATTTATCTTTAATTGATGTTTTTTATCCTCTCTCTTTTACTATGAACGTAGTTAAATTGTTGCTCTCTCTGTCTCATTTTATGTGATACTTTAATTTTTTGAGAGTCAAACAATTTAACTTTGACCGGAAATTTGTGTGTTGAATTTTCAAATTTTTTGAAATGAAATTTATATATTTGTAAACAATGTAAACAAATTATTAGTCACAATAATTGATCATTCAAAATGTTAAAAGGATCTATGAAAAAATTACAGTCAAAGATACACTTGTTTGAATCTCGAAATGCGAAAAATGTCACATAAAATGAAATAAAGAGAATATTTAATATAGAAATGTGTCATTCTTTTTAGAATTGACTAAAAAGGAAAGTAAATCGCATAAATTAAGACAGAAAAAATATCGTACATTTAAAATTTATAATAGAGATAATTATTTTACACTAGAACAATCACATTGAAGAAAATTAACGAGTGTTGAAATTACAATATATATGAACTTTTTCTTTACCATATTATGTAACAGCTTGAATGATTTAACAAAATGATTGTCATCCACAAACTTCTATAATACTAATTCCCTACATCTCAATCCAAAAGCTAAATGTTAAAGATGGTCCCAAACTAAACAAATCGAATCATGCTACTTAACTCATCACGCGTTTTATGTATCCTTTCGATGGCATTATATAGTAGTCCAATCAAAGAGTTCATTTATGTTTTTAAAAGTGAATTTGATTTAGTTTATTTCATTGATGCTTATCTAGTAAACATTATTCGTTTTAAGTTTGCTTATATTATAGATTTCAAATACGAAAAAGGAAAACAATTGTTGTTTATCAGTAAATGTTCATATAATTTACCCAATTTATTTGGGACTAAAAGTCGAAAATTTCGGAGAGAGTTGTGTCTCTTGCTATAAATTAAAAGTGGAAAAATCAGCCAATGAATCCATAATTTACTCAATCCGTCATATTTGAGTCGATTATTGACCCGCCTATTTTTCAGCCTAATCCATTTCAGTTTATAAAAATATGGGCAGATCTTGTAAAAAAACTAAATTAAAAATATTTTTATTTTTAATTTAATATATTATATATATCAATAATAAAGAATACGGGCAAACTTTCATAAATATATTATATAAGAAAACATTTACCATTTGTAGCAATAACATTTTTTCACTTGATTACTTTTTAATACCATTTAAAATATATTTATATTTTAATACACATTACAAAGAACAATTTTTTATTCACATATAATAAAAGTTTATTGATAGATAATACATTTATCATACATTTTAATACACTTATAATTCAGTGTGTCAATATCTAATCAAACAAGCATAATATGTTTTTTTTTATAAATATTATAATGCATATATATGACATACATAATTCACTTTTAATACATATTGGAAATTTAACATAATATTTCTATAAGGGCCTAAAATACCCTTAAAGTATTGAAAATGGTACAAAATTACCCTTCATTCATCTATTGGCTCCAAAATGTCATTTTCATCCACCTATTGGCTCCAAAATACCCTTGTTATCCACCTTTAAGTTCAAAATTGACCACTTATTTAATGATTCTAAATTTAAACTATTTAAATATTTTTTAAAATACTTGATGCTCAACTATTGGTTATAATTTAATTTATTTGCATCATTTATAAACCAACTCACTACCCACTCATTACTAACTTAACCCCACCCAATTAATAATCCAACTATTATATCAAAATTGTTATAAACACTACTAAAACACTATGAAATTATAGATTCCTAAAACTGATATCCAAAATTATTCGAGTCCGAATTAAAGCCACAATCAAATTTATGTTGAGTCGGTTATTTAGGAGGACACTTTCAATAGGATTCACTTTCAAGATTGAATTAGAATTTATGATTAAATGTAAAGAATTAATATATCCCGAATTAATTCATGCACTTTTTTAAAATATACTTTTATAAATATTTATGATTTATTTTAAAACCTTTAATATATTATTTTGAAAAAAAAGTTACCTATGAAGTAACATCACATAATTGAGACGTAAGAATAATTAAGATGAACATAGTCAGACTTTTAAATTTGTCGGTAATTTTTATTTAGACACTTGAATGTATGATAATTTACTTCTATAGATATTTTCGTCTCAAATTTTTAAAAACACTCAATTAGCAGTAGTTTTTCTGTTGTTGCATTAATAATGTGACGAGTTTATTAATTTGGTGGGTTTAATTAGTAATAGGTGGATAGTGGATAGATTTATAAATTATACTAATAAGTTAAATTATAACAGTAGTTGAGAGCCACATATTTAAAAAATATTTAAATAGTTTAAATATAAAACTGTTAAATAAGTGGTCAATTTTGAATCAAAAGGTGGATGACAAGGGTATTTTGGACCCAATAGGTAGGTGGGAAGGGTATTTTGGAGCCAATAGGTGGATAAAAGTTAATTTTGTACCATTTCCAATACTTTGAGGATATTTTATGCCCTTTTCCGATAAAAACATGGGCAGATCTTGTAAAAAAAACTAAATTAAAAACATCTTTATTTTTAATTTAATATATTATATATATCAATAATATAGAATACGGGCAAACTTTCATAAATATATTATATAAGAAAACATTTACCATTTGTAGCAATAACATTTTTTCACTTGATTACGTTTTAATACCATTTAAAATATATTTATATTTTAATACACATTACAAAGAACAATTTTTTGTTCACATATAATAAAAGTTTATTGATAGATAATACATTTATCACACATTTTAATACACTTATAATTTAGTGTGTCAATATCTAATCAAACAAGCATAATATGTTTTTTAAAAAATATTATAATGCATATATATGACATACATAATTCACTTTTAATACATATTGGAAATTTAACGTAATATTTCCATAAGGATAATAAATTAAAAATAATATCGCTAAAATCAATAATTATTTAGAAGTGATTAAAATTTGGCCCAATTCCCTTCCGCAATAACTTTTAGGAGTGTTAATAACTCATGCATTTATTAGTCAAATTCATTTAAACCTATTCAAATTTAACTAACATATTTATTTATCACCTCTACTATATTATATTTTAGGGAAAATTATATATAATAGCAAATTAATAATGTAAAATAAATGGAGTAGTTAGAGTTTGATTTAATTGCGCTCTATAGCAAACATTTGCAAAAAATTGCTAGGCGCATCTCTTCCAAATATCTCGCTCGCCACTCTCCTTCAATCTCTCGCTCGCTTCCTCACTTTTTATACAAACACAAGTGTATAAAAATTGTTTCTAATTGTATAAAGCAGAGAAAATTGTACAAATACATATATTTTTGTTCCCATCTCTCTCCTCTTCCAAATCTCGCTCGCCACCCTCGCCTTTCTCACTTATACAAACAGAAGCGAAATGTATAAATTGTGTTTCTGTTTGTATAAAGCGTGAGAAAATTGTATATACACATGCAAGTACATATATTTTCGTCCTATATACTTATAATTATACTATAAAAATATTTATCTGCCTAGTTTCTTTTGTCTTTCTCTCTTTTTCATTTTATACAATTTTCAAATTGTATCTAATTTCTCTCTTTCTCGTTTTATACAATTCGATTCAATTGTATATTCCTTGTCAAGTCTCTTTTGTCTTTCTCTCTTTCTCATTTTATACAAATTCAAATTGTATATAATCGTTCTATACACTTATAATAATACAATTCCTTTTTATACACTTCATTTTTATACATTTCTCTGCCCAAGTGTCTTTTTCTTTCTTGTTTTATACACTTCGTTTTATACAATTTGCTTCAATTGTATATGTATAGCGAATTATACAGTTTTTATGTTTATGGAGCGCAATTATGCAAACTTTGCTATAGCATACAAATACGAATTTTTTATTTTCTATACGTGAAAATTGCCCTATATTTAATGTATAGGAATGAAGACATAAATGGTGATTCGGTGCAAAATATTGCTAATCGAATTGCCCAAGAAATTGATATCCCGAATTGTAGACCTTTTTGTTGGTCTTCTTCTTTCTTTTATGTTCGTTGGTTTTCTCTTTGGGCTTCTTATGTAAATGTATTATCGGTAAAAAAATATGGGAAATTTTTCAAAATGTCAATATTTTAGCATTTAAGAGGACTCATTAGCAACAATTTCAATATTTAGTAAAAATGTCATTTTAGTTTGTTATGTATCTTATTTATGTTTTTATTATTTATTTTTATTTAAAGAATATAATTATTTAATAACAAAAAGGAGAAAATTAAGGGGGGAAATATTTCAAAAAAAAGGCAAGCATCCTTGATTTTCTCATCAGTTACATTTTCAAATAAAATTTAAATTTTGTTTTTTTTTCTCCAAAATTTTTACCTTTTTAAAATTATATTCATTCCACAATATATTCTATTTATATTTATTATAGTTTTTTATTAGTTTGTATTCACTCCAATAGGTATGCCGAATTTATCTATATAGTCATTTAAGAAATATATTTGTATTTTCATATATTTTTTCCCTATATAGTTATTTTTTTCTTCAAAAATCCTGTATATATTCATTTCAATATGTATTTTATTTGTATATCTATTTATTCTAATTTTTATTTAGAATTTTGTATAATAATATATAAAATACAAAAAATCAGTATGATGAAAAAGTGAATGGAATATAAAACTGAAAAGAAATAATTGAATATTTGGTGTACTCATTCTTAAATAAAATACATAACTAGTTGACATACCTTTAGAATAAATACAAATTAGAAAAAAATGTCAAATTCAGTTGACATACCTTTATTAGTTTGTATTAATTCCAATATGCATGTCAAATAAAATGTAGCTATTTAAGAAATACATTTGTATTCGTATATATTTTTCACTGTGTATTTATTTTTCTTTTCAAAATCTTGTTTCTTTTTCTAAGTCGTATTCATTCTAATATGTCTATTATTTGTATTTGTATTCGAATACAAATAAATTAATGGAAAGTTGTTCTTCTTATAAATAAAATACATAACTAGTTGATATACATTTGGATGAATACAAATTAGGGACAAATACAAGATTCATAAACCATGCAACATGAAATTTTTAATAAATACAAATATTGATAGTATACATAGTGATTTGAATACAAATTAAGAAAGCATACCAAATTCTAAAAAAGAACTATAAATACAAAACAAACTAATAGAAAATTGTTCGACAACTATCCGATCTTCGTCGTCTTTTTCAAGATCCTCACGAGTAGACAAAGATTCTACATTTGCGTTCTGAATTTGAGGAAGGTTTTGCACACTAATGAGTCTTGTAAATGTTCTTGCTGTCTTTCTTCCCTCATTTTAGCAGCAGATCATACATTATACACTATTTGTTAAATAATAAATAAATTAAAGGATAAAAAATCACCAGAAATTGGTTGATTAAGATGAATACCTCTAGTAAGCCTCTTGGATTTAGCCATTGGAGAGTAAATCATAACGGAAATTGAAAAATACAAACAACATTTTTTTTAAGATTTAAACAAAAATAAAATTAGAAAAGAAATCTGAAAATAGGATAAAGATTAGAGATACCTTAATCAAAGGAATTCTTGTTGATTCAATTTTGGATTAAAAAAAACCCAAAATATATGGCAAAAAAATATTTGCAACTTGAATGTTGGAGGAAAATATGAGAGAGAATGTTTTTTTTTTTAAAAAAGGATATATAGAATTAATTGAAAAAGAGAGATAAAATAGGAAGAAAATTGGGACACATAATTTTTTTAAAATAATGACATTTTTGACATTATTGCTAATATTTATAAAGTATGAATATTTTTACTAAATATGTTATTTATTTTGACTAGTTTACTAATTTTTCCAAAAAATATTCAATATTGTATAAATAGTGTATAACTGTATATGATATATAAATAATATAATTATGTATTAGATATATATCAACATTCATATACAGTGATATACAATATTGATAGATTGCACTAGTCCATCTTTCTTAGCAAGCTATATTTTCTTTTTTCAATTTCAACCATATCAAATCTCCTATAAATAATCTAGGATTTATATGAGCTCCTCTACATGTTCCAAATATTTTGACATATTATTCACTCTGGATAATTTAACTTTATGACATGTTTCAAATATTTTGATATATTATTCGCTCTGGACAATTTAACTTTATGACATGTTGAATATTATAGTTCGATTTTTGAAAGATTTTTAATTTTAAGATTTCTTGTTCAAAAATTACTTATTTTTTAATGTTACTATAAGAGTATATGTATATTGTTGTGGTATTATTAAGATTTCTTGTTCAGAAATTTACTATAAGTTAATGATACTATAAGAGTGTATGTAATATATCATTAAGGTTTCTTGTTCAGAAATTACTCATTAGTCGATATATTAAAAGTGTATATATATATTATCAAATAATTTTTCCAAATAAAACAACTAAATATGCCATCAAAATAGGGATCCTATCACATTAAAAGTTTCATCAACAGATTTTGTAAACCAAAATGGTACTTTAGGTAGATAATAGCAAAATATTCCATGTCCACGAAATTCTCCAAACAATATATTTGCATTTTGCATAAGGCTGTTCGAAATCTTAAATAAAATTGATAACCTGAATCAATAAGTAGTTATTAATTTATCAGTAATGAGCTATTGATTTAACAATTTTGACTTTTTTTTATCATTCGAGTATTGATTATTAACATTTTGAGTTTTTTTTTTTTAAATAGGATAATTGATAACCCAATAGTAAAATTATATTTATACCATTCAATATATAAAGTCCTTGACGAAAAATTTACAATTTAGTTTCATATTTTTTATTTCTAACAATCTCAATTTTTTGGTTATTCCACAATGTATTAGTGTTGTTTTTCAGCAAGATACAATCTATAAATCCATGTAAATGGTTTATTTGGTTCGTCGTTGTGTTTCTAAATAATTTTCAATCATTTTTTTGTGTCAAATTTTAATGGGTAAATCAATAACGATCATTAATCAATAAGTCAATATATTAATGATTCTATGCGATTTAACATATCTACAAATCGATAATAAAAAAGAATCAAAGCGATCGATACGCAGCTCATAGGCATACTCCCTCAGTTACCTTCCAACCGTGCTAGTGTCTAGGCTCAATTGAGGGCAGAAGCTCAGTTTGATTGTTGAAGCAGAATAAATTGGGCTTGAGCCCAAATCAGATTATAGCAAACATGTATTATGTATTGAATTTTTAACATAAATCAATTTCTTTAAATCAATTAAAAAATTGAATTGTATAAGAAAAATTAAACTAGTTTGCGTCACCAGTTGATTTTAAATTAATTTCAGTTTTGGTATCCCATTAAGGTGAGTTTCAACTTACAAAAAGGCTGCAAGTTGTATTTGAAATTTCTAGTTTGGAGTTTTCAAATCCTCGTTACTTTTATCAATTTAAATTCGATAAATGAACTTATAAAGTTTTTTTTAACACTTACAAAAACTCTGATTTAACAAACCTTTAAGATTTTGTTTTTGCGAAAAAAAAAGAAAAAGCAAAGGTTTAGAGACTTACTTATTAGGCCTATTAATTTGCAGGGAAACTAAGGAAATAACCCATAAAATCAAAATAATTACAAACACATATCCCTTTACATTCGTATTCCACTAAATAATTAACTATATATCCCCTTACTAATTTGAGAAAATGAAGCGGCTAAGCAAACTTATACTGTTTAATTACTCATCACAACTATACTTTCTATAATTACCACTCGTGACTAACATTATACATTGATTACGTGGGCTGATTTCGAGTTTGTATAATTAGTCACGTTTGTATATGTATTAATTCACCAGAATATACAAATACATATATATAATGTACAATTATTTAACGTATATACATATACAATTCACCTCTCTCCCACTCTCTGCCCTCTCTCGCTCGCCTCTCTCCTCCCTCTCTCAATCTTGCTTTCCATATATACAAATGCATATGTATAATTTACAATTATATACATATACAATTCACCTCTCTCCCACTCTCTGCCCTCTCCCACTCGGCTCTCTCCTCCTTCTCCCAATCTCTCTTTCCATATATACAAGTACATATGTATAAAATGCAATTATCTAATCAATATACATATACAATTCACCTTTCTCTCACTCTTCTCCCCCTCTCTCTCTCCTCTCTCCTCTCCCCTACATATAACATGTAGCGACAAATTGTAATTGCCAATTATAGCTATGGAGAGTAATTAACTATTATTAAGTGGCTTTATGTGAATTTTTTTTAATAATTTCGCTTAACTGATACTAAATCAGTATCATATAATGTATTGGTATCATTAAGGCTGACAATTTTGTTGAATTGATACTAAATCAGTTCTATATACTATATTAATATCACTAAAACTGGTAATTTTGCTGAGTGAATACTAAATCAGTATATATTTTGTATTTGTATCATTACGATTTCTTGTTAAGAGATTACTCATTAGTCGATGGTATCATGTTAAATTTTTACTTTCTTTCATTTGCTTTACTTCCCATTATTATAAATTTACATTGTTTTTGTTATTGTCATGATACATTGCTTGACTATAACTTATAACAATTGAAAAGAAGAAGAAAGAAAGGTGAGGGAAATGTGTTTTGTGTATAGTATGCATTAGAAACCTCTATTTATTGATTTTAAAGCTAGAAAATGGTCGATAGGGATTGTCGTGGAGTGACAAGTACTGTTTCATCCTTAACTAAAGATCTATTCCATATCTAAATTTTTGATGATTGAACAAACTTTGGACCTAATCTTTTAACGAGATTGTGAATTTCTTACAGAAAAAACTACATTTGTCCAAAAGACCGCAAGACATGCTATGATTGGTGCGCCACTCCCATGCCATGGTACAACATGCCCACAGCCAAAGAAATTGTTGTAAGTTTGTGCTCATCCTATAAATATGTGTATCGTCACATATCACAAACAAGCTTTTTCATAAAGATTTCTCCCAAAAAGGAAAAAGCCTCTGGCAATGGAATGTTGCTCAAGAACAAGCTAAAGAACCTGATAGAGTTATCATTGTTCTTAGTTGTTGCTAGGATTTGTATTTCAATGGTTAATCTTGTGAGATATATTCCTAAGTTATGAATGAAGTATATTAGTTTTTCATATTAGAATACAACAAAGATTAGCTAGAGTTAGCTGCGTCGGGTTCTTGAAGTCAGGATCGACTAGAGTAGTTAGTTTAGTGGGCAATAGAGCTATTCTTTAGAAGTTACTGGTAGTAGAGTTGCTACATTAAAGGGGAAGTGATTAAAGTGTTCTAATTTCTAGGTTACAGAAGTTTGTAATCTGAATCTTTGCTCCTTCTATCATTAAAAGGAGTTGGGTTGGAAACCATACGAGTACAAGTCGTGGTTTTCTCTTACCTTGAGCAAAGGGGTTTTCACGTAAAACTGTTGTGTTTTCATCTTGTGTTGTTTACTTTCTGCATTTATTTTCCGTCAAGGGACCTAGTCAAGTGACTGTTCGTGGACATATACACAGTACACACCATCAATCACCTTTTGGTATGAAGCCGCCTTTGTTAAGGAGTGCTTTCCCCCCTCAATGTGGGATTTTCTAACACAAATTCAGATTTAGTCAGTCTTCAACGTGGGTACCGGACATGGTTGGAAAACCATAAAAAGAAAAGCCAGAAAATAAGGAAAGAACTGGTATGCCTAAACACCAGATATTACAAGTGTAGATTTTGTTCATTCAAGGTAAATAGTCACTGAGCTATGAAGAACTTAGATGAAGCATGAATCTCTCTTTATCTAGCTATAACAAATCAAAAGAGAATTGCAAGAATCTAGCTTACAAATTGAGCAAAACAACTTATATATTTCATAGTAGGGACATTTGGCCGCGCATTTTGTAACTCAAGCTTTGCTCGATTTTTGAAGTATAGAATATCGTACACGTTTCTCTCCAACCTTAGACATCAACATATTCAACTTGTCAGTTCAGGAATCAAAAAATCTTTTGTGAAGTAACAACATTTTAACCCTGAAAAGATAGCTTGCATACCTTTGACACTTCTATTTCTTCGGATTCTGCTCAATCTCAGGCATTTCATCAAGCCAAACCAAGTTAACAAATTAACTGTTTGGTTACAATTTTAGTATCTGTCACTCGAGTTCATGAGAATCGGTCAATGACTATCTCCATGTAGAAAATGTTTTCATGAAAACAATTCCATCTATACAATGTCAATTGCTGTGACCAGTATCTGCGCACGACTTTCTTCTCTTTCGTATTATATAGTATCCAACTCCTCCTAAAACAAGTAACAATACAACTCCATCAACCACTCCTACAACAATCGAAATCCATTTCTTCCAATGCGAGTGCTTATCATGACCTTGATCAGTCCCTTTTGGTACCTTTACCATATAACTCAGTCTTCCATCTCTTTCGATTTGTTTAACTCCTCTAGCTAGTCCATACATATAGCATTCTCCAGGTTTCGTAGGATCATCCTCGAAAGAAAAATGTAATGCTGCAACACATGTACAGTTATCCAAGCACAAATCTGCACATATTTCTTTGGTCACATTGACCTTATAAGGATTGCTTTTTAATACACTCGTAACGCCTTGTAATTCTAGCATTTGGGAATCATTTCTTCCACAAACTCCGTCTGTTACATTTTCAGTGCAATCAGAAAGCAATCCATCTCCTCTTTTTATTAGTCTAATGCAAGAACACTTCTCTGAAAATGTACAAATACCATAAGGTTTACACGCCAACGGAAGATCACAACTAGTGTTTAATGCTTGATATGAAGCTTCAAACTTTCCTTTGTCATATGAGTAATAGTAGAATCCCAAATTCCCTGTGCTATTTCCCAATGCTAAAAATCTCAAGGGTTCTGTCTTGTCTGATGTTATCCTTCCAATTCTATAGTTTTCGTTGTTGAATATCTCTAGCGCGTTAGAAGTTAACTCAACATACGTGATATTCAGTCCATCTAAGTCCAAAGGTGTATATTCCCAATACGAGTATTTCGATTTTCCAGAGTATAAGTACAATGCAATCTTGTCATACTGAATCTCAAAAGAATATGACAAACTAGAGTTGCTAGGGAAAGACGTTAACCGAGTTCTTGAGCTTAGTCTCTGACCCCAAAGCATAATATTTGTTGGAAAATTGAAACTTTGCCATTTAATCAAGTTCATAGCATCAACTAACACCAAATTACCTGTCCCAAGTAAGTCCAGTTTCTGCAGAAGAAGTCATATTTTAGCATACTAAGCCATGCTATTTTCCATAAGAAAAGTCAATATTTTTGTTGCATATAGGCATAATATATATATAATATATATATGTGTTCTTCAACTTGGCTTCAGTTGATATCTCTGTCCTTCAACTTTGGGTATGTACAACTAGACACTTAAGTTGTATAAAATTGAACAAAATAAACACATGCGTCTTACATGACATCCTACATAGCAATTTTGTATCCTAAATGGCGCCCTACGTATTATTATGCAACGTATTACGTGTATTTCTACTTATTCAATTTTATACAAAATAAGTGTCTACTTGTGCACACTCAAAGTTGGAAAACATAGATGTCAGCTAAAACCAAGTTAAAAGACATATTTATGAATTATGCCTACGATTTGTATCTAACGATTGACAACTAATTACCTGCACACCTTGTCCTGAAGTTCCAGCTTTCCATCCAACTCTATCATCTAGACCCCCTTTCAACAATAAGTCTCCATACTGAGTTAGCTGAAGTGTACATTTGTCTATTGTGTAGAATTGTGACAAATGACCAGAACTCCAAACCTTTACATCTCCCAGAAAAACATCAAGTGAACATGTGTATTTATCATTACTGGCTTCAACACTGATTGCACCTCTAAAATTTGGTCCAATTTGGTTGTGATCAGTTTCCATAAGAAAAGCCCTGCCTATAAATCCTCTGCTATATGATGTTGGTATAGCAAGACTTACCTGATAACCAATGTGAATATCAGAGGTGCAGTAGCCATGAGCCAACCAGCAAATGAGAAAAAAAAGCTCATAAATTTTCATGTGTGGAATGTCACTCACTAGTTTAGGCGCCGCCTTCCAGACTTCTATAAGCGGGTGGTTTTAAGTCCAGAGCTCTATTCTGATTACAGAGTGCACGTAGTCGATTAAGTAGGTTAGCAAACTGGCGAATCAATAGGCTTTGCTCCGGCCGTTGTTGTTGTTAGAAAAGTATAAATTAAACATGATGAAAGAAAATAAAAAGTTTGGCATGATTATAATGTTACAATATTAGTAGTGTCTCCCCACTCCTTAAAACAGTGACTTGACTATTAAGTGAGTCTTTTTAAATGTTTTTGTATTCATCTCTCTATATTGTTCTTATTGAATCAAATAGTACATAAAAGGTACTATTAATTAAGAGACAAAAGGATTACATTGAAGTGTAGTGGTTTTGTGGTTAGCACTTTAGCATTTTACAAATAAATGATACTTATGAAAGGCAAAAGCTTTTAAAAGGTTGTTGCTATTTTAGACAGTTGAATCAAATAAAGAAGATATTATATCCAATGGTCCCTATGGTGGACTGAATTTAGTGGACAATGGAATATTGTCTTGCCTTGCTTTCTGAAAATTTAGGTTTACTGGTCGTTGTACTAGTTGTATTACTGTAACTCCTATATTTTATCTGTCATCATTTGTTATTTATTATGTTTCAATTATCACTCTTTTTACGATTTGCAATTTGTCCTTGTTATTCTTTGTATTTGGATTTTCCACACTTAGTTTTTCAATCTCCACGAGATAGTAATAAAATTTTGTACACTCTACCTTTATTATTTTAATTAATGGTCTGTTGATGAATAAGTGAGCTGTTGAACATGATTGTTGCCAGAGGATTATAGAAGGTCAATTAGATGTCAAAAAAGTTAATCAATTATTATAATTGATAATCAACATGAGACACCATTCAGTATATCTGGGGCCTGAGTAGGTAGTAATGGATTGTGAAAGGGACCCATAATTCCCCTGCTTTTGTTTTCTTAAGATTACTTTTTGGTTTTGTGGTTTGGAATGCCCACTTTTTGAGTGTTGTTTTGTTTTGAGTGAGAGATGAATTAGGCTGTGTGGATGACACATGGGGTCAATTCTGAATTATACTTTATGCCCATAATATTTGCTCACGCTTTTGTGGCGTCATACTGACATATTATAACAAGAAAAGGAGGAGGAAATCTCCAATGAGAAAAGTAACTATTAAATTTTATAATCACAATTAAATATCGTGACTGACATTCACACTAATGTCTCTGTGAACGAATCAACACTTAACATTCTAGCTCATGCAATATCTTACTGTTTTAGCTAGAATATGAGAACACAATATAATAAAATCAAAGTCTCAAAATAAATCAATAAATAGTGGAAGTCTAAATTATTAAAAATTCAAAATTTGGAACTCATCGTACTGAAATATCTAACTAAAATTTCTAAGAGTAGCAATAACTAAATAATAAATAGTAACCTCGAGAGAAAGACATATAGTCAAAATAACAAGATTTACAGTATCGCAGATGAAAGTAGCTTCCCTCAGATCTGGAAGCAACTCAACTAGATGCGAGGTCTCGTAGACATCTCTAGATCACATTCCACATTTAAAGAAATTGCAGAAATAACGTCAGCACACACACTATGCACTAATAGGCATCATAGCTTGACTAAATACTCTATCTATGACTCATACATTTGAAAAAGTTTTAGTAAAACCTTTCCCTTATGAAATAAGGGAATGTCATGGAATGTGGAAAATAAGAATAAAATTAAGATATGGAATGACAACTAGATTGAAACCTCATACTCTCTTAGTAAATCAATCAAAGTTCCTCTAAATAAAAATGACTTCAACACATCACTATCACAACTTATCATTAATAATAACTGGAACTTATCAAAATTATCCTTCGAGATTCCTAAAACAATAAGTGAGGCAATTCAAATAGCTACGTCCGAACCTCTCCCCAAAGAAGTGATAATTATTCTTGGAACAGAAGCAACGATAGAAATATTAGCACCAAAGGGGCTTACGATATTTGTATATCAGAAACTTTTAATCCCACTATCAATAAGAACCTCAATCACCACTGGCATTAAAAACCTTATCTATAAACAAAATAAAAAGTTTCCTTTGGTTGTCAACTTTAGAAAAACTCCTGTCACGACCCAGGGGTACCCCCTAGATGTAACATGGCACACAAGATCTCGAGAGGCCTCCTATAAGCCATTTAGCATTCATAGTCAAGATAATAGAAAATCGATAAAGATTTAAACCATTTTCAACACAATCAAAGTCTTTATCAAACGAAGCAAAAGTCTAATACACTTGTCTCAAAAATCATCTAATACAATAGAATCATTGGGACACAACCCATACAACAATGTTCAATTATACATGAAGAAAACATAAGAAGAGTAGTGGTCACATCTTTTAATGCTATGAGGATTCACCAATATTCAATCTTGCCTCTACCATAGATCCTAGGCACGAGGATAAGAGTCAGAAACGTCGTCGGACCCTACAATTGGATAAAAAATGCAGGCCAGTATATGCATTAGTACAAAAATGTACTAAATATGATATCTTGCATAAACATCAACATAAACATAAGAGTTAGACAGCATAAGTCATAAAAGCATAATCAATGTACATAATAGATCATTTCCACATAAAAAGAATACTTCTTGAACTTACCTCAAATCATCCTTACCCATCATGGAAGGTAACTCAAGCAACAACCCAAGCTTATCACTTATGATAACATAGTCTAGGTTACCTTTTATAGACATGGGGAATCGCCTCTTGCCTTATTATAAAGGAACATACATAGCCGCATCTAGCCCTTCATAACCTTTGGATCACGGGTACTCGCCTCTAGTCTAACATCATGTGACATGGGTATTCACCCCTTGTCTTTCTATAAGGATCATGAGTATTCGCCTGTTGTACAATTCATATCTTAATAATATGGGTAGTCGCCTCTTGTTCAACTTCAAGCAATAAGGGTAATATACTCTTATTCTATTTTAAAAGATATGGGTGATCACCTCATATTCATCTCATTTAGAGGTCAAAGGTAAGCAATATAATCCTTTTAACCTAGAATCATTTATTGTACATAAATAATCATTTAATGTGGAAACTATCTCTTCCACAAAATTACATCAAGAATCAACAATTGACAACATTAGCTTTACTCTCAAAGCACTATATCTCATATTCATTCTATATGCTTTACTCTCAAGCAATTCAATATCATAATCATCTCATAAGATCAATCTTAAAGATATTTTAATCATAATTCATCAATCCTACAAGGATACATCTAAACCCATAAATCTTCCTTTCATAGAATCAAACCCAATTATGTCAATTCCAACTCTAAAACATGGGTAAAACACGGGACATATAAATTCATCCTAAAAACATGTATTCCTATCAATTCAATTATAAGCAATCTTATTCACTCTATTGGATCAACATCCGTCATGACCCACAACATTAGAAGAAAACCCTAACTCAAATTGAGGAATTTCTACTTTTAGATTGGGGAATCTAGGGGACTGCATGAAAGAAAGGATTCCATGAATATAAAGCCATTACAACTTCATATCAAATCCCACAAATTCTTGAGCAATGGAGACTTGTCCTTAATCCTAGTCTTCAACTTCTGGAGAGAGAAATATTTGAAGGGGAAAAACTTTGGGTTTATTTTGGTGAATTTCAGAGAATGACTTGAATGAACTAAGTTGAGGTTTAAAACCTTTATATAGGGGGTCCTAAACATAGGCAAAACAACATAGTACCAATATAATTTAATTAGTAAAAGACCCAACTACCCCTGAAACTTTAGCTGCCAGCATGACCTATGAGACCCTACTAACGGACCATGGTCAGGACGATGGACCGTCCTGCACGACCTTTGATGGTGGTCAGAAACCTTCTTTTTGCCTAGTGAACTATGGACCCCGACTATGGACCACGCTTTGACCTATAGTTCGTAGTCAGGCTGTGGTTATGAGCCTATACAACCTTGGCAAGGTGGCCAGACCACACTACGATATGTGGTTCTATCCGCCGACCATGGTTGACCTTCGTGGTTGACACTTGCAACTTCCTAAAAATTGTTTCATTTCCCATTTCCGGATATGTGGTGTTACAACTCCCACCATTAGCCTTGTACAATAGAAACATAATAAACTATAGAACTTGCTACCCTTCTACAAATAAAGAAGAAAATGTAACTCATATTTTTATTAATTGTCCAGATGCAAAAAATATATAGAATAAGTATGGCATTGTCATCACTAGAAAAAACATCCAAAATGAAATTCAAAAATTATGCTCAATAAGGCGATACACTTCACTATCTAACTCGCAAATAGTACCCACTCCTAGCCTAGTCTCGATAATTCTCTGGAATATCTGAAAGAACAGGATCAATATGCTCTTTAAAAACCAACACACTAGTAGACTTCCTAGTACACTACAAAGTATCTCTTTCCAGGCAATAGAGTACCATCATTTAGTTCACTCCCGACCAAAAAACTCCCTTGATTTATGACCCTGTAGAATGACACCGTCCGCCTGAAGGAATGCTTAAACTAAATTTTGATGGTTCTTTTGATAAAAACTCAAAAATGGGTGGAAAGGGTGGAGTAATAAGGGAACAACTAGGTAGTTCGATTATAGGATTTTCTTGTAAAGTAAAAGTCGTTAATGACCATCATGCGAAGCTACTAGCTTTGCTTCAAGTTTGAACCTAGCGCATAAAATAAACATTAATCATTTACTCGTGGAGACCGACTCTCAGGTATTAATTTACGCCTTGGAAAGTGCTAAACCAACACATTCACACATTTAATCAGATTGTAGGTTAATGCTCCTATTGATGGGAAGATCAACAATTAAGCTTATATATATATATATATATATATATATATATATATATATATATATATATATAAAATTCGTAAAAGCTAATTATTTTAAAATCATTTTAAATTAAGAAACTCGTTAATTAATTTCTATCGTGGAGGGTCATAATTAGGTGTTAAAAATTGTCCCTCATTTTACTTGGATTGATGCAAGAAATTTGAGTAAAATGAAGTTGACCAATACAATTTTGACCGACCACAAATTCATCTTTTGGAAAAAGAAATTTGGTACGGACTTTAGGCCGAACCACGTAAATAGGTGTCCTATATATCTAAGGTTACATGATAATTCAGGCCATTTGTAGTTTAAACGCTTGATTTAACGCATGATACCGAAACATGAATGGACCGGAATGTTCGCAAATAAGATTTAAAATGAATTTTGGAATATAACCGAGTTTCAACATTGGGTCCGCCTACATATCCTTAAACTTTAGGAATCAGGCTATTTGTAGTTTGACTTGATCGGTTGAAAAAGAAATCTATTATGTTAGATAACTTGTTGTTCTATACAGATGACAAATTACGTGGAATATGAAAAGGAGGTTTGTAATCTCTTAGCCATGAATGTGGTGCACTTCACACCCATAACTAAGAACTTACGCATACATAATTTCCAAAGCTCTTGTTGTATTGTCACTCAGATTGAAAACTTGCTTTCGGCAGATACCAAAGTTTCTGGATGCGAGACAAAAACTAAGAAAAATAAGAAAAACTAAGAAAAACCCACATGCCTTATGATAGAGGTGTGGTTTTATTGTGGTAGAAGTCGCTCCTCTGATTGCGTTCTAAGAATTTGACACTCCTCTTTGGATTATGTTCCAGTTTGCTGTTAAGAAAAAGTTCCATATTGTGATGCATCCTTTTTGATATCGTTCACACTTGTTTTTTTTTTTGGGAGAATTTATCTTTTCGGATGCTCTCGACAAAGACTGAGATGAACTCATTAGCATAAAAATGCAATTCAAATGGGAGACAATGTCTTTTATCGGGTTGACATTTAGTTGCTCTCCTTCTTCATTTAACGTTACCTCGATCGATTTGACGTAAAACAAATAAATTTTATGTCTTATGTTTGCAATATAATCTTCAATGTACTCTTCATTTGATATCAAAATGAATAAAAACATGTGCAGTTTTGATGTTTCTCTTGATGTCGTCCTTAATTATTCTCTTGGTGTTTACTCTTGTAAAAAATAAAGGAATGCAATTGATGTTGCTAGGAAAATATTCTCTAGGAATGCACGATTTCTTTCTCTTGCAATATGTGACTTCTTTTTTAAATGCATAAATTCCTTTTCCTTGCTATGCATGACTTCTTCTCCGCGATGCATGACTGTCCCCGAAGCAAGAATATCTTCTCGCAATGCATGAATATCTTCTTGCGATGCATGAATATCTTCGTGCAATACATGACTTCTTCTCTGCGATGCATGACTATCTTCTCGCAATGCATGAATGTTCTCTAATGATGCATGACTTTTCGCGATGCATGGATATCTTATTGCAATGCATGATTTTTTCTCTGCGATGTGTGAATTTTCTCTTGCAATGAATGATTTCTTCTTGATGCATGAATTTTCACGGTGCATGAATATCAACTCGCGATGCATGATTTTGTACAATGCATGAATATCTCTGCGATACATGACTTTCTTTGATGCATGAATATCCACTCGCGATGCATGATTTTCCGCGATGTATGAATATCAACTCGCGATGCATAATTTTCTGTGATGCATGAATATCGACTCGCGATGCATTTTTTTTGTGATTTTCTGTGATGCATAAATATCAACTCGCGATGCATGATTTTCTGCGATGCATGAATATCAACTCGTGATGCATGATTTTCTGCGATGCATGAATATCAACTCGCGATGCATGATTCTCCATGATACATGAATATCAACTCGTGATGCATGATTTTTCTCAATGCATGAACATTAACTTGTGATGCATGATTATCTTCCCGCGATGCATGATTTTCTTCTCGAGGCCATCTTTGGTACCAAATGGAGATAGTGCTTTAATTGAGAGACATAGTGATCTTCTGGGTACCTTCTGGATAATGACATCGTCTCAATTGACGATACGATAAAATGACCCTCCAGGTAATGTATCATCTCAATTGAAAATACAGATAAGATGACCCTCCGGGTAGTAATACTATCATGTCTGATAATATGATCCAGATGAAGTCTTTGACAAAAAATTGTGAACTGTCTTTCTTGAGATCTTCATTTGATTCATCTTTGACCAAAGTTATATTTTCACCATAGACTTCATGTTGTTGGGAATTGGATAAAACAATGTTGTTCATGTTCCCAAGTCTTCGATATAAGCAATATGAATTCCTGCATCCACCAAAAAATTATTAATTTTGTGGAGCTCTTTGCCCCTTGACTTTTCCATATTCATCGATTGGAGGAATTCTGCTGATTTCAGATTAAACCTATATACCTGCATGCATAGAAAAATCGTTAGTTTTTTTAAAAAAAATGATCTTTGTTTATTTCTTCGGTTGTGTGCTCCTTATCCTGCTATCTTCGATGGATTTTTTTGATCTCCCGACTCTTGATAATTAAGATAAAATATTTCATGCCAAAGCAAATGATACATAAAGGAAAACATATTTAAGATAAATTGATTTTCAAAAATTAGTATTTAGCAAAAGGTCACTGTCGAATGTCATGTCACATCAAGCTTAACAAACTTTGAGTCTGATGCTTGGAGGTCTATTTCATTATTTGTTTGGGAGTATTCAAAGTCACTCTAGACTGTCGATAAACCCATGTTGAAATTTTGAGGTCATCCTCAGAATTTCTGTCGTAGTTAACTGTCTTGGCTTATCTTTAACTGTCGGTGGGCAAATCATGGAATTTTTTAGATACCCTCGAAAGTCCTGTCCCAGTTGCAGATTCCAAAGTAACTTCAGTCTCAAATTATTTAGGATAAATCTTCTTCTAGAGAATTTTTGAGTCCCTTTCAAAAATTATTTCCCAATTTTTATTGTAAAGAGAAATAGAAATCTTACGGGAGAAATGACCGAACCCTTGTGGCTCTTACGTATCCTGTTGATATAGGAATCAGGCCAAACGTAGTTTCACTTTAAGGTTAATAACATTAAGAAATTTTACAAAGAAACTGATCGAGGCCGACAAGGCCGCCTACGTATCTCACTCTTGAAAATTCAGGTCGAACGTAGTTCAAATACAAAGAATATTAAAAAGGGATAAATGGGGTGAACGAGACCGATATAAGCGACTTACGCATCTTATTCTTGAGAATTCAGGTCAGACGTAGTTCATTTACAAGAGGGATAGGATTTTTAAATAAATCAAATACAAGAAAATTAAACGATTAAAGGGAAATGACAAAAATACAAACTGAACTTCACACGTAATATCTCTTCACAACATCTGAGTTGATTGGTTTCGTCCATGCGGTGCCATCCATCTCCGACAGGATCAAAGCACCTCCAGATAATACCTTGCGAACCATGTAAGGTCCTTGTCGATTCAACACAAATTTCCCTTTGTTCTCATCCTGATGAGAAAAAAAATGTGTTTGAGTACCAGCTGATCAATTTCAAAAATTCTGGCTTTGACTCTTTTTTGGAAAGGGCGAATCGTTCTTTGTCGATATAATTGGCCATGGCAAACAACAACCATTCATTCTCTTCTCATCGATCAATACTAAATGATCGATATGCTTGCGGACCCATTCAACATTACTTAATTCAGCTTCTTGGATGATTCTCAAAGATGGTATCTCAACTTCAGCAGGTATGACTGCTTCTTTTCCATACACCAACAAATACGGAGTAGCTCGGATCGATGTTTTGAAGATCGTTCCGTATGCTAATAGTGCGTATGAAAACATCTCATGCCAACCTCGGTGGTTGTCAATCATTTTCCTTAGAATCTTCTTGATGTTCTTATTGGCGGTTTCTACATCTCCATTCATTTGAGGATGATAAACGATTGAGTTTTGATGTGTAATCTTAAATTGTTCACATATATGTCTCATCAATTAACTATTGAGATTCACACCATTATCAATAATGATAGATTCTGGTATTCCAACCCTATATATCAGATTGTTGCGAGTAAAATCAGCTACAACTTTCTTGGTCATCGATTTGTACGATGTTGCTTCCACCCACTTGGTAAAGTAGTCAATGGCAAGCAAAATAAATTTGTGTCCATTAGAAGTGGCTGGCTCTATCGGACCGATGACATACATGCCCCAAGATACAAACGGCCAAGGTGAACTCATAACTTTGAGTTCATGAGGCGGCACTCGGATCAAATCATCGTGCACTTGACTTTTATGACATTTCTGCACAAACTTGCAACAATCATGATCCATACTCATCCAGTAATAGCCGGCTCAAAGGATCTTTCTAGAAAAAGTGATCCCATTCATGTGCATGCTGCAAACTCTAGCATGTATTTGTTCGATAAGCTTCGAAGCTTCAACATCATCGATACATCTGAGAAGACCTAAATCCGGAGTCTTCCTACAAAGGACTTCTCCACTAAGAAAGAAGTTGAGGGACAAACATCGTATCAATTTCTTCTGGTTAAATATCGCATTCTCAAAATAAATCCCGGACTCTAAATACTTCTTGATATCAAAATACAATGGCAAACCGTCTTGTTCTTCTTCTACATGAAAACAATGGACCGGATGTTCTTTCATCTATATATCCAAAATGTCAATATAATCAGTATCTGGATGTTTAGTCATTGAAGCGATGGTAGCGAGAGCATCAACTAACTCATTTTGTGTTTTGGAGTATGTCTGAACTCAATCTTACGAGATATCTTGCATAATTTCTGTATACAATGCACGTAAGATACGATCTTCGAGTTTTTCACAGCCCATTCTCCATGAACCTGATGAATCAACAAATCTAAATATCCAATAACCAACAACTTGTGGACATTCATGTTGATGGCCATTTTCAAACAGAGGATACAAGCTTCATATTCAACCATGTTGTTCGTGCAATTAAACAGGAGCTTAGCTGCCATAGGATAGTGCTGACCAGATTTTGACACTAAGACAACCCCAATACCCTTTTCTTGGTGAGTCGCCGCTCCATCAAAGAATGCCCTCCAACCAGGGTACGCTTCAAAATATCTTCGCCCACAAATGATACCTCTTTATCAGGAAAATAAGTCTTGAGCGGTTCATACTCTTCGTCGACTATATTTTTTGCAAGGTGATCAACTAAGGCTTGTGCTTTTATCACTTTCTGAGTCGCATATACAATATCAAATTCACTCAAAAGCATTCTCCATCTAGCCAACTTTCCGGTCGGCATCGCCTTCTGGAAAATGTACTTCAACAGGTCCATTCTTGAAATGAGATATGTAGTATATGAAGACAAATAATGCTTCAAATTCTGGGCAATCCAAGTTAAAGCACAATGATATAACATGGATTCACGGAATTTTTATTGCTTTTGCCTTAAGTTTAGTGTGTGTCCAAAAGCTTTTTGTATTGATTTTTATGTAAGTTTCTCTTTATTTGCAGGAAATCTGTCCAAAGATGAACACGGAAGTTTTTGAGCAAGAAATGCAGAAAAGTTACCACCTACGGAGCTTATGACGGTCCGTCGAGCTTGCGACGGTCTGTAGGTGGCAACGTAGGGAAGCTGCTGAAGGAAGATGGGGAAGTCTGACCAAGTGTGGGATTACGGAAGTTCATAACGGACTGTTATAGCCACGAAGGTCCGTCCTGCTGGTTCGTCACAATGATCAGAGAGTAGTCCCAGTACCCAATTTCCAAGAAATTTAAGTGTTATGGAATGGAGACCCTTGACGGATCGTCGTGCTTGGAACGGTACGTCATACCTGCCGTTGAGGGTAATGAAGAGAGCAGCAGAAGAATTTTTGAAGTATGGGATGACGGAGGCCATGACGGACCGTCGTGACCACGACGGTCCGTCACGAGAACCGTCAACCCAACTGCGTTTTGATAAATTTTCAATATTTAGAGTCCTTGTTCTATTAGGATTTTGTTTTTTATAAATAGTTCGAAAAACCTCATTTTTGGGGTTAGACTCTTTGTTAGTAAACTCTTTGAATTTAGACTTTTTGATTGTTACACTTTTTCTGGAATTGATTGTTGGTAATTTTGTTGATTAATCAAGAGAATTTCTAGATTTTATTCTTTCTCATCAAAATAAGTGCATGAATGCTTATATTAAATATATGAATATATTGATTATGACTGTGGGTAACTAAACTCCATAACTAGGGTTGTGGGAACCATGGGTGAACAATGAGGTAAAATCTAACTAAAATAACAATTCTAGAATAGTCTCTTGCATGTACTGATAATCTTTTGTTTAGAAGTCTTTTTAACGGATGGCCAACATTAGAACTCGCCTTAATGCTACTTGACGGACCAAGGAGGTAAATATAGGAAAAGAATTATTTCCA
The DNA here is from genome assembly GCA_027704765.1 of Solanum habrochaites. NCBI lineage: Eukaryota > Viridiplantae > Streptophyta > Magnoliopsida > Solanales > Solanaceae > Solanum > Solanum habrochaites. The sequence continues at coordinate 17,080,631 of JAKWJA010002497.1, forward strand.
TAGATTTAGTGTATACTATCTAATAGGCTAGTGTTGATTGGTACGAGGTAATAACTTAGTCAAATATCGAATACAACGCTTAATATGAGGTAAAGGTAAGAGTTAGTATAGCAACACACATAGCCGGACCAAGGCGCGGAGTGAAATTTTCTTGATGCCGGACCAAGTATTTAGAAATACATAACTTATCACTTTGCATGCAAGATACTAGGAAAGACTTGTTATAGTTAGAATTATCAAGTTAGGAACCTATGGGAAACACTTAAACCCTAGTTACTTTTATTAATTGATTAAACTCCAAGATTTGAATCTGTTAGTTGCTTACTTTAATTTAGTTAGTTATTTTCATTAATTTAGAAATAAACCCCCCCCCCTTTTATTGTCTTTTGTTTTCTACGGAAATAATAGTAATAATAGATTAAAGTTAAGTCTGAACTATTTTCCTCGTGGGAACGATCCCAACCTCATTAGTTGGTTCTTTACTTGATACGACCACTTTACTTCTTATTTGAGAAGTAAGTTTGAGCATATCAAAGTTTGGCGCTGCTGCCGGGGAAAGTAATTTTTAGATTAACTTAAACTTATTACTAAAGTTTAGTCGATATTTTCTTAATTTTTTTTTGTTTATGATTATTGCAGAACTATCTTCCTTGTATTCCAAATATACAGAGAGGAAGAGAACCCTGGTTTCCCTACGATCACGAATTAGAACGTACACTATGCAATATGAATCGAAACTTAGGTATTAACGATGATGATCCAGACCAAAACATACCAGCTCCAGTTGATGTTCATTGTCAGTTATTACCCGATGATCCCGGTGAAAATCAACAAAGGGGACAAAATACCACTCCACGTCCTCAAGAATACTACAGAGGCTATGATAATATTGCAGACTCTAATGGGCCACTTGTCTTGCTCCCTCTACCACAAGGCCACACCTTTGTGGTAACTAGTAGTCTGATGCAAATTCTCACTGCTAGACGTTTGTTTTCAGGGCTACCTTCTGAGGACCCACATGCGCATATAGCTAAGGTAAGGAAATCATTAAATGGTTAGATGCCGGAGTAATCTGTCCGATCGCCGATAGTAGTTGGGTATGCCCTATTCAGTGTGTACCTAAGAAAAGGGGAATGATTGTGATCCCCAATGAGAAAAATGAACTTGTTCCAATGAGACCGGTTACTGGATGGAGGGTGTGTATGGATTACCGTAAATTAAATGCATGGACCAAAAAAGAACATTTTCCTATGCCCTTCATGGATCAGATGTTTGATAGACTTGCTGTAAAAGGGTGGTACTGTTTTCTTGATGGATATTCGGGGTACAATCAGTTTTTTATTGCACCAGAAGATCAAGACAAAACCACCTTTACTTGTCCAATGGGACCTTTGCGTTCAAGAGAATGTCGTTTGGGTTGTGCAATGCACCCGCCACATTTCTGAAATTTATGATGTCGATATTCTCCGACATGGTGGAAGATACTATTGAAGTTTTTATGGATAATTTTTCTGTGGTTGGTGAATCATTTGAGCGGTGCTTCAACCATTTATCTGAGGTCTTTAAGAGATGTGAAGACTGCAATTTAGTACTAAAGTGGGAAAAATGCCACTTCATGGTGAAAGAAGGTATTGTTTTGGGTCATCGCATTTCAAAAAAGGGCATAGAGATTGATCGAGCTAAAGTCGAGGTAATAGAGAGACTTCCCCCACCTATCTCTGTAAAAGGTGTGAGAAGCTTTCTTGGGCATGCAGGTTTTTACCGAGATTCATCAAAGATTTTTCAAAAATTGCACATCTGTTGTGCAAACTGCTAGAGAAAGATTGTAAATTTTATTTTGATGAATCCTGTCTTAAAGCATTCGACGAGCTAAAAGAAAAATTGGTGTCTGCACCTATCATTATTTCTCCGAATTGGAACATTTCATTTGAGGTGATGTGCGATGCTAGTGGGATTTCTCTTGGTGTGGTATTGGGACAAAGAAGGAACAATCCTTCACCCCATTTACTATGCTAGTAAATCCCTAAATGAAGTCCAGAAGAACTACATAGTGAATGAGCAAGAACTCCTTGCAGTAGTCTTTGCTTTTGAAAATTTTCCCTCCTATTTGCTACGTACTAGAGGTATAGTGCATAATGACCATTCAACATTGAGATATTTGATGGCAAAGAAGGATGCGAAACCGAGGTAGATTCATTGGATATTTGTGCTATAAGAATTTGACTTTGAAGTGAGGGATAGAAAAGGGATCGAAAATTAAGTTGCCGATCACTTGTCCCGCCTAGAAGATAAAGCTATGCGAGAGTTAGGGGATAATACTGATATTGATGATACTTTCCCCGATGAACATGTATTGGCTGCCTCACAGACTTGATTCCATGGTTAGAAGATTTTGCGAACTATCTGGCTAGTGATATTATTCCATCGGACTTGTCCTTTCATCAAAGAAAAAAGTTCATGTACGATGTGAAGAAGTTCTTTTGGGATGAACCATACTTATATAAGAGTTGTGCCGAAGGGCTTATTCGGCGTTGTGTGCCAGAATGTGAGATGTTGAGTGTTTTAGAGGCATGCCATTCCTCACCCGTTGGTGGACATCATAGCGGTATCTGAACCGCTCATAAGATATTACAATGTGGTTACTATTGGACAACTCTTCATCAGTATGCTTATGAGTTAGCTAAAGCATGTGATAGATGCCAAAGAGATGGAGGCATTTCAAGAAAGCAAGATCTCCCTCTAAACCCCATTCTTGTGATTGAGTTATTTGATGTTTGGGGTATTGACTTTATGGGTCCTTTTGTGAGTTCTCATGGAGTGAGGTATATTTTAGTAGCAGTTTATTATGTATATAAATGGATGGAAGCTATCGCCCTCGCAAACAATGAAGGGAAGAGTGTCACTGCGTTCTTGAAAAAGAATATATTCTCTCGATTTGGTACCCCAAGGGCAATTATTAGTGATGGGGGATCCCACTTTTGCAACAAATTGTTCAAGGGATTATTGGAGAAATATGGGGTTCGCCATAATGTGGCCACTCCTTACCATCCTCAAACTAGTGGGCAAGTTGAAGTGTCAAATAGGGAGATCAAACAGATATTGTCAAAAATAGTGAACGCTAGTAGAACAGATTGGTCAAGGAGGCTTGATGATGCTCTTTGGGCCTACCGGATAGCGTATAAGACTCCCATAGGTATGTCCCCATACCAACTTGTATATGAGAAAATTTGTCATCTTCCATTTGACTTAGAGCATAAAGCCATGTGGGCTATGAAGAAGTTGAAAATGGATTGGAACGAAGCTGCAGAACAACGGTTAACTGGGTTGAATGAACTCGATGAATTTTGCCTGAAAGCATATGAAAGCTCAGCCCTCTGCAAAGAAAAGATGAAGAATTACCATGACCTAAAAATTGAAAAATGAGATTTTATGGTTGGGGATTTGGTGCTTTTATTTAATTCTAGATTGAGCTTGTTTCCGGGCAAGCTCAAGTCCAAATGGACAGGGCCTTACTTGGTTACCCAACTATTCCCTCATGGAGCAATTGAGTTAGAAAACAAGGAGGGTGTGCAGTTTAAGGTGAATGGACAACGGATAAAATCTATTTCAGCATGCTGAATTAGCGAATAAAGTGATTGAGGCGTACCATTTTGATGAAGTCTGAGTAATCAAGTGTCGTCAGTCGTGCCGCGATGTTAAATCAGGAGCTGGTTGGAAGGAAACCCAATACATATAGTTTTCTTTCTAGTAATGGTAGCATTTACTAATGGATTTTAAATTTGCAGGAACATCACCAGGATATTCTGCAGAAAATCACTCTGCAAAAGTCACTGATGGATACATCGATGGACCGTCACGCATGCGACGGACCGTCGCATGAATCAGTCGTGCCAGGTATGTCTTTCATTTACTTTCAAAACTAAGGCACACGTGACAGAACCCATTACGAACCGTCACATCTGCGACGGATCATCGTCGGGGACTCGTTGCGTCATTAACCAGCATAACTGACCCGAACCGGCTGGGGTATTTTAAAAATTGTCATCATTTAAAAAACCCCACCCATTCATTTAAACCATTTCCTTCCCTCTTACTCCCATTTCCCTCCCTTTCAAACTTCCAACTTCCTACCTCTCTTCTCTATCAACTGATCACTTCCCCAAATCCCCAATTCTGATAATCTTCTTTCTACTTGTTGGAGTCTGCTGCTTTGGTTCTATTCTTGATAACCAAGTGCCTCACTTGCTTGTCTTTCTCCTCGTCTTAGGTATGTGCCTCTGATTTCTACCCATTTACGTTGCATTTTTGTTTTTCAATTCGTATTAGCCTATTTCTCTTTGGTGGGTCTTTATTATTTGATCCAACTTTGTCTGACCTTGGTTGAGAATCCTCGAATTTCCTTGTGAAGACTCGAGAAACCGGTGCTTTAGAATTGCTAGTTAGCTAGGTATTTGGGTTAGAAACATATAGGTCAACACTAAGTATTCCGTGTTAGTTACAGAGGATGAATGTGGCATCCCCATTTTTGTCACTGAATGACAGAACGAGACCCCGATGACGAACTGTCGTACCCACGATGGATTGTCATAGGGTCTGTTCCAACACCCCTAACACCCCACTGTTCATTTTCTCTAAGTGTCCACCAATGGACACATGCGACGGACTATCGTTCCCACGACGGTCCGTCCTGCACAACCGTTATTGTTGTCAGAGACCCTATTTCTAAGGGTTTTTAACTTTTTCTAAGTGTCCTCTAACGGACATCTAAGACAGACCGTCACACCCGCGATGGTCCATCCTGCACAACCGTTCTGGTTGTCAGAGACCCTATTCCTAAGGGTCTTCAACTTTTTCTAAGTGTCCTCTGACGGACATCTATGACGGACCGTTATACTCTCGACGGTCCGTCCTGCACAACCGTCATGACGGTCAGAGACCCTTGTCCTAAGGGTCTCTATTTTTTTCCAAAGTTTCTTTGGACGTACATCTACGACGGACCGTCATACCCTCGATGGTCCGTCCTACACAATCGTCAGGACGGTCAGAGACCCCGCTCCTAAGGGTCTCCATACTTTTTCTAAGTACCCCACGACGGACATCTTCGACGGTCCGTCTTGCTTATCTGTCATAACTGTCAGAGACTTTTCTTCAGGGATCTCCACATAAACATAGTTTAAGTAAGACATGACAGACCCCATGACGGTCCGTCATACGCACGACGAGTTATCACGTGGTCCGTCGTGTTTCAGTGTTACTGCAAAAACATCATTACAACTTTTCTCTTATATTTATTTTGTGTCATTTTTTCTTGTCTTGTTTGCTCCTTCTAGTACTAAAATTGATTCTTTACAGGTACTATATCTAACGGTACCAAAAAAATATCGAGTTTACGCACGTGGGTGTTCAAAGTCTGTCGCCCCGTCTGCCCGACTAGTTATAGGCTCTGATGATGAGCATTATCCCGAGTACATGCCCTCAGGCACTGCCACTCCATTACAAGCTGCACGTGCAATCAGAGCTACGCATAAAAGGGTGGCGTCCGACATAGTCACTGCCTCCCAGTCTGATGAAGAGCTCACACCGACAGGCACACCTTTTGGGTCAGCTACACATAAAGAAGGAGCGTCTGGATCCTTAGGATTTTCATGGTCGGAGGAAGCATCTGGGTCCGCAGAAGTCCCTGCACCTTCCACAGCTGATCAGTCAGCCTCGTCTGATGAGGCTGACTGTCCTGATTCCACTCCAGGCTCACCGACTGGTGCTCTCACCCCGGTTGCCGACCAGCCCAACACGGACCCTTACACTGGAGAGGTGGGTCCTTACGGGAAGTCTCCCTACCATGAAAGAGATCCACGATCTCTTCACCAGACACCGACGACAACTCGTTCTTTAGGACGCTATAGTGAGGAGTTGGTCCGAGAGTTTTACGCCTCTTACGTGGCTACTCTCCGATCACAGATAGATAGGCAGGCTGCCCTACCAAACAGGCCCCACTTGAGCATGTCCGAGTACATGGAATACAGGTCAACATCTCCCTACCCTCCATCCGCCGTTATCTGTACGGCGAGGATGTTTATGCCAACAGGACCCCTCTCATCGCCGAGTTCGACTATCGGTGGAAAATTGTAAAAGATGACCAATTATTGCGTGAGCCATCACCGAGGGAGACCACAAAGAGGTGGATGACCCTGCACTTGTCTATTGATGGAGAGGGTGCCGACTGGGTAACTGAGCCTAAGGGAGCCATCAAGAAGGCTAACTTGACCTTTCACGGCTAAGTTCTTATGGTTGATTGTCTGCCACTGCCTTTCCCCCACGAACGCTGATAATATAGTCAAATGGAATTGCGCAGTTCTGATGGCGGCGATGATAGCCGAGTTTGAGGTGGACTCCACTTGGCTTCTACAGGCGGTCATGAACGAGAGGGATTTCAAGGTCACAACTACTTACCCTTTTCCGTGCATGATATTTTCCTTATGCAGCTCCGCAGGTGTGCCCATCTGGCACATTGATCAGCTCAAGACTCTGTTGGGCACTGTTGATATCGGCCTCATCAAGGATGAGGCCTATGAGTTGGCTCCACGTAGAGGGACCCGTCCAGAGTTGCTTCCACTTTGTTAAAATCTGGATGATACGATAGCACATGCTCGATCATCTACGCAGGCTGCTTCTGAAACCACTGACACTACCCCGGTCGAGTCTATCCCGGGTGGTAGCATTTCCCCTAGCTGCTCTCGCTCAGACCCGTTCCCCCCTCTGGTCCCGCTTGCTAGGGTACAGAAACTAGAGGCTCATATGGCCACACTTATGCATCACATCCAGCCTTGGATGTAGAGGTCTATTGCTGAGGCGGAGGAGCGCTTGGAGTATAAGATGGCCCAGAACACAGAGCAGAAGATCGTTATGGTTCATCAGCGCTTAGACTCTTTTGAGTTGCGGGTGCTAGCCCGGCCATCCCCTCAGGTGGACGTGTCGATCCTTCAGGCTGCGGTTGAGATTCTGCGATCAAATATTGATATGATCCTAGAGGCTAGGGTGCCTGAGTTTGAGGCCCCTTCTGCAGAGCCTACTGAGGACATAGTGTTGGCGGCTTTATTCACCAATTCTAAGATTCCACCACCTCCCCCTCGAGAGCATGCCAAGAGGCATAGGGGTCGAGAGGAGGATGAGGCTAGAGCACGGAAGAAGAAGCGCCATGAGATGAAGGCTGCGAGGAGAGCCTCGCTTGCTGATGAGGAGGCGCGTCTGATAAGGGTTGTAGATTCAGCTGCTGGGGCATCTAGCTCCAGAGATGTGGAGACCGCGGGAGGCACTACTAATAGTGTTGTTGCTGATGAGGACACTACTGAGGGTGTCCAGACTACAGAGGTAGTGGGTTTCGGGGAACCAGACCCAGTAGCTTGCTAATCGTCGGCGCTTTGCACCCCAGGTTTGCTTCACCTTCCACTCTCGTATTTCAGTTTTTTTTATGTATTGGGGAAAATTGCATATCTTTTTGTTGGGGGTGGGGTAAATGGAAAGTGAGTGCTAGGGTAATGTCTGAGTAGCCCAATTCACCATCCTCTTTTGGGGTTTTCTTGCCTCTGTTCTTTTTCCCCAAGAGACTGATTATTTTTATTGTTGAACCGGCATGTCTATATCTTGTGTACATAGTATAACTCTGAAGCATGGTGACTAAAACAAAAATGATATCCTGATGTAATGAAAATGATGCATGACTAGGCAGAGTAATTGATAAATGTGTGGCTCTAAGAATGACATAGATATACACCACTGCATGACCCTAAGTCTAAAATTTGAACTAGGTGTCTTATAATCTGGTAGAGTAATGAGATTTCAAGTGAGTGTGAGGAAGATTTGAATAGTCCACTATTTGTACTGAGCTAGAACTTGCCTGGTTAGTCCTGCTAAAAGAAAGCTGTAATAGACAATTAGGAAAGGATTATAGGCCATTGTTCAATATAGCCAATTTTTAGCCTAAATTAAAAAAAAAGCAAATGAAATTAATCCCTCTTTGATCCAAATGATTTGAGTTTAAAGTAGACCTTTCTTTTTCAACCCAACTGGTCTTTTATGGGAATAATGTGTTTCCCTGGTCTCTTCTTGGACATGTGCACCTCAGCTTATGCCTAAAGCATAAGCCTAAAGCATAAGTTGAGGGTGGATAATGCAGTAAACAACCTTTTAATGGACCTGACCCAACTTTGGGTATTGTGTACTTTGACTCCTGACAAAGCTATGAGTTGAGGGTGGCTATTATGAGGAATGCTCTGGAAAGTGGGTTTGAAAGAACAAAGAGAGAGAAAGAACAAAAGTAAAGTGACTCAAGAACCAGTTGAAAGAAAAGTGAAATAAAAAAAAAAAATAGTAAATACAAGCAATAAAAGAAGAGAGTCACTTACACAAATGAAGAAAGAAGAGAAAATAGCAAGGTGAAAGAATATGAGAAATTGGGCGAAATAAATAATAAAAAGTTGTATGTTTTAGCCAATATGTCAAGGAGGGAAAAAAGTCACTAAAGTATACCTAAATATACCCTACCTGACCCTGAGCCTATGTTACAAGCTAAGAAATTCCTATCGTGATCCTAAGAGTTGTATGGAGAACTTAAAGCAGTGAAAATAAGGGCAAGCTTATGGCAATATGTATGAATGAGTTGTGAATTTGTTTTGAGAGTGAGTGTTGAAAAGTAATCCTTCTACTCAAACTGAAATCATTGTGTGAAAATAAGGATGTTGTTTTGAAGTGAGGACACTAGTTACAACACCAGAAATATTAGCACCTCGGTCAGAAATTGAAGAGGATAGGTGTTAGTGCGTGGTGAGTCTGTGTCATGGTCTGATTCCACATAATTCAAGCCTAATAGTGATAACATGCATAAATATGATGAGACTGATTGTGATTGATAGTCAAATGATTGCGAAAGCTAAAATATGGATACTATTGTACAAAGATTTTGTAGTGAGTCATAATGCGTCGCTTGAGGACAAACAACGAATTTAAGTTGAGGGTGTTGATATACCATGGTTTCACGGTATTTTTAATGCTTTTTACTTATGTTTAGTGTGTGTCCAAAAGCCTTTTTGTATTGATTTTTATGTAAGTTTCTCTTTATTGAAGTTGCTGAAGGAAGATGGGAAGTCTGACCAAGTGTGGGATTACGAAAGTTCATGACGGACCGTCATAGCCACGACGGTTCGTCCTGCTGGTTCATCGCAATGATCAGAGAGTAGTCCCAGTACCCAATTTCCAAGAAGTTTAAGTGTTATGGAACGGAGACCCTCGACGGGCGGTTGTTCTTGGAACGGTCCGTCATACCTGCCGTTGAGGGTAATGGAGAGAGCAGCAGAAGAATTTGTGAAATATGGGACGCTGGAGGCCATGACGGCACGTCGTGACCACGATGGTCTGTCGACCCAGTCGCGTTTTGACAAATTTTCAGTAATTAGAGTCCTTCTTTTGTTAGGTTTTTGTTTTTTATAAATAGTTCAAAAAACCTCGTTTTTGGGGTTAGACTCTTTGTTGGTTAGACTCTTTGTTAGTAAACTCTTTTATATTAGACTTTTTGATTGTTACACTTTTTCTGGAATTGATTGTTGGTGATTTTGTTGATTAATCAAGTGAATTTCTAGATTTTATTCTTTCTCATCAAAATAAGTGCATGAATGATTATATTAAATATATGAATATTGTGATTATGACTATGGGTAACTAAACTCCATAACTAGGGTTGTGGAAACCATGGTTCAACAATGAGGTAAAATCTAACTAAAATAACAATTCCAGTAGAGTGTCTTGCATGTATTGATAATTATTTCGTTTAGAAGTCTTTTTAACAGATGACCAACGTTAGACTCGCCTTAATGCTACTTGCCGGACCAAGGAGGTAGATAATAGGAAAAGAATTATTATCATAGATTTAGTGTATACTATCTAATAGGCTAGTGTTGATTGTTACGAGATAATAACTTAGTCAAATATCGAATACAATGCTTAATATGAGGTAAAGATAAGGATTAGTATAGCAACACACGTAGCCGGACCAAGGTGCGGAGTGAAATTTTCTAGATGCTGGACCAAGGATTTAGAAATACATAACTTATCACTTTGCATGCAAGATACTAGGAAAGAATTGTTATAGTTAGCATTATCAAGTTAGGAACCTATGTGGAACACTTAAACCCTAGTTACTCTTATTAATCGATTAAACTCCAAGATTTGAATCTGTTAGTTGTTTACTTTAATTTAGTTAGTTATTTTCATTAATTTAGAAATAAAACCCTCCCTTTTATTGTCTTTTGTTTTCTAAGGAAATTATTGGCTAAATAATAGTAATAATAGATTAAAGTTAAGTCTAAACTATTTTCCTCGTGGGACCGATCCCAACTTCATTATTTGGGTTCTTTACTTGATACGACCGCTTTACTTCTTATTTGAGAAGTAAATTTGAGCGTATCACACAACATGTTCTTTCCAAAAGAATAAAACGACACCTATGGAGTGAACTTCTTGCTTATATAATAAATAGCTCGCTCTTTCTTTCCTGTCTCGTCATGTTGACCAAGTACACATACTGATGCGTTATAAAAGATAGAAAACTATAGCAACCACGAACTCCCTTCACGCGGAGGAAACAACACTGGAGGATTGGACAAATACTTCTTGACAGCGTCCAAAGTAGTCTGACATTCTTCGGTCCACTTTGCCAAAGCATCTTTCTTTAACATCTTGAAGATAGACTCACACACCACAGTTGATTGAGTTATGAATCGACTAATGTAGTTCAACTCCCTAAGAAACTCATCACTTCCTTATTTGTCTTCGGAGGATGTAACTCTTGAAATGCCTTGATCTTAGAAGGGTTGAGCTCAATACCTCTTCTGCTAACTATAAATCCCAACAACTTGCCGGTCGGCACTCCAAAAACATATTTAGCCTGATTTAGTTTCAAGTTACAACTACGCAAGCGATCAAAAAACTTCTTAAATGCCTGAAGTGGTCCGAACTCTCGCGGGACTAGATTATGACATCATCTACATACACCTCGATCTCCTTATGAATCATGTCATGAAATATTGTCATCATAGCCCTCATAGAAGTTGCACAAACATTTTTTTGACCAAATGACATCAATCTGTAATGATATACACCCCAAGGCATAGTAAAAACTGTCTTTTCTGCTTCTTTTTCATACATTAAGATCTGATAATAACCTACGTAACAATCCACAAACAACTACATTTCATGCTTAGCACATTTATCTAGCAGAATATGAATATTCAGCACGAAAAATTATCCTTTGGGCTGTCTTTGTTGAGATCTCTGTAATCGACACAAATTTCGATCTTCCCATCTTTTTTGGCGACCGAAAAACCATTGGCTAACCAAGTCGGCTATTGCATAACTTCCACTAATCTAGATTCAATTTGTTTGGTGATCTCTTCTTTAATTTTAATCTTAGCTCGGGCTTGAACTATTGAGCCTTCTGCTTCTTTGGATTAAATCCCGGATTAATCGACAACTTGTGAGACACCACATTTGTACTCAGCCCTAGCATGTCGCTTATTTCCCGAATGAACACATCAATGTATTTAGAAAGAAAATTAATCAGATCCTTTCTTTGGGCTTCGTTTAGGTGGACAATGATTTTGACCTCTGACACACTCTTGGTCTCCTAGATTCACAGTCTCAATTTCTTCCTAATTCAGCTTATGCTGATTTTCAAAATGCCAAAATTCCTCAGTAACATATTTGGTACCTTATTTTCCTCTTTGTATTCTTCACCCTCGTCATCACCTACCTCATTTTTTTCATTCAGCTCGTGACATGAGATGACATTGGCAGGTTTTAAATTAAAATTACTGAAATCATAAATAAACAAAGTTAGGAAAGTAAAGTATAGCAAAATAATTAAATAGATAAGCTTCCAATAAAAGAGTCTTTCATTCAAATTGAAAAACAATGCAAACTTTAGCCATGGCCAAGGGCCATGTTGCTTTTATAAACATCACGGGGGGATTTTTAAAAATTTAAGCAATTAATTAAAAGCCAAATAGTGGGTCTAGAATCTCTTCCTGTACCACCAATTTCCAAAACATGCATAAACAATGTTCTTCTACAAGATGATCGGGGAATCATTCTGCAGCTGCTCTCCAAGCTCAGCATCGCATATACCAGCTATGTCAATCTCGTCTTCTATGACAGCGTTAGTCTCTTGAAAAAGACTCAGGTCCCTTCCCCAAGGCTATTATAATCGGCATACTCTTGATTGGAAATTATTGGTACAGATGAGGGATCGGCCTAACCAATGCTTGATCACGACTCTTCTTCATCTTTATCTTATTATATGTGGGGACGTACCCCAAACCATACTTTGCTCCTTTGGCAGGAACCTGAATAGTCTCGACGATCCCTTAGAAATTTCTTCCCAATCCAAAACCTGGCTCGAATCCATTCTGGAGCATCATTGTGGCAACCATCTTGTACACAGAGGACATAGGAGGTTGCGGATCTAAATCATCACCAGTGGCATTAACCAGCTCCACCGTGTAGAAATCAGTGCCTTGAGAGACTTCATCTATGATTGGTGCATGCCCAACGGAGTGGCTTCCTTCACCATGAATAACGAATTCCTGCTCTTTCTAGACAAACTTCATCAGTTGGTGAAGGGTAGAAGGCACAACTCCAACCATGTGGATGAACGACATCCTAATGAAGGTTGTAGCTAGTGTCTATGTTCAGGACCTGAAACTTTCCGTTGAAATTTGCAGGACACATATGAATGACCAAGTTTACCGCTCCCAGAGTGTCTCTCTACACCTCATCAAAGGCTCTCATATTGACTTGGTTTTATTCAAGCTTCCCCAGATCAAATCTTAATTGCCTCATAGTCGAAAACGAACAAATATTAAGACCAGACCCATCATTTACCAAGACACAGTTCATAACCATTTATTGACATATGACAATGACATGCAAAGCCTTTTTGTGCATACTCCCTTTGATAGACAAATCTTCATCACATAAGCTAATCTGATGTACTGGATTAACCTTATTGATCATGGCTGCTACATTATCACTGTTGGTGCCCACGGACACATATGTATCATCCAAAGCCTTCATCAAGGCTTGCCTATGTAGTTGAGAACTCATCAACAGGGCCCATACAAAAATTTGGGTCGGGGTTTTCTTTAAATGCTTAACAATTAAATAGTCCTTTGGCCGCATCTTTCTCCAGAATTTTTCAACTTCGCCTTCGCGTATCGGTCTCTGTCCTTGGTATCTCTTTTGCCCTTCATGGGCCAAATCTTCTAGAGTATAACATCTGCAAGATCTGGTCATACCCTGAGCTGAAGCAGTTTTTATTACAAACCTTGGTATAGCGAGAGTTTATATTAGCACAAAGATAATTGCCTTTGCAGGTATCAGAATCACGAACTCCTTCTCCTTGATGCTCACAAAATCCACGGCCTTTTCCAACTCATCATGAACAATCAGAATTATCGCCTTTGTCACTCCCCAATCATTATCCGTATCTATCATATTGTTGTTGGCGCCCCCATTATTTGGAAAAGTTTTACTGTTAACGTTAGGCGCAACTATTTGGAGGGAGACCACGTTCTGGTTGATTAGATCCCTGGAGCTTGTGCTTGAGGTTAATACAGTCCTCAGTATCCTGTCCAATGCTATTGGAGTGATATGCACACTTCTGATCAGGTCTGTAAAATTGGGAGCTAGTGTCGACTGGCTTGGGCCCCACTAATTGCAGTTAAACGCTCGAACAACTTTATTCGGCTTTCGACAAGCACAGTGAAAATTCTGGCAGGTTTCTTCTCAAATCTGGGATGATGGGGATCGTAGTTGGTTGAGGAGGAGGCATCTCACGATAATTTTGGGCATTAGGTCAAGGAGCTTGATATCCTGGATAGGAGTTTTTTTTGGTATACTAGAGCTTGTTTTACTGTGGGAGGGTCCTGTTAATTTGACTACATGTTGGCGTAGTTAGGCGCATCGCTTTGGTAATGAGGAAATGGAGTTTGTTAAGCTGGTGGAAAATGTTGGTATATGGGGGGTGGAATTTTATAAAAGAAACGGGGAGCATTTTGGTAATTGGAAGGAAGAGTATTTTGATAGTCGGCTTGTGTGTAACAAGACTTGTATGGACTTTGTAAAGGTCGAGAACGACCTTGGTATGATGATGATCTTCTCGGGGTCTTTTTCCCCTGATAAGAAACAACTAACACATCTTCTCTTTTATTTTTTAACAAGCTCGAGGACCCTGGGGGTGCATAAACACGGGAAATCTTCCCAATTTTCAATCCATCCTCGATAGTCTCACCTACCTTGACTAACTCAGCAAATTTTGTTCCAACGAGCAATATGATTCTAAATAATATTTGGGCTCCTGCACCTGCATGAACACTTCATTAATTTGTTTTTTAGACATGGGAGGTCAAAATCTGGCTGCCTCCTTTCACCATATGTACAACAACTCTTTGAAGCTTTTGTTGGACTTCTTCTTCATCTTTTCTAAGGAATAACGATCAGGGACAATCTCTACATTGTAATAAAATCGCTCAATGAAGTCCTTAGCCAAGGCATTCCAGCTGGTGCACTGTCTGGTCTCGTGAGATATAAACCATTCCAATGCTTCTCCGCTCAAACTTCAGCCAAAAAGCCGCATTAGTACATCTTCATCTCTCCAAAATCCTACGAGCTGGTCATAATAGGCCCTCAAATGCGCTAAGGGGTTCTATATTCCTCTAAAAGTGTCAAACTTTGGCATCTTAAACCCTTTTGGGAGGTCCAAATTTGGATGAATGCATAAGTCCTTATAGTTAAACCGACGACATCCGGAATGCACTAAAGTTCCTTTATTGCTTTTCAGATCTCCTCCTTTATGTCTATCTTTGCAACCTCTTCTTTCGACCTCCAATCTCTTTCTTTATCGTCATAGTGGTCGAGCTCAGGACTGTTCACATCCTGCTCATTGGGGATATAAGTTTGGAAGGTGATTTTTTGGGGTAGAGGTGGAGCTACGGAGGGACTTGGGGATTTTTGAGTCGTTTTGTAATTTTGCGGGAAGGTTTAGGGGTTAGTGTGTTGATTATTGTGATGGAGGGATGTTTGGTGGTTGAATGTATTTTGATTTTGTAGGGGTGGAGCGGTTTGATTATGGGCATTTTGATGGGGAGGTGGTATTTTATGAGGTGGTGGAGTCTGGTAGGAGGTTGAGGCATACTGAGGATTTTGTGTGGTTAAGTCGATGTTGAGGGATTTTGAGCAGGAGTAGATGGTGGGTTCTAAGTTGGCTCCATGTTTGAATAGGGAAAGTATAGAGGAAGCCTTCAATCAGTAGCAGCATGAAGAGTAAGACCCGGTGGAGGCAGATCCTGTCTCCTTTGCATTTCCACCCTTATCTCAGCAATCTGCAGCATTAGCTCCATAATTAGTTCATTCTGATCCGCTATGGTGGGTTGAGTCACCACAATGTCGGTAAGACTGATTTCTTTGTTGTTGTCCCCCATTACTGCTTTTCCCTTATTTGAACTTTGGTCGAGAAAGGAATCTGCAGGCCATTTAGATCTGGTGAAGTAGGGATGATTAACTAGTTTAATCGACACATACCAGTTTGTAAGTACCTGTGGAGAAAAACAACTCAAAGGCAAATTTATTAGTTTGATTTTGGAAAACATAACACAAAATACCACATCGATAGCATGTAAACACACAAAAGTTGCTTTGTTTGAGGACATGCCGACCGACGAGTAAAGGGAAAACTGATTTTGAACAAGCACCAGTTTGCTCGTTTTACTTTGGGATAATTTCAGGAAGGTTAAATCACGTTGAACTAAGATCTTCTTGATGTATTTCTTTGACGTATATTAATATGCACCTCATATTCTCTTGTAGAGTAAAAAAAATTGGGGAAATGAAAATTTTGAAAGATAGGAGTCGGGCCTTGAAAGGCTTCATGCGTATCTCAGAAGGAGAATTCAGGCCCTACGTAGTTCAGGTTATGAAAAAAATACTTGTTTTCATTAATTCTCATACGATTACAGGGAAATTGAAAATAAACAACAAATCTTTTAAAGATAAAAGGTGGCTTCATCTAAGCTATTTTTCTTCTTGACATTACATTAGCCACGGCCCACGGGGAACAGACTTGACTCGAATTTTCCTATGTTGATGAGGTATTCCATGTCGTGGAGGATTGCAAGGCACTTTTCAGTGCTATGATCAGCGGCCCTGTATTAGGGACAATGTTTCTGAACTTCTAACTCAAGGGAATATACTACCCCAACATCCTTATAGAGAGGGGTAAAGACTCTGTTTTGAACCAATTTTGGGTAGACCTCCAACATTGTATTCTAGAAAGGTGTGAAGGAGAAACAATAGAATTTAGTCTTCTCAGTGATCGGTATGTTGATCCTCGGTTCATCACATGAAATGATGATGCCATCACCCCAAATGTTCGCAATATTGTCCATATCGATCAAACGGTGGACCACATTTTTAAACTCTGTGTTCTCCTCTATAGTGTGACCTTTCTAGTTAGGATGACATTCACAGGTCTTGCGGATGTCCCTTAATCCCACCTGGAAAGATGCTCTTCGACGGGCCTCAACATACTCCTAGATTGATAGTGCTCCAAAATGAGGGTGCACGAAATGGATTCCGTCCCTGTTCGGTATTCTTGTGGATATGCTTCGAGATTGAATTTCTAGTCTCCTTCTTCCTAGCGTCCTTGGTGAGAAGGTTTGTGGGCAATTTCTTCCTCGTAACTTTCTTCAATGTTCACCAACTCGGGGCTCTCAAGAGGAAACAATATGTTATAGAGGTGCTTCCCACGCTGCCTCCATATGTTGATCATTTTCTCTTCGGTTGGTTCATTCTGGATACTCTTGCCTTTATCCCTAGTGGTGATTTTTCCTTTTTTGAGATGATAGAGTAATCTTTAGGATTTGGGGATGAGATCTATTTTTTGGTTGTGAAACATAAGGCTCGGAAAATTTGATCGGACACTTTGTGATATTGTCTTGTGTATATTTTTGGAATTTCTTGAAAGGAGTGGGTTATAAAAGTCCTCATTCAAAGCAAAACATCATATAAGCAATTAAAAACACATATTTTGCGTCCTAATCATGCATGTGTCCCTTTTGTGCCGAGGGTAGGCCTAGTGATCTGAAGGATGTATTGCGTCATTTAAAACAAATTGTTACACCCTCCAAAATAAGATTAACAAATAATTATAGAATTTTTTTATAGATCTTTACTCAAAATGGGGATAAATTTTGCGGGAAAGGAAATACATTGCAAATACAAATAGAAAACAATCCCGCGCAGGGAAATTAGAAAGTTGAAGGTCCCGCACCTCCTCTTGCTTTTTCTACCTCTTTGCGGATGATGTACTTGCTTGTTACCATGTACGACTCAGCAAACCCAGCTTTGGAAGATAGAGACACGACCCGGAGAGTGTTGATCGCTTATACAGGGTTGTATCTAGACGCCTCAAACAGGCCCTCGCATTGGTTAACTCTTGTGACATCACAGCTAATGCCCTCTGGCTTTTAAATTCTCTTTATTGGCATTCTTTCTCTCTTAGTCGAATTCCTATTCCCTTTTGATCCCATTTCTCTTGTAAATTATATGTTTGGATCTGGAGACTCATTTGGACATCTTCGATTTCTCGACCTACGCATGGTGTCAGGTTCACTACACCAAGCAAATCATTCTTCAACCATTTTTTGTACTCACCAACAGACACAACTTCATACCTGTTTTTTGTGATACTTCTTTTCATGTTGACACGCCCAACCCATTCTTAAAGGATGTTTTTGGTGAAAGATATCTTAACACACCCGTTATAATCAACGACGAAGGAACTAGTTCTCATTGGACAGGTGTGATGTATATTATACCGAATTGCCGCATCACCCTACTTGGATTGTATGGTCGCATTTCTCTGATGCCGGGAAGGATCAAAAAGGACGTTTGGCCCACTGAGCCGCTATCTTCTCTGACATAAAGTTCTGGAACATCCACTGTATGTCTCCTTCTCTCAGGTCATAGAATACTTTCGCCCATGCATCCCTCATGGTTTGAATTGGGAACTTGAGGATGCTTAGATAAAACTCGTAGTTATGAATGGGACTCGTTTGGGTCGGCTTGGACAACTCCTGTTGTTGGATGACGTGTTTTTTACACAGTTGTTCTATCATCCACCATTGAAGCAAAATGTTGCACCCTTGGGAAAATGGAAATCTATTCTTACACAAACTCAGTGTTTGATAGATGTCAGCCAAAATAATTGGGGTCAAACTGTAGTGTTTCTTTGCTTCTTCATCGTTACTAATCCCTCTGAAAAGAGCGTCTAAAACATCACAATTTGGGTATCGATCTCATTTCCTTCATCCTGAAAGAATACCATCGTTCCTAAGAGGTATGCTGAGAATGTGGTAGTCTGAGTCTCTATCCAAGTACTATGATTATGGAACTTGTTCAAAAATATTCTAAAATATTCTAAAATAGTCTGAGTCTCTATCCACCGTTCAAAGAATCTCATTAATGGTACACTTTGAGTATCCAACCAGTCTGCGACCACTAACAGTAACATGTTCTTCAGTTTTAGACTAGTCAGCCTATCTGGTAGCAGGATGTGATGATCTGGATGTTTTTTCCTCTTGCCACATGTTCCGATGGAATACAAACAATATTTTATTTCCTCTATTATTGGTGTTATTTCGACATCCCCAAATCGGAAACCATTCTTTTATCGTCCCAATACCGAGTAATTACCTCGATAAACTTGGGCCAAACCTTGAAGTCCATTATCGAAGGTAGGCGGCCCAAGTGAATCGAGATTTCTCTCTTTTAACAATCTTTGAGGTTGTTCCACCACACAGGAAGAATATCAAGTGTCTCGGCGATTATTTTGAAACTTAGAAATTGATTTGACATCTACAAAAATATACAAATAATTAGTTGCCATCCCCCCAAGATACAACAATCCGTCAAACATGTAAACATCCTTTAAATTGCATATAAGTATGATCGTCTAATCGAGTCGTTGAATAGCATGCTCGCACACGTATACCCTCACAAACCAACACGCTCGCTTTGACCCTCGCCCCGATCCATAGCCCTTGGAGCAAAACTCCCTTGTAGAAGGACTCCCACTTCAATTTCGTAAGCTCTTTGGACTCAGGGCGGTCTTTATAATGAGCCCAACACTCCTTGGGTGTTGGGTTATCTTAAGCCAATGCGCTACTTTCGAGATTTGATTTCACTCTATCTTAGTTTGACTAGGAGTGAATTTTATTTATAGTGGAAAGGGTGACCCAAGCGTACTACTTGGGATGGGACACTCAACGACCGTTGACTATAAAGTATCCAATTACATTCGTCAAGGTTCCCCGAGAAAGGATTTGGTTAACTAACGACTGCGAACCCGAATAATCGTTCTTTAAGTGATAAACAAAAATAAATTTCGTTTGACGGAGTTATCATATGTCATGAAATATAACAATTTAAAGTGTGATAAATAAAAAAAGTAAACAGTTAATATACACACAACCAAACATGTTAGTTGTAAAGTTAGAATCCTTCTAAATCCCCAACGAAGTCGCCATTTCTGTTTTATTTTGGAAAATAAAAATGCTTTTATATCAATTTTAGATTTGTTTTAGAGTCGCCACTTAATTTTTGAGAAAAAATCAAGAAAAAACTTAGTTTTCAAAAATATTTAAAAAGAAAAACTTTTATAAAACTTTAAGGGGGTTCGAGGATTCAAATTCATATTTTAGGAAGGTGTTTAAGACACATAAATATCTTTTAACACGATTTTCTGGCAACTAATTTGTTTGGCTAAAATGTCTAACTCATTTTGAGATAAATAATTACTTAGAGTTGTTTAAAAAGTGAAGTATCAATGTAATTATCTAATTCAAATGTGCAAAATTTATTTATTTTTAAGTTTATTTATACTTGGTTGATATAGGTAAGTGATTAAAACGAGGTGGCGTTTTGCGGGGATTTGAAATTTCCTAACTTAAAACTAGTAGCAGATATCGACAAGTGAATAGACGAAAAGTAAAAAGAGAGAGAGAGAGAGAGATAGTTGGATCCAAATCTGGTTTCCGCCTCGACCGGTTTTTGGACCCATTTCTTTTTGGGCCTTTGGCCCAATTCTATGGTACCTGTCCTAATGAGTCTATCAAAATAATAATAATAATAATAAGAGAAGGGCTTAGGCCCAGCACAAAAAAAATACAAAATTCTAAGGATATAAACTTGGGCCCTTATGGACCACTCTCTTCCTCTTCTTCCACTTTAATTCTTTCACTTCGGGGCCTGTACGCCTTTCAAAAATTATTCTTCTAGTTAATAGGCTGACTCAAATAAGGGAATTTGAGTTTTGATGACACTCTCGAAATGCAAGAGGGAGTTCATGGTGAACTCGGATAGAATTCATATACACAAAAAAAGTAAAGTCACATTAGCGATGGGATCAAAATCTAGCGCACGCTTTAATTTATTTTCTTTATTATTATTTCATTTTCACATAACACAGTGAGAAAAAAAAGAAAGATAAAGGGCTACTACGATTTTCACTCACGAATACTGCCAACCAATTTCCGGAAGATCAAACTAAATCACATGAGTCATTCAAACAAAGATGTTAAGAACAAGAGTATAACTAAGCACTGTAAGCATGTGTTCAAACAACTTATGAGCAAACTCCCTTTTTAGCTTCCAGTGGTTTTCGGTCCCAAACAAATTTCTCATATTGATGAATAATCAATTGAATTACTGAGGAACAGACACAAAATGAGCAAGTGAAACCACTAAGACATAACATCAAAATTAGAAAATTCATCTTGTCACATAGGGAGAGACCAACAGAAGCACAAGTCACTGTCAAACAAACATTTTTATACGCCAAAAATTTAGAGAAAAGCGAAGCAGGACATACAAATTGGAAGACAACTTGTTTGGCACATCATGAAACATGTATTCTATGTTAGAAGAGCATTTGTAAAATGAAGCGAAGGACAACTCTGGGATTCTAACTAACAACACAATATGCCTACAAAAAACTAATAGTTTGAAAATGTTGAGCAACTAGCAGATACTTAACTGACCTGTACCAAAGCTGTAATTCTCGTATAAATCATTAAATTGGACAAACACATTTGTTAATCAAGCTACCGAGTAGGGCGAGCAGAAAAATGAAATAATCATGATTTTTGAAAGCATCTCACATATTTTAGGAGATTGATTACGAATGAGAAACATTTTATTTTATTTATTTATTTTAAATTTGGGCAAATATGGATGTAAACTTGATTTAAATGAGGCACATTGAGTCATAGGACAAACATGATATCAAATAAAATAGAGAAGCTAGTTGTGGCATCCAACACACGTCATCCAACATACAGTAACTAAAACGACATACTACTTCAAAATCAACAAATTTTCCAAGATTTTGCTTTCGTTTTGTAAGAAGGTCAGAATTAGTGAAACAAAAAAATAAATTTCGACATTAGCACACAAGGGAAAAAGGGCATACAAGCTAAATAACATTCAAACAAAGAAACTCAATAGGAGAAAATGATATACCCTTGAGGTGAATAACAAAGGAACACCGAATTTAGGCACGAATAAATAAAATAAAAACAACACTTACTAGTAGACCATGAAATAACTAAAGCGTCATGAATGAGGCATATATATATATATATATATATATATATATATATATATATATATATATATATATATATATATATATATATATATATGTCGAAATATGAATAGCAACACCACATGCTTCCAGATCACTCAAAAATCATTTTGAAATCTAGAAGACGAGAGAAAAAAAATACTACGAAGGAGTAGGTGTTACCTTTTTCTGGTCAGCGAACAGGGGACATGAACGAGTTGGAGAGACAACCGTCACCACACCAAACTCAACTAGGAATAATCGACTAAAGTCACGGACAGGAACTTGAAAGCAAAGCACTGAAACTATTATCTCCTCCCTTTCAAAATATGTTTCATGAGTCGAACATATCTTCCCATAAATATTTTGTGTTAACTACTTAAAAAAATTCAATATTTTTTTCCTGCCTCCCCCCCCCCCCCCATAAACAGTGACAAAAAAGAAGTTATATAGAATTAAATTAGGGTTCCAAAAGGGGGGAAAGTCGGATGAGAAAGGATGATTTTTCAAACTCGAATTCTTAAAGCTTTCACCAAAAAAGGGAGACCATCTTTTCTCTAAAAAATAAATTTCATTCTAGAAGAGGAAATGAGGTTGGAAGGCTTTTTCAACTTTTGTGTCCTTGGCACCGACGTGTCCCAATCTCACGCTATCAAGGTTAAAATCGCGTGCTGAAAGGTACTGCTAAAGGTCGTACGAAACGGAAAAGAAACATTGTTCACGTGTTTTAGGGTGGAACACGTGTGAGGCTGGGCTATTGATGTTTACCAATGGGAAAAATGAAGAAAGATGTAGAGGTCGCGTTTGCTGGTAATTTCAGTTGCTGCACGTCAAGTTTGGAAGATTTTCTAGGAGTGTTTATGTTGTTCTGGATTCTTTTTTGTCACGGGGAAAGTGGGCCGGGTCGGACGGCTAGGATTGGGCTAGGGCAATTGGGTTTGGCTGATTTGAGGATGAGAATACGAACGGCCTGCTGGAAAATAAAAAAAATTGGGCTGGGTATATAAAAAAAAAAGTGGGCTGAAAATTGTTTAAGTAGGTGTTGGGTTCAAATAACTAAATTGGGTCACTAAAAGATATGGCCAGAAATTTGACTTCTTAACAAAATGAGTTAAAATATTTTTCTAATGATAAGATGAAAAAATTAATTAATAAGTTTCTTAATTTTAACGACATAAAATAATTATTTTAATTACAAACTAAATAATTTAAAGCATAAATATATGACCAAACTAACTAGTAAAATATTTAAACGAAGTAAAGTCTTTTTGAGACGATTTTCGAATAAACATTGGGTGGTGCACTTTACTTTGTTACTTTCATTGATGATTGCTCGAGAAAACTTTGGGTCTATGTCTTGGAGACTAAAGACCAAGTGTTAGGTGTCTTTAAGCAGTTTCAGGCTTCAGTTGAAAGAGAAACTGGAAAGAAAGTGAAATGTATTCGTACCGATAATGGTGGTGAATATTGTGGACCATTTGACGAATACTGCAAACATCAAGGTATTAGACATCAGAAGACTCCTCCCAAGACTCCTCAGCTTAATGGTTTGGCTGAGAGGATGAACAGAACCTTGATGGAAAGAGTTAGATGTTTGCTTTCTGAAGCAAAGTTGCCACTCATTTTGGGGTGAGGCTTTATTGACCGCTGCACATGTTATTAATCTATCTCCTGCTGTTGCTTTGCAAAGTGATGTACCAAATAGTGTTTGGTATGGAAAGGATGTTTCCTATGACCATTTGAGAGTATTTGGTTGCAAAGCTTTTGTACGTGTGCCGAAAGATGAGAGGTCAAAGTTAGATGCCAAGACAAGGCAGTGCATCTTCATTGGATATGGCCTACATGAATTTGGTTGCAGGCATATGATCCAATTGAAAAGAAACTTGTGAGAAGTCGTGATATTATTTTCATGGAGAATCAAATAATTGAAGATATTGATAAAGCGGAGAAGGTAGAATCTTCAAATTTTGATGGTATAGTTCATCATGATGAAGTTCCTCACACAAGTGTGCATGATGTTGTTGGGTTTGATAATCATGGTGACGCCCAGAATCATGTATCAAATCAACATGTTGATGTTGATAATAACAATGATATTGTTATTGATGATCCTGTTGCTCATGAAGTTGTGGACGAATCAAATATTCCGCTTCGGAGGTCCACAAGACAGCGGTTTCCTTCCTCCCGTTATTCACCCAATGAGTATGTGTTACTCACTGACGGGGGAGAACCTGAATGTTATGAGGAGGACATGGAAGATGAGCACAAGAATTAATGGATTGAAGCTATGCAAGACGAGATGAAGTCTTTGCATGAGAACCACACTTATGAGTTGGTAAAATTGCCCAAGGGCATGAGAGCTTTGAAGAACAAGTGGGTGTTCAAAGTTAAAGTTGAAGAACACAACTTGAATCCCAGGTACAAAGCTAGATTGGTTGTTAAGGGATTCGGTCAAAGGAAAGGTATTGACTTTGACGAAATATTTTCTCCTGTTGTGAAAATGTCCTCGATTCGCACAGTTCTAGGTTTGGCTGCTAGTCTAAATTTAAAGATTGAGCAGATGGATGTGAAGACGGCTTTCCTTCATGGTGACCTAGAAGAAGAGATTTATATGGAACAACCTGAGGGCTTCAAAGTAGATGGTAAAGAAAATTTTGTATGAAAACTTAAAAAGAGTCTCTATGGCCTAAAACAAGCTCCTAGACAGTGGTACAAAAAGTTTGAATCTGTTATGGGGGAGCAAGGCTATAAGAAGACTTCTTCAGATCATTGCGTATTTGTACAAAAATTTTCTGAGAAAGATTTTATCATCCTTTTGTTGTATGTGGATGATATGTTGATTGTGGGCAAGAATACTTACAAGATTGACGAGCTGAAGAAAGAGTTGTGTAAGTCTTTTTCTATGAAAGACTTGGGTCATGCCAAGCAAATTTTGGGCATGAGAATTACTCGTCTTAGAGATAAAGGAAGATTTATTTGTCCTAGAAGAAGTACATTGAACGCGTATTGGAGCGCTTCAATATGAAGAATGCGAAGCCTGTGAGTATACCTCTTGCTGGTCATATGAAGTTGAGCAAGAAGATGTGTCCTACAGCTAGGGAGGAAAAAGAGAAGATGGCCAAAGTTCCATATTCCTCCGTTATCGGAAGTTTAATGTATGCAATGGTGTGCACTAGACCTGATATTGCTCACGCAGTGGTGTTGTCAGTAGATTTCTTGAAAATCTGGGAAAAGAGCATTGGGAAGCTGTGAAATGGATACTCAGGTATCTTAGAGGAAGCTCAGATGAATGCTTGTGTTTTGGAGCATTAAATCAATCTTGAAAGGCTATACAGATTCTGATATGGCAGGTGACCTTGATAACAGAAAATTCACTACTGGATATTTGTTTACTTTTTCAGGGGGAGCTATATCATGGCAGTCAAAGTTGCAGAATGTGTTGCACTATCTACAACTGAAGCTGAGTATATTGCGGCTACTGAAGCCGGCAAGGAGATGATATGGCTAAAGCGATTTCTTCAAGAGCTTGGTTTGAATCAGATGGAGTATATTTTCTATTGTGACAGCCAGAGTGCAATAGACTTGAGCAAGAACTCCATGTACCATGCAAGAACAAAACACATTGACGTCAGATATCATTGGATTCGTGAGAAAGTGGAGAATGAATCATTTCACGTCAAAAAGATTCACACAAGTGAAAATCCTGCAGATATGCTGACCAAGACGATACCAAAAGACAAGTTCGAGTTATGTAAAGAACTTGTGGGTATGAGCTCTCTCTAACGAAGTTGAAGATACCTTCTTCCAGTAAAAGACAGATATTAGTATCAAAGAAGTTAGCCCATCAATACTTTGGTTCAATATTGAGCTCCACTATTTGTAAGGCAGCTTTGGCCATATTCACACTGTTTCCTCTGGCCAAATTGACATTATTTGTCCCGACTAGTTCTACCTTGGCAAAGAAATCTTCTTCCTTGGCTATATTTGTGGCATTATGGACTTATTGTTTTTATTTAGTTACTTAGGTTAGAGTATTACTCCATTAAGATGTTTGATGTTTCTAATTTGAAGAAGAGGGGGAAGTTGTGTTAATTGCAAAAATGTTATGATTTACTATTTTTTTTTTATCTTATCTAATAATAATATTTAATTACTCGTGTGAAGTAGGAATCAAATCTATGTTGATTTCAGTTTATTTGTGGAATTGTTTTTTAAATAACCCTCATGAGTTATATTTATCAAATTACCCTCTTTTATTAGTTCCATAAAAGA
This sequence comes from Solanum habrochaites, assembly GCA_027704765.1. Classification (NCBI taxonomy): domain Eukaryota; kingdom Viridiplantae; phylum Streptophyta; class Magnoliopsida; order Solanales; family Solanaceae; genus Solanum; species Solanum habrochaites. Next base: position 17,106,630 of record JAKWJA010002497.1, read on the forward strand.
GTAATGTAAATAATCTAATTTCTTATAGCAATTGTAGTTGCATTCACATTGGATCTTAAAATTATAAAGTCTAAATCTTTATCTTGTCTAGGTAAAAAAAAGATAATAAAATTTGAATTTAAATTATCAGATATAAAAAAATTAAGAGTTTCGAGATTTAGAAGTTCAATTCTAACAATTCCAATAATACCAAGTACAATACAATCCCAATAACACCAACTTCTTATGAAGCAATAGTTACACACACAAACAAAAAATAACATAATTAACAATTGACATAATTAAGATGATAATAGTATATATATATATATATATATATATATATATATATATCTCGAGAGTGAGAAAGAGAGAGAGAGAGACACACACATATATATATATATATATACACTAAAAATAGAAAGAATATTAGGCAAAAGTTAGATTACAATTATATCCCTACATTATATTTAAATGCTATAAACTATTTAATAAAATAAATATTAAATAGTAAATTATCATATTAGTACATGAATCAACCACATATTCTTTTTATGTATTTCATGTTGGAGTTAAGTTCATGAATTTTTTGTTTTGTTCAACTTTTGACTGAAAATACGAATGATTATATTTGCCCTTAACAAAAAGGAAGAAGAATCATATAGATCTATATTATGTTCTTTTTTTTACATAAACATTTGTATTAATGTGAAGTATCATTACATAGATTTTTTATCACCTCTAACTCTTCATTGTGTAAATATATGCAACTTCCACTAATTATATTCGTTATGATTTTTATTTCCACCTCTCATCCATTATCAAATGGATTAATGTATCCATTATCAAATGGATTAATGTCATATTCATACTAACTCTAAGCTCTTCAATTATTTTTTTATAAATAGTGACATTTGACACAATGTTATACACACTTAAAATGGTTGAAAAAAGAAGAAGAGAAAATCTCTACGCTCTCTTCTCTCGTCTCTTTTGAATGTTTATATATCTTGTTTGTTGTTATTGTATAACTTATTATTGTTTTATTATTATTAATATTGAGAATTTACAGTTGTTTGTTGCTTGGTATACATTAACCTAGCATGTGATATTTTAGTATGCTTATTGGAATATTATATTTGCACAATAATTAGTTATTTTTACTTTATGTACTTTTAGTCAATTTTATAATTAAGAATATATTCTTTTTATATGGAAGATATGCATGTGTACTTTCTATTGTAAAAACGATGGATACTTTTTAATAAATACCAATATATTTGAAGCGAAAAAATATATCATTTACAATATAAAATTTATATGAAATATTTCGAGATAATCGTGTCACACACCTTTTCCGAACTAGTGAAGTTAAAATAGTTGCTCATTAAAGAAAGAGGTACAAAAACATTAAGTGTCAATTGAATATATTAGCATGAAACTTATGATTACGTATTCTTTGGCAACAAAATAATTGTTCAAAATATTGAATATGTTGACAAAATGGGTAGTACGTGTTGAATTCATCCCATTGTTTTAGTCAACTTTAGCTATTCAATTGGTACAAGAAATTGTTAAAAACGAATAGTAATTGAAGTTGAAAAGAAAAGATTTGGTAGTTGGCAAATTGGTAAGATTTGCAACAATTTTTGACTTTGCAATGTTTACATATGTCATTAGTGACATAGGTATGATTTTATCCTTCTATAAATAGAGCATTCTTGTTCATTTGTAGTATACACCAAGTTAGAGAAATAAACCATTTTGAGAGCAAAGTGAGGTATTCCATAGACTATACAAGAAAATAGTTTGTGAAGAAAAATAGAGTGTGAGCGATATTTTAGTAAGACGGAAACCAAAAGAGTGTTGTTTCTTTAAAGTGTGTAGTAGTCACTTTGAGTATTGTATTCGTGACTACACAGTGTAAAATTCCTTACTATAGTAATATCAATTGCTCTTCTTAGTCCGTGGTTTTTTCCCTTATTCAGAAGGGTTTCCACGTAAAATTCTTTGTTTCGTTATTTTACCATTTTATTTCCATTACTTTTACCATATATATTTTTGTGCTTGTCCGCGTTTTCCCAACAAACTGGTATCAGAGCCAAGGTTTCATCTGAGTATGCTCTGTGGTTGCAGCACAGTCTGATCTTCCACATCAGAAAAGATTTACTTTGATTTGCTATAACTATATTTTCTGGGGAAAACAATGGAAGCCAACACAAGTAGAATGGTTACTTTGAATGGTGTTAATTATGCCATTTGGAAGGGGAAAATGGAAGATCTGCTTTATGTTAAGAATTTTTATAAACCAGTATTTACCACTGTAAAGCCTGATAATATGACAAATGAAGAGTGGAATCTGTTGCATAGACAGGTTTGTGGATTCATTAGGCAATGGATCGACGATAATGTGTTGAACCATATCTCTGGGGAAACACATGCTCGAACCCTTTGGGAGCATCTTGAAAGTTTGTATGCTCGAAAGAATGGAAACAACAATATGTTCTTAATAAAGCAGATGTTGAGTTTAAAGTGTCATGATGGTTCTCCGATGACAGACCATCTGAATAATTTTCAGGGGATTATGAACCAATTATCTGCTATGGGCATCAAATTTGATGAAGAAATTCAAGGCTTGCTTCTTCTTGGTTCCCTACCAGATTCTTGGGAAACATTTAGAACGTCATTGTCAAATTCTGCTCTGGGTGGTGTAATCTCTATGGATTCCGCCAAGAATAGTGTCTTGAACGAAGAGATGAGAAGAAAAACTCAAGGTTCCTCTTCGTCGGATGTCCTGACAACTGGCCCCAGGGGGAGAAATAAAACTCGTAGTTATCAGCATAGAGAACAAAATAGGAGCAAATCCAAAGGCAGACTTAAAGATGTTGAGTGCTATCATTGTGGCATGAAAGGGCACACAAAGAAGTTCTGCAGGAAGTTGAAGAGGGAGAATAATAACAAAGAGGAAACTAAACAAGATGGCAATGAAAATTGCCTAGCCACCGTCACCATCGAAGATCTTGTTATCGTTCTTGATGCAAACATGATAAATATTTCTTGTGATGAGTCAAGCTGGGTTATGGACACTGGTGCCACATCTCATGTGACATCAAGGAAGGATTTTTTCTCTTCCTACACTCCTGGTGATTTTGGAACCTTGAGTATGGGTAATGAGACTGTTTCTAGGGTGGTTTGTATTGGTACAATTTGTTTGGAAACTAGTGTTGGAACTAAATTAGTTTTGAACAATGTGAAACATGCTCCTGATGTTAGTCTGCACCTAATTTCTGTTGGTGTTTTAGATGATGAAGGATATGTTAGTACCAACGGTGATGGAAAATGGAAGCTCATTAAGGGTTCCTTGGTTGTGGCTCGTGGTAACAAACGTTGTGGTCTATACTGGACTACAGCCTCTGCTTGTGTTGATATGGTGAATGCGGTTGAGAGCGATAACTCTTCAACATTATGGCACAAGAGGCTTAGCCACATTAGCGAGAAAGGACTTAATGTTCTAGCCAAGAAGAAATTATTGTCAAATTTCCAAAGTACTAAATTAGAAAATGTGAGCACTGCTTGGCTGGTAAACAAAATAGAGTTTCCTTTAAGTCCTACCCTCCTTTGAGAAAGACAGAGTTGCTTGAGTTAGTACACTCTGATTTATGTGTTCCAATGAAGACAAAGACATTGGGTGGTGCACTTTACTTTGTTACTTTCATTGATGATTGCTCGAGAAAACTTAGGGTCTATGTCTTGAAGACTAAAGACCAAGTGTTAGGTGTCTTTAAGCAGTTTCAGGCTTCAGTTGAAAGAGAAACTGGAAATAAAGTGAAATGTATTCGTACCGATAATGGTGGTGAATATTGTGGACCATTTGACGAATACTGCAAACATCAAGGTATTAGACATCAGAAGACTCCTCCCAAGACTCCTCAGCTTAATGGTTTGGCTGAGAGGATGAACAGAACCTTGATGGAAAGAGTTAGATGTTTGCTTTCTGAAGCAAAGTTGCCACTCATTTTGGGGTGAGGCTTTATTGACCGCTGCACATGTTATTAATCTATCTCCTGCTGTTGCTTTGCAAAGTGATGTACCAAATAGTGTTTGGTATGGAAAGGATGTTTCCTATGACCATTTGAGAGTATTTGGTTGCAAAGCTTTTGTACGTGTGCCGAAAGATGAGAGGTCAAAGTTAGATGCCAAGACAAGGCAGTGCATCTTCATTGGATATGGCCTACATGAATTTGGTTGCAGGCATATGATCCAATTGAAAAGAAACTTGTGAGAAGTCGTGATATTATTTTCATGGAGAATCAAATAATTGAAGATATTGATAAAGCGGAGAAGGTAGAATCTTCAAATTTTGATGGTATAGTTCATCATGATGAAGTTCCTCACACAAGTGTGCATGATGTTGTTGGGTTTGATAATCATGGTGACGCCCAGAATCATGTATCGAATCAACATGTTGATGTTGATAATAACAATGATATTGTTATTGATGATCCTGTTGCTCATGAAGTTGTGGACGAATCAAATATTCCGCTTCTGAGGTCCACAAGACAGCGGTTTCCTTCCTCCCGTTATTCACCCAATGAGTATGTGTTACTCACTGACGGGGGAGAACCTGAATGTTATGAGGAGGACATGGAAGATGAGCACAAGAATTAATGGATTGAAGCTATGCAAGACGAGATGAAGTCTTTGCATGAGAACCACACTTATGAGTTGGTAAAATTGCCCAAGGGCATGAGAGCTTTGAAGAACAAGTGGGTGTTCAAAGTTAAAGTTGAAGAACACAACTTGAATCCCAGGTACAAAGCTAGATTGGTTGTTAAGGGATTCGGTCAAAGGAAAGGTATTGACTTTGACGAAATATTTTCTCCTGTTGTGAAAATGTCCTCGATTCGCACAGTTCTAGGTTTGGCTGCTAGTCTAAATTTAAAGATTGAGCAGATGGATGTGAAGACGGCTTTCCTTCATGGTGACCTAGAAGAAGAGATTTATATGGAACAACCTGAGGGCTTCAAAGTAGATGGTAAAGAAAATTTTGTATGAAAACTTAAAAAGAGTCTCTATGGCCTAAAACAAGCTCCTAGACAGTGGTACAAAAAGTTTGAATCTATTATGGGGGAGCAAGGCTATAAGAAGACTTCTTCAGATCATTGCGTATTTGTACAAAAATTTTCTGAGAAAGATTTTATCATCCTTTTGTTGTATGTGGATGATATGTTGATTGTGGGCAAGAATACTTACAAGATTGACGAGCTGAAGAAAGAGTTGTGTAAGTCTTTTTCTATGAAAGACTTGGGTCATGCCAAGCAAATTTTGGGCATGAGAATTACTCGTCTTAGAGATAAAAGGAAGATTTATTTGTCCTAGAAGAAGTACATTGAACGCGTATTGGAGCGCTTCAATATGAAGAATGCGAAGCCTGTGAGTATACCTCTTGCTGGTCATATGAAGTTGAGCAAGAAGATGTGTCCTACAGCTAGGGAGGAAAAAGAGAAGATGGCCAAAGTTCCATATTCCTCCGTTATCGGAAGTTTAATGTATGCAATGGTGTGCACTAGACCTGATATTGCTCACGCAGTTGGTGTTGTCAGTAGATTTCTTGAAAATCTGGGAAAAGAGCATTGGGAAGCTGTGAAATGGATACTCAGGTATCTTAGAGGAAGCTCAGATGAATGCTTGTGTTTTGGAGCATTAAATCAATCTTGAAAGGCTATACAGATTCTGATATGGCAGGTGACCTTGATAACAGAAAATTCACTACTGGATATTTGTTTACTTTTTCAGGGGGAGCTATATCATGGCAGTCAAAGTTGCAGAATGTGTTGCACTATCTACAACTGAAGCTGAGTATATTGCGGCTACTGAAGCCGGCAAGGAGATGATATGGCTAAAGCGATTTCTTCAAGAGCTTGGTTTGAATCAGATGGAGTATATTTTCTATTGTGACAGCCAGAGTGCAATAGACTTGAGCAAGAACTCCATGTACCATGCAAGAACAAAACACATTGACGTCAGATATCATTGGATTCGTGAGAAAGTGGAGAATGAATCATTTCACGTCAAAAAGATTCACACAAGTGAAAATCCTGCAGATATGCTGACCAAGACGATACCAAAAGACAAGTTCGAGTTATGTAAAGAACTTGTGGGTATGAGCTCTCTCTAACGAAGTTGAAGATACCTTCTTCCAGTAAATGGGACTGGAGGGGGAGATTTGTTGAATCCATCTCATTGTTTTAGTCAACTTTAGCTATTCAATTGGTACAAGCAATTGTTAAAAATGAATAGTAATTGGAGTTAAAAGAAAAGATTTGGTAGTTGGCAAATTGGTAAGATTTGCAACCATTTTTGACTTTGCTATGTTTACATATGTCATTAGTGACATAGGTATGGTTTTATCCTTCTATAAATAGAGCATTCTTGCTCATTTGTAGTATACACCAAGTTAGAGAGAAAAACCATTTTGAGAGCAAAGTGAGGTATTTCATAGACTATACAAGAAAATAGTCTGTGAAGAAAAATAGAGTGTGAGTGATATTTTAGTAAGACGGAAACCAAAAGAGTGTTGTTCCTTTTGAGTGTGTAGTAGTCACTTTGAGTATTGTATTCGTGACTACACAGTGTAAAATTCCTTACTATAGTAATATCAATTGCTCCTCTTAGTCCGTGGTTTTTTCCCTTATTCAGAAGGGTTTCCACGTAAAATTCTTTGTTTCGTTATTTTTCCATTTTATTTTCATTACTTTTACCATATATATTTTTGTGCTTGTCCGCGTTTTCCCAACAGTTGGAAGTGATAGCAATTATGTAACGACTTTATCATATTTATGCAATTGACACTTTGAACTCACTTATGTACTCCCTCGGTCTCATTTTATGTAACACTTTTCGCATTTTGAGATTTAAAAAAGTTTATCTTTCACAGTAAGTTTTCCATAGATCATTTTAACATTTTGAATTATCAATTATTGTGACTTATAATACTCTTTATATAGTTTACAAATATATAAATTTCATTTAAATTTTTTTAAAGATTCCACACGCAAATATCCGGTCAAAGTTAAACTATTTAACTCTCAAAAAATGAAAAGAGTCACATAAAATAAAAGGGAGAAAGTATATATTTTTGTTATTACCTATTTTTTCTTGCACACATAACGTTACGAATGATGATCTGGCTTAAGTAAATATATTTTGAGTACTATCGCTGCACTAATAATGCATTTTTCTAATTATACATTTTCTTGAATAATTGATTAGTACTATTGTAGTACATAAAAATGACTATGTCAAATAAAGTGACCTATGTACAATGGTCACAACTCATACTCATTCATTACTTGAACTACTACTAATTAATGAAACTAATGTTAAGTTTTTAGCCCTTAATCTGGACATGATATAAAAAGAGCTATTTGAACTCATTAAGAAAATGACATCATATGTCAAAGGGGTAGGCATAATGTAAGATATATATACCATGTATTAATTGAGTTTAATATGTCAAAGGGAATAATTTTTTAAGATAAGTAAGCTACTTTTAACTTTGATTAAAAGAAGAAGAATTAAGTAGTAGTCATATCATGATATTAAGGTGTCTATATATAATAACAAAGTAATTAACAATTAAGAGTATTATACATATCAACATGATACATGTCACTAAGGGTGTACATGACCGAGTTAGTTCAGATTTTTCAAATCTCAAACTAAACATTTGTGTCGGGTTTTCGAATTTATAAACCAAACCAAACCAATAAAATTCGGGGTTTTCAACTTCGAGTTTCTTCTGGATTTTTTGGATTTTAGAATTTTTTCGATAAAGTATTCATACAAACATAAAATTTACTTGTACATCAAATATTTCTTTAGTCCTACCAAAATGAAACTATATAAGTTATTTCTCAAGAAAATAACAAAAAAAATAACATGATTTATGACACTAAATATCCAACAAAAAAAAATCGCATAAAACAACTATTGCAAATAATAAGTCATAATGAAATTGATCATAATTTAAAGTACTAAATCATCCTAAAATAAGTTTAGTAAGTACTAGTTACATGACTAAATATTAAAAGAAAGTAAAATTAGACAATGTATTTTAATTGTCTAAATCTATGTAAAACTAAAAAACAAAAATTCAATATTATTGTCATTCTTAGTGTTAAATTAATTTTCTTTTTTGCATTAGTATTAATTTGATTTTTATTTAAACTATATTGTAATTACTGACATGTATAGAGTATAATCTTTATTTGATCATTAAGAGAATTCTAACTTCAAACATGAAATAAATATATTAAAAGATAAAAACCATGAAAAAGTATAAAAGATATTTAAAAATTATATCAAAGTAAGTATTTTTACATATAAAATAAAATTTTAAAATTATATATATAATGTCGGGTTGGTTTGGTCTCGGCTTGTTTTTTTTTTGTTGAAATCAAACCAACTCAAATATAATCGGGGTTGTTTTTCAACTTCAAATCAAGTCAAACCAAATCACTAGTCGAATTTTTCCGGTTTGACTCAATTTGCTATTTGATTCGATTTTCAATTCGATTTTGTACACCCCTACATGTCACGCGTTACATAGACATACAATGGATAATATTTTCAGTTTCATTATTTAAATTTGAATTCTATAAATCAAGTCTTTCTTTTTCAACTTTGATCAAGAAGCATTTTCCTTTCCTAAGGATGGACCAATATTTTGATGTAGACACAAAACCAACACTAGGACTCATATTAATTAGGTCATGTTCAACTGTCATGATGAAATGGATTGAACATTGTTAGGTTGAATGTTGAAGAGTGGTTTCATCTTTGATGTGATTCAAACAATTTATGTCTTCGTCATATTGTAGTGTTCTTTTAAGTTAACAACTTGTTGCCCTGAATAGGGAAGTCAGAAATTATTTCTGATAAAAAGATTGAAAAAGTGTGAAAATATAATGTCATTATTGTGATTAATTAAAATCTGTGACCTAGAGAAAATTTTCAGTCACCTTTACCACCAAAGTAAAAACCTCCTATATATTAAAGAAATTTAATTCGAAATATAATATATGTACTAAATACTATATTCACTTTTTAAAAGGATCAGGCACTACATCATTCTTAAGCACCTCTAGTGATCTATTCAAGGAAGAAATAGAAACACAATAAAATTGTAGTTCATCTTGTATTTTTAAGATATTTTGAAGAAATTGATAAGAAACAACAAAGTTTAAAGAGTAAATTCAAAATTAGAAAATTAAAACCACTAGAAAAAAAAGAATCAGAAATATATTAGAAATAATGTATAAAATATTTTTCTCAAAGAAGAAACACGAGCTTGCTCAATGAACATTGTCCCCTTAATAATACTATTCTCCTTAAGTATCCGAGGTTAACGTAATATATCCCCAGGATAGAACAATTTTACTCACCAGTATAACAGTACATATAACCACAACATCAACAAAACCACCCAACGGTAATAAAGTACACTTAGAATACTAGATTTAGAAGTAGTAGAAGAAGTCAAGTAAATTAGTTGTTTTAAAATGAGAGGAAGTTGCTTATTTATAGAAAAAGGGGTAGTGTGAATATATATTTGTTATGCTTTATTGGAAAAGTTACAATTCTTCCGAAAGGTCACAATCTTTCCTAAAAGTCACAATTTTTCATAAAAGTCATAACTTTTCATAAAAGTTTCAACTATTCATTAAAGTCACAATTCTTTATAAAATTCACCAACTCTTCATTTTTCAATTCATGCTTTTTAAAAATCCAACAAAAACTTGCAGGAACAGTTCTTTGTGCATAGTTGTTTATATATCTATTGATATACTACCATTCAAATGCTTGATATATCATATATACAAGTAAACAACATTTTAAGAAAACATTTCTGATCCAAAAGTTTCACATAAATTAGAATAAGAAGAAAACAATATAATGACTCCAAATGTATGATATGTTGAAAATCATATATAAAATATTTGATTACGATAATTGTAGGTAATTTTTATAAAGTTCGAGGGGTGCAAAAATTATTGTTCTTAAAGATATTTCACCTGGTGTATGTATATTCCTAATCCTCAAGATTTAACATGTTATTCTAGTATATAAAGTTAGAAATATAAAAACTAACAAAATTCATTTTTTCAAAAAAACTTATCATAATTATATATCGGAGAAAGACTAGAATATATATAGGTGAATGAAAGATCATGTCATTTGGTTCAAGAAACTCCAACATATGCTTCAACCTTAAAGAATGAAACAAATTGCAATAAAGTGTTAATGCTATTTGCCAAAAACTAACGGCAGGAATTGTATTGAAATTATGGCTAATGATCAAGTTTAGACACTCAACCACAAAAAACACATTGTTTTGGATACTTTTTTTTTTTTTGAGATGTCATGATATTTTTGTTACCTAGTATTCAGAAGACAATCATATACTCATCAACTAATTTTTGAGATTTAAGAAGTTCAAACCTTTTGGAGTTTTATAAAAAAACTCAAAGAATTTGAAGAAAATATGAACTTTTGTCTACCTAGAATTTGAGAAAATTGTTGAAGTAAATCTATGTTTAGCCTGGATTTAGAGTAAAACACTAAAAATTTGGAAGGTATTGGCTGCTGAAATACAACAGATGCCCTAGGTTGCACTCTTATCATTTTAATATATGAAACTTAAACCTATGATATGTCAAAACATAATTTCCTACCGCCCCGTTCCTCATTCACCAAACAAAAATCAAGAATAAGAACATAAAATCAATTAGGTTAAAGAACCAACAATGTATCAATTAATTTCTCTCTCAATTTCAATCTGTTTATCTGTTTTTGACTCAACACGAAGTTTAAGAAAGTAAAATTCTTTTCAATCCTTTAAATCTAGTTGTCTTACACATGTCATGTGAAAAGTTAAAATTAAGAAGTTGTTAAAAAAGGGAAGAAGATTCTTCTTGAAAACGGACTAAAAACAAAAAATTAGAGAAACAAATTGAAACACAAAAAGTAACTCAGTTCCTCACATTTCACAGGTTGAAAACATCATTTGATATAAGTCTCTATTGGCAAGATTAAGATGAAATTTGAATTGTTGTTGTGAAACAAAAAGTAGGTAAACATTTAGATCTACCTAAGTTACTCCCATGATTTTTGAATTATCTATAACTTCATATCTATTAAACAATCGTTACCCACAAAATGTCAAAAAATAGTATCAATAATACCAAGGATCCAAAATTAAGCAACGTTTATTAGCAACCAGAAAAAAATACAAGGATGTAAATGATCATTATTCTTAGCTCAAAAGTCTTCCACATATGGAAAAAGAGGGAGGAAATTAACTTACATCAACAACAATACATAGATTGAAAAAGTGTACCAGAGCATCCAAGCTAGATTTTTATCGATCGGGCCGGACAACCATGGAGGACATATGTGAGTAGTGACGACTAGTCATTGAATTGGACCTTGGCAAAACAAACATACCTGAAAATCGAACAATTGAATTAAGGATCCATAATATGTCCCCCAAAACATATGATAATTCTTCATATATGCTTATGCTTTTCCTTAACATAACATGCATCACTATACTCATTGCATCTCCAAATCTAATCATCTTTACAAGTTTCTCTTTCTTCTTCTTCTTTCTTATTCTTTCTTTTGGATCTTTTGGATGAATGAAAGTAGACTTATGTGATATGACTTCGATTGTCTAGTATCAATAATGTGACATTAAATACCCTTTTTTTACTTAAATTGTACTAAAGGCATGGTGGACTTACTTAAATACCCTTTTTAGTTAACTTGTAAAAGCTTCTCACTATGAATTGTGAAAATCATGTAGTAGTTGAAGCAAAATGATGGAAATAGGGTTTTGATTTGTGGCTAACCTCCTTGTGATGATGAAATTTCAAACAGAAATGGGGTATTGGATTATTTATTACCATGTGTAAATTCAAATAAGAAAAATGTCTTTAATGAATGTTAATAGGTAAAATAAATGAATTTCTTATCTATTTTCGTTTGTTCGATAAGTAAGCAAAAAAATAATTTTAAAAATATTTGTATATAATCTAAACAGATACTCCCTTCGTTCTATTTTATATGGCACTTTTCGCATTTCGAGATTCAAACAAGTCTATTTTTGACTTATGTTTTTCATAAATTCTTTTAACATTTTGAATTATTAATTATTGTGACTTATAACACTCTCTACGTAGTTTACAAATATATAAATTTCATTTCAAAAAAATTGAAGATTTCATACGCAAATGTTCGGTCAAAGTTAAATTGTTTGACTCTCGAAAAAAGAAAAGTGTCACATAAAATGGGACAGAGAGTATTATATAAGGAGGAGGGGGTGGAGGTACGGTTACGAGAGCTAAGGGGTTGGGATATATAGTTGTTGAAGGATGATGAGGAAACGATCAATATGAAATGCTACGTGTTAAATCTACTTTTCTTGTTTTACCAGAAAAATCATTTTTCTCATTTATAAACACTTTATTTTCTCTATCGACAATATTTTTTAATCAATCAAACATGAAAAAATTGAATTTGATCACAACAAACACACCCATATATTCACTTGACTGAGTTGTTTGTTGTCATTTATTTTTCTTCTTCTTTTCTTTCTAATGTGGGAAATGTAGGGCCAATTTCACAAAAATCAAAAGATGTCTGACAGGTAGAAGAAATTTAAGTCATGAGCACATAATGAACTCATTCTAGTCTCAACAAGCACAACCTAGAGCGTCCGTACATATAAAACTGTAGAATTCAATTGAAATATGTCGTCATAAGCATGTCCCCATGTTACAAGGATCTAATATAGATACACTTCTATTGGATCTAACGTGACTAGATTTTTAATTGTTATATGTGGAAGACACTATTTAGTTTATTATTATACAACTATATATATTAATTGAATCGTGAATAGCTTGTCAAATTTTTGTTTTCAAATTGACCTACATGAATTTATTATACCTATATTTGTAGGGTTAGTACTTATCCTTAGTTTGAACATGATTTGAAATTATAATTTGAAATTAAATAGATTTGAAGCTGAAGTTTGTTCAGATATGCAATTTATTTGTATGTTTTTTTCCATAAACATGAAAACTTCACAAGTTGTGAAAACTATCAAAAATTCCTTTATTCTTATACAATCTTAACAACTAAACAAAAGCTTATAACAAAGTAAAATACACTAGGATAATGTCTTTCTAAAAGATGCAACATTTATTAATCGAACTTTAGTTCAATAAAAACAAAAATAGAGCATCAACTATATATATAATATCACAACTTTTTAATATAAAATATTTTAAATTTTATTTTTGATATTTTATTCATGTAGAATGTTATGTGACAAAGGTTTTGCAAATAAAATACATAATACACCATCGAGGTGTGTTTCTCAAACTAATAAGTGATAACTTAAATATGAAACTCAAATAATTAGATAATTTAAATGTGTTTTTGACTCTTGTCTCCATTATAAATATATAAAATGAAAAAACATTCAGAATTTTCAATCCCTCTTTTTGAAAAATTTAAAATTTAGAATCATGATTTAAAGTTAAAAGTTTAAATTCCGAAAACTCATCCAAAGCCCCATAATTAACTCACAATAATCTTTCCTCCAGTACCCTCCCTTCATCAAACACCCCCCCTCCCAAACCCCAAACCCCACCTCCAAATAAGAACTATACCAAACTTGTTGCCCCTAAAACCCTCAATGACCTTGTTTGTCAGATTGCAAATAACAGTTCTCTTATTACCGTAAAGAATAAAGAATGTTAAATATGTGAATGGAATTTCCGGGGTGAAATAGACTAAAAGTGAAGTATCATGTATAAATATAAGGGAAAAGGGTAAAAAATGCCCTTATACAATGCGAAAGGAACAAAAATTGTACTGATCCGTAGAGTCATTTTTATAAGTTATCATAAAAATTACCATTTTACTTATCTCGATAGTTGCCTGAATCAATTTTGATCTATCGGTAAAGTTGATTCAAAAATTTTTGAGCTATTAGTAAATTATGATTATTTAGTTCACGAGTGATTTTAAATAATTTTTTTATTTAGTTGATGGTTAATGGATCAATTCTTTAATATATTTAAGAGTCTATACCATTTGGCTCATATATAATAAAAAATAAATAAGTAAAATTATCACTTTTATTACATAATTAGTTTAGAAAAGAAAATACAAAAAAGGTAGAAACAAACCTTGTGTGGCGACGTCCAAGAGAGAAGCACGAAGAGCTTCAGGTAAACAAAACTTTTACCAATTTCAACTCTTATGTAGGCTTAACTAAATTACTCATTATAGGAGTATTATTATATCACAACAATTAATTTGTAAAAGCTAACAAATGGGAGGAGAAAAATTTGTTTGGTATATGAAATTAACGATGTGAAAAGTTGAATTGGTTCAAATTAATAATTAATGTTATTTCTTTTTATATAGAAATGTTAATGAAGAATTATGACACATGATTGACCATTAATAGTTTAATGATAGAGTAGTTATAAGGATTGAGTTTGATAAAGGGTAGAAAATAATTAATTTTAAATTATTTTTTTTTTCATAGACTGCTAAGTATGTAGTTTTATTTTATTTTTGGATTAAATAATTAATTAAAAGTACTAGTCATATATATGATTGACTCATATCTTGGAAAGCGTGAAGTTGGGTTGACAATCATCAACAATCAATTTTGTTAATCACTTTTTAACTCTGTTATATTGATATTAGCTTGGGAAAATTTGAGACTTAATCCTAGGCTTGAAATTTTGAAAATATGAGAGTTGATATATTAAATGGTATCAAGATTTACAAAATTGATTACAAATTAAGTGAATTTTTGGGTCTAGGCTACATATAGCAATGTAGGTGTTGTTAGTTTTGAAAGCTTATTGTGATTATGTATATGAATAGGTTGCTTTGAGTTGAAAGTTCAACAAATAGGAAAGGCTCAAGACCCGGAGTAAATTCTTATTGGATGTAGGCAAGTGAATTTTTAAACCCTTATTGATCGTATGTAGTTTGTGTATTTCCTTGTGGTATATGTTTGGGAGTCATGAGAATTGTTGATGGGTTGACTTGTGCATGTTGTATAATTCTAATTATGAAAAAAGGTTAATAAAAGGCAATGTGATTAATGTTTGTGTGTGATGTGTTAAGAATGGTTTGAAAGATTTGTTGACTCATTGTTGATGTTGTATCATGATTGTGTTGTTGTGAATTATGCAATGCTATAAAAATGGTCATCTCCTCGTTATTTGTGTGAACATGAATTTTGCATTGTTCTGAGACATGATTGTGAAAAATGTTATGTGAATTGAGAAAGAATAAAAAATTAAAAAATATGTACCATTTCGAGGGACATATCCGTCGCGATGGATACTATATATCGAGGGACGTAATGCGCCGCGACGAATACTATATTTTGAGGGACGTATCGCACGCCGCGGTGGTTACTATTATCGAGGATCATATCGTACGTCACGATGGAGTATGGACAGATATGTCCCCCATGAGTCCAAGATTGAGAGACAAGCGGGTGTGTATCACTAGGTTAGACATGCATCATTGTACTTGACATTTCTTTCCATTGTATTGCACATAGTTTTCATTAGTGAACTTGATAGTGTTTGTTGATCTTGTGAATGTTTTCCTGTGGGAATTTGATTGAGGAAATATTGAACTTTTTGTTGAGGATATGTAATTGTTAGAATGTTGTTGTTGAGTTGTTGTTGTGTGAATTATAAATTGTTCAATTGGGGTGGTTTTAAGAAGGTTGTAGTTGTGGATGTTGTAATTGATGAATATTGAGCTTGTTGTTGAGAATGTGTGATTGTTGGAGTGTTGTTGTTAAGATATGCACTTGTAAAATTGTGAACTGTTAGGTTGGGCTGATTTTAGGCAGGTTGTAGTTGTGAAGGTTCGGTTGGAATATAAGGAGTACCATTATTTAATCCCGTAGCTTGTGTTTAGAGATTTACTTGCTGAGTACATTGTGCTTTGGTACTCACCCCTTGTTTCTGCAATTTTTTTGTAGGTTACTAGCTCGGACCTATGTGATATATTTTCTTCTTTTTCGAGGCTTCTTGAAGATTTGTGAGGTAGCTATTTGTTATCTCAACATATTTTCTTACTCCTCTTTATGATGATCTTGTTCTACTCTAGAAAAAAAGTCACATGAGACTTGAATTTTTCTTTTGATTCAATTGTAATACTTTAGAGGCTTGTACACGTGACAACTAGATTTTGAGGATATTTTTGAATTTATTATAAAATTTTCGCAGTGTATTTTAATAGTTGAGTTTTATGTTGACTTGTCATGGTGGGATAATACGAGTGTAATCACGTCCATTTTTAGGTCGTGAAAAAATGCCCTCAGTTTATAGTTTGGCTCAAAAATTCCTTACTGTCAATATTTTGGTTCAAAAATGCTCTTAAACTATGCGAAAGGAACAAAATGCCCCCAGTTTGTAGTTTGGTCCAAAAATGTTTCTTGTCATCAATACTTTGGTCCAAAAAATGTCTTTTATTATTTAATAGGTAAAAAAGTTCATTTTTAAAATAAATACATTATTTTTTTGACACATTTCTTTTAATTAATGTTTTTTAAAAAAATTAGCAAATGATTATCTTTCTTTTAATTAATATTTTTTTTAAAAAAAATTAGCGAATGATTATCTTACTTTAATTAAGGAAAAAAATGAAAATATATTTTATTCAACATCAATATTTTTGATCATTATATAAATATAAATAAATGATAGGTATACTATGATCTTGTGATATGTCATATATTATCTATTGAAAGGGTACATGAAATTATTCTATTTTAATTGATAAAATGAGATTACGAAGAAAAAAAAAAATTTCCTACGTTTTTATTTGATAAAGTGATTTTTGAAGAAAAAAAATAAGAATAGTGTTCCTTAATAATATTTTTATTAGGAAGAAAATGTATTCAAGAAGAAAAAAAATCTATATATATTCGAACAAAGGGCATTTTTGACCCATTTTATAACTACAGGGGCATTTATGGTTCAAAATATTGAGTGTAAGGGCATTTTTGAGTCAAAGTATTGACTGTAATGGCATTTTGAGCCAAACTATAAACGGACGACAATTTTATTCCTTTCACATAGTTTAAGGGCATTTTGACCCTTTTCCCTAAATACAACAGAAAAATTACAATATGGACTAATTGATAAATTCTCTTATGTATGGACATATTTTGAAAATGTAAGGAAAACAATAATCTAAAAATATTGTGGGATTAAAGAAAATGACGCATTAGTTTTGTCTCGATAAAAAAATGAACGTTATGACACTTGTGTATTCCCTTCAAGACAACTTAGCCTCAAACCCGACAAAATGAAAGAAATGGGAAAGTAAAGAAAGAATAATAAAAAAATAGAAAACTTATTCATTCTAACAAAATCCCAAAACCTGGTTGTCATTGTACAAGCCACTTCACATAAAAAGCAGAATTTAAAGGTAATTACAAGTCTCATTGTCTTTGTTTCTCAAATAGAATAAATCATAAAATAAGGAACAAGAGGATCCGACTTGATGACAAGCCGAAACCTCTAAAAGTCCTTTTACAAGCCTCACAAATAAGAGAAGGAGAAGAGCGACCATACGGTACCAGGCTCGAAACCTACAAAAGTGTAGAAGCAAAGAATGCCAACCAATACGGTACTCAACAAGTAACCAAATAAACAAGGCAAAACTAGCTAGGAAATGAGTATTCCTTTCATTTCAACCGAACCTCCTAAACTACAACCTGCATAAAAATCAGCTCGACCTAACAATTTTACAATATACAATTCATAAGGCTTAACCATCACAATTCATAGTATAGTTAAATAATTATCATGTATTATACAAGTGTCAAGTTCATCAAGTACGTTATTCAAGTACAATTAACACAAAATTGCAAGATTTGTCATGCACATTACTTATCGGAACTCATGGAAACCACCAATAATTTATGAACCTGCAGGTAATGACCTCTACATCATCAGCAATTTACATTCGTAAATAACCTCAACATCAACAACACTTGTTGTAATTGATCTCGACATAACTAGCACGTCGAAAATGATATCGACAACAACAATACTTACAAAAAATGACCTCCAATTCTCATCATGGTTTTTAGAAATCAATGCAAATAAGAAATTTTACACCACAAGGAATATACAATAACTCAATCAAATCAAGTGCACAATAATGCCATAAAAATTTTCATCAATCAAAACATTAGGGTTCACATCAAGGTAATTTTTTCACAAGTATTATGATCAACACGTTGCCTTTTGATTTATCTCCTTTTTATTAATTTGTATCAATTAAGTGGAATAATTGAACTTGTTACCTTATTCTCATTATAACCCAATACATACAAAAAAAAAAAAAATACACGATGCAACTAATTTTACT
Source organism: Solanum habrochaites (assembly GCA_027704765.1). Classification (NCBI taxonomy): domain Eukaryota; kingdom Viridiplantae; phylum Streptophyta; class Magnoliopsida; order Solanales; family Solanaceae; genus Solanum; species Solanum habrochaites. Next base: position 17,125,110 of record JAKWJA010002497.1, read on the forward strand.
ACGTTTAAGAATCATTACCCAAATATTTCTTCTCAAAAATCTGGTTCAAATTACCTCCCGATAATTCAGAAAACTCAAAAATGAGCAAATGGGGTGAAATCTCTATTTTGGAAAATATTTGGCCAAAGGTCCCCTACAAACACAGACCCCTGTCCGTGAATAATCCAAAGTATACCCTAGGCATAACATGACGTATCAAACCCCCAAAGGCCCTACAAGTCACTTAGTATACATCATACAAGATAATAAAAATAAAGATTTCAAATAAACAATCTTTTATCATAAAAGAGATTGAAAAAATGGAAGAACATAGTCTCAATAAGTCATCCATTACATTAAAGGAAGTGATTGAGACATAACCCATACACCACATACAATATCTGAAAATTGAAGTAAAGAAAAGTAATAAAAAGTGTCAAGTTCTCGGAACATGAGGACTCACCAATTCTTCATCTTCAAATCATCAATGAGATCATCTAGCCACTTGTATGAAAGGTAGGATCGTCATACCCTAGATTAGTGAAACAAGTAGGTACAAATATGCATTAGTACATGGAATGTACTAAGTATGATAGTAATGCATAAGTGTTATGAAATCATGCTAAAAAGACTTCACATGACATGCAATGACCAAATTAAATCATAAGTTAAAAGATTAGAAAAACATATCAGTCATAATTATGGTCATGCAAGCTTAACATTTTTAAAACACTTTGTGAGATACTTTGAAGTAACCTTAGTACTTCATTATTGTGGAAAGTTTACCATGTAACCGACATGGACCATGTGAGCTCTAACATGGGATCTGGTGCTGTAACACCTCAAAAAATTAATAGGCTAAACTAGAGATTTACATGAGGATTACAGTCATGAATGTAACTCCCTGTACTTAAAATAGAGGATTTCATGTTAGAACGTCAAGGTGCCGCCCCTCAAGGACCAACCAATGCCCTTTGAGGAGGACCTTACAAAACTGTCTAGGCAGTGATCTACGACATGATCCACATCCCATTAGTGGGTCCACGCCCCGTGGGGGGAGGGTCCATGGTTTGGCCAAAATTCCCAAGTCACCAGAATATAGTTGACCAGCACGGACCGTTGGTCCAACCACAGCCCGTCAGCGTTGTCTCGTGGGTGGTGACCTGGGCGCAGTTTTGGTGGTTAAGTTAGGGGTATTTTGGGTCTTTTAGATTTTTAATGATGATTAAGTAGTGTTGTTTTTCTCTATTCTAGACCACATAAATAAGGATTTTATACCCCTAAATTATGTGATTCAACTCATTATTTCCAAAAACCAAATCAATTTCTGAAACTTCATTCTCTCAAAAGATTCTCTCTCTAGAAAACTCAAAGAAGAAGAAGGAAGTGTAATCTAGGTTCAAGAAGAAAGGTATTCACACCAAATTCGTAGGGCTTTGTGATCAAGGTATGGTAATATTTCATCCATGGATAACTTTCATCTATGGAGTCCCTTCGAAATCCCAATTTCAAAGATAGAAATCTCCAAAAGTTAGGGTTTGATTCCAAAGTCATGGATCCTGTGAAAATCGATTATAATGATCGAATAATGTTATATGTATGAATTGATGATAAATTATGGTTTTTATGCTGTAATCCACAAGAACCCATGAAATCCCCAAATTTCTCAATAATGATCTTGTGATGCGAGTCTTTGTTGGTAAAGGGAGAATGTTATGAAAATTATGCATGTAGTGATTGAGTTACTTGAATTGTGATGATATCCATGTATAATGTATATAATTCTAGTTGTGTTGATTTTATATGAGATTTGAGCCTAGAAAGGTAAAGTAAGAGAATGATGCATGTTTTTATGGAATCTATGTATATGTTTTAAAAACACTTTGAGAGTGGAACTTCTATGATTATGATATAGTTGTTGTGTTATTGAATGAATATTCTTATATACAGTTATGAATGAATATGATATGATGTGAAAGGTTATCTCACAATATGAAGGTTCTAAGATTAAAAAACTTTCTCACCTATTGAATTTATATATATACATGGACAATGAAAGGTTATTTTCACGCATAATCTAATGAGTTATCTTAATGGATCAAGTTATGAATTAATATGTACTCCGTGGAAATTAATGTTTAGCACCGAGTAGATATTGAATATGAGATGAAAAATTTTACTGGCTTCCCAATGGGATGCTTTTACACTAGTTGAGTCAGGGTTCCCAAATTATGTATCATGAAATGGAGACATTTTACGCAATTTGATTCCAGAATTCATTATAAATATCCTTATCCCATAAACTATGTGCCTAGTAAGTTATTTAGCTAGTGGATCCACCTAAGCTAAAAGTATGGTTCTACCTTAGGCAAGTAGGACACCCTTTTTTTTATGTGGGTAACAGCGGGGGACTATCTACAGATCACATGTTTTCATGTCGTTCAAGTCTTATTCACATAAAAACAAGAACAAGAATATGAATTATGAACTATGGTTACTCAAGAATATTTTATATGAGTTTTCAAGGTTTTAAAGATGATGATGAATATGTTGACAATGTTTATGACATGTTTTTCCACTCTCTGTATGATGATGTATAAATTTGGTAGATTTTATTCTTTCAAATAAAATTTCCCTTTTTTCACATTTTCAATATTTTTACGCATGACTTTATACTTAGGGTCCGATTCTCGAGGTGATAATTCTAGTGTCCAGAGCTTGGACTTGAGTATGTTTTGAGCTTGTTGGTGAATCCTCATGGTTCGATGATGACTTTTTCCCATATATTACCTTTCATGTATTTCATTTTTGGACATGTTTATGGACTAGAGGCCCTATTTCATTCGAACATTGTAATAGATGGCTATGATGAGACTTAATGTCTGGACTTCTGCCTTTGTTTATGAAATTTTTTGACTTGAAATGTGTTTTTACTCTTATTGTTCTATTTCTTATGTTATCAGGACTAAGTGGCTTGTATGGATTCTTCGAGGTTGTATATGCCATGTTATATCTAGGGGTACTCCTAGGTTGTGACAAGTGTTATCCCACACTGAAAAGAGATTGTAACACTTCAAAAAATTCAAGACATGTTCTAGAGCCTAACATAAGTGTCATGAGGTCTAGACACTATTTTAAGGTTAATTATAATGTTTATAAGTAATTTAGCAAGTCTAGAAACCAAAACGTCCATGACGTTCGAAAACTAGTTTAAGGAGGTACTAGCGTGCCTTAGCCTATTTGACTAGCTTTTAGGAGTCGAAAAATAATGGAAATTGGTGGAAGGGTTTCTAACATGTGTTTAATTATATTCATGATCAAAACGTCCGGGTATGAATCCCCAAGGACCAACCAATGGTCCTTGAGGAGGACCCTTGCAATTTGGAGTCAAGACTGTTTGGGTAGTGTGCATCGACGAAGCTAGTCGACGAGGCGTGTGTGGATCGACGGAGCATCGATGACATCCATTGACCAACACTTAGAAAAATCATAGCAGGGCCTCATTTTCATAGTCTCTAACCAAGACTACGGATGTGAAGCACTTAGGGAGGGCCTGGCCGTCGATGAATCAATGATCCGTCAATCGTGGTCTTGTCGATGGGGCCTATAATTTCCTGCACGTTTTTAATTTGTTTCAAATAATAAATTAAGGGGTTAGGTTGTTATTTAGGGTTTAATGGAGGTCTAATTAATTCAATTAATGATCTATATAAAGACCCTAACATAAATTAGACTAACTTAAAATCATAATTCCCAAACCCAAATTGTCTTCCTTCTCTCTTCTTTCTTTCTCTAGTGAAGACTCCATTGAAGATCAAGCTAGGGGAGAGTTCTAGGGATGGAATTACCAAGGTTTCTCCATAAGTCTTTATCAATTAACAAGGTATCAGATCAAATATATCTTTGAGACCTCTTTCCTTAAAGGGTTCCTTCAAAATTGATTTCCAAAGTTGAGTTTTTAAGTTGGTTTTCATCCAATACGAAATTTATGTCATGAATTTGTTTGTTTATGATTTATTTTGGATATTATGAATATATTAACATTTACTCTAACGTAATTTTGATATATCTTGATGGTTTGGTCTAGTTTGTAGAAGATGACCTTTACCCCTTAACCCTAGGTGATGATCTTGATATAAATTGTATTGTATTGGTTCAATTGACTTGGTTATCCGATAAATTACTATTATATAGTGTTTATATACTAATCATGAAATAATTAGGGTGATTTATGGGTTTTTCATGCTAATTCGTGAGAATTGATCTAGGTTAAGAAGTATGTTGTGAATTTACCTAAGTATCTTGTCTTAAACTATGATCTAGTATTGAATTGTGATTTATTAATTATTTTAGCCTTTTTATCATGTTGGTTATTGATTTATGATGATATATACAAAAATTGGGTTGAATTGAGGGTTTTTGGTAAGACCTTGATGATGAATTATGAAGGAAACTTGGTAAGTCTTGTGATCTCTATACTTTACTTCAAATTGTGGTTAACTGTGCTTAAATCATGATGTTGTATTGGAGTATGCCTTGTATTAGGATTCATACGGTAGAATGATGTTTAATTGATGTCTTGATTATTATTGTGTAGTGTTGGCTTAAGATGTAAATGTTATTAGGAGGGCGAATGATTTACCAATGTGCCTTATCATGATGTGAAATGTTAATGTGCTAACCTCACTTATATGAATTGTAATGAAAGGATTATATTCATGCAATTCCTATTGAGCTATGATGAATATTATACAAGGGTTAGACCCTATGACCAATATTAAGCTATGATAATTAATAATAACATTAAAGACATTTCAAAAGGGACTCTAGCTTAGCACCGAGTGAACTAGAGTGAGGAGTGTCCCTTACCACACAGGGAAGGTAGTATCCCTAATGTACTCTTTAGATTGGAGACTACAATACATATAGCATAAAGAGGGTCCCAACTATATCTCCTAGTTCTTGAACTATGTTGCCTCCATAGGAATACTAGTTAGTGGATCCACGTAGTTGCTATGTTATGTCTTGATACTACCTTGGCAAGTAGTCCGCCTTCTTTCGGTGTAGGGTTCTATATCACCGGATTCCACATTAACTCATATGACCAATGTCGGCTAGAGAAAGATGTTACCAAAAGGTAAAATAAACTAAAGGATTGAACTCCAAATAAGATGACTTAAGGGGTTTAGCTTCGTCTAGGTAGGGGTATGAGACTCTACCTAAACATTGCACTAGTTAGCCTTGAAGGGAGCCTTAGGAGGATCTTTTTATGTATGAATATGCTTATAATGCTATGTGATGTATATATGATGAACTTGCACATTATTGATACTATATGTTGATTAGTTTCACTCATGAATATCTGTTAGTCTATATTGTTAAAGTATGATGCTATGTACTCTTAAATATTATGATATGTGAAGTAGGATGTTTGTCATGATTCTTGTTGGATTACTTGATTGATTAAGGGTATGGAGCTTTGCTTGGTCATTACATTTATTGACTTGATAGGGGTTCGTGGGTAATTGTCTTGTTTTGGTTATGTTGAAATGTACTCTTATACATGCTTGTTGTTAATATGACTTGATGATAGAGTTACTTGACTATGTATGCAATTAAACGATATGCATGTTGACTTGACTAGTTTGAAGTTGTTGGTCTTGTGAAGTACATGCCTATGACTGATAGAACATGCATTATTGGTTGGTATGGTCTTGTTGAATGTGTATAAAGGTTTTAAATGAAAATTTCATACTTTATGAAATGTCCCTTTTTCTTAGCATGTTTTTATAGTATATGTGCATGGTCTCATAATTAGTGCAAGTGGTGTACTAATCCCATTTATTCCTTTTCCCCGACATTTTCGGTTTCGTTCGTTGAAGTGCTTTGAAGATGACTTGAAGAAGACTTGGATATCTTGATCATCCATGTAGGGTAGGTCCTCACTTTCCGAGGGCGATCCCACTATCTATCTAATGGAGTTGTTACGAGTTTAAGACTCTTATGTTTAAGAATCCTATGTTTCTTTCCTTTCAATTAAATACTAAACATTTGTATGAGCTATATGTGGTCTTATTGAATTAATGTATGGGTAGGCCCAAAGTTGATATACTCTTAGTAGATGGTTATGAGATGAGACGAATATTATGACTATGTTATTTTCTATATATTTATGTGCAATAAAATTAGAAGAATAAGTGATTTTCGTATACGAAGGTTCTATATATATTCGATATATATCTATTAAGTGTATGTAGGGGTCTATCTAAACACCATGTAGTAGTAGTAAAAAGTTTTAAATTTTCCGCTAAATGTGACCTATAAATGTAATGATGTCATTAAGAGGCTAGTCTTCGTCCTCAAAGAGGACGAAGACGCCGATTACGTCTAGGGGGTAAAATCGGATGTGACAAACTTGGTATTAGATCGTGAGGTTAAATATATTTAAGTCGATGTCTCTCTCAACCACGTCTATGTAGGTTTGTACTCATAATTGTGAAGCGTGCCACACTTATGAATATGAATATATGTGATGCTTAGGAAATCTCACTTTCTTAGAAATCCAATATCGTGCCTCTAGAGTATATTTATTGTGTGTTTTTGCATCTAATCCTATTATTTTGACGCTCTCCTCCAAATGTACCAAGACATTACTACCCAAGCACAAACCGCCACTAATCAAGCCCAAGCTATGACGACCTAAGCTAATCAGAAGGTTGTACCACGAGAGCATCAATAAGTTGCTAATATTGCCTCGCGTCTAAGGGATTTCACTAGGATGAACCCTCCTACTTTTTATGGGTCCAAGGTTGAAGAGACCCCCAAGAGTTCATCGATTAAATCTACAAGATCCTCTACACTATGGGGTTGTCTACTAGTGAGAAGGACAATTAGCCACCTATCAACTCAAGGATGTGGCTCAAGCATGGTATGTTCAATGGAGGGACAATAGGTCGTTAAGGGGTGGACCAGTGACTTGGGAGGTGTTCAAGAAGACTTTTCTTGATCGGTTCTTTCCTAGGGAGAACAGGGAAGATAAGGTGGTGGAGTTCATCAACCTTCACAAAGGAGGTATGAGTGTGCATGAATACTCATTGAAATTCACTAAATTGTCAAAATATTCTCCTTCTTTGGTTTTTGACCCTAGAGATGAAATAAGTCATTTTGTGACGGGGGTGTCAGATGATTTGCAAGAGGAGTTTCATTCGTCTATGATACATGACAACATGAATATTTCTTGTCTTATGGTTCATTCCCAACATGTAGAAGAGGTGAGGACTAAAAGAAAGAGTAAAAATGCCAAGAGGGCAAGATCTTTTGATGGAGGTTCTTCAAAGAATAGGCTTGAGATACAAGATAAGCCTAGATTTAAGAAGTGGGTTTCTAATAAAGTTCCTTCTATATTTCAAAGTCTGGGTATGAGTGGATGTATAACCCTAAGCCTAATAAGGGAAAGGGTACTAGTTCACCAACCGAAAAGCCAACCTGTAGAAAGTGTGGCAAGAAGAACTATGATGATTGTCTTTAGGGAACGAACAATTATTTTGGTTGTGGTAAAAGTGGGAACAAGGTTAGTTAGGGATTTCCCTAATTTGAGGGGTCAATACAAGAGTAGTGGTCAAGCTCAAACAAGTGGTTCAAATGAGGCTGCAAAGAAGAATCTCTTCTATGCTTACTGCTCTAGGGGTGAGCAAGAGACTTCTTTTGACGCAGTGACCGGTATGTTGGAAGTCTTCTCTATTGATGTATATGCCTTAATTGATTCCGGTTCTACTTTATCATTCTTTACTCCTCTAGTATCTAAAATGTTTGACATTTTACCTGATATTTTGTATGAACCTTTTATAGTTTCTACTCCGGTGGGTGAATCAATCATTGCAAAAAAGGGTGTATAGAAATTGTCCAATAATTTTGCCTAATAAAGTTTTTTATGTTGAAATAGTAGAACTTGATATGCTTGATTTTGATGTCATTTTGGGTATGGATTGGTTGCATGCTTGATTTGCTTCTATTGGTTGTAGAACGAGAGTGGTGAAGTTTTGAATTTCCAAATGATCCCGCTTTGGAATTGAAGGGGGGAAAATTCTATTCCTAGTGGTCGGATCATCCCTTGTTTGAAAGCATGCAAAATGATATCTAAAGGGTGTTTATACCTCCTTGTAAGAGTCCATGATTTAGACTTCAAAATTCCACCCATTGAGTCAGTCCCCGTAGTGAGTGAATTTTCGGAGGTCTTTCCTAATGATCTTACCGGTATTCCTCCCAAACAGGAAATTAATTTTGGTATCGACTTGTTACCAGATACAAATCCCATTTCAATTCTTGCTTATCTGATGGCTCCAGCCAAATTAAAAGAGTTGAAGGCTCAACTCAAGGATTTACTAGACAAAGACTTCATTAGAACTAGTATTTCTCCACGGGGTTCTACGGTTCTGTTTCTGAACAAGAAGAATGGGTCCCTTTTGATGTGTATTGATTATCGCCAACTCAATAAAGTCACAATCAAGAAAAAGTATCCTCTCTCTCGGATTGACGACTTGTTTGATCAACTCCAAGGGGCAAGCTACTTTTCTAAGATTGACTTGAGGTCGGAGTATCACAAACTTAGGGTAAAAGGTGAGGATATACAAAAGATGGCATTTCGTACTAGTTATGATCACTATGAGTTTAGTAATGTCCTTTGGTCTCACAAATGCCCTGACGGTGTTTATAGATCTCATGAATAGAATGTTTCGAAGTTACCTAGATTATTTTGTCATTGTCTTCATTGACGACATCTTGGTATATTCAAAAAATGAGGGTGATCACATAAACCATTTAAGGGTGGTATTGCAAGTGCTTAAGGAGAATAAATTGTTTGTCAAGTACAACAAATGTGAGTTTTGGTTGAGGTCGGTGACATTTGTTGGTCATATCATATCTAGTGTAGGAGTTGAGGTTGATCCAAGGAAAATGGAGACGGTGAAAAATTGGCCTAGACCATTGACTCCGACTGACATTAGGAGTTTCTTGGGTTTAGCAGGTTATTATCGGAGGTTCGTGAATGGTTTTGTGTCCATTGCATCTCCCTTGACTACTTTGACCCAAAAGTATTAGAAATTTGAGTGGTCGGAGGCATGTGAGGGAAGCTTCCAAATCTTGAAGGATAGGCTTACTTCTGCTCCGGTGTTGACATTAACAGAGGGTACAAAGGGTTTTGTTGTGTATTGTTATGCATCCCTAGTGGGTTTGGGGTGTGTTCTTATGCAACATGATACAGTAATAGCCTATACTTCCACGCAACTTAAGGTGCATAAGAGAAACTATCCAACTCATGATGTTGAATTAGCAGCCGTGGTATTTACCTTGCAAATAATGAGGCATTACTTGTATGGTGTCCATGTTGATGTATATACCGACCATAAGAGCCTTCAATATGTTTTTACCTAAAAGGAGTTGAATCTCTAACAAATAAGGTGGTTAGAATTGTTGAACGATTACGACATGAGTGTTCTTTATCACCCCGTCAAGGCCAATGTGGTTGCGAATTCTCTAAGTACTATGACTATGTGTAGTGTGTCTCACATATATGAAGTCACGAAATACCTAGTGAAAGATGTTCATAGGTTGTCTAGGTTGGGTGTGAGGTTGGAATATTCTCCGAATGGTGTCTTTATGGTCCACCATAACTCCGATTCATCTTTGGTAGTTGAGGTGAAGTCCAAACAACACCTTGATAAATTATTCATGGAGTTGATGGAATTGTTCCTTCGTAAGCTGAATGAGGCATTCTTCTTATGGGGGATGGTGTTTTCAGGTATCAAGATAGATTGTGTGTTCCCAAGGTAGATGGGTTGAGAAACCGAATCCTTGAGGAAGCCCATGGGTCCCGTTACTCTATTCATCCGGGTTCGACAAAAATGCACCATGACCTTAGGGAAGTATTTTGGTGGGGAGGTTTGAAAAAGGACATAGCGAAGTTTGTTGCGAAGTGTCCAAATTGCCAACAAGTTAAGCCCGAACACCAAAATCCCGATGGCTTACTACAAGAAATCCAATTTCCTACTTGGAAGTGGGAAGACATCAATATGGATTTTTTAGTAGGTTTGCCTTGGACTCAAATATGATATGACTCTATATGGGTGATTGTGGATAGTTGACAAAGTCTGCTCATTTTATTCCAGTCAAGTCTACTTATTGGGCGGAAGAATATGCTAGGTTCTTCATAAATGAGATTGTATGTCGCCATGGTATTCCGTTATCTATCATATCGGACCGTGGTGCACAATTCACATCTAGGTTTTGGAGGTCATTCCAAGAAGGGTTGGGTACTAAGGTAAAGTTAAGTACCGCTTTTCATCCCCAAACGGATGGCTAAGAGGAGTGTACTGCTCAAACCCTTGAAGATATTCTTAGGGCTTGTATTATTGGTTCCAATGGAAATTGGGACAAGCATTTTCCTTTGGTGGAGTTTGCTTACAGTAATAGTTTTCATTCATCCATATCCATGGCTCCTTATGAAACCTCATATGGTAGGAGGGTATGTCTCCTATTAGATGGTTTGAAGTAGGTGAGCTTTAGCTTCCTGGTCTCAAATTGATTTATAAGACTTTGGAGAAAGTTCATATTATAAGGAATCGCTTGCAAATGGCCTATAGTCGGCAAAAGTCTTATGCCGATCATAGGATAAGGGATTTGGAGTTTGAAGATGGTGATAAAGTGTACTTGAAAATTTCTCCTACGAAAGGGGTGGTTAGAGTTGTAAAGAAAGGGAAGTTGAGTCCTCTTTATGTGGGTCCCTATGAAATCTTGCAAAGAGTTGGGAAGGTTGCCTATAAATTGAAACTTCCTAGTGAAATGGCTTTGGTTCATTCGATTTTCCATGTTTTCATTCTTAAGAAGTGTATCGGTGATCCCGAGTCTATTCTTCCTATTGAGGGTCTTGGTGTGAAGGATAACCTCTCTTATGAGGAAGTTCTGGTTCAAATTATTGATAGACAAGTAATGAAGTTAAGGAATAAAGAGGTGCCTTCCGTAAAGGTATTATGGAAGAATCACTAGTTGAGGGTGCAACATGGGAGGCCGGGGCCGACATGAAGTCCCATTACCCTCATCTATTTGATAACTAGCGTTAGTAGTTCTTACTAATAATTAAAATAATGATTAAAATTTGAAGTTGCTTTGATTTTTGGTGAAACATGCTTACTTAACTTGAAAATTTTCAATTTTGCTCTTTGGCTTGTTTTGAGTTATGCTGTGCATTTTGATATGGTGAGTTTTTATAAAATAATATGTAGCATGTTCATAATTTAATCTATGTCATAATTGACTCATAAAAGCTAAATTGAGCTCTTGTTGTTGTGAGAAGAATATTTCCTCATAATGTAATATTATGTGTAGTAATTGAAGTTTTTAATTGACTTGTGTAATTGATATGGTAATTGTTGTTTGTTGGGTTGCTAGTCTTGAGTCTATTCCTTCCTTCAAAAAATTTTAGTGTCATTTGGGGATGAATGTTCCTGGGTAGGTGGGTGGGTGGGGGATAATGTAACACTTTGAAAAATTTAAGACGTGTTCTAGAGCCTAACATAAGTGTCATGAGATCTAGAAACTGTTTTAAGGTCCATTATAATGTTTATAAGTCATTTAGTAAGTCTAGAAATCAAAACGTCCAAGAACATACATGACGTCCAAAAACTAGTTCAACGAGGTTCTACCGTGCCTTAGCCTATTTGACTAGCTTTTAGGAGTTGGAAAATGATGAAAAATGATGGAAGGGTGTCTAACATGTGTTTAAGTATATTCATGGTCAATATTTCTGGGTACGACTCCCCAAAGACCAACCAAGAACCCTTGTAATTTAGGCAGTGTGCATCGACGAAGCCAGTTAACGAGGCGTGTGGGGATCGACGTGGCATCGATGCCATCCGTTGACCAACACTTTGACAAATCACAGGAGGGCCTCATTTTCATAGTATCTGACAAAGACTATTGATGTGAAGCATGAAGGGAGGGCCTGGCCGTCGATAAACCAACAATCCGTCGATCGTGGTCTTATCGATGGGGCCTGTGTTTTCCTACACGTTTTTAATTAGTTCCAAATAATTAATTAAGGGTTTAAGTGGTTAGTTAGGGGTTAAGGGAGGTGTAATTAAGTTAATTAATCCTATATAAAGACCCTAACCTAAATTAGACTAACCTAAGCTCATAATTCCCAAACTCAAACTCTCTTCCTTCTCTCACTCTAGTGAAGACTCCATTGAAGAATAATCTAGGGGAGGGGGATAGGGATGAAATTCCCAAGGTTTATCCATCAGTATTCATTATTTAACAAGGTATGAGATCTAATTCACCTTTAAGACCGCTTTCCTCAAAGGGTTCCTTCAAAATTGATTTCCAAAATTAAATTTTTAAGTGGGTTTTCATCATATACGAAATTGATGTTATGAATTTGTTTGTTTATGATTTCTTTTGGATATTATGAATTTATTAACATGTATTCTAACCTAATTATGATATATCTTGATGGTTTGGTGTAGTTTGTAGCAGATGACCTTTACCACCTAACCCTAGGTGATGATCTTGATATAAATTGTATTGTATCGGTACAATTGAATTGGTTATTGGATGAATTACTATTATATTGTGTTGATATACTAATCATGAAAGACTTAGGGTGATTTATTATTTCTTCATGCTAGTTCTTGAGAATAGATCTAGGTTAAGAAGTATGTTGTAAATTTACTTCAGTATCTGGTCTTAAGCTATGATCTAGAATTGAATTGTGATATAGTAATTATTTTAGCCTTTTTATCATGTTGGTTATTCATTTATGATGATATATACCAAAATCGGGTTGAATTGGGGGTTTATGGTAAGACCTTTGATGATGAACTATGAAGGAAACTTGGTAAGTCTTGTGATCTCTATCCTTTATTTCAAATTGTGATTAATTGTGATTAAGTCATGATGTTTTATTTGAGTATGCCTGTACTAGTATTTATAGGGTGGAATGATGTTGCATTAAAATGCCTTGATTATAATTATGAGGTGTTGGCTTAAGATATACATGTTATAAAGAGGGTGAATGATTTACCAATGTGACTTATCATAATGTGAAATGTTAATGTGCTAACCTCACTTATATGAATTTTAATGAAAGGATTATACTCATGCAATTCCTATTGAGCTATGATGATGATGTTATACAAGGGTTAGACCCTATGACCTATATTGAGCTATGATAATTAGTAAAGACATTAAAGACATTTCAAATGGGACTCTATCTTAGCACTGAGTGAACTAAAGCGAGGAGTGTCCCTTCCAACATAGGGAAGTTAGGATCACTAATGTACTCTTGAGATTGGAGACTACAATGCATATATCATAAAGAGGGTCCAAACTATATCTCCTAGTTCTTGAACTATGAAGCCTCCATAAGAATACTAGCTAGTGGATCATGTAGTTGCTATGTTTATGTCTTGGTACTACCTTGACAAGTAGTCCGCCTTCTTTCAGTGTTAGGGTTTTATGACACCGGATTCCATGTTAGCTCATGTGGTCTTTGTCGGTTAGAGCAAGATGTTCCCAAAAGGTAAAATAAACTGAAGGATTGAAATCTAAAAAAGATGGCCTAAGGGGTTTAGCTTAGTCTAGGTAAGGGTATGAGACTCTACCTAAACATTGCATTAGTTAGCCTTGAAGGGAGCTTTATGAGGATGGTCTTATGTAGGCATATGCTTATAATGCTATGTGATGTGCATATGATGAACTTGCACATTGTTGATACTATATGTTGATTAGTTTCACTCATGAATATGTGTTATTCTATATTGTTAATGTATGATGTTATGTACTCTTAAATCTTATGATATGTGAAGTAGGATATTAGTACTTGATTGAGTAAAGTTATGGGGCTTTGCTCGGTCATTGCACTTACTGACTTTATAGGGGTTCATGGGTAATTGTCTATATTGTAGGATCAAGTCTTTAAATCAGTGAAATATTTTTAGTAGGTGGCATAAATAATCCAAATTTGTTTGTGCATCTCAGAATTCCCTAGCACAGGGATGGTGCTCAACATTTTCTTAACTCCTTGGAGTCTAAAATGGTTGGCCTAAAGAAGAATATAGTAGTGTTGCAAAGCAAGTTTAAATCCAAGGAAGCCAGAGTAACTGAACTTGAAGCCATTTTAGGTAGCATGTCAAAAGAAGAGGCTATTGAAAGTGGGTTAGTTCGAGGGTCTCTGAAGTTCAATATTTGACAACGTCGTAACAACTAGCCCAAATGTTGAAAATCAACAAAAGACCTTCACTTCAGAACAATTAAGTTACTTGATTCCAGATGCGAAGATTGATGTTGATGTTGGACTAGAGGATGTTTGGGGGACAATATATGAACATGACTTTCATTATGCTGAGATAAAACCCCGTGACAACAATGTCATATATAAAGATTAGTAATGTTTTTACTGTTTTTTTTATGCTTCAACTAGAAGCTGAACAAGTAAGACCATGAAAATCTTAATACTCTAATGTTAGTCCTACAAATCTGTAAGATCAAACAAGAAGTGATAATATTCATAGAATAATTTTCTGGATTTTTATCAATTTGTTACCAGTGACCGCTTCCTATCTTTCAAATGACATGTTTTCTGCATTATTTCAAACAAAAACGTACCTAGTGTATAACAGAAGTTGGATCTGAAGAGGGTGGTGTGTATGTAGCCTTACCCTATCTTTTGAAGGTAGATAGATTGTTTCCGTTAAACCCTCAGTTCTAGTAAAGCATATCAGAATCAAGTACGGAAAAGAAATACAATAGTGAAAAAGTCATTCTGAAACTAATTTTTACATTAGGCTAAAATGCTCATTGAAGCATTATGAAAGAATCCTAGACTCAAAATATCCAGATCAAGATGATCTCTTTCCTCATTCAACAACTTTGGTGAATAATACACAGAATATAACATGAAGGTTATAAGTTAGAAAAAAGTCATTTCTCCTACACTCTTCAATGTTTTCCCAATATTCCACAACTAAATTAGTCACCAATCTATTTGTTCTTTTCGGATACAATAAATACCACAACATAACCAGTGAAATTCTAGAAGTGGGGTTTGGGAGGGTTAAATGTACGCTGACCTTATTCCTCCTCGTGGAGGTAAGGAGGATGTTGTGGGAGGACTCTTGGATCGAGTACAACAAATCAATCCATTCTATGGTATACAATTAAAAATTTTCATGAAGTTACTATCTTTACTTTTGGACCATTTGCTGCTTAATACAGTAGAAAAAATGAAACGCTTACCTTAATATTCATGTAAAATGAAGTTTCTCATCTTGAGAAACTCTTTTGAACCCTCAACAGGTTTTTTAGTTAGTAGAACAAACTTTTGGGGATGCTCTTACTGCATTGGACTATTTTGAACTTGAAAATGCATTTGTTACTTTGTCCCTTCGGACCAATTCATGACATTAATAAGTTTTTAACAGACGCCATTAAAATTTCGGCCAAAAACAAGACGGATTCATGTATCACCAAAAATTCATGGACTATAACACGCGTAAAATAGTAAATTCGGTCACTTCCACATTGGGGCTATTTTGAACTTTAAAAAGTGTTTGTTTGCCCCTACTTACCAATCACGTAATTAATAAGGTCCTAACCAATTCCCATAAAATCATTCGTCAAAAAACAAGTTGGGTTGACGTATCACCAAAAATCCATGGATGCAAAATGGTAAATTCGGTCATTTTTGCATTGGGGCTATTTTGATCTTGAATATGCATCCATTTTCCCCTACGGACCAACTCACACTATTAATAAGTTTTAACATACGCCAAAAATAAGTGGGATCCACGTATCACAAAAATCAATGAATTGTAGTACATGTAAGACTGTACATTCGGTCACTTGCGCGTTTAGACTATTTT
This sequence comes from Solanum habrochaites, assembly GCA_027704765.1. NCBI lineage: Eukaryota > Viridiplantae > Streptophyta > Magnoliopsida > Solanales > Solanaceae > Solanum > Solanum habrochaites. The sequence continues at coordinate 17,141,003 of JAKWJA010002497.1, forward strand.
GAACTTCAAAATGTGTTTCTTTCTATCTATGGACCTAATTTACCTTCAAGATTAATTAGATCCTTCGCGGTTGGCATTGATAAGATGAACAATAAGTATAAACAGTAATTTAGAACATTATACAAGCCTGACAATTTAAATACACAATGATAAACAGAGTTGTACAACTGATGTGATAGCATAAGAATTTAGGCCTAATACTAAATCATCATTACAAGTTCACTTTCGTCCACGGTCAACATATGACCCTTTGCCACTGCCACCATTTAATACTTTTTTTACTGGTTGGCACGTTATATATATATATTATATATTATATATATATATATATATATATATATATATATATATATATATATATATATATATATATAATATATATAGACACACTTATTCCTATGATGTCGATTGAAAGAAGATGTGGAAACATTTAATTTTTTAAAACAAACTTTAATGCTCCCTCTATTTCATATTAACTGAATTTTTTAGACATTTTTCATTTTTTAAATCAACTTAATTATTCAAATTTTAACCCTTCATTAGTTAATATTGGAATTAGTTACTAATTAATGTTTAGTATTTTAATCAAAAAATTCGATAATAATTAAAAAGGGTAAATATAGAAAATTATGTCTTATTTATGTCTTTATCTTCTTTTCTTAAAGGGTGTGAAATATCTCAACAATAAATTTTTTCATGTTAACTAGCGACGGAATATGATTTGTCGTTAATCACTGTTTTTTCTCTTGTGACACTATATAATATTAGAACAGAAAATTACCTAAATACTATGTACGACTACTATTCTATATAAGTAAAAATATAATAAGATAAAAAAGCAAAACAAAATAAGGAGTTGACTAAATAGATCTCGAAAAAATACCCATGACCTAAAAAGAATTGCATCAAGCCGGTATGCAAGGCATAAGTTACGATCGTTTGAAGTTTCACCAAAGTGGAGATTAAAACATGTAAAAGAAATTGTGAATTGGTGAAACTTCAAATGGTTATAACTTTGGCCTCAGATGTCCTTTTCAGGTGATTTTTTTTAGTTTTAGATATTTTTTTGAGATCTATGCGACCAAATAGCCGAAAGGCGGTTTGACTGAGCTGATTTTTCGAAAGACAACTTTTGGACTATCCAATTTTGAATTTTCCCTAATTTAGAATTTTTTTTCTATTTTGCTAAGAATATGATAAAACGAAATTGATTTTTATGTTCAAAATACCTTGGCAATGTATATGTGAATGTCAATTTTGACATAAGGATTTTTCTCTCCTTTATACAAAAAGATTTGATGAATCGAAATATTTCTGAGTTTGAATTAACTTTTTAGAAAGCGCTTTGCGGCTCTTTGACCTTGAAAATGGGTCGGTTTGCCCCTCGGGATAATTTGGCTCCATTGTTGAGGTCTTAATCGACGTCCATGAAAAATTTCAGCAAAAATCACGTCGAAATTCTGAATCACTAAAAACTTCATAGACTATAGCACATGGAAGTCAACAAAATGGGGGATTTACCTGCTATGCTGCGCTTTTGATCTTGAAAATGGATTGATTGCCCGTCTGAACCAACTGAATCCATTGCTAAGGTCTTAATTGATGTTTATGAAGAAATTTCAGCACAATTCACGTTAAAATTTTAAATCACCAGAGTCCATGGAGTATAACACACAAAAATTGGTAAAATTGGGGATTACTTGCTTTGGGACTCGTTCGATATTGAGAATGGATTTGTTTACCCGTCGACACTAATTGTCTCCATTGTAAAGTATTAACAGACGTCCATGAAAAATTTTGATAAAAATCACGTCAAAATTTTGGATCACCAAAAAGTTCACGCACTATAGCATATGAAAATTGGCAAAATGGTTGGGGGGGGGGGAGATAACCTGCTATTTAGGGTGACTTGACCTTGAAAATGGGCCAGATTGTCCATCGAGACCAACTTGCTCCATTGCTAAAGTCTTAATGCACGTCTATGAATTTTTTTAACAAAAATCACGTCGTACTTCTAAATAACCAAAAAGTCAATGGACTATAGTACACCATGAAAATGGGCCAGTTTTCCCATAGGTACCAACTCGGTCCATTTCTAAGGTCTTAGTGGGCGTCCATGAAAAGTTTTAGCAAAAATCATGTCGAAATTCCGGATCACCAAAAAGTCCATGGTCTATGACACATGAAAATAAGAAAGTTGGAGGGTTTACCTACTGTAGGGCTCGTTTGACCTTGAAAATGGGTCGTGCCTGTGTGGACAAACAAACTCAATTGTTAAGTTCTTAACGGACATGCATGAAATATTTTGGCAGAAATCAAGTCAAAATTTTGGATATTTAAAAGGTCCACGGACTATAGCACACGAAAATTGATAAAATATGGAGTTTACCTACTTTGGAGCTTGTTTGACCTTGAAAAATGGGCCGGTTTGCTCTTCAGGAATAATTGGCTCAAATACTAAGGTCTTAACGAACATTCATGCAAAGTTTTGGCAAAAATCACGTTTGAACTCTAAATTACTGAAAAATTCATTGACTATAGCACACGAAAATAGGTAAAATGAGAGGTTTAGCTACTTTGGGCTCGTTTGACCTTTAAAATGGACCGTCTTGCCCATCAGGACCAACTAGCTTTATTTTAAGGTCTTAATGGACGTCTATACAAAATTACGGCAAAAATAATGTTAGAAATTTTGGATCAGCAAAAAGTACATGGACTATAACACGTGAAAATTTGCATAATGGGAGGCTTACCTACTTTGAAGCTCGTTTGACCTTGAAAATGGGGTTGGTTTGCCTGTTGGGACCAACTGGCTCCATCGCCAAGGTCTTAATGCACATCCATGAAAATTTAGGTAAAAATCACATCAGAATTCTAGCTCACCAAAATATCCATTGACTATAGCAAAAAAAAAATCTACAAAATAGGAGATTTACCTGCTTTGGGGCTCATTTGACCTTAAAAATGGACCGATTTTCCCATTGGGGACAACTATCTCCATAATAAGGTCTTAGCGAACGTCCATTAAAAATTTTGGTAAAAAAACATGTCAGTATTCTAGAACGTTAAAAAGTCTATGGATAACATACGAAAATTGGCAAATGGGGGTTTTACCTGCTTTGCGGTTCGTTTGACCTTGAAAATAGGCCGGTTTGCCCATTGAGACCAACTGACTCCATTACTAATGTATTAATAGACATCCATAAAAAATATTAGCAAAAATCACGTAGAAACTCTGAATCACTAAAAAAAACATAGATAATGACACATGAAAATCGGCAAAATGAGGGTTTAGTGCTTTGAGGCTCGTTTGACCTTGAAAATGGGTTGGTTTATCTGTATGGACTAATTGTCTCCATTTTAAGGTTTTAACGAACGTTCATAAATTTTTTTTGCAAAAAATCGCGTCAGAATTCTAGATCACCAAAAAGTCAATTGTCTATTGCACACAAAAATTGACAAAATGGGAGGGGAGTTTACCTGCTCTAGGGCTCGTTTGACCTTGAAAATAGGTCGGTTTACCCGCCACGACCAATTGGATCCATTGCTAAGGTATTAATAGACTTCCATGAAAAAATTCGACCAAAATCACATTGAAATCTGGATCACCAAAAAGTGCATGGACTATAGCACACAAAAATTGGACAAATAGAGGATTTACCTGCGTTGGGGCTTGTTTGAATTTAAAAATGGGATGGTTTTCCCGTCGAGATCAACTGGATCCATTACTAACGTCTGAATGGACGTCCATGAAAAATTTAAACAAAAATCACGTCAAAATTGTGGATCATCAAAATGTCCATGGGTTATAGCAAATAAAAATCAACAAAATTGGGGATTTACCTGCTTTGGGGATCGTTTGACAATAGGAAATGGGGCAGTTTTCCAGTCGGAACCAACTTGATCCATTTTTAAGGTATTAACGGACGTCCAAGAAAAATTTCAGCTAAAATCATGTCAGAATTTGGGATCACCAAAATGTCCATGGACTATAGCACACAAAACTCGGTAATTAATAGGGGGTTTACGTGCTTTGGGCTTATTTGTCCTTCAAAATGGGTTGGTTTTTCCATCAGGACTAACTGGCTCTATTTCTAAGGTTTTATTGAACGTCCATTCAAAATTTCAGTAAAAATTACGTCAAAATTTTGGATCAACAAAGTCCTTGGACTACTGGACATGAAAATCGACAAAATGGGGTTACCTAGTTTGACCGTTGGGACAACCTTTCTCTATTCCTAAGGTCTTCGCGCACGTCCATAATTTTTTTTAGTGAAAATCACGTTAGAATTCTGGATCACCAAAAATTCCAAGGACTATAGCACACGGAAATCGGTAAAAGTAGGGAGCTTACTTGCTTTGGGCTTATTTGACCTTTAAAATGGGCCAATTTTCCCATTGAAACTAACAGGCTCAGCATTAAGGTCTTGACGGACGTTCATGGAAAATTTAATCATAAATCACATCAAAATTCTGGGTCTCCAACAAGTCTATGGATTATAGCACACGATAGTCGTTAAAATGGAGAATTTACCTACTTTGGACTCCTTTGACCTATAAAATGGGCTATTTTTTCTTGTTGAGACCAACTAACTCCATTTCTAAGGTTTTAAACGATATCTATGAAAACTTTTGGTAAAAATCACATCGAAAATGCAAATCACCAAATGTCCAAGGACTATAAATCACGAAAATTAGCAAAATGAAGAGTTTATCTGTTTTGAGGCTGTATAACCTTGAATATGGGACGGTTTGCCCGTCGTGACCAACTCACTCTATTGTTAAGTCCTGAACGGATGTCCATGAAAAATTTCTATAAAAATCACACAGGAACTCCGAATCATTGCAAAGTTCATTGATTAAGCAGAAAAAAATTGGCAAAATACGAGATTTACCTGCTTTGGGGGATCGTTTGAGCTTGATAATGGGTCGATTTACTTATCGGGACCAACTGACTCCATTGCTAAGCTCTTATACACGTCCATGAAAAATGTTGTCAAAATTTTGGATCCCCAAAAGGTTCATAAACTATAGCACGTGAAAATCAGTAAAATAGGGGATTTACATGCTTTTGGGCTCGTTTGATATTTAAAATGGGTCGATTTGCACATCGAAATCGATTGGCTTATTTTATAAGATATTAATGGACGTCCATAAAATATTTTGGCAAAAATCACGTAAGAATTGTGGATCATTAAAAATTCCATAGACTATAGCACACTAAAATTGCCAGAATGGGGGTGCACCTGCTTTAGGGCTCGTTTGACCTTTTAAATAGATCGGTTTGCTCGTCGGGACCAACAAGGTCAACTGTTAAGTTATTAAAGGATGTATATTAAAATTTTTTGACAAAAACATGTCGTATTTCTGGATCACTAAAAACTCCATGGACTAAAGCACACAAAAATCGGCAAAATGGGGGGTTTACCGGCTTTGGGCTCGTTTGACCTTTAAAATGGGTGAGTTTGCCTGTCGGGACCAACTAGCTCTATTTCTAAGGTCTAACGCACGTTCGTGATATTTTTTGGCAAAAAACACTGCAAAATTTTAGATCACCAAAAGTACATGGACCATTGCACATGAAAATCGATAAAATAGAGGTGGTTTACCTTCTTTAGGGCATGTTTAACCTTGGAAATGGGTCGGTTTGCCTGTCGAAACCAACTAACTTTATTTATAAGGTCTAAATGCACGTTCATGAATTTTTTTTGCAAAAATACTACAAAATTCTAGATCACCAAAAAGTACATGAACCGTAGCACACGAAAATCGATAAAATGGTGGTTTACCTTTTTTAGGACACGTTTGAACTTGGAAATGAGTCAATTTCCACATTGGGACCAACTTGTATCCATTGCTAAGATCTTAAGGCATATCCATAAAAATATTTGGTAAAAATCACGTCAGAATTTTGGATCATTAAAAAGCCCATGGGCTATAGAACGCAAAAATTGATAATTTGGGGAATTTACCTGCTTTGAGGCTCGTTTGAACCTAAAATTGGATTGATTTTCCCATTGACACTAGCTGGCTCCATTCCTTAGGTCTTTACATGCTTCCGTTAAAAATATTTTGAAAAATCACTTCAGAATTCTGGATCACCAAAAATTCAATGGACTCTAGTACTCGAAATTTAGCAAAAAAGGGGGATTTACCTACTTTGGAGTTTCTTTGACCTTAAAAATGGGTCGATTTTTCCTTCGAGTCTAACTACCTCTATTATAATGTCTTACCAAATGTTCATGAAAAAATTTGGCAAAAATCACATTAGAATTTCGGATCACCAAAAAGTTCATGCACTATAGCAAAAACAAATTGGCAAAATGGGGGGTTTACCTTTTTTGGGGCACATTTTGACCTTGAAAGTGGGTTGGTTTGCCTGTCGATACCACCTTGGATCCATTACTAAGGTATTAATGCACTTCCATGAAAAAGTTCGGTAAAATCACGACAAAATTCTGGATCATTAAGAATATCATGGACTATAACACACAAAAATCGATAATATGGGGGATTTATCTGTTTTGTGACTCTTTTGACCCTGAAAATGAGTCGGTCTGCCCATTGAAACTAGTTGACTCCATTGCTAAGGTCTTAATGTACTTTCATGAATAACATCATTAAAATCACAGCGTAATTCTTGATCACCAAAAATTCGATGGACTATAGTACACGAAAATTAGCAAAATGAAGGATTTACTTACTTTGCAATTTGTTTAAACTTGAAAATGGGCCGGTTTTCCCTTTGGGACTAACTGGCTACATCATAATGTCTTAACAAATGTCCATAAAAAATTTCAACAAAAATCACGTCAGATTTATAGATAACCAAAAAGTTAATCGACTTTAGCACACGAAAAATTGGTAAAATGGGAGGTTTACCTACCTTTGGACAAGTTTGACCTTTAAAATGGATAGGTTTGCCCGCTGAGACCGCCTTGGATCCATTACTTAGGTCTTAATGCACGTCCATGAAATTTTTTTGATAAAAATTACGGCAGAATTTTGGATCATTAAGAAGCTCATGTACTATAACACAAGAAAAATGAAAAATTAGGGGGTTTACCTGTTTGGAGCTCGTTTGACCTTGAAAATGAGTTTATTTGCCCGTCGGGAGGAACTAGATCTATTGCTAAGGTTTTAACGAACGTCCACAAAAATTTTTGGTAAAAGTCACGTCAAAATTTCAAATCACTAAAGAGTTTATGGATTATAGCACACAAAAATCGATAAAAATGGGGGTTTACCTACTATAGGGCTTGTTTGATCTTAAAAATGGGTCAGTTTGCCCGTCGGGATCAACTCGCTCTATTGTAAAGGTTTAACAGACGTCCATGAAAAATTCAATAAAAAGCACATCAAAATTTCGGATCATTAAAAAGTTCATGGTCTATAGCATAGTAAAATCGGCAAATGGAGGGTTTGCATACTTATTATTCAATTGACCATGAAAATGGGTCAGTTTTCCAGTTGGGACCAACTGGCTCCAGTGTTAAGTTCTTAACGGTCGTTCATTAAAACATTTTAGCAACAATCACATCGTAATTTCGGATCACCAAAAATTTCATGCTTCATAACACATAAAATTTTGAAAAAATGGAGGGTTTATCTGCTTTAGGGCTCGTTGAACCTTGAAAATGGATCGGTTTGCCCATCAAGATCAACTAGTTCCATTGTGCAGGTCTTTAACATATGTCCATGAAAATTTTTGATAAAAATAACGATGGAATTCGAGATCACCAAAGATTACATGGACCTTGGCACACGAAAAGAGGCAAAATGTGGGGTTTACCTGCTTTAGGACTTGTTTGACCTTGAAAATGGGTACGGTTTTCCATCGGGACCAACAAGCTACATTGCTTAAGTCTTAGCGCACGTCCATGAAAAATTTCTGCAAAAGTAACGTCGGCATTATGGATCACCAGAAAGTTCATGAACTATAGCATACTAAAAATGGAAAAATGGGTGGGTTTACATGTTTTCGGCCTCGTTTGACCTTGAAAATTTGATACTAAGTAGTTCCATTGTAAGGTCTTAACGGATGTCCATTAAAAAATTTAGCAAAAATCATGTCGGAGTTCCAGATCACCAAAATTCCATGGACTTAGCACACGTAAATCATAAAATAGGGGGCTTACCTGCTTTGGGGAACCTTTGACCTTAAAAATTAGTTTGCCCGTCAAGACCGATTTGGCTCAATTTCTAAGGTCTTAATGCACTTCCATGAAATTTTTTTGTAAAAATCACGTCTGCTTTTTGGATCATTAAAATGATCATGGATTATAGCACATGAATATCGATAAATTGGGAAGTTTACCTACTTTTGGGCTCATTTTCCATTAAAAATGGATTGGTTGCCTGTCGAGACCAACTAGCTCCATTTTTAAGGTGTTAAGAACGTCAACAAAAAATTAAATAAATTCACGTTGGAATTCGGAATAACAAAACAGTCAATGGACCATATCACACAAATATTGAAAATGTGAGGATTTACCTAGTTTGGGACTTTTTTGACCCTGAAAATGGGCCGGTTTGCCCTTCAAGACCAACTGGCTTCATTCCTAAGGTCTTATCAGACGTCCATGAATTTATTTTGTAAAAATTACATTGGAATTCTTGATCACCCAAATGTCCATGGACTATAGCACATGAAAATCGATAAAGTAGGGGGTTTATATTCTTTAGGACTTGTTTAACCTTTAAAATGGGCTGGTTTTCCCTTCACAACTAACTGTCTCATTATTAAGGTCTTAACGGATGTCCATGAAAATTTTCAATAAAAATCACATGGATATTTGATCTTGGGCATATTTATATGCCCGTAATGCTGAGTATGTCCACATTTATGCCTAGTTTGAATTCACAAAGTATGTGTTTAGAGTCGTATCAAGTCATTTATGCTATTTAGGAGATATGTGAACGAAAAGGGACAAAGGAAGCAATCTGAAGATTCGATACAAAATAAAGCAAGGAATAAGCGAAAGGAAATGCTCCAAGAAAAGTGTGTGCTGTTGTCGCGTCGTGCAAAAGGGAGTGAAAAATTAGTGTAAGAATTCAATTCAAGGCAGAACTCCTCGTTTTGCTCGCGCATCGCACGATAAAGCCTTCCCTGATATGGCCCCAAATTGGCCGCTTTGACTTTTAGTATGAATAGGGTGTTATTTTATTTGATTAATGATTATTTTAATAATTTTATAACGGAGAATAGAAAAACTACTCTATTGAGTTTTCTTGGGTTGATTCTTTACCTCTTTTCGTTCAATCTTATTTTGATGTTTCTTAACCATTATTAGATTGATTATCGTATTATGAGTAGCTAAATACCCTAATTCTTCGGCTGTGGCTACAGGATGAATGTAATCTTTGGAGTTTGATTTTGGGTTTATCATGAACTATCGCGTGAATCTCTCTTATGTTCTTATTTTTGGTACGTCATGCTTGATCACTATAAAAATAAATTTATTGTCCAAATTGAACTCGGGATAGGAATAAAAGGATAGAATGGGGGCATAAGGAGCTTGTTGAACCCTAAATAGCTAGGGTTGATTCGTCTCTAGGATAGGAATACCTAGAGACCTTACTTGGGTCACTATACAAGAAAATAACTAATGCTCAGTATTTATTCACTCTATTCCCGCTTAACGATGTAGTTAGAGTGTTATCTAGTGTAGGGTATTAAAGGTCGGGAGACATTATCATACATCTAACCCTTTGATTTAGTGATTCAATAGTTCAATAAATACCCATTTTAATGATATTGATTACATAATTTCTGACTAGAGCTGCAGCCCTGTATCATTCCCAAATCATTGTTTGAAACTCACAAAATTGAATTGTAGTATTTAAATTCCAGTTTAAGATATAATTAGGTTATAAACAACCTTTAAAATATGGAAAATTCACTTGTGTAGAATGACATGTTAAGAAAATTGCTAAGTTTTGATCTTCAGTCAATGTGGATAGGATACCGGGTTCTCAAAAAGAGCCACTTAATTACTTGTATGATTATGTGTACTTGCTTGCGCAATTTGACCGCAATAAGTGTTTTGCGCCGCTATCGGTGACTTTAGATTTAGGAAATAGTTGATTTTTTCTAACTTCTGAAGTTAAACGGAAGTGTTGACAACTTGAACTTAGCATTTCATTGTTGCAGGTTGTTTGATAATCCAAACTGAACAATGATCAAGAATTTTTGTCGCCTCTCTAAAAACCTGAAATATATGTACATAGAAGGAGAAGACAAGTTGAATATCCAATCCCTTTGTTCATTGAGGAATTACCATTGCTAGTCACTAAAACGTAGGAAAGAGAACAAGAACCTGAGACAATGACAGCTAATGACATGAGAGTTAAAGATGCGACAATCTCAGTCCCCACGAATGTGACTTCGTGTATTCAGAAATCGAAAATTGGTGGGAGGTTTGAAATGAAGCAGAGTAAAGTTCAAATATTGCACACGAATGGGCAGTTTACTGGTCTTTCACACGAGGATCATATGGTTCACATTCAGAACTTTTTGGAGATTAGTTATACTTACACTATAATTAGAGTGAACAAAGATTATGTAAGGCTCACTCTATTCCCCTTTTCTCTACATGGGGAAACAAAAAGACGGTTGAACTCAAAGCCTGCAAATTCAATTACCACTTGCAGTTATTTAGAACAGAAGTTCATCCTTAGATTCTTTCCATCTAGAAAGACGGACAAGTTGGGGAGTGGATTTTTAAGATTCAGACAGAATGGTGGTGGAAACTTGTACCAAGCTTGGGACAGGTTCAAATCGATGTTGAGGAGTTTCCCTTATCACCATCAATCAAATGAGGTGTTTGTCCATACCTTCATCAAAGTTTTGGAGCCTATTACCAAGATTTTACTTGATTCAACTGCAGGTGGACAAGCCTTAGAGAAGACCTATGTTGAATTATACACTTTTCTGAATCGGATTTATTTGGGAAATCCTGAGTGAAACATAAGCGGACTGAAACCTAGTTCAGAAAACTGCAGGTGTATTAGAGATTGACACTGTGACTCCTTTAACTGCACTAATTTCTGCCATGCAGAATATGATGATTACACATTTCAACAACATGGCATTGGGACAACAAACCTCTAAAGTTAATGCAGTTCAACAACCACCGTCTTGGTATGAGATATTCGGAGGAAGTGATCACATTGCAGAGATATGTGTTGTAAACCCAGACTTTGTAAATTTTGTAGGAAATGTTCAGAGAGGAGGAGGCCAAAAGAACTATGGGAATTCATATAATCCAAGTTGGCGAAAGCACCCAAAAAAATTTTAGGGTGGGAATTAAAATCAAAGCCAAGGACAAAATCAGTACAGGCATCAGGGTAACTCACAAGCGTTCCAATCACGGGTAAATATAGAGCAACCTAAACCACAATCCGAGAACATGAGTGTTAAGGATATGTTAAAGAAAATTATGGCATACCAAGCTCAGTTGGCTGCGGAAGTTCATAACAATCAGTTAGCCACTTAGAACTTGGAGAAAAAATTCAGGCAGTTTGCTGGTGCCTAAAATTCTAGTCTATAAAGAGGGTTGCCTGGTAGCATTGACCCAAATCCTAAACGGGTAAATGTTGTGAGTACCCCGTAGTGGTCAGCAATTGGAGGAGTTAACTCCCAAGAAAAACAACACTGAAATGGTAAGCAAAAAGAGTGAAAAAAAATAAGGTTAACCCGAAAGGGTAAGAAGTAGTTGTACCCTTTGAAAAAGAACAGTCAATAGAGAGACCACCTCCTCCGTTCCCTCAGAAGTTCAAAAAACAAAAAGGGGATGAATGTTTTGGTAAGTTTCTCTCTCTTTTGAAACAATTTCATATTAACTTTCCTTTGGTAGATGTGTTGCAAGGTATACCCAGATATGCAAAGTATGTGAAGGAGATAGTGGCAAACAAAAGAAGGTTTACAGAATATGAGATAGTTGCACTTTCTAAAGAGTCCAACTTTAGGATCTTGAATAGGTTGCCCATTAAACTGAAAGATCTAGGTAGCTTCACTATGTAGATTATGATAGGTTAAAGTATACATGTTCGAGGGTTGTGTGATTTGGGAGAAAGCATAAACTTGATGCCAACTTTTCTATATAAAAGGATGGGGTTTGGTAGTACTAAGCCAACAACCATAATTTTGCAGTTGGCGGGTAGATTTGTAGCTAGACCTGGGAGGTGGTAGAAGATGTTTTAGTGCAAGTGGGATCTCTAATTTTCCCAGTAACTTTGTAGTACTAAATTGTGAGCCTTATCCTTAGGTTCCATTCATCTTAAGGAGAACTTTCTTAGAAATTGGTTGGGCAATGATAGATATGGCAGATGGGCAGATCACTATGAGAGCGCATTACAAAGAAGAGGTTTTTGATGAGTATAAAGCCTTTAAGATGTTGTCTGTATATGAGGAGTTGTTTGCCATTACTGTGATAGATCTTGAGGCAGAAGCTAGGTACATAGCGGCCAAGGATCCTCTTGAGCAAGTGTTTCGGGGTGATGGCATCTATGGAGATGTTGAGGTACATGAAATGGTGAAATTCTTAGATGTGTCACTGATTGTAACTGCTAGGAGAAGGATGGGAACCATTAAACTCCATTAAACAAGATCCTAAGCTAGAGTTGAAAGAGCTGCCAGCCCACCTCATGTATGCATTTTTGGGTAAATACAAAACTTTACCAGTTATTTTGTCTGCAGCATTACTGAAGAATAGGTGCAAGCGATATTGTTGATTATCAATAGAAAAAAGCAGATTTGCGATGGCAAATGTCAGACATCCATGGTATTAGCCCAACTTTGTGTATGCATAGATTTACATAGAGAAAGGGTACAAGGCGGGTGCACAAAATTAGTGGAGAGTAAATCCTTTGATGAAGGATGTGGTAAGAAAAGAAGTGATCAAGTGGTTAGATGCAGGGATACTATACAAAATATGTGATTTTAAATGAGTAAGTCCAGTGCAATGCGTGCCCAAAAAGGGTGGAATCATAGTGGTGAAAAATGATAAGAATAAATTGATCCCCACAAGAACACTGATTGGGTGGAGGATATGTATGGACTACAAGAAACTTAATGAAGCCAGAAGAAAAGATCATTATCCAGTACCCTTTATTGATCAAATGTTGAATAGGTTGGCTGACCAAAAAGTCTGTTCTTTATGGATATTCAGGTTATAATTAGATTGCCATTTCACTCAAAGATCAAGAGAAGAAGACATTCACATGTCCATATAGCACGCATTTGTTCAAACGCATGCCAATTGGTTTGTGCAATGCCCCGGCAACTTTTCAAAGATGCATGATGGCAATTTGCCATGATATGGTAGAATATTTTGTGGAAGTATTTATGGATGACTTCTGGGTCTTTGGTGAGTCTTTTGAGTTGTTTTAAATTAATTTTGACAGCGTCCTTGCAAGGTGTAAGGAAACCAATCTGGTGTTGAATTGGGAGAAGTGTCACTTTTTGGTGAGAGAAGGAATTGTGCTGGGACACAAGGTATCTAAGAGTGGACTGGAGGTATATAAAGTAAAAATATAAGTGATTGAGAAGTTTCTACCTCCAATATCTATGAAAGGAGTGCAAAGAATTCTTGGTCATGCTGGTTTCTACAGGAGGTTCATCAAGGACATCTTTAACAATACGAGACCCAGGTACAGTTTATTGGAGAAAGAGATGAATTTTTTGTTTGATAAGAAATGTTTGGAGACGTTTGTAATGTTAAACCGGAAGATAATTGAGGCTCCTCTCCTAATTTCCCCAGACTGAGAACTTCCATTTGAGCTAATGTTAATGCCAGTGATATAGTTGTTGGAGACATTTTGGGGAAAAGAAAGAACACGGTGTTTTATTCCATATACTATGCGAGTAAAACACTACATGTATCCTAGGCAAACTATATTGTGACTGAGAAGGATATGTTGTCTTTGGTTTATTCATTTGGTAAAATCTTGTCATATTTAGTGGGAATAAAGGTGATAGTCAACACTGATCATGCATCTATAAGGTATCTTCTTAAAAAGAAGGAGTCAAAACCTCGGCTGATTAGGTGGATCTTGTTACTTCAAGAGTTTGATCTTGAAATAAGAAATAGGAAGGGAACGGAGAACCAAATAGCCAATCATCTATCCTAATTATAAGACTCATCGTATATGGTGAATGAGAGTCAAATTTGTAAAGAGTTTCCTGATGAGCAGCTTCTGGCACTGGACATTGCACAGGTACCATGGTATGCAGATATTGTAAATTTTCTAGTGATTGGTTTATTTTTACCTGGGGTGTCAACACACCAGAAGCAGAGGATGAAGTATGATGCCCGCTTTTATAAATGGGATGAGTCGTATTTGTTCAAGCAGGGTCCGGATCAAATAATGAGGAGGTGTATAGTTGAGCAAGAGGAAAAAAAAAGTATTAGAAAGTTTCCACTCATCACCCTATGGTTGACATCATGGGGGCGAAAGAATAACACATAAGGAATTGCAATCTGGTTTCTTTTGTCCTATCTTGTCTAAAGATGTTGATTTGTTTGTGAAATGTCGTGATCTGTATCAAAGGATGGGCACCATTTCAGTGAAGCATGAAATGTCATTGAACAACACTCTAGAGGTAGAGATCTTTGATATGTGGGGAATAGACTTTATGGGCCCATTCCCATCACTTCGAGGTAATCAATACATTCTAGTCGTGGTGGACTACGTGTCCAAGTGAGTGGAAGTTGTTGCATTACCAACAAATGATTCCAAAGTGGTGGTCAAGTTCATCAAGAAATATATTTTAACCAGGTTTGGAACGCCAAGGGCAATATCACTGATGGAGGTACACAATTCATCAGTAAGTTCATTCATAATATGTTAGCAAAGTATAGGGTTAGTTACAAAGTGGCAACAACATATCATCCCCAAAGTAGCGGGCATGCTGAGGTATCGAATAGGGAGGTCAAGCAGATCTTTCAAAATACTGTGAATGCCTAGAGAAAATATTGGGCTGAATGGATAGATGACGCCTTATGGGCGTATAAGACTGCTTAGAAGACACTGATAGTGACTTCTCCTTATCGAATGGTGTTTGGAAAAGTTTATCACTTGCCGACCGAATTGGAACACAAAGCGTATTGGGCAATAAGAAGCTGAATCTGGATGCCAATTTAGCCGGAAGAAAAAGGTCGCACAATTGCATGAACTAGAAGATTTTAGGCTTGATTCCGATGAAAATTCGAAGGTATACAAAGAGAAGACCAAAAGGTGGCATGATAAGCATATTGTGTAACGTACTTTTGACCCAGGTCAACTACTTTTGTTGTTTAATTCCAGTTTAAAGTCGTTACTAGGAAAACTAAGATCTAAATGGAGTGGTTCATTTGAAGTGGTGAGAATGACCCAACATAGTGCAGTTGAATTGAGAAACAAGGAAACAAGTTCTACATTCATTGTAAATGCTTAAAGGGTCAAGCATCATCTTGGAAAGGTTGTAGATCGTGAGCTCGAAGCACTCACATTGGATGATGATTAAGTTATGATATGTGTCATGATGCGACGTTAAATCAAGTGCGACACGTGAGACAACCTGCAAACCATTGTAATTGGTTACAAGTATTTTTGTTTTTGATATTTTATTGTAAAAAATAAATAAATATACAAAAATATGAGTCATGCCATGATTGAAACTAAGGACTGGATGGGAATCAACCCATCATGGTTTTACTATAATTCTTTGGTGCAGTGATGTAATGAAATATGATCAAGGGTAAACCAACGTGTCAACCTTGCGTCGCGACGAAGACTCCTCACCTAGCCTCGCTGAAGAAATTTGAGGCAGAGTGCCTCGTGAAGGCCCAATATCGCGATGGACAGAGCAAATATCAATGTGACGGTAAATGATTTTACGTCACGAGAAACAACTACTAAGTGTCACTCCCACGTTGCGAGGCTTGACCCATATTTTGAGACAAACGAAATTAAAATTCCAGAATACCTAGTGTAGCTCGCAAATCACTAGGCCAAGTATCATTTCTGGGCTTTTCATTAAATTAAACGAGTTTAACCAATTTTCACTGAAATAACCTGACACATCCCCTAATTTCCTCTTTTAAACCTCGATTTTCCCCCATTCCCCCAAAATTCTCTCAATTCATCTCTTTTTTCCCCGCCTCTTTTCTTCCCCAAGTGATTTTTTTGGTCTCATTATGTGTCGCACAACTAGGATTGTTGGTAATTTAAGTTTTCTTCTGCTCCTATGCGTCGCCCAGGTATGTTTTTTTTAAATTTTTGGCGTTTTTTTTTCCATAGGGATAGATTTTAATGGTTGTAGTGAGTGATTTGGTTGATTGGGGAGACATGAGACAAATTAGGTTTATAAGATCATTTGTTTCATGAGACATTTGGTGTGCTTTGAATTGTTGAGTAGAACACGTTAATTTTGTTGTTATGGGTTGGATTAAAATTGTTGTTAGGGTAAGTTGTAGAGGTATAAACAATGGATTGTGCAGGTGCATTCTAAGAGTGTAGGTTAAAAACTTGTTGTTATGATTGATGTTCTGGAAGTCTTAAGTACAAACACACCGTGTGGGTTGACGAGGGTCGAGATTTTCATTAGTGAAAGTGGTTGATAAGGGTGAAATAGATATTGTTTGATTGTTGTTTTTGAATTTTTGAGTAGATAACAAAATTTTATGGTATATTCTGTGTTAAAGAATAGATGTTGCAATAGGGAGTAGCATCATAACACTGATTTTGTGGGTAATACTCTATGGTGATGTCTAATCAAGTGATACACTTAGTTATTGTCTTAATATGTTATGTTATAACTTGTGGGAAGTCTGAGTACCAAAGTTTGAAGTAATCTGAACTAAGTGTGGGGTGGTGTACAAACACCACCCATAACATGTTGATGAATGAAACATCATAGGCTGAATTGCGACATATTATGCAATTAACTATGTCTACGTCACAATGCCCAGGGAATGTTGTTGCTCAAGCAACCCTAAAGAAGAGGCCAACGAGAAAAAATGTCCCAATAGTCCTCTGTCTCCCAAAGGGCAGACGCGATATGGAGCTAAGGTTGTGTCCAGGGAAGGAAAGAATACAAGAATTATACGGAGGCTTCCTTTTTGTTTGATGTTTGCATTGATAGTGATAGCCTAGCTCGTGAGTTCCCACAAATCTTAAGTAGGATGAGAGAGATTCAAATGGGGTTTGCATTTGCTGAGGTTGATTAATGCAACCTTAGCATTATTAGTGAGTTCTATGCCAACAGGGTTCCAAAAATATGCTTCCACTTTGTCATTATCCGAGGTAGGAACGTGTCTATCACACCAGCAAGCATAAATTTTATACTAGGCATGGCTGAGGACACAAACTTATTGGTTCTAACCTGGCTGAACATTAGACCTCCCTACAAGGCCATCCGACACTTGCTTTGCAGACCGCAGTCCATGGCTCAGTGGACCAAACATAGCAACAAGAGAAATCACAAATCTCTTCCATATGCCCACATGCTCAGAGAGACAAGGGTTTGGTTGAAGGTCATGATGAACTTCCTGATTACATGCTTGCACTATGCGGACATTACCCGTGACCAGGTGCGTTTGTTGTATGCATTGATGATGGATACAGAGCTCAACATAGGGGACATCATTAAATCAACTATGCGGAAGGCTTGGTATCAAAAGGGACACATGTATGCAGTTAGGGGATTCATTTCAAAGATGTTTCATCTTGTATGTGTTTCGGAGAAGAGCCTGGATTACATGGCACCACTGTACCCAACACTAGTAGCAGTGGATATTACACGTATCAAAGGGCCTGACAATGATTTAGGCCCCACTTTTACCACTACAGAGTGTCACCGAAGGAATGAGTTGATCATGGAGAGAATGTATGGTTTAGAGATGTTGAGGCACAATACTAGTGGTCAACCGTCTAATATGGTAGAGGTTCATGAGATTAACATACTTTATCCACTGAATGCTCATGTTGGGGCATTATTTGGTATTGGTCTCGAGTTTAGAGAGCTGACTGAGGATGATATTCCGATAGATGAGGAGAACTTGTACATTGGTTCATATGTTGACTAGGATTCTGAAGAAGAGTTGGATCCTACAAGGGCAGGCGACATTGGCGAGGGCAACGACGCCATGGAGGATTGATCAGGGAGTTTTTTTAGCTTAACCTTCAAACTTAGTTAAATTTTTTAAAATGCACAGGGGACAGTGTTGTTGTATATGTGTGGGGTGGGGTGGGGTGGGGTGAGCATTAGTTTGTCTGGTTGGTGCAATATTGTATGAAATTTACGTTTTTATTTTGATTTTAGGTTCCTTGGTAGTTTTTTATGGTTTTTTAGCCGAGGATAGTTCCTTTGAACCATATAAAAATATATTTTTCCGTAAGTAGGATTGAGTCTATAGTCATAGATTGAGTCAAGCTGCGCAATGATAGATGGATGACGAGCGTCTTAAAGAAAATTTCTTCATGTGAGTCATAGTTTGGATTGTGATGAAGCCTGAACTCTCTTAAAATCATATGTATGAAAGAATATTTTTGCATTGATGTATGAACTCAATGATCTTTGGGCATGTGATGGAAATGTACAATCGAAGCTAAGATTTAGTGTAACATGACTGTGTGATGAAAATTGATCTTTGTGAATACAACTTGTTCCATGATTGGTGAGCTTTGTTATGATATACATGACTATGTTTTTTAAATCTAGAGCTTGCCTAGGTTCTTATTCAAGCGAAATGTAGGTGTTATTGTGCTTAAAAAGATCACAACAACCTTTTTTTGGTAATGGTTTAGAAATTTAGCATGATCAATATCCCTAGCTTAGACCACTTAAACTTGTAACCTTAATTTTGTTGTAACCCACTGAATAAGTTGAACCACTTTCATTGATCCCATAATTTTGATCCTGACCTATAATGCACTACGTTAGGCTAAAAGGTGGAAATAAAGGGAACAATTATAGAGAGGGGGATGAAGCACAATTGTGAGGGTAAAGAAAAAGAAAAGGTAAGGTAATTCCCCAAGAATAAGAAACTAAGTGGACCTGGTCCACAGGACATTGTACACTTCAACGGAGGGAAACCCGAGTTGAAGGTGGATAGTTTAGTGACCACCTTGATGATTGCCCTGACCCCAACAAAAGGGTACACACCTTAACTCAAGAGAAATCTCTAAGTCAAGGGTGTCTTTCATTAAGTGTTAAAAAAAAGAGTCAATAAAAGGGGAAAGAAATCAAATGCAAAGGCAAGTAATACTTGAAAAAGAAGAGAGCGGACGAAACAAAAAAGTTGTGATTGAGGGAAACAGTTGAACATAGTGCAGTAGGTAGAACTAGTCACTATTATCATCTAAATGAATACTATTTGACCCTGAGTCTACATTACAACCCGAACAAGTCCTGTTTGATTGAGAAAGATACACTTCATTAGTAGAGATGTACATAATAGGAAAGCTTATGGTTTTCAATGCATACATGTGGAATTCTGTTCTTGATTGTGAGTTTTTTTTATGCTAAGTCCTTAAACTATATTCAATTGGAGATTTTGTGTATGTACTGTTTATTGGCATGAAAAGAACTTGTTGTAGGAAGTAAAGTGATAAGTAGTGGTGCACATGTTTTTTAAGAGAATTGGTAGCGAAAAATTGTCAAAGCATACACATAATCTATGCATACATTGAGGTGAAATGTGTTGATTAAATTATGGACAAAATTTTTGGAGAGTAGATTGTGGAAGCGCAATCCAATGTAGTGAGTTTAATCTTAGGAGTAGCGAATAGTTGTTTGAGGACGAATAAAGCTTTAAGTGTGGGGTAGTGATCTTGGGCATATTTATATTCCCGTAATGCTGAGTATGTCCATATTTATGCCTATTTATTCACAATGTATGTGTTTAGAGTCGTATCGAGTCATATATGTATTTCTGATCTAACCAACATGATTAGTTGTGTAGGAAAGATACTTGGGAGAAATGTGCACAAAAAAGGGACAAAGTAAGCAATTTGAAGATTCGAGACAAAGGGAAGCAAGGATCAGATGAAGGAAATGCTCCAAGGCAAGTGTGTGTTGCCCTTGCATTGCGCAAAAAGGAGTAAAAAATCAGTTCAAGAAAAAAACTCGAGGCAGAACGCCTCGGGTCGCTCGAACATTGCGCAATAGAGCCTTATACCTTGATCTGGGATCTGAAGATTGTCGCGCGTCGTGCGCCTGAGGCTCTGAATTAGCCACTTCGACTATTGATATAAATAGGGTGTTATCTTAGTTTTACTAATGATTCTTTTTCTAATTTTTGAACGGAGAACAGAAGAACTACATTGTGGAGTTTTATAGGGTTAATTCTTTACCTCTTTTCCTTTCAATCTTATTTTGATGATTCTTAACCATTCTTAGATTGATTAGCGTATTATGAATAATTAAATACCCTAGTTCTACAGTTGTGGCTATAGGATAAATGTAATCTTTGGAGTTTGATTTTGGGTTATCATGAACTATTGCATGAATCTCTCTTATGTTCTTATAAATGGTCTTTCATGATTGATCACCTTAGAAGTAAATATATAGTCCAAATTGAACTCGTTAGAGGAATAAGAGGATAGAAACTGGAGCATAAGGAGCTTTTTGAACCCTAAATAGCTAACGTTGATTTGTCTCGATGGTAGGGATATAACTAGAGACCTCGCTTAGGTCACCATACAGGAAGATAGCTTAACACTCAGTATTTAATCACTCTATCCCCGATCAACAATGTAGTTCGAGTGTTATATATTTTAGGCGATTAAAGGTCGAGAGAACATGATCATACATCTAACCCTGTGATTCAGTGATTTGATAGTTCAATAAATACCTATTTAAAAGATATTGATTACATAATTCCTGACTAGAGCTGCAACCCTAGATCATTCCCAAATCATTGTTTGAAACTCACAAAATTGAATTGTAATAGTTATATTTCAAGTTAAGTTAGAATTAGGTAATAAACAACCTTTAAAATCTGGAAATTTCACTTGTGTTGAATTACAAGTTAGAAAAATTGACAAGTTCTGATCTTAAGTCCCTGTGGGTACGATACTCAGTTCTCAAAAAGAGTCACTTTATTACTTGTACATGCACTTGTGTGTGCCATTTGACCACAACAATGTTCTAGGTCACCAAAAAGTCCATTACGTACATGAAAATTGGCAAAAATAAAGGATTTACCTACTTTAGGCTCGTTTGATCATGAAAATGGATTGTTTTTCCTATCGAGACCAACTGACTCCATTGTTAAGGTTTTAATCGACGTCCATGAAAACTTTTGGTGAAAATCACGTCAAAATTTCGAATAACCAAAATGTCCAAGGAATATAAACCACGAAAATTACCAAAATGGAGAGTTTATTTGCTTTAGGGCTGTTTGACCTTGAAAATGGGTTGATTTGCCCGTCGGGAACAACTAGCTCTATTGTGAAGGTCTTCATAAGAAATTTCTATAAAAATTACATTAAATTTTTGGATCACTACAAAGTTCATGGATCATAGCACAAGAAAATCGGTAAAATTGGGGATTTACGTGTTTTGGGGATCGTTTGATCTTGAAAGTGGACCGGTTTTTCCATTGGGAAACCCTGTCTCCATTGCTAAGTTCTTAATGCACGTCCACAAAAACTGTCGGCAAAAATCTTGTCAAAAATTTTTGATCACCAAAAAGTCCATGGATTGTAGCATGCAAAGATAGGCAAAATGGGGGGTTTACCTGCTTTTGGAGCTAGTCTGACCTTTAAAATGGGCATGTTTTCCCGTATGAACCAATTGGCTCCATTTATAAGATCTTAATGGATTTCCGAGAAAAATTTCAGCAACAAAAACATCAAAATTCTGAATCTTTAAAAATACATGGACTATGGCACACTAAAATCCGCATAAGATGGGGTTCACCTACTTTAGGGCTCGTTTGACCTTTAAAATAGGACGGTTTACCCATCGGGACCAACATACTCCATTGTTAAGTTCTTAACAAACCTCTATTCAAAAATTTTGAAAAAATATTGTTGACACCCAATTTTGACCGACCTTTAACCATTTCTAGGATTATTATTCGATTAAATATGTATTTTAAAATCTATTTAAAGTTTAGAATTTTAATCGATTTTGCTTGAAAATTATATATTTTAATAAGTTCACTTAATAAAATTATTGTAAATATTATTCACTATTTTTAAAAAATCATTAATGAATTAAAATTTAAGTGATTTTTAATTATATAAAAAAATATTTTAAAATATGTAGTATTTAATTAAATAGTAATTCCTAAATTTTCCTCAAAATCATTTAAATCTTAATCCATTTTTATTGTAATTTCTTTCAATTCTAGCGACTCCACTTCAAATTTTATTCCAATCATAGTCATTCTTTCATTTAAGCTTAATTGCAATTTTAGTCATTCCATATCTTTCCCAATCTAATTCAAGACTTCATCTTTTGATCTAATCTGTCCATCTTTAAAATAATCATAGATTAAATCCTAGGTGTCCATCTAAACTAATCCTATTGTTCAGATTTTATCTACCTATTCTAACTAAAACAACCTAATTCCAAAAAAAAAATTCACTCTCTTCCCCTTTCCTCTCTCCGCCACCCCTCTCCCTTCTCTTCTTCTTTCTCCTTTCTCGCTTCTCTTTCCGGCAACCCATCTTCCACTCTCCCTCCAATCTTTCCGTCGCCTTTCTCCTCTCCCCTCTCACGTCCCTCCTCCTCCCTTCTCTCTCCCTGACGACCCCCTCCCTCTTCTCTTTTCGGCCGGCGAGGACATCAGACAGAGGTGGCGATGCCCCTCTGTCTCCACCCCTCTCCCCCGCTTCCTCCCCTTCTCCCTCTCTCCACCTCCCTCATTTTCTTCCCCTCTCTTTCTGTCTATTTTTTCCGGCGGGAATCGCCACCTCCAAGTGGTGGAAGCCGCCCCTATATCCCCTCTCATCTCCTTCATATCCCCATCCTCTCTTCTTTCTCCCCTTCTCCTTCCCTTCCCTTTCGCAGGAAAGAGCAGCGGACAGCTCTGAGCTCCATCGGCGAGCAACCATCGCAGGGAGCAGAACCGGTGAAGGTGGCCAGCGAAGGCGAGGAAGGTCGTTGGTAATGTTTTTACCGTCCCCTCTTCTTTATCTTTTGGCTCTTCTCCCTGCAGGTACCAGTAAAGAACTCTGGTAGTGACTCCAACAAAGCAAGCTCCGACGATGTCCGAGCTTGGGTCATGTGACGGATCTGTTGAGATCCGTCTTTAATATTTTTTTAATCCATTATTATTTGTCTATTCATATTTCAAGTAATTCAGATACCTCAATTATGTTTTGCTTTTTGTCGATGCTCGAATGCTAGAGGGATATGCATTTGTTCTCCCTTAATTGTTAATCTAGCTTGCTTAACTATTATGTATATTATTCGATGAAGGATCAATATTTTTTTATTCGGATATATTTAATTTTCATGAATGTTACTAATTGTAAGTATGCTATTCTATTACGATTTTTCTTGATTGACTTCTAATACGTGTTATAATATGTTTAAGTTAATCTGCTAAAATTACATGATAAATCTTCGCTCATTTGGTAAAATTAGAAAATTTCTTACTTGTTTGTTATTAAAAAGTATTTACTCATTTGAAAATAGTTATTTAACGATCTCATGCTCTCTATTTAAAAATACTAATCAATCCCTCCTTTTCATTAATATTTGGTTTGATCAATTCTTACTTGTTTGTTTATGACAACCTTTTTTATCTACTTTGCCTTATTTGGTGACTTATATTTGGTAGAATAATAATAATTATTTTTTCTTAAATCTGTTTTTTGGCTCCTTAGAAGTAAGGAAGATATTTAATTGATTCTTTAATTTTTCCTTTCCTTAAATTCTGTCAACTTGTGTGTATTACTAATATAGTGAATAGCCTTACTTGATTTGCTTGGGTAATAAGATTTTAAATTGGTTGGTATATGGTAAAATAGTAATTTTTTTACTCTTCTTTATTTAAGGAAAATATATTTCTTACTTGTTCATATTTGGTAATGATTTTTTAAAAAACATTTCTGATTTTGCCCTTCTTTATTTAAGGAAAAACTATTTTACTCTTCCTAATCTGATTTCTTACTTGTTTATATATGATAAAAGAATATTGTTTTGGCTCTTCTTTATTTAAGGTAAAAGAATATTGTCTTTATAACTTAATTCTTACTTATTTATTTTTGGTAATGGTATAATTTTAAAATTTTCTTATTTTGACTCCTCTGAAATAAAGAAAATAATATTAATTGATCTACTTTTCCTTATTTGTAAGTTTATTGATTTTTTACTTTCTTATTTATGGTAAAATAATATTTTCTGATTTTGACTTCTCTTTATTTAAGGAAAATATATATTACTCTTCCTAATTATTCTTACTTGCTTATATTTGGTAATAATATTTTTAAATTTTGGTTGATTTGAATCTCCTTTTGAATAAGGAAGATAGTATATATATTTAACTCCTTAATTTATTTTGTTTTCCTTATAATGCTCCCGTCTTTACTATATAAATAGTCCCCCCTCTCATTCTCTCATCATTCATTCATACTTTTTAATACAAGCACTCTCACACTCACTCATCCTCTCATTGCTCCTACACACACATTAATATAAGTTGATAATCTTTTCTGCAAAATTGGTTAGTCTTATTTATTAATTTCAATTTGATTTTTTGCATAATTATAATATTTGTGTGTTGAGAAACGAAATAACAAGGAAGCATCCAAGTTAGTTTCATTATCTTTTTAAGTTTGCTAATATAACGATGGTTATTCTTTAACTCTTTTTGTGTGTTATTTACATGTATATGAAAGTAATTTGCTACTATAAGTCTACTATATTATAATTTTTTCCTCATCGTATGTGTGTTACATTACCTCTTCTTCCAGGTTTTGAACTTAGAGTTCAAGATGTTGAAAATTAGCCTAGAAGAAATAGTGGACGAAGCCTCGTTCATTTTATTGTTATATATATGTTTATTCACTCTTTATTTTTACTTGTAGTATTTATACAACTCTTTAACTCTATATATATAAAATAAAATATTTTTGGGGGGATCACCTAAGGGAAGGGAATTTACATGCTACTTGTTTATCGTAATTTTCAAAATTAGAAATCATGCCTATAGGTTTATTTTTTTTTAAATCTTTTAACCATCTAGAATTCTTTTTTGTAGGTGTTATAATCTAACCAATTTCCAAAATGTTTGACGCTTTGTTTGTAAATGAGTTTTAAAATAACTAGATTTCAATAATTTTTGAATGTTTAAATCATCTTAATAATTTAGTAGGCTCATCGGTTAGATGTTAAAAACTATGTTATAATTTTTTTTAGCGTTGTCTTGTCACGTAGAAACCATGCCTTAGGATTAAAATGTTCATATCATTTAGAGTTACAAAATCATGCCTATATGTGTTGCTCCGTTCTGAACACCTAGAAATCATGTTTATAGGTTTGTAAACAAACTTATAGCATACCTATAATTAAATAAAATTTGTTGTTAATACATTTCATATTAAAATCTTTGCATTTAATTTATTGAATACATTAATGTTCTACTATTTTTTCTTACAAATACTTTACAACATGTTTTTTTTAGTCATTATTCAATCCTCCTTTCAAACTATGGATTGATTATGACATTTGTTTTAAAAAATATATATAAATCATAAGTACTGTCTTCTAACCTATCGTTAGTGGGAAAGTCAAAGAAATTACGAGGTCTAATTTCAATATTTTTATATTAAGTCGACGCGTCCCTGGGAGTACCACCTTACCTATGATTTTCAAAAGGGATTATGTGTATTTATATGTAAATATTTATGTGCCTATATGCAAACTAAATTCTTTTTAAATCATCTTCAAAATATAAACTTTTATTATTTTTCTAGGACCGACCTCAAAAGAAAATTGTTTCTGTAGTGGAGGAGCGCGATTAACAATATCTTGGAATCATCCCTATAAAGAAACAAACTTTTTTTTAATAATAATTCTATCCAAATTTTACTCAAATTTTTTCAAAACTTTACTTTCGCACATCTTATTCTTGTTTGGTGTAGTATAATAAATTAAATCGAGTTATCTTTTATATCTTTTGTGCATATTATGTCTTCTTGTTTATCTCTTTATTAAGTTCTTAAAATTTGATCAATATTTTTAATCACACAGTTCGTATGCTCAAATAATAATTGAAGTAGTCTTAATTGTTTAGCAATTTATTTGGGAAGATTAAAATAAAAATAATAAAACTGATTGCTTATTTATTTGCCTCTTTTCTATCCCCTCGCTTATCTTTAAATTTTTATTTAATGTTCATTTATTGTTATCACTTAGTTTTGCATGCTTAAATAATTAATTAAAAAATAATAAATTTATTTTTCAATTGTTTAATATTTTATCACTTAAACTCGCATAGTTAAATATTAATTAAAATAATAATATGATCTATTTGTTCGATTTGTTTATCACAAAGTCTCGAATGATAAAATAAATAAAAATAAACTTGATTATTTATTTATTGCTATCACCTAGTCTTGCATGTTTAAATTAATTAAAATAATAAAACGGTCTTATTTGTTTCATATTTCTTATCACCTAGCAAGCATGCTACTTTAATAAACTAATAAATGAAGTGACCTTAATTGCTACTTGTAACCCCCATATAGATTGCATGAGATACGGTCGGTAGCCACATTTGTGGACCTCAAGGGATTCCTAATACCTTCCCCTCAAGGTAATTTGAACCCTTACCCTTATCTCTGGCTCATTGACCTTAGCTAGACTTAATTAGGTTAGATAGGTGCCCTAACACGTATTAATTCGTTAATTGGCGACTCTTTAAGCTCGAAATCCTAAAAGAGTTGTTTGGTCATGCACAAAACCCATTTTTACGAAAAATTGGGCGCGACAGAATGGCGAATCCGCTAGGGATATTACGTTCTTACCATTACGTGTTTCATGCTTATTTATGTGGAGTTTACTTTATTTTGGTCATTTCATTATTTGTTAGGCTTAACATGTTTAGTTTATTTTGTTGTCTTCTTTTCATGTTCAACCCCTTTCCTCTCCCATAACTGTTTATTACCATGTTTCCCCTTTCCTCTTTTCCCTTATTCGTTTACTTGCATGTTTAATCTCATACCCTCTTTTCTTATTTGCGTGATTTTTTTATATCTTTATATGTTTACTTTCCTTTATTTATTTATGCTTATTTATGTATATATTGTTTTATAAACTGCCTATGTTACCGCTTTGCAATTTAAATGCTAATTATTTATTGCTTTGATAACTGACATTCGACTCATAATTCCCCCAATTGGGACTCTCTTCCTTTTTTTTTTATTTTTGTCCTCGTGATATCATGCCATTACACCTCTCACAACTACTCCAATTCTATTCAAATACTCATTATACAGAGTCGGCATATGCGTGGACATAACGGATAGTTTTACTACCGCGAAACCATGAACCTCTTGCATAGAATCCCTTTCAAGTCCATGTCAAGCCAACTCTTAGAAGTCTTTGTTAGGTCACACATGCTGCATAAGCACTAGGTGGTTTTACCCTTGGTATCAATCTACATAATTAGTAGCCACCCTCTCGTCTAAAGGGCCCCAACACCCTTTAGACAAATTGCATATTTATGTGTCAATGTGATCATAATAATTAAATCAAACCAACTTTGCCAAAATGGATTTTAGAAGTTGTTATTGTTTTATTTGCAAAGTCATGGATGAGTATGTACCCCTAAACCCTCAAATGGTGACAGAGGTGAGTCAGAGACTTAAGACCTGGTTGATGAATATCAGGAGATATAGGGAAAGGGAGATTCATCAATTGCTGGGTGGCCTCACATTTCTTATCTTTGTCACACCAAACCCTCACCTGACTAGGGCGCTACTAGATTTTGGGACCCTCTGAGAATGGTGTTCAAGTTTACAGATTGCAACTTGACACCAACAATTGAAGAAATTAGCGATTTCATCAACCTTCCATACCATCAGTGTCAAATGATGGTACCTCATAAGCCATCATCAAGGGAATTTCTAAAAAGTATGGTCATGAAGTCTAATCCAACCTCGACTTCTATAGACCTTGGATTGACTCATTTGGACTTCTTATACTCATGATTTGATCGAGATGATGGCTACTACATTTATGACTATGAATTTGAGTGCTCCGTTGAAGAATGGGAAAAGTATAGTCTGGATGCCTTTGCCATCGCCTTATCGGGATCCTTGGTTTTTCCTTAATCAAGGTAAATAATCAATACTTGTCTAAGGAACGTGGTTCCATACCTAGATAAAAGAGGGGGCAAGCCTAAGAAAACCATGATGCCCATGATCCTGGCGGAGATAATGAGGAGTCTGTCAGCATGTGTTTATAGTAGAATGTTCTTTGACGGATGAAACCTTCTACTTCAACCTCGATCACTTCCACAAGCGATCTGACGTGGTAGATACCTAGCTTGGTCAAGGCAACAAGATTGATAACCATCCAAGAAGGTTGGCACGTTTCGCTACACCTTTATGATTTGTGGACTGGCAGATATTTCTGACTGAGCTTGAGAGCCACCGAATTCAGTGGAAGATTCATTGGTTGTCCACGCCTAATGTCATAGTAGGAGGGTACGACCGATACTTCAACGAGCTTATTGTCTTAAAAGGTGTCCAACCGTATGCGCCTCTTCGAGTACTTCGCCAATTTGGGCAAACTCAAATCATACCACTCCGATCTGACATGGAGCAATTTAAGTATGAGTTTGGACTAGATAAACCACAAGTCCACAACATACTTCGACGATGGAAGCGTGTGTTGACCATTCCTGTTGGCGCACGATAGGATTTATGCACGCATGAGTACCGCATATGGATCTTGATAGAATCTGAAGTCCCAAAATCAAGTAGAGAAGGATACCATGGGCTTGCCAATGAAAGGGAAAACATATGGGCACGGAGTGTATTGAACATGAGACAAGAAGTCCCTCCCATTACAAGAGGTCAACTGGCGCCAAGCTCTTGGAGTCGATACCTCCAAGATTTCAGAATACATGATGATTTCCCCCAAGTTATCCCTTTTCCCTTAGTTTATTTCAGTTTTTAATGATGTATTGTTTGAATTTTATAATAAATGAAAGTTATTTTGTTTATTCTAATCTAAACTCCAATTGGCAAATAAGGCTAGGATTAATTATTGTGCATCACTTATATGTCACTTAGGCCTACCTCTGGCTCAATGAGGCTCTTTTGCATTTAGGGCGTTTATCTTAAAATAATGTGTTTGATATCCCAATTTATGCAATGTTCTAACTTGGGATTTGTTTTGATTTTATTTTTTTATTTCCTTTACCGTTTCCCAATGGTTGATCTGTAGACCATGGTTTACCACACGCGATCAAAGGGTTCATTTCCTTCTCTCCCGGCTGAGAATTGCAAAGGAAAAGTGAAATTGACTAATGCTAGGGTTATGTGCAAAACTATTGAAAAGAAGTGTCTTTCAGACAAGTTAGTATCAAACCTTGAGCAGAAAATAAAGAAGTTAGAAGAAGAGTTGTTGTACATGCGCGAGTGGGCAAAGTTGTTACTCTCTGCCAATCCCACTTTAGAGACTAACATGGATATGTCACCTTTCGCAAGTCAAGTAACTCTCCAAAATAATCCTCCAGATTACTCTACTTCTCAAAGTCAACCAAGCCCCATTCAAATGCCTCCAAAGAACATCTAATTTCCAAATCACCCATATCCTCTGCAACATCATGCATATGCTCCTAACCTCAACATCTTACTCCACACCCGCATCATCCTACTATGCAAGACCCGCAATACGAAAGACCTCTGTATCAAGTTTCCTGGCAACATGCGCCTCTCATACCACTTCCAATACCTCCATATCAAATGTCTCTGTACCAAAGGCCTCCTATGACATATCGACAACAAACATATCCTGGCCACAATGCCAAAGTCTTCACTCGACCACATATCCGTAAAAACCTCTTCAAGATTGAGGAGAGACTAGATAAAACTTATACTCCTCTGACTGAGCCTATAGGCAAACTTTATGAAAAGTTGAGGATCGGTCGTCACATTACTCCAATCAATGAAATAAGGATGACTACGCGTGCATCGTAGATTGAACCCTCCAAGATTTGTGCTTATCATTCAGGAATGGAGACATGCAATAGAAGAATGTCGTGATCTGAAAGACAAAATTCAACAATTGTTTGATACTAAGGCCATATGCTTGGAGGACTTTGCAACAAAGAAAGTTCAAATGTGAACGCACCAAAGTCTACTTGATACAATTTCCCAAATAAGGCTTGCGCCATTTAAGTTCATGTTTTCCACATTCAGATACCCTTGATACAATATGGGCAAATAAAGTTGGTCAAAATCTACCATTTAATTGCTGCTCAAGAATGTTATTAATATCTCTCTTATGCACTTTTTGTAATTTGGAAATACGTCAGACCTGATTCCCATTTAAGAGGGGATTCGTAGGCGCTCTTATGGGGTTTGGTCTTATCATAAATAAAACTTTCATTCTCCACTTCTATTGATAACCGGGGGAGAATTTTTTGAGAGGGTTTCAAAAATTCAATCAAGATATGTCCTTGCGCATCTCCATACTGGGGCACAATTTTTGAGTAAACTCAAAAATTTCATCAAAAGAATTTCTTCTCAAACAACTGGGGAAGAATTTTGAGAGGATCTCAAAATTTGATGAAAATTGAGACTTGGTAGAAATTTTTAAGAGAATCTAAAAAAATTCAATAGTCAAGCTACAAATACAACAGATCAAAATAATAAAAGTTCTACACTGGGGCAGAAATTTTGAAGGGATCTCAAAATTTTTGACAACAATCTGAAGAACATTCTAGCACGCTGTGCCAAATCATGGATACAAATCGACCCCCCCCCCCATTTAAACTAACTATTTTTATTTGAATGCATAAAATACAGGTACAGATACAAAGGCAACTTCAACAATCAACATACCATTTTTTAGCCCGACAAATGACACTCTACCCTTCCAACAAGGCGGATGTCCAAGATACTACTACCCTCAATCAATTATGAAATTACAGTATGCCTGAGATCTATGCTTGTATTATTACACTATGCCAGAGATCGCATTATGCTCTAAGAACTGCATCATTATAGTATGCCCGAGATTGAAGAAATGCATCATTGCATGTGCTCGATATTGCATGTGCCCGAAGAAATGCATCATTACATGTGCTCGATATTACATGTGCCCGAAGAAGTGCATCATTGCATGTGCCCGAAGAAATGCATCATTGCATGTGCTCGATATTGAATGTTCTCGAAGAAATGCATCATTGCATGTGCCCAGTATTACATTGTGCCCGAAGAAATGCATCATTGCATGTGCCCGATAATGCATGTATCTAAAGAAATGCATCATTGCATTGTGCCGAGACTGCATTGTGCCCGAAGTTTACATAACCCCAAAATTGAATCGTTTGCATGTGCCCAAATCAAATCAAGTCACAAGTATCAACAGATGCCAAAAAAAATATACGCTCTCTCTACTCATTACTTATATTCCAAAGGCATCATCTTTCATGGCCTGCAGACTTCATGTCATGGCCTGAGGACCTATTTTATGCTTATCATGTTCCTAAGGCATCATCCTCATGGCCTGCAGACATCATATCATGGCCTAAGAATTTAATTTCTTTCTATCATAATCCGAAGGTGTCATAGTCTAAAGGCGTCATTTTCATGGCCTACATACATCATCTTTCATGGCCCGAGGATATACTTTTCATATCATGTCCCAAGACATCATAGCCTAAGACATCATTTTTCATAGTCTTATCTCAAACATCATGGTTGACATGGGAAATTGCATCATGTTTACATTTACCGCTTATTCTGCTCTAACTATTCTATTTAAGTCAAATTACAAGTTACAGCTATGCAGATTAAAGACAAAGCCGCCTTATGAACGGTTGTTCCCTTGCTTACAAATAAAAGTTTCGTCAGATTCATGGATACTCACATTATCATTCAGCTACTCAGCTACCGTTGAGACTACCATGAAGATATTGTCAGACTCAACTCGCTACTCTGACCTACCTTTTCTTCAGTTGAGCTCGTCTGCCTCAAAATGACATTTAGGCTCGTCCGCCTTACAATAGGAATTCTAGGCTCGTCCACCTTACAATGCAAAATCTAGGCTCATCCGCCTTACAATGCGACATTTAGGCTCGTCCTCCTTACAATGCGACATCTAGGCTCGTCCGCCTTATAACGCGGCATTTAGGCTCGTCCGCCTTACAATATGATATTTAGGCCCGTCCGCCTTAACCAAAAGTTAGAATTGTCCATCTTATAGGACATTTAGGTCGTCCACCTTATAAGGGACATTTAGGCTCGTCCGCCTTAAAAGGACATTTATGTCGTCCGCCTTAAGATGACAATTAGGATTGTTTTCCTCATAGGAATTTATGCTCATCTGCTATATAAGATATTTAGGTTGTGCGCCTTAAAATGACACTCAGGCTCGTCCTCCTTAAAATGACGTTTAGACTCTCCTTACAACCAAACATTTTCCTTATTTTATTATATCTCTATACTATGAAATCTCTTCGAGGTTGACTTTAACCTTCGGAGATGGGTTGCAATTCTTCAACAAGTTATGCCAAAGTCTACGAGGCCCTCTCAAAGCAGATACGTTTCTTATCACCTCTTGTCATTTATTTAGAACTCATATTTTATTATTGTTGGTCATACTTTATCTATTTATAATCTAACATTTTATCTAGAATTTGCAGATATGATCAATCGCCCCTTGATTACAATTATCATGCTATCATATATCACAACAAAGACCCTATCAATTATTTGCTACTCATACTCCGAACCTTGCTCAAAGGCTGATAACCTCACTCTATCATGCTCTTCTCGCTTCTTTGTCATTTCTCTTTTAGCCTCTCTATCTCTCTCATCTCGCTTTGCTAATCTTATCCATTCAAGTCGATATCGTGTCTTTCAATTACCTTAGCGCTCTTTCAACTCTTAAGAGTTTCATTTGCTCTTGAATCTAGAACTACACACGAGCTGATTCTCGTATAACCAGAGATATGTAGGCGACTTAAAACCAAAGTCTCGGTCGTACCCTTTTTTCAACTCTATATCGCTTCAATTGATACTACTGACATCTGTCGTCGGTTGGACAAAATCGGCTACTAAGTCAACGTTGGTTGCTTGGCAATTCATTCTTCACTCTCAATCAACAAAGGGGCAGCTGTTGACATTTAATTTATTGACTACATTAATGTTCTACTATTTTTTTTTTACAAAGACTTTAAACATATTTTTTTAGTCATTGTTCAATCCTCCTTTCAAACTATGGATTGATTATGACATTTGTTTGAAAATATATATATAAATCATAAGTACTGTCTTCTAACCTATCGTTAATGGGAAAGTCAAAGAAATACGAGGTCTAATTTCAATATTTTTAAATTTAGCCGACGCGTCCCTGGGAGTACCACCTACCCATAATTTTCAAAAGAGATTATGTGTATTTATATGTAAATATTTATGTGCCTATATGCAAATTAAATTCTTTTTAAATCATCTTCAAAATATGAATTTTTATTATTTTTCTAGGACCGACCTCAAAAGAAAATTGTTTCTGTGGTGGAGGAGCACGATTAACAATATCTTGAAATCATCCCTATAAAGAAACAAAAATTTTTTTTTAATAACAATTCTATCCAAATTTTACTCAAATTTTTTCAAAACTTTACTTTCGCACATCTTATTCTTGTTTTATGTAGTATAATAAATTAAATCGAGTTATCTTTTATATCTTTTGTGCATATTATGTCTTCTATTTTATCTCTTTATTAAGTGCTCAATATTTGATCAATATTTTTAATCACATAGTTCGTATGCTCAAATAATAATTGAAGTAGTCTTAATTGTTTAGCAATTTATTTGGGAAGATTAAAATAAAAATAATAAAACTGATTGCTTATTTATTTTCCTCTTTTCTATCCCCTCACTTATCTTTAAATTTTTATTTAATGTCCATTTATTGTTATCACTTAGTTTGCATGCTTAAGTAATTAATTTAAAAATAATAAATTTATTTTTCAATTGTTTAATATTTTATCACTTAGACTCGCATAGTTAAATATTAATTAAAATAATAATATAAGCTATTTGTTCGATTTGTTTATCACATAGTCTCGAATGTTAAAATAAATAAAAATAAACTTGATTGTTTATTTATTGCTATCACCTAGTCTTGCATGTTTAAATTAATTAAAATAACAAAACGGTCTTATTTGTTTCATATTTCTTATCACCTAGCAAGCATGCTACTTAAATAAACTAATAAATGAAGTGACCTGAATTGCTACTTTTAACCCCCATATAGGTTGCATGAGATATGGTTGGGACCCACATTTGTGGACCTCGAGGGATGCCTAATACCTTCCCCTCGAGGTAATTTGAAACCTTACTTTGATCTCTGGCTCGTTGACCTTAGCTAGACTTAATTAGGTTAGATAGGTTCCCTAACGCGTCTTAATTCGTTAGGTGGCGACTCTTTAAGCTCCAAATCAAAAGGGTTGTTAGGTCGTGCACAAAACCCGTTTTTACGAAAAATGTGGTGCGACAAATATCATGTTGTAATTCCAGATTAGTAAAAAGTCAATGGACTATAGCACGCAAAAATCGAAAAAATGGAAGGTTTGCTTGCTTTGGGTTCGTTTGTCCTTTAAACTGGGATGGTTTGCCCGTCAGGACCAACTAGCTCCATTACTGAAGTCTTAATGCACGTTCATGAAAAACATTCAGCAAAAATCACTATAGAATTCCAGATCACCAAAAAGTACACGAACCATAGCAAAATATGGAGGATTTACCTATTTATTTATTGTAAAAAATAAATAAATATACAAAAATATGAGTCATGCCATGAGTGAAAACTAAGGACTGGTGGGAATCAACCATCATGGTTTACTATAATCTTGGTTTGCAGTGATGTAATGAATATGATCAAGGGTAAACCCAACGTGTAAACCTTGCGTCGCGGAAGATCACACCGAGCCTCGCTGAAGAAATTTGAGGCGAGGCTCGTTGAAGGCACCAATATCGCCCGATGGACGAGGCAATATCAAGTGACGGTCAAGATTTGACTCAGAGAAAACAAACTAATAAGTGTCACTCCCACGTGCGAGGTTGACCAAATTTTGAGCAAACAGAAATTAAAATTCAGAATACCTAGTGTAGCTCGCAAATTCACTAGGCAAGATCATTTCTGGGCTTTTCATGAAATTAACGGTTTAGTTTAACCAATTTTCCTGAAATAACCTGAACACCCCTAATTTCCTCTTTTTAACCTCGAGTTTCACCCAATTCCCCAAAATACTCTCAATTATCTTTTTTTCCACGCCTCTTATTCTTCCCCAAGTGATTTTTGTCTTCATTATGGGTCGCACAACTAGGATGTGGTAATTTAAGTTTTATATGCTCCTGGATGCGTCGCCAGGTAGCTTTTTTTACATTAAATTTTGGCGTTTTTTTTAATAGGGATTAGATTTTAATGGTTGTTGTAGTGCGTGTGATTTGGGGATTGGGGAGAAATGAGACAATTAGTTATAAGATCATTTGTTTCATGAGACATTGTGTGCTTTGAATTGCTTGAGTAGAAACCGTTAATTGTGTTGTAGGGTTGGATTAAAATTGTTGTTAGGGTAAGTTGTGAGGTATCAAACATGGATTGTGAGGTGCATTCTAAGAGTGTAGGTAAAAACTTGTGTTATGATGATGTTCTGGAAGTCTAAGTACAAACACACCGATGTTGTCTGTGGGTTTGAACGAGGGGCGAGATTTTCATAGTGAAAGTGTTGATAAGGGTGAAATAGGATATTGTTTGATTGTTGTTTTTGAATTTTTGAGTAGATAACAAATTTTATGGTATATTTTGTGTTAAAGATAGATGTTGCCAATAGGGAGTAGCATTCATAACACTGATTTTGTGGGTAATACTCTAGGTGATGAGTCTAATCAAGTGATACACTTAGTTATTTCTGAATATGTGATGTTATAACTTGTGGAAGTCTGAGGACCAAAGTTTGAAGTAAAGTAATTCTGGAAATAAGTGTGGGGTGTGTACAAACACCCCATAAAATGTTGATGAATGAAACATCATAGGCTGAATTGCCGACATATTATGCAATTAAATATGTCTCGTCACAATGCCAGGGAAGTTGTGTCAAGAACCCTAAAGAAGAGGCCAAAGAGAAAAACATGTCCAATAGTCTCTGTCTCCAAAGGGCAGCGAGATTATGGAGCTAAGGTTGTGTCCAGGGAAGGAAAGATACAGAATTATAAGGAGGCTTCTTTTTGTTGATGTTTGCATTGATAGTGATAGGCCTAGCTAGTGAGTTCCCACAAATCTTAAGTACGGGAGAGAGAGATTCAAATGGGGTTTGCATGTGCTGAGTTGGATTAATGCAACCTTAGCATATTAGTGAGTTCATGCCAACAGGGGTCAAAATATGCTTCCACTTTGCATTATCCGAGAGTAGGAACGTGTCTATCACACCAGCAAGAAATATAAATTGTTAATAGGCATGGCCCTGAGGAAACAAACTTATGGTTTTAACATGGACTGAAAATTAGATCCTCCCTACAAGGCCATCCGACACTTGCTTTGCAGACGCAGTCCATGGCCTCAGTGGACCCAAAAACATAGCAACAAGAGAAATCACAAAATCTCTTCCATATTATGCCCAAATTGCTCAGAAGACAAGGTGGGGTTTGAAGGTCTGATTGAACTTCTGTTAAATGCTTGCACTATGCGGAATTACCCGTGGACCAGGTGCGTTTGTTTATGCATTGATGATGGATACAGAGCTCAACATCAGGGGGACATCATTAAAAATCAAACTATGCGGAAGCTTGGTCAAAAGGGACCCATGTATGCAGTTAGGGGAATTCATTTCAAAATGTTCATATTGTATGTGTTTCGGAGAAGAGCCGGATTACATGGACACCACTGTACCAAACAAGTAGCAGTGGATATTACACGTATCAAAAGGGCCTGACCATGATTTCGGCCCCACTTTTACCACTTCAGAGTGTCACCGAAGGATGAGTTGATCAGGACGAGAATGTATGGTTTAGAGATGTTGAGGCACAATACTAGTGGATCAACTCTACTATGGGTAGAGGTTCTTTATGAATTAAAATACTTTATCCACTGAATGTCATGTTGGGGGCATATTGGTATGGTCTCGAGTTTAGAGAAGCTGAATGAGATGATATGATTTAGATGAGGAGAACTTGTACATTGGTTCAGATGTTGACCTCGGATCTGAAGAAGATGGATCCAACAAGGGCAGGCGACATTGGCGGAAGGGAGGCAACGACGCCATGGAGATGATCAGGGAGTTTTTTTAGCCTTAACCTTCAAACTTAGTTTTAAATTTTTGATGAAATGCACAGGGGACAGGTGTGTATAGTTGTGGGGTGGGGGAGGGTTGGGGCGTGACGCTAGTTGTCTGGTTGTGGCAATATTGTATGAAATTACGTTTTTATTTGAGTTTTTAGGTTCCTTGGTAGTTTTTTATGGTTTTTACGAGGATAGTTCCTTTGAACCATATAAAAATATATTTTTCCGTAGTAGATTGAGTCTATAGTCATAGAGATTGAGTCAAGCTGAGCAATGATAGATGGATGACGAGCGTCTTAAAGAAATTTTCATGTGAGTCTAGTTTGGATTGTGATGAAGCATGAACTCTCTTAAAATCATATGTAATGAAAGAATAATTTTTGCATTGATGTATGAACTCATGATCTTGGGAATGTGATGGAACATGTTACAATCGAAGCTAAGATTTTAGTGTAACATGGACTGTGTGATGAAAATTGATCTTTGTGAATACAACTTGTTCCATGATGGTGAGCTTTGTTATAGATTACATGACTATGTTTTTTAAATCTAGGAGCTTGCCTAGGTTCTTATTTAAGCGAAAATGTAGGTGTTATTGTGCTTAAAAAAGATCACAACAACCTTTTTTGGAATGGTTTAGAAATTTAGCATGATCAATACCCTAGCTTAGACCACTTAAACTTGTAACCTAATTTTGTGTAACACTGAAGAAGTTGAACCAATTTCATGATCCCATAATTTTGATCCTGACCTGATAATGCACTACGGAGGCTAAAGGTGGAAATAAAGGGAAAATTCTAGACGAGGGGAAATGAAGCACAATTGTGAGGGTAAGAAAAAGAAAAGGTAAGGTAATTCCCCAAGAATAAGAAAACTAAGTGGACCTGGTCCACAGGACATTGTACCACTTCAACGGAGGGAAAACCCGAGTTGAGGTGGATAGTTTAGTGACCACCTTGATGATTGCCCCTGACCCCAACAAAAGGGTACAGACCTTAACTCAAGGAAAATCTCTAAGTCAAGGGTTGTCTTTCATTAAGTGTAACAAAAAAGAGTCAATAAAAGGGGAAGAAATCATAATGCAAAGGCCAAGTAATACTTGAAAAAGAGAAGAGAGCGGACGAAACAAAAAAGTGTGATTGAGGGGAAAACAGTTGTTGAACATAGTGCAGTAGGCCGTAGAACTAGTCACTATTATCATATAAAATGACTATATTGACCCTGAGTCTACATTACCAACCGAAGGAAGTCCTGTTTGATTGAGAAAGATTACACTTCATTAGTAAGAGATTGGAGATAATAGAGAAGCTTATGGTTTCAATGAATACATGTGGATTCTATGTTCTGATTGTGAGGTTTTTTTATGCTAAGTCTTAAAACTATATTCATTGGAGATTTTGTGTTTGTAGTACTGTTTATTGGCATAAAAGAACTTGTTGTAGGAACGTAAAGTGGAATAAGCGCTGGTGCACATGGTTTGTAAGAGAATTTGGTTAGAGAAAAATTGTCCAAAGGCATAAACAAATCTATGCATTACATTGAGGTGAAATGTGTGATTAAAATTATGGACAAATTTTGGAGAGTAGATGTGGAAGCGGCAATCAATGTAGTGAGTTTAATCTTAGATATCGACTAGTTGTTTGAGGACGAAATAAAGCTTAAGTGTGGTGGTTAGTGATCTTGGATATTTATTATTCCGTAATGCTGAGTATGTTCCATATTTATGCCTAATTTATTCACAATGTATGGTAGAGTCGATCGAGTCATATATGGATTTCTGATCAGCCACACATGACGTAGTGTGTAGGAAAGATACTTGGAGAAATGTGCACAAAAAAAGGGACAAAGAAGCCAATTTGAAGATTCGAGACAAAGGAGAAGCAGGATCGATGAAGGAAAAGCTCCCAAGGCAAGTGTGGTGGCCATTATGCATTGCGCAAAAAAACAAAGGAGTAAAAAATCAGTTCAAGAAAAAAAACTCGAGCGAACGCCTCGGTCGCTCGAACATTGCGCTAATAGGACCGTTATACCTGATATGGGAATGAAGATGTCGCGCGTCGTGCGCAGGAGCTCTGAATTAGCCACTTCGACTATTGGATATAAAGAGGGTGTTACTTAGTTTTACTAATGATTCTTTTCTAATTTTGAACGGAGAACAGAAGAACATACCTTGTGGAGTTGTATATGTGGGTTTATTTTTACATCTTTCCTTTCAATATTATTTTGATGATTCTGACCATTCTAGAGTTGATTGCGTATTATGGAATAATTAAAT
Organism: Solanum habrochaites; assembly: GCA_027704765.1. Classification (NCBI taxonomy): domain Eukaryota; kingdom Viridiplantae; phylum Streptophyta; class Magnoliopsida; order Solanales; family Solanaceae; genus Solanum; species Solanum habrochaites. The sequence continues at coordinate 17,180,746 of JAKWJA010002497.1, forward strand.
ACCCCTAGTTTCTACAGTGGTGGCTATGGATATGTAATCTTGGAGTTTGTGTTTGGGGTCTCATGAACTATTGCATGAATCTCTCTTTTTCTTATAAATGGTATTCATGAATTGATCAACTTAGCAAGTAATATATAGTCCAAATTGAACTCGTAGAGGAAGAAGAGGATAGAAACTGGGAGCATAAGGAGCTTTTGAACCCGAAATAGCTAACGTTGGATTGTCCGATGGTACTGGGATATAAATAGCGACTGGCTTAGGGTCACATTACAGGAAGATAGCTTAACACTCAGTATTTAACACTCTATCCCCGATCAACACTGAGTTCGAGTGTTCTATAGTTAGAGATAAAGGTCGTCGAGAGGAGAAATGATCATACATCTAACCCTGTGATCAGTGATTTGATAGTTCAATAAATACCTATTTTAAAAGAGTATTGATTACATAATTCTGACTAGAGCTCAAACCCTGATCATTCCCAAATCCGTGTGAAACTCACAAAAATTGAATTGTATAGTTATATTTCAGTTGTTGAAGTTAGAATAGGTAATAAACAACCTTTTTAATTAAAATCTGGAAATTTCACTTTGTGTTGAATTACAAGTTAGAAAAATTGACAAGTTCTGCTCTTAAGTCCCGGTGGGTACGAACTTCAAGTTCTCCAAAAAGGTAACTTTATAATTGTACATGCACTGTGGTGCCATTTGAAAACCAACACTGTTTTAGGTCACCAAAAAAGCCATTACGTACATGAAAATTGGCAAAATAAAGGATTTTTACCTTACTTTAGGCTCGTTTGATATGAAAAGGAGTTGTTTTCCTATCGAGGACAAACGACTCCATTTGTTATAAGGGTGTATCGACGTCCATTGACAACTTTTGGTTGTTGAAAATCACGTCAAAATTTAGATACAAAAATGTCCAAAGGAATATTAAACACACGAAAATTACCAAAATGGAGAGTTTACATTTGCTTTAGGGCTCGTTTGACCTTGAAAATGGGTTGATTTGCCCTGTCGGGAAAGGAACAACTAGCTCTATTGTGAAGGTCTGTCATAAGAACTTTCTATAAAAATTACATTAAATTTTGGATCATACAAAGTTCATGGATCATCAGCACAAGAGAAAATCGGTTTAAAAGTGGGGATTTACGGGTTTGGGATCGTTTGCTCTGAAAGTGGGGCCGGTTTTTCCATTGGGAAACCCTGTCTCCATTTGCTAAGTTCTTAATGCACGTACACAAAAACTGTCGGCAAAAATCTTGTCAAAAAATTTTTGATCACCAAAAAGTCCGGTTGTTAGCATGCAAAGATAGGCAAATGGGGGGTTACCTGCATTTTGGAGCTAGTCTGACCTTTAAAATGGCATGTTTTTCCCGTACTGAACCAATTGGGTCATTTATAAGATCTTAATGGATTTCCGAGGAAAAATTTCTAGCACAAAAACATCAAACTTCTGAATTTCCCTTTTTTTAAAAATACATGGACTATGGCACACTAAAATCCGCATCATAGATGGGGTTCACCTACTGTAGGGCTCGTTTGACCTTTAAAATAGGACGGTTATTTACCAATCGGGACCAAATACTCCAGGTTTGTTGTTAAGTTCTTAACAAAACCTCTATTCAAAAATTGAAAAAATATGTTACACCCATTTGAGCCGACCTTAACCATTGCTAGGATTATATTCGATTAAATATGTATTTTTAAATCGATTTGAAAGTTTAGGAATTTTTAATCGATTTTGCTGAAAATTAGATTTAATAAGTTCGCTAATAAAATATGTAATATTATTCACTATTTTTTTAAAAATCTAATGAATTTAAAAATTTAAGTGATTTTTAATTATATAAAAATATTTTAAAAATTGTAGTATTAATTAAAATGAATCCTAAATTTCCGCAAAATGCATTTAAATCTTAATCCATTTATTGTAATTTCTTTCAATTCTAGCGACCTCCCACTTCAAATTTTATTCCATTCATAGTTATTCTTTAATTTAGCTTAATTGCAATTTTAGTCATCCACTATCTTTCCAATCTAATCAAGACTTCATCTTGTGATCTAATATGTCCATCTTTTTAAAATAATTCATAGTTAAATCCTAGGTGTCCATCTAAACGAATCCTATTGTTCTCAGATTTATATACCTATTCTAATAAAACAACCTAATTCCAAAAAAATCACTCTCTTCCCTTTCCTTCTCCGCCACCCCTCTCCCTTTCTCTTCTTCTTTCTCCTTCTCGCTTACTCTTTCCGGCAACCCATCTTCCCCCTCTCCCTCCAATCTTTCAGTCGGCCTTTCCTCTCCCCGTCACGTCCCTCTCCTCCCTTCTCGCGACCTGACGACCCCCTCCCTCTTCTCTTTTCGGCGGCGAGGACATAAGACAGAGTGCGATTCGCCCTTGTCTCCACCCCTCGCCCCCGCTTCCTCCCATTCTACCTTCTACACATCTCATTTCTTCCCCTCTCTTTGTCTATTTTTTCGGCGGGAATCGCCACCTCAACTGGTGGAAGCCGCCCCCCCTATATCCCCTCATCTCCTTATATCCCCATCCTCCTCTTCTCCCATTTCTCCTTACCGTCCTTCGCAGGGAAAGAGCAGAGCGGACCGATCTGAGCTCATCGGCGAAGCAACCATCGAGGGAGCAGAAGAACCGGGAAGGTGGCCGCGAAGAGCGAGGAAGGTCGTTGGTAATGTTTTTACCGTCCCCCTCTTCTTTATCTTTTGGCTCTTCTCCATGGCAAGGGTACCAGTAAAGCACTCTGGTAGTGACTCCAACAAAGCAAGCTCCGACGATGTCGGCTTGGGTCATGTGACGGATCTGTTGAAAGATCCGTCTTAATATTTTTTTAATCCATTCTTATTTGTCTATTCATATTTCAGTAATCAGATACCTCCATTATGTTTTGCTTTTTGCGATGCTCGGAAGGCTAGAGGGATATGCATTGTTTCTCCCTTATTGTTAACATCTAGCTTGCTTAACTATTATGTATTATTATTCGATGAAGGATCAATATTTTTTTATTCGGATATATTTAATTTCGTTGAATGTTACTAATGTAAGTATGCTATTCTATACGATTTGTCTTGATTGACTTCTTAATCGTGTTATAATATGTGTAAGTTAATCTGCTAAAATTACATGATAAATCTTCGCTCATTTTTTGGTAAATTAGAAAATTTCTTAATTGTTTTGTTATTTAAAAAGTATTTACTCATTTGAAAATATTGTATTTAAAACGATCTCATGGCTCTCTATTTAAAAATACTAATCAATCACTCCTTGTCATTAATTATTTGGTTGTTGGTTTGATCAATTCTTACTTGTTTGTTTATGCAACCTTTTTATCTACTGCTTGCCTTTATTTTGGTGACTTATATTGGTAGATTAGAATAATATAATATTTTTTCTAATACTGTTTTTTGGATCTGAAAGTAAGGAAGATATTTAATTGATCTTTAATTTTTCCTTTCCTTTAAATTGACTAGTCAACTTGTTGTGGATTAACTACTAAGTGAATAGGCCACTTGATTTGCTGGGTAATAAGATTTGAAAATTGGTTGGTATATGGTAAATAGTATTTTTTTAATCTTCTTTATTTAGGAGAAAATATATTTCTTACTTGTTAATATTTGGTAAGATTTTTCTAAAAAACATTTCTGATGGTTGCATTCTTTATTTAGGAAAACTATTTTACTTCTTCCAATCCTGATTTCTTAATGGTTAATATGATAAAAGATATTGTTTTGAGCTCTTCTTATTTACAGGTAAAAAGAATATTGTCTTTATAACTTAATTCTACTTATTTCTTTTGGTTAAATGGTTATAATTTAAAATGTCGCTATTTTGAACTCCTCTGAAATAAAGAAAATAATATTAATTGATCTTTCTTATTGTAAGTTTATTGATTTTGTACTTCTTATTTATGGTACAAATATATTTTTGATTTTGACCTTCTCTTATTTAAGGAAAAATATATACTCTTCCTAATTATTCTTTACGTCTTGGCTTATATTTGGTAAAATATTTTTACAAATTTGGTGATTGGAATCTCCTTTGGATAAGGAAGATAGTATATATATTTAACTCCTTACATGATTTGTTTCCTTTATAATGCTCCCGTTTACTTATAAATAGCCCCCTCTCCATTCTCTCACATTCATTCATACTTTTTAATACAAGCACTCTCACATCCACTCATCCTCTCCATTGCTTCTACACAACACATTAAGATAAGTTGATAATCTTTTCTGCAAAATTGGTTAGTCGTATTATTAATTTCAATTTGATTTTTTGCATAATTATTAATTATTTGGGTGATTGAGAAACGACAAATACACAAGGAAGCATCCAAGTTAGTTTCATTATCTTTTAAGTTTGCTAATGAACGATGGTATTCTTAAACTCTTTTTGTTTGTTCTTTACTGTATATGAAAGTAATTTGCTACTATAAGTATACTATATTATAATTTTTTCTCATCGTATGTGTGTTACATACCTAGTCTTCCAGGTTTTGAACTTAGAGTTCAGATGTGAAAATAGCCTAGAAGAAATAGTGGACCGAAGCCTCGTTCATTTTATGGTATTATATTGTTTATTCCTCTTTATTTTACTTGTAGTATTATACAACTCTTAACTCGATATATATAAATAAATATTTTGGGGGATCACCTAAGGGAAGGGAATTACATGCTATGTTTATTGTAATTTTCAAAAATTAGAATCATGCCTATAGGTTTTATTTTTTTTTAAATCTTGTTTTCAACCATCTAGATTCTTTTTGTAGGTGTTATAATTAACCATTTCCAAAATGTTTTGACGCTTTGTTTGTAAAATGAGGTTTAAAATAACGAGATTTCAATAATTTTTGATGTTTAAACATCTTAATAATTAGTAGCTCATCGGTTAGATGTTAAAAAAAACTATGTTATAATTTTTTTAGCGTTGTCTCTGACACGTAGAAGAAACCATGCCTGAGGATTAAAAATGTCATTCATGTTAGAGTACAAAAAAATCATGCATATCATGTGTTGCTCCGTTCTGAACACCTAGAAATCATGTTTATAGGTTTGTACAAATTGTAGCATACCTATAATTAAATAAAATTTGTTGTTTAATACATTCATAGTAAAATCTTTGCATCAGTTAATTATTGAATTACAGTAAGGTTCTACTATTTTTCTTACAAATACTTATACAACATGGTTTTTTTAGTCATTATTCAATCTCCTTTCAACTATGGATTGATTATGAATTTGTTTTTAAAAAATATATATAAATCATAAGTAATGTCTCTAACCATAGTTTAGTGGGGAAAGTCAAAGACATTACGAGGTCTAATTTCAATTATTTTTTAATTAAGTCGACGGTCCCTTGGGTGAGTACCACCTTACCGATGATTTTTCAAAAGGGATTATGTGTATTTATTATGATAAAATATTTATGTGCCTATATGCAAAACTAAAGTCTTTTAAATCATCTTCAAAAAAAAACTTTATTATTGTTTTAGGACCGCACAGCAAATAGAAAAATTGTTGCTGTAGTGGAGGAGCGCCGATTAAACAATATCTGGAACATCCCGTCATAAGAAACAAACTTTTTTAATATAATTTCTATCCAAATTTTTACTCAAATTTTTCAAAACATTACTTTCGCACATCTTATTCTTGGTTTGGTGTAGTATAATAAATTAAATCGAGTTATTTTTATATCTTTTGTGCAGATTATGTCTTCTTGTTTATCTCTTTATTATTTCTTAAAATTTTGAATCAATATTTTTAATCACACAGTTAGTATGCTCAAAATACGAATTGCACAGTAGTCTTAAAGTTTGTAGCAATTTATTTGGGAAGATTAAAATAAAAATAATAAAATGATTGCTTATTTATTTGCCTCTTTTCTATCCCCCTCCTTATCTTTAATTTTTATTTAAGGTTCATTTATTGTTATCACTTAGTTTGCAATGCTAAATAATTAATTAAAAAAATAATAAATTTATTTTTCAAGTGTTTAAATTTTATCACTTAAACTCGCATAGTAAATATTATAAATAATAATATGATCTATTGTTCGATTGGTGATCACAAAGTCTCGAATGATAAAATAAATAAAAATAAACTTGATTATTATTTAGTGCTATCACTGTTTAATGTTTAAAGTAATTAAAATAATAAAACGGTCTTATTTGTTTCATATGTCTTACACCTAGCAAGCATGCTACTTAATAAACAATAAATGAAGTGACCTTAAGCTACTTGTAAACCCCCATATGATTGAATGAGATACGGTAGGTAGCCAATTTTGGACTCCTCAAGGGTATTCCCAAGACCTTCCCCTCAAGGTAATTGAACACCTTACCTTATCTCTGGCTCAGTGACCTTAGCTAGACTTAATAGGTTAGATAGGTGCCCAACACGGATTAAATTCGTTAATTGGGACTCTTTTAAGCGCGAAATCTAAAAGAGTTGTCTTGCGTCATGCACAAAACATTTTTACACGAAAAATTGGGCGACAAATGGCGAATTCCGCTAGGGGATATTACGTTATTACCATTAAGTTGTCATGCTTATTTAGGTGGGTTTACCTTTATTTTGGTCATTTCAATTAATTTGTTAGGCTAAACATGTTTAGTTTATGTTTGTTGTTTCTTTTCATGTTCAACCCCTGTCCTCTCAATAACTGTTTGATTACCATGTTTCACCTTTCATCTTTTCCCGTATTCGTTACTTGAATGTTAATCTCATTACCCTCTTTTCTTATTTGCGTGATTTTTTTAGTATCCGTTATATGTTTACTTTCCTTTATTATTTATGCTTATTATGATATATTGTTTATCAAAATGCATGTACCGCTTGCAATTTAAATGCAATTATTATTGCTTTGATAACGGACATCGATATATTCCCCCAATTGGGGACTTCTGCTTCCTTTTTTTGTTTTATTTTTGTCCCGGATATCATGCAATTACACCTCCCACAACTACTCCCATTATATTCAAATTAATCATTATACAGAGTCGGCATAGGCGTGAGGAAATAACGGAGAGTGTTACTACCGCGAAAACCATGAACCTCTTGCATTAGAATACCGTTCAAGTCCGGTCAAGCCACTCTAGAAGTCTTGTTAGGTCACCACCTGCTGCATAGCACTAGTGGTTACCCTTGGTTATCAATTACATAATAGTAAGCCACCCTTCGTCTAAAGGGCACACACAACACCCTTAGGACCAAATTGCAGATGTGTCTGTCAATGTGATCATAATAATTAAATCAAACAACTTGCAAAATGATTTTAGAAGTAGTGTTATGTTTTATGTGGGCAAAGTCATGGATGAGTATGTCCCTAAAACCCTCAAATTGGTGAAGAGGTGAGTCAGAGACTTAAGACATGGTTGATGAAATATAGGAGATATAGGGAAAAGGGAGATTCTCAATTGCTGGGTGGCCTCACATGTCTTATCTTTGTCACACCAAACCCTCACTGTCATAGGGCGCTACAGATTTTGGGTATCCTCTGAGAATGGTGTCAAGTTTGACAGATGCAACTTTGACACCAAACATTGAAAAATTAGGATTTCATCAACCTTCCATACATCAGTGTCAAATGATGGTACTCAGAAGCCCATCAATCAAGGGAAATTCTAAAAAGTATGGTCATGAATCTAATTCCAACCTCTGACTTCTGATAGACCTTGGATTGACTCATTTGGACTCTTTATACTAATTGTTGATCGAGATGATGCTACTCCATTATGAATATTGAATTTGAGGGCTCCGTTGAAGAATGGGGAAAGTATGAGTTGGTGCTTTGCCATGCCCTTATCGGGGATCCGTGGTTATTTCCTTTAATCAAGGTAATAATCAATACTTGCTAGGAAAAGTGGTCCATAACTAGATAAAAGAGGGGCAACGCCTAAGAAAAAACCATGATGCCCATGCATCCTGCGGAGATATGAGGAGTCTGTCAGCATGTGTTTATAGTAGATGTTCTTGAGGAATGAAACTACTACTTCAACCTCGATCACTTCCACAAGCGATCTGACGTGGTAGATACTAGATTGGTCAAGGCAACCAAGATTGATAACCATCCAAGAAGGTTGGCTACGTTTCGCTACACCCTTATGATTTGTGGAACTGCAGATAGTTCTGAATTGAGCTTGAGAGCCCACCGAATTAAGTTGAAGATTCAATTGGTTCGTCACGCCCTCCTGTCATAGTAGAGGGTACGACGATACTTCAACGAGCTTATGTCTTTAAAAGGGTGTCCAACCGTATGTCGCCTCTCGAGTACTTCGCCAATTTGGGCAAACTCAAATCATAACACTCCGATCGACATGGAGCAATTTAAGTATGAGTTTGGACTAGATTAAACACCACAAGTCCACACATTACTTCGACGATTGGAAGCGTGTGTGACCAGTTCCTGTTGGCGCACGATCAAGATAGGAGTTATGCCAAGCATATGAGTACCGACAAAGGAGATCTGATAGAATTGAAGTCCAAAATCAAGTAGAGAAGGGATACCATGGGCTTGCCAATGGAAAGGGAACAAACATATGGGCACGGAGTGATTGAACATTGAGACAAGAAGTCCCTCCCAGTACAGAGGTCAACTGGCGCAAGCTCTTGGAGTCGATACCCTCCAAGATTCAGAATCATGATGATTTCCCCAAGTTATCCCTTTCCCCTTAGTTTATTTCAGTTTGTAATGATGTATGTTTGAATTTTATAATAAATGAAAGTTATTTTGTTAGTCTAATCTAAACTCCAAGTGCCAAATAAGGGCTAGGATTAATTATGTGCATCACTTATATGTCACTTAGGCCTACCTCTGGCTCAATGAGGCCTCTGTGCATTTAGGGCGTGTATCTTTAAAATATGTGTTTGATATCCCAATATGACTGTTTACACTTGGGATTTGTTTGATTTTAGTGTTATTTCCTTCACGTTTCCAAGGTTGATCTGTAGACAATGGTTTACAACGCGATCAAAGGTTCATTTCCTTCTCTCCCGGCTGAGAATGCCAAAGGAAAAGGGAAATTGACTAAGCTAGGGTTATTGGGCAAAACTATTGAAAAGAAGAGTGTCTTTCAGACAAGTAGTATCAACATTGAGAGAAAATAAAGAAAGAAAGTTTAGAAGAAGAGGTGTTTGTACATGCGCGATTGTGGGCAAAAGGTTGTTACTCTCTGCCTAATCCCACTTAGAGACTAACATGGAATGTCACTTTCGCCAAGTCAAGTAACTCTCCAAAATAATCTCCAGATTACTCTTACTTCTCAAAGTCAACCAAGCCCCATTCAAATGCCTCCAAAGAACATCTAATTCAAATAACCCATATCCTATGAAAATCAGCATAGGCCTCCGTAACCTCACAAATCTTACTCCACACCCTGCATCATCCTACTATGCAAGACCCGCAAATACGAAAAGGAACTCTGTATCAAGTTTCCTGGAAAACAGCGCCTCTCATACCACTTCCAATACCTCCAAGAAATGTCTATGTACCAAAGGCCTCCTATGACATAGCGACAAAACAACATATCCTGGCCACAATGCCACAGTCTTCACTTAGACCACATATCCGTAAAAACTCTTCAAGATTGAGGAAGAGACTAGATAAAACTTATAACCTCTTGACTGAGCCTATAGGCAAACCTTGACATATCGCCAACAAACTATCCTGGCCACAATTCCAAAGTCTTCAACTCGACACATATCCGTAAAACCATCTATCAAGATTGAGGAGATACTAGATAAAAACTTAATACTCCTCTGACTGAGCTATCAGGCAAAACTTTATGAAACGTTGAGGATCGGTCGTCACATTCCCAACAGGAAATAGGATGACTACGCGTGCATCCGTAGATTGAACCGCTCCAGATTTGTGCTTATCATTCAGGAATTGAGACCTCTAGAAGAATGTCGTGATCTGAAAGACAAAATTCAACATTGTTTGATACGAAAGGCCATATGACTTGGAGATCTTTGCAACAAGAACGTTCAAATGTGACGCAACTCGACCCCCCCCCCAAAGTTCTAACTTGATAACATTTTCCCCAAATAAGGCTTTGCGCCATTTAAGTTCATGTTTTCCACATTCAGATACCCTTGTACAATATGGGCAAATAAAGTTGGTCAAATCTAAACACATTTAATTGCTCTCAGAATGTTATTAATATCTCCTTATGCACTTTTTGTAATTTGGGAAATACTTCAGACCTGATTCCCCTTTAAGAGGGGATTCGTGGCGCCTCTTTGGGTATTGGTCTTATCATACATAAAACTTTCATTCTCCACTTCTATTGATAACCGGGGAGAACTTTTTTGAGAGGTTTCAAATTCAATCAAGCATATGTCCTTGCCGCATCTCCATACTGGGCACATTTTTGAGTAACTCAACAATTTTCATCAAAAATTTCTCTCAAACAACTGGGGAAGACTTTTGAGAGAATCCTCGAAAATTTGATGAAAAGTGAAGACTTGCAGTAGAAATTTTTAAGAGAATCTAAAAAAATTCAATAGTCAAGCTACAAATACACAGCTCAAAATAATAAAAGTTCTAACACTGGGGGCAGAAATTTGAAGGGAATCTCAAATTTTTGACAAACAATCTGAAGAACATTCCCTAGCACCGTGCCAAATCATGGATCCAACCACCCCCCCACCCCATTTAAGAAACTACTATTTTTATTTGAAAATGCATAAAATCAGGTACATAATACAAAGGCAACTTCAACATCAACATAACACATTTTTTAGCCCCACAATGACACTCTACCCTTCCAACAAGTGCGGAATGTCCCAAGATAACTACTACCCATCAATCAATTATGAAATACCGTATGGCTGAGATCTATGCTTGTATTATTTACACTATGCCAGAGTCAGCATTTGCTCTAATAACTGCATCATTATGTATGCCCGAGATTTGAAGAATGCATCATTATGCATGTGCTCGATATTGCAGTGATGGCCCGAAGAATATGCACCTACATGTGCTCGATATTTACAATGTGCCCGAAGAATTGCACATTGCATGTTGCCCGAAGAAATGACTCATTGCAATTTGCTCGATATTGAATGTCTCGAAGAAATGCATCATTTGCCAATGTTGCCCAGTAATTACAGACAGTGTCCCAGAGAAATGGCATCCTTGCATGTGCCCGATAATGCTGTATCTAAAAAGAACTGCATCATTGCACTTGCCTATACTGCATTGTGCCGCCCGAAGTTTACATAACCCCAAAATTGAAAAATCGTTTGCATTGCCCCAATCACATCATTCACAAGTACAACAGATGGCAAAAAAAATATACGCTCTCTCCTACTCATTACTTATATTCCAAAGGCATCATCATTTTCAAAGGCCTGCAGACTGTCATGTCATTGCCTGAGGACCTATTTTTAGCTTATCCATTTTCCTAAAGGCTCATCCTCATGGCCCACCTCAGACAATTCATAATCATGGCCTAAAGAATTAATTTCTTTCTATCATAATCCGAAGGTGTCATAGTCTAAAGGGTCATTCTTCATGCCTCACAATACATCATCTTTCAGGGCCCGAGGTATCTTTTCAATATCATGTCCCGACATCATAGCCTAAGACATCATTTTTTCATAGTCTTATCTCAAACTCATGGTTGACTATGGGAAATTGCATCAATGTTTAACATTTACAAGCTTATGCTGCTCTAGACGATTCATTTAGGGTCAAATTACAAGTTACAGCTATGCAGGATTAAGACAAAGCCGCCTTATGACGGTTTTGATTCCCTTGCTTACAATAAAAGTTCGTCCCGCAGAATTTCATGATACGCACATTCTCATATCAGCTATCAGCTACCGTTGAGACTACCATGAAGAAATGTACAGACTCAAACTCGCTACTTGTCTGACCTAACCTTTTCTGCATTTTATTCTCGTCTCCTCAAATGACATTTAAGGCTCGTCCGCTACACTAGGAATTCTAGGCCTCGCCCCTTACAATGCAACATCTAGGCTCATTCCGCCTTGACAATGCGACATTTTGGCTCGTCCTCCTTACCATGCCGCCATCTAGGCTCGTCCGCCTTATAAAACCGGCAATTCTAGGCTCGTCCGCCTACAATATGATATTTAGGCCCGTCCGCCTTAACCAACAGTTAGAATTGTCCATCTTATAGGACATTTTATTTCGTCCACCTTATAAGGACATTTGGCTAGGCTCTTCCGGCCTTAAAGGACATTTATGTCGTCCGCCTTAAGATGCCAATTAGGATTGTTTTCCTCATAGGAATTTATGCTCCATCTTTTATAAGATATTTCGGTGTGCGCCTTAAAATGACACTCAGGCTCGTCCTCCTTAAAAATGACGTTAGACTCTACTCCTTACAAAACCAAACATTTTCCGTATTTTATTATATCTCTATACTATGAAATCCTTCGGAGGTTACTTTAACCTCGAGATGGGTGCAATTCTTCACCAAGTTTATCCAAAGTCTACGAGCCCTCTCAAAGCAATTAACGTTTCTTATCACCTCTTGTCCATTTATTTCGAACTCATATTTTATTATTGTTGGTCTACTTTATCTATTTAGAATCTAACATTTCTCTAGAATTCAGATTGATCATCGCCCCTTGATTAAAACAATTATCATGCTAATCATATATCACCCAACAAAGCCCCTATATCAAATTATTTGCTACCAGACTCCGACAACTTGCTCAAAGGCTGATAACCTCACTCTATCATGCGCTTCTTCGTCCTCGCTTCTTTTGTCATTTCTCTTTTAGCTCTCTCTATCTCTCTCTCTCTCATCTCGCTTTGCTATCTGTCATGTCAATCGCTATCGTGTCTTTCATTATTATCCTCTCTTTCACCTCTTAAGAGTTTCATTTGCCTCTTGAATCTAGAACTACAAACTCGAGCTGATTCTCGTATAACCAGAGATATGTAGGCGACTTAAAACCAAAGTCCTCGGTCGTACCCTTTTTTCAACGCGATATCGCTTCAATTGATACTACACTACTGGACATCTGTCGCGGTTGGACAAAATCGGCTATGAAGTCAACGTTGGTTGCTTGGCAATTCCATTCTTCACACTCTCACTCACAAGGGGCAGCTGTTGACATTTAATTTATTGACACATTAATGTTCTACTATTTTTTTTTTACAAGAAACTTTCAACATATTTTTTAGTCATTTGTTCAATCCTCCTTTCAAACTATGGCTTGATTTGACATTTGTTTTGAATAATATATCCATAAATCTCATAAGTACTGCTTCATAACCTATCGGTAAATGGGAAAGTCCATAAGAAATACGAGGTCTAATTTCAATAATTTTTAAATTTAGCCGACGCTTCCCTGGGAGTCCACCTACCCATAATTTCAACAAGAGATTAGTGTATTTATATGTAAATTGTTATGTCCTATTGCAATTAAATTCTTTTTACATCATCTCTCAAATAAGGGTGAATTTTTATTATTTTTCCTAGGACCACCCTACCTCAAAAGACATTGTTTCTGTGGTGTAGGAGCACGATTAACACATCTCTTGAACTCATCACCTATAAAGAAAACAAAAATTTTTTTTTAATAACAATTCTACTCCAATTTTTACTCAATGAATGTTTTTCAAACTTTACTTTCGCACTCTTTTCCTGTTTTATGTATATAAAAATTTAAATCGAGTTATCTTTTTTATCTTTTGTGCATTTATTCTTCTATTTTCATTCTTTATTAATGCTCAATATTTGATCATATTTTAATCACAAGATAGTTCGTATGCTCAAATCATAATATGGGAATTAGTCTTAATTGTTTAGCAATTTAATTGGGAAGATTAAAATCAAAATAATAAAACTGAAATTGCTTATTTATTTTCCTCTTTCGATCAATCCCCTCAGCTTATCTTTAAATTTTTATTTAATGTCCATTTATTGTTATCCGTAAGTTTGCATGCTTCAGTACATTTATTAACAATAATAAATTTTATTTTTCAATTGTTATAATATTTTATCTTAGACTCGCATAGGTAAATATTGTTTTCTTAATTAATACATAATATGCTATTTCTGTTCGATGTTGTTTATCCACATAGTCTCGAATGTTAACATAAATGAAAATAAACTGGATTGTTTTAGTGTTATTGCTATCAACCTAAGATCTTGCAGTTATTTTTAAATTAATTAAAATAACAAAACTGTCCGTATTTGTTTCATATTCTATCACCTTAGCAAGCCGCTACTTAAATAAACTAATAATAAGGACCTGAATTGCTCCTTTTAACCCCCATATAGTTGCATGAGATATGGTTGGGACCCACATTTGTGGTACCCTCGAGGGATGCCTAATACCTTCCCCTCGAGGTAATTTGGAAAAACCTTTTACTTTGATCTCTGGCTCGTTGACCTTAACGCTAGACTTAGTAGGTTAGATAGGTTCCCGCTAACCGCCGTCTTAATTTTCGTTAGTGGCGACTCTTTAAAGCTCCAAAATCAAAAGGGTTGTTAGGGGGGATCTTCCAAAACCCGTTTTTTATAACGAAAAATGTGGTGCGACAATCTCAATGTTTGTAATTCCAGATAGTAAGAAGTCAATGGAAGATAGCCCCCAAGAAATTCGAAAAATGGAAGGTTTGCTTGCTTTTGTGTATCGTTTGGTCCTTTAAACTGGGATGGTTTGCCCGTCAGGACCAACTATCTCATTACTGAAGTCTTAATGCACGTTCATAAAACAATTCAGCAAAAATCACTATAGAATTCCAGATCAACCAAAAGTACACGAACCATAGCAAAATATGGAGGATTTACCTATTTTGGGGCTCGTTTGACCCTGAGAATGGGTCGTTTTACCCATCTAGAGCAGGTGGCTCCACTTTTAAGGTCTTAATGAACCTCCATGAAATGTATCACCAAAACTTTCATGGACTAATATACAAAGGGCAAAATGGGAGATTTACCTGCTTTGGGATTTGCTTGTCCTTGAAAATGGGCCAATTTTTCTGTAAAGACTAGTTGGCTCCATTTTAAGGTCTTAATAGATGTTTATGAACAAATTTGGCAAAAATTTAATCAAAATAATTGATCACCAAAAATTCCATGGACTATAGCACACGAAAATTGCAAAAATAGGGGGTTTACCTACTTTGAGGCATATTTGACCTTTAAAATGGATCGGTTTGCCCGTCCATACCACCTTAGCTCCATTTCTAAGGTCATAATGCACGTCCATGAAAAAATTTGATAAAAATCATGAAATTTTTTTATGATAATTAAGAATCTCATGGACTATAGAAAATGAAGAGTGGCAAATTAGGGGGTTTACTTGATTTGGGGCTCGTTTGACATTGAAAATGGGTCTATTTGCCCATCGTGATGAACTAGCTCCATTTTAAAGGTCTTAAGAGGCGACCATGGAAAATTTCAGCAAAAAGCACGTTGGAATTTAAAAAGTCCAACGTCTATAGAACAGTAAAATCGGCAAAATGGGGGGTTGACATACTTAAGTGCTCGTTTGAACTTGAAAATTGGTTGGTTTGTCCGTCGGGACCAACTAGCTCTATTGTTAAGTTCTTAACAGACGTCTATTAAAAAGTTTCAGCATGTCACGACCCAAACGAGCTGCGAGTGGCACCCACACTTATCCTACTATGTGAGCGAACCAACCAATCTAACACCAACATTCTAACCATAATAAACAGAAAAATAATGCGGAAAACTTAAAACTCATTAACGACATCCATTAAATAACTTCTAAAATTCACAATACTTTATCAATCTCTATCATACCAAAATCTGAAGTCCATCACCACAAGAAATCTAATCCCTATCCTCAAATTAACTAATCTAAGAGGATCTAAGGAAAGCTAAATAAGTAAAAAAGATAGTCCAATGCCGGAACTTCAAGGCAATCAAAGACATGAAGAAGATGATCCAGTCCCAAGCTAGAAGCATTATCTCAACCCTGCGATCCTACGTGATGAAAGAACTTCTATATTTGCGTTGATTTGAAGAGATGGTACGTTTGCCTGCATTTCCACAAATAACAAAGAAAACAATACTAAGTAGGGGTCAGTGCAACAAAACATGAGTCACTGAGTAGGTCAACAAATAAACCAATCGTCCAACTCAAAATAGGAAAGTCATCTATTTCACATATATCATAAATCAACTAAGATTCTTAAACAGGTTATAGAAACAAAGATAAACAACATTTATAACATCACCAACCACATAATGAGGACTCAGGCCTCCACACCCATAACGCTTTTGGGAAACGATGTTCTTTGGATGAGTATATTACATATTTCAGATTCATTATCTTTATCCCTCTCGTGTCGGTAACGTGACCCTCTACCGCTCCACTACTACTGATAACTGGTGTCAGGGAGTTACATTGCGATCCATATACTATCCGGGTGTTCGGACGTGACACTCTCCGATCCATATACTATCCTGGTGTCGGAACGTGACAAACCCGATCCCATAACTATCCTGTGCCGGCACGTGCCACCCGATCCATATACTATCCTGGTGTCCGTAACGTGACCTACTAGCCTATCCTATAACTATCCTGGTGCCAGAATGTGACACTCTGATCCTCATACATACTATCAACTGGTGTCAAAACGTGACACTACCGATCCTCATCATACTATCCTGGTTTTGGGAACGTGAGCACCTCCGATCCTCTATTCTATCCTGGTGTCGGAACGTGACACCCGTCCTCTATATCTCAGTACTTTATTTCATCAAGCCTTCTTTTATACCAAGTCATCAGTCATTAGACAAAGTAAATTTAGGATTTAAGATTCAACAACAGCCTCATCATGGCTAGTTTCATCACAATTATTATATAAACACATCATGCATACCACAATTAAGCATAATAGAAGGTACAATACTACCCAATTACAGCATCATATCGCTATAAGATTTTACTATGAAATAGCATAACCATAACGCTACCGCCACCGAAGATCGTGATGCAAGCAATCCACTTTCTCCAATGCTTTTTTTCCTCTTCGTTTCTTCTCTCCTCTCTTTGTTTTCTGTTTCGCCCTTCTTCTCTCTGTTCTTCTATTTTCTTATTCAAAAACCCTTTTTCACTTTTACCCTACTTAGCTAAATTATGTAGAAAAGATGATAAAAGTAACCCAACCTATTTTATTCCAAGGTTTCTCCGTTAAAACCCCCAAGTAATTAAATTATTACCATTAACCACTACCTTTATAATTATAAGCAGAATAGTCAAAACGCGCCCCTTAACATATTTAACAGAAATTCCGACCGCAGCAGGGTCACGCAGCCTTGTACAGGCCCGTCGTGCCTGCGACTGTCCGTCCTGCTGCTTCCCTCCCCGTACAATGTTCAGAGACTATGTCATTAAGATTCCTGGACGGGCCCGTCATGTTCACTGAGACGGTCCGTCCTGCCACCCCGTCGTGACGTTCATAGAGTCGCATCCTCAGTACCCCAAATTTCTTCTAAAAAATTTCCCTAAGATATTTTGAAACGAAACTCTCCCTCGACTTGTCCCGTCTGCCCATGACGGCCGTCGTGGATCCGTCGCTCAGCCAGTTTTTCCATAAAGAAAAAAATCTGCTGCTCAACCGCCTAACAGGTGCGTTACCAAACAACAACAAAAATCACTGAATTCCATATCACTATAAAGACGACGTGCTATGGCACATAAAAATAAAAAAATCAGGGGTTTATCTGCTTTGGGGCTCGTTTTATCTTGATAATGGGACATTTTTCATGTTGCGACCAACTAATTCTATTGTAGAGGTCATAACACATGTCCATGAATAATTTCAATAAAAATAACTATGAAATTCTAGATCACCAAAGAGTACATGGACCATAGCACATAAAAATCTGCAAATGTGGGGTTACCTTCTCTGAAGCTCGTTTGACATTGAAAATGGGTTGATTTTTCCTGTCAGGACAAACAGGCTCTATAGCTAAAATTTTAGCAGACGTCCATGAATACTTTTGGTAAAAATTACGTCGGAATTCCAGATCATCAAAAATTTCATGGACCATAGCATACTAAACACGACAAAATTTATGGGTTTACCTGCTTTAGGCCACATTTGTCCTTCAAAATGAGCCTATTTGCTTGTCGGTGCTAATTAGCTCCATTTTAAGGTCTTAACTGATGCCAATGAAATATTGAACAAAAATCACGTTGAAAATCGACAAAATAAAAGGTTTACCTTCTTTGGGGAACGTTTGACCTTGAAAATGGGCCAGTTTGCCCATCGAGACCAATTTGACTCCATTTTGTTAAGTTTTAACGCACATCCATGAAAAATTTTGGTAAAAATCACGTCTAAATTTTGGATCATTAAAAAGCTCAAGGTTTATAATGCACAAATATCGACAGATTAGGGGGTTTACCTACTTTGGGGCTAGCTTGACCTTGAAAATGGGTCGGTTTCCCATCGGGTCAAATTAGATCTATTGCTAAGGTTTAATAGGATGTCCTTGAAATTATTTATAAAAAATCACGTCGAATTTCTGAAACACAAAAAAGTTAATGCACCATAACAAACAAAAAATGACAATATCGGGGATTTACCTGGTTTGGGACTCGTGTGACCCTGAAATGGGGTTGGTTTACCCTTCAAGACTAACTGAAATGTCTTAACGGAGGTCCATGAAATATTTTTACAAAAATGACATTGGAATCGGATTACCAAAAAGTCCATATACCTACTTTGGAGCTCGTTAGATTTTGAAAAGGGGTTGGTTCGACCGTTAGGACCAACTCGCTCAATTGCAAAGATCTTAACGAACGTCCACAAAAAATTTAAGCAAAAATCATGTAAAGATTCCAGATAACTGAAAAGTCCATTGCCAATAGCACACAAAAATTGGCAAAATGGGGGATTTACTTGTTTTAGGGTTCTTTTGACCTTTAAAATAGCCTTGTTTGCTCGTTGGGACCAACTGTCATTTCTAAGGTCTTAACGGACTTACATAAAAAAAATTCGGCAAAATTATATTATAATTCTGGATCACCAAACATTTCATGAACTATAGCACACAAAAATTGACAAAATGGGGTATTTACCTTCTTTTGGGCATGTTTGACCTTGAAAATGGGCTAGTTTGACCGTCGGGACCAACTTGGCTTTGTTGCTAAGGTCTTAACGCACGTCTATGAAAATTTTATGTAAAAATCACGTCGCAATTTTGGATCATTAAAAAGTATATGGACTATACCACAAGGAAATCGACAAATTGGGGGTTTACCTACTTTATGGCTCCTTTGATCTTCAAAATGGGTTGGTTTATCCTTATGGACAAATTGGCTTCATTGCTAAGGTCTTAACGGACGTCAATGAAAAATTTCAGTAAAAATCACATCAGAATTCCAGATCACCATAAAGTTCAGCGACTATAGCACAAAAAAATCAATAATATGAGGGATTTAGCTACTTAGGGGCTCGTTTGACTCGAAAAATTGGCAAGTTTTCCCATAGAGACCAACTCGCTCCTTTGTTAATGTCTTAACGAGCGTCCATGAAAAATTTTGACAAAAATCACGTCCGAATCCTTGATCACCAAAAAGTCAATGGATTTTAGCACACGAAAAAAGGCAAAATGGGGGTTCTACCTACTTTGGTGCTCGTTTGACCTTGCAAATGGGCATGTTTTCCAGTCAAGACGAACTCGCTTCATTATTGAGGTCATATCCATGAACAAGTTTGTCAAAAATCACATCTGAATATCTGATAACGAAAAAGTCCATGGACTATTTTACCTGCTTTTGGAACAATGAAAATGGACCACTTTGCCCCTCGGAACCAACTGGCTCCACTGCTAAAGTCTAAAATTACGTCCATGCAAAATTTCGACTAAAAGAATGTCAGAATTCCAGATCACCAAAAAGTTCATGGACTATAGCTCACATAAATTGGCAAAAGGGAGGTTTTACCTGCTTTATAGCTCATTTGACCTTGAAAATGGACCGGTTTGCCCGTCGAGGTCCAACTAGCTCCATTGTTAAGTTCTTAATGGGCGTCTGTAAAATTGTTTGACAAAAATCACATCAGAATTTGGATCGCCAAAAAGTTCATAGACTATAGCACATGAAAATTGGTAAAAATAGTATGTCTACCTTATTTGGGGTTGATTGAACTTGAAATAAGTTGGTTTGCTCATCGAAACCAATTGGATCCATTGTTAAAGTCTTAAAGGACGTTCATGAAATTTTTTTATATAAATTACGTCAAAATTTCGGTTCACCAAAAAGCCAATGGAGTATATCACATGAAAATCAATAAAATGGAGATTACCTCTTTGGGCTTGTTAGACCTTGAAAATGGGTTAGTTTGTCCGTCGAGACCAACTAGATCCGTTCTTAAGGTCTTAACGAATGTCCATGAAAATGTTTTTTAAAAATCACGTCAAAATTCTGAATCCCAAAAATTACATGGACAATCTAATACGAAAATTAATAAAATTGGGGGTTTAACCACTTTGGGGCTCACTTGACCTCGATAATGGATTGTTTTACCTGTAGAGATCAATTGGCTCCATTGCTAAGGTATTATCGGCGTCCATACAAAAATTTGGCAAACATTCCGCCGAATTTCTTGATCACCAAAAAATCTTTCGATTATAGAACATAAACATAGGTAAAATAGGGGTTAAACTGCATTGAGGGTCGATTGAACTTGACAATGGGTTGGTTTTTCCGCCGAGACCAACTGACTCTATTGTTAAGGTATTATTGGACCTCCTTGAAAAACTATGGCAAAAATCAGGGCGGATATCTGGATCACCAAAAACTTCATGGACTATAGCACACTAAAGTTGGCAAAATATGGGGTTCACTTGCTTTGGGTCTTGTTTGACCTTGAAATTGGACCGGATTTCCCATCAGGACCAACTGGATCCATTGCTATGATCTTAATGGACGTCCATGAAAAACTTCCGCAAACATCACATTGGAATCCGGGTCACCACAAAATTCATGGACTATAGCACACAAAAATTGGCAAAATGGGGGATTTACATGCTTAGGGGCTCGTTTGACCTTGAAAATTGGTTGATTTGCCAGTTGGTAGAAACTAGATCCATTTCTAAGGTCTTAATAAATATCCACAAAAAATTTCAGCAAAAATCGTATTGAAATTCCAGATCACCAAAAAGTCCTTGGACTATAGCACACGAAAATCGATAAAATTGGGGGTTACCTGCTTTGGGGCCTTTAAAAGGGGTCGGATACCCATCGAGACCATTTGGATCCATTGTTTAGGTCTTAATGGACGTCCATGAAAAATTTTATAAAAAATCATATCTGAATTCTGGATCACCAAAAAGTCCATGGTGAAAATTGGTCGGTTTTCCCATGAGACCAAGTGGATCAATTCAAGATCAAATCAATGTTAATGCTAACAAAATAATTTATTTCAACACAAAAAATAACAGTAATGTTGAACATTTGTTCTTTATTTTAAGTTTTGTTTTGGACATTTCAAGTACATAACCTAATTTTAATTTGTTTTTAATGTTTATCATGTAATTAATACTTATTAGACTTATTTTATATTGATTTAGTACTTTAAAATTATGATCATTTTCATTATAATTTATCAATTAACAAAAATTATTTTATATGATTTCATTATTATTGTTTATTGAATATTTTAGTGTCATCACTCAGCTCATGTTTTGTGTTATTTTCTTAAGAAACACCTTAGATAGTTGTACTTTGGTTGGACTAAAGAAATATTTGGAGCACAAGCTAATTAGTGTTTGCATAAATACTTTACTGGGAAATTTTAAAAACCTGAAGTTTATTAGTTTGGTTTGATTTAAAAATTTAAAAATTCGACACAAATGATTTGGTTTGAATTCGAACCAACCCAAAAAATAGTCAAGTTTTATTAGTTTAATTTGGTTTATAAATTAACATAATTGACTCAAATGATTTTGTTTGATATTTAGAAAACATGAACCAACTCGGTCATGTACACCCTTAGTGAGACCTAAATTTAATTATTCCATAAAAACTACAAATGCCGTTTACCTTTTCTGAAATATAAGGTAAATGAAACCCTCTAAAAGTTCTTTTAAGAAAAGGTGGCTCAACTACTATCTTTTCAAATATGATGACCATTTAACCATTATGTTAAAATTGTCTCTTCAAAACTCATTTTACAAAGTTGATTATTAAATTCTACGTAGTATCCTCTAGGTTGTTGTCAGTAGCATTTGTAAGAGTTCTATATGAGTTCTTCATTACTGATTGATTCATTGAAGTGAGAAAAAGTTTAGTGTATCATCTATATAATTTTGAACACCATGGAGTGCTAAATAATTTTGTTACTATATGATATGAAACTTAATTCTAATTAGACACATTAATAGTACTTTTTTTACTATGGAGGTTTCATTTTGAAATTTAAAGTAGGGAACAAAGAAATTTGAAAGTGCTTAAAGAACCTTGTACCCTATTGTTGATACCCCAATTTTGATCCCCCATAATATAAATTAATTATCGAGTTTATTTAATTGCAAACGATTTTATATAATTATTTTTATAACATTCACAATGTTTTTCAAGTTATTTTAAAATATTTTTCCCTTTTTCTGATTTTTAAATAATGTGTATGCTTTTATATAATTATGTTTATAATTAGTACATTTTATGAATATTAAAAAAATTATCTCATAAGATTTTTTGTTTCACTCATATATTTTATTAAATTAGTATTAGTTAGTTAGTAGATTATTATAATTTAATTCTAAGCGTTAATGAATTCAATTTGGGTACTTCTAAATTACAATTGGCCATAGTTGAAAACTCGTATGCCCATGTTTTGATTTGAAATTTAACCCCCTTTTAATGTAAATTTAACTATTTTATCATAGAACTTAAAACTCTACTTTCTTTTCAAATTTGGGCCAAACCCAACTAACCAATTCATTTGACCAGCCCAACCCACCTATATTTCCAACATTCACAATAATAGATTCTAACATCCACAATATTAGTTTTAAAACATTCAAATATTCCTTCCTACATACACGAAATATAAATTGTGATACCTTTGTTTTCTTATTTCTGGCGACGATTGACAAGCTTTAGAAGCGAGTCTTCATCCTGATTTGGAGTGACATCTTGTATTAGAGATAGAATGCTGATCAATATTCGCCACATCTTCACTCTGTATGGGCAGTTGGTCAAGCTATCCTTGCTGAAGAAGAATGCCTTGTAATCATTCGGTTGGCCATGATTGGTATGATACTTGCATGCAGGTTACCTCTATGAACATCTTTTAGACATTTAATTGTGAATTTATTGAAACTTTTATATGAAATGTATTGGGTTTTTTTTTCTTGGACGGGTGGCCTTGAGGGGCGGGGTCCTCCACGCACATGTCTCGATGTCTTAGAGGCGGAGGCCTCAATGCACGACACCTCGAGGTCTCGAGGGACTGAGGCCTCAAGATCCAGAGGGCGGGGCACTCAACGCACAGCACCTCGAGGTCCAAGGGGAAGGGGCCTCGTGCACGGCGCCTCGAGGTCCGGGGTGGGAAACTCGCGCATGGTACCGCCAGGGTCCGAGGGTAGGGGGGGAAATTGTGGAATTTTAGCTTTTGGATTGACTTTGGTCAATATTCGGGGTTCGGTTTCTCGAATTAAAATTCCTAGATCTCCATTGGATTTGGGATATTATATTAGTTTTAGGTGAGGTCTTGGTTGAATTTGAGCTTGTTTCAACCTTTTTAGGCGTAAAGTTATTTTCTTGTGTCTTTCACGGATGTCAAATTAAGGAGAACTCATATTCATTTTTTGACTATTCCATTAAGTCTGAAACGTCGAGTATAATTGATTTGTATATACGGCTTGAGTTTACGGGGTTCCGAAAAAATTCTGAGGTTTCTTTCAGAGTTTAATAGTTCGCTCATTTTGTTTTTTTGTGTTATGGTGAACCATATGCATTGGCGGAGCTTATGGTTTCATTCATGAAAGGGGGGGGTGAGGGCCCTGCGTTTGAAGAGTCTCAACCATGTTCGCGGGAGGTAAAGGTGTTGACCTCTATGTTCGCGGAGGTCCAGCTCAATAAATCCAATGTTCATGGGCAGTGTTCTATGTTCAGAGGCAGGGGGCGCGTTAGCGGTGGACCCCTAGTTGTTTTTAAACCCATATTTCGGTGATTCTTCCCCATTTTCCATTTTTGGAGATTTGAGAACTCAAAAGAACAATTTCAAGTTGTTTTTTCAAGATAAAATTATTGGGTAATGTTTGTTTACTTTAAATCTTCTACTACCGATTATTATAATTGAGTTTATCATTTTGAATCAAGATTTTGGAGTGATACATTGAGGTTTGGAATGAACTTGAGTTTTTAAGTAAAATTGGGGTTGTTGACTAAAATCAAATCTTTTTTCCGGAATGGTTTCAACCAATGATTTCTTAAATTCATGAGTGATGTTTTGAAGTATTAAATTTCGATTCAACCTTACTTTTGAAATTGAATTTTGAGTTGATTGACCCATTTTTATATATATAATTGAGGGGTGTTGAATACTTGATTGTTATAGAATGTGTGGCTTTGAAAATCATTCGAAAGTGGAAAACTCAATTTTCCGATTGATTTGTTGATTTTTTTAAGGTAAGTGGTCTCTTAAACTTTATAATTTGGTTTAGTTGTTTACTTATCTTTATTGTTTATGTGTTGGAGAGTAATTGGGAATGAGGTGAAAGGTTATTTTCTCCGCGTGTTTAATGTTAACTAACAAAAATCAGGAACTGAAATATCACATCCCGCTTAGATGTAATTGACGCCGTCGCCCTCTTTGAGAAGTAAGACTAGACTCTTAGTTTACATCATCACATTCATAAGTCGAATTTAGCGGAAAATTTAAAACTTTTACTACTTCTACTAGGAGGTTTACATAAACCTCCATACACACATAATATGTATATATATCGAGTATACATAGACCCTTCGTATAGGAAGGTTACATAGCCTTCTACTTTTATTGCACATATATATATATATATATATATATAGATATATATATATATATATATATATATATATATATATATATATATATATATATATATATATATATATATATATATATATACACACACACACACACATAAGATAGAACATAGAATTAAAGATTGTCTCACCTCATACCATCTAAAGATTATAGCAATTTGGGCATAGACCTACATCAATGTAAAGAAGTCACATATATGCTTATACAAATCGTACTCAAATGAAAATAGAATGAACATAAGAGTCTTAAAAAACAAAGCAAATCCATAAGAGAGATATTGGCATCGCCCTCAAAAAGTGAGGACCTATGCACTTGGATAGTAGAGAATATCCATGTCTTTTTCAAGTCGTCTCGAAAGAGCCTTCAATGATCGGAAACTAAAATGTTTGGGAAAAAAGGAAGAAATGGGGTTAGTATGCCACATGTACTAAGTATGATACCATATGCATATACATTTATAAAACATGGTAAGAAAAAGGACATTTCTATAAGTATGCATTTTTCTTTTAAAACCTATATGCATATTCAACAATACCATACCAAACAATATTTCACATTTATTAAGTCATAGGCATGTTCATCACAATACCACAACATCAAGTCTAGTCCAATCAAACATTCCCACTATTCAAGTAGATACATATTCAAGTCACTCTACATCTAAGTCATATTAAACAATAAGCATAAATAAGAGTACATGTCATTATAATAAAGCAAGACAATTACCCATGAACCCTATCAAGTCAACAATTACAATGACCAAGAAAAGCCCCATAACCTTACTCAATCAAGTAAACCAACAAGAATCATGACTAACACCCTACTTTACATAACATGACATTAAAATATACCTTTCATCTTATTTTAACAATACGGACCTATACATATCCATATGTGAACTAACCATCATATAGTATCAACAATATGGAAGTTCTTCATATACGTATCATATATCATCATAAACATAAACATACATAAGAACATCCTCTTAAGACTCCTTAAGTCCAACTATTGTTATGCCTAAGTAGAGTCTCATACCCCTACCTAGACTAAGCTAGACCCCTTAGGTTATCCTAGTTAGAGTTTAATCCTTTAAGTCATTTTATCTTTTGGGAACATCTTTCTCTAACCTACATAGACCACATGAGCTAGTGTGGAATCCGGTGTCATAAAAACCAATACCAAAAGAAGGTGGACTACTTGCCAAGGTAGTAACAAAACATAAAACATACTACGTGGATATACTAGCTAGAATTCTTATGTGGGTAACATAGTTAATGAAATAGGAGATATAGTTGGTACCCTCTTTATGCTCCATGATTGTAGTCTCCAATCTCAAGAGTACTTTAGTGCTCCTACCTTCCCTATGTGGGAAGGTATACTCTTCACTCTAGTTCACTCGGTTCTAAGCTAGAGTCCCTTTTTGAAATGTCTTTAAGCCTTTAATTATCAATCATATCATAGTTTAGGTCATAGGGTCCATCCCTTGTATAATCATAATCAATAATCAACAATAATTGCATGAGTATAAGTCTTGTCATTACAATTCATATAACTGAGGTTTAGCACATTTAGCATTTCATATCATAATAAGGCACATCGATAGTCATCACCATCCCATGTACACTTCAATCAACCTCACAACATAGTCAATACGTTTCAATTCAACATCATACCACCCTATCAATCCTAATACAAAGCTTACTCCAACATAACATCATTGCTCAATCACAATTTACCACAATTCGAAGTAAAGGATATAGATCATAGGACTTATAAAGTCTCATAATTCCTCATCAATATCTTACCATAAACCCTCAAGTCAACCCAATTTAGATTTACCACATCATAATTAAGTAATAAACATGATAACAAGCCTAGAAGAGTCACTACACCATAATTCAATACTACATCAAAACTTAAGACAAATACTTAGGTCAATTCTCATTATCTAGATCACTTCTCAAGAACTAGTACGAAAGACTACAAATCCTCCTAATATTTTCATTATTAGTATAAAAACATCATGTAATAGTGATTTAACCAATATTCAAGTCAATTGAATCCATCACAAACTATTTCACATTAAGATCAAACCTAGGGTTAAGGGTTAAGGATCATGTTCTTCTATTTAGATCAAACCATCACAAATTATCATAATCAAGTTAAAATACATGTTAATATATTCATAATATACCAAATAAACCATAAAAAACTCAGTTCAAAACATCAAATTCATAATTGAATGAAACCCACTTGAAAACCCAACTTTTAGAAATACTCTGAAGAAGCCCTTTGAGGAAAGAAATCTCAAAGGTGAATTAGATCTCATACTTTAACGTTTGATGAAGATTTTATGGTTAAATCTTCCCTTTACATCCCTCAAAACCTCCCCCTAGCTTGTTTTCAGTGGTGTCTTCCAAATATAGAGAGAAAGAAGAGAGAAGGAAGAGAGTTTATTTTGTGAGTTATGTTTAGACTAATGAGGGTTGGGGTCTTTACATGGGATTAAATAACTTAACTAGACTCCCTTATACCCCTAATTAATTACCTAAACCCCCTAAATAATCAAATAAACTGAAGTTAAAATGTGCAGGGAATTTGACCCTCACATATGGAACCCCGATCGACGGGCCGTCTGTGAGTCGACAACTAGTACCCCCTCCGTCCTGCACACTCGTCATTTTGGTCAGAGACTTGTGCAAGAGAGGGATCCATCAATCTATCTAATTGTGGTACGACGGTTTGCATCGACTCCCCGTGGATCCACACACAAGCCGTTGGTGGGCTCTCGAGGTTGCACACTGCCCAGGCAGTGCTGCCTCCTACGTGCTAGGGTCCTTCTCAAGGTCCCTTGGTTTGTCCTTGGGGAGTCGTGCCCAGACATTTCGATGATGAATCCCCCTGAGCACCTATTAACTACCCTTCCACCAATTTTCGTGGATTTTCGACTTCTTAAAGTTTGTCAAATAGGCTTAGGCATGCTAGTACCTCCTAGAACTAGTTTGCGAACGTCATGGACGTTTTGGTTCCTAGACTTCCCAAATGGCCTATATTCATTATATGGGTTTTAAAACATTGTTTAGACCCCATGGAACCTATGGTAGGCATTAAGACTCGTCTTGGATTTTCAAAATGTTACATGAAAAAAGCCTTAGGAACATTCGTCCCTGAATGACACAAAATTCTTTTGGGAGGAACAGACTCAAGACTAGCAGCCCAACCATCAACAATACATAACATATCAATCATGTTACTTACACAAGGAAATTCAAAACTTCAACTACCATACATAAGGTTCAACATTACATTATGAGGAATATTCTTATCACAATAACAACATGACCTCAACATACTTTACATGAGCCAATTACCTCAAATTTCAGTCCAAGAACATGTTGTATAACATTTTCATAAAGACTCACCATATCAAAATGCATGACATAACTCAAAACAAGCCAAAGAGCAAAATTTCAAGTTCAAATGCTAACTTAAATGTAATCACTGTAAAGCAAGAATCAATAATGCACATTTTTCAATACTTCACTAACAATCAAAACAACTTCATTTTTTTGTCATATTTTTCATTATTACTAAGAACTAGTAACTTTAGTTATCAAAATAGATGAGGGCAACGGGACTTCATGTCGGCCTAAGCCTCCCGTGTTGCACCCCCAACTATGTGATTCTTCCATAACACCTTTACGGAAACCACCTCTTTATTCCTTAACTTCATGACTTTCCTATCAAGAACTTGAACCGAAACTTCTTCATAAGAGAGGTTATCCTTGACACCAAGACCCTCAATAGGAAGAATAGACTCAGGATCACCAATACACTTTTTAAGCATGGAAACATGGAAAATTGGATGAACTGAAGTCAATTTACTAGGAAGTTTCAATTCATAGGAAACCTTACCAACTCTTTGCAAGATTTCATAGGGCCCCACATAACGAGGACTCACTTCCCTTTCTTGCCAAATCTAACCACCCCTTTCATTGCAAAAATTTTCAAATACACTTTATCACCTTCTTCAAACTCCAAATCCTTTCTCCTATGATCGGCATAAGTCTTTTGTCGACTATAGGCCGTTTGCAACCGGTTCCTTATGATATGAACTTTATCTAAAGTCTTATAAACCAAATTGGGACCAAGAAGTAAAGGATCTCCCACTTCAAACCATCCAATAGGAGACCTACATCTCCTACCATATAAGATTTCATAGGGAGCCATGGAAATAGATGAATGAAAACTATTATAAAAAGCAAACTCCACCAAAAGGCAAATGCTTATCCCAATTTCCCTTGAAATCAATAATACAAGCCATAAGAATATCCTCAAAGGTTTGAATAGTATGTTCTTCGTGACCATCCGTTTGGGGATGAAAAGTGATACTCAACTTCACCTTAGTGCCCAACCCTTTTGGAATGACCTCCAAAACATAGATGTGAATTGTGCACCCCGATCCGATATGATGGATAACGGTATACCATGGCGACACACAATTTCATCTATGAAGATCCTAGCATAATCTTCCGCCAAATAAATAGACTTGACGGGAATAAAGTGAACGGACTTGGTCAACCTATCCACAACCACCCATATAAAGTCATTACTTTTGACTCCGAGGTAAACCTACTACAAAATCCATATTGATGTCTTCCCACTTCTACGTAGGAACTTAGATTTCTTGTATTAAGACACCCGATTTAAGATGTTCGGTTTTTACTTGTTGGCAATTTGAACACTTAGCGACGAACTCCACTATGTCCTTCTTCATACCTTCCCACCAATAAATTTTCCTAAGGTCATGGTACATTTTTGGCGAACCTGGGTGAATTGAGTAACGGGACCCATGGGCTTCTTAAAGGATGCGGTCCCTAAACCCATTTAACTTGGGAACATAGAATCTCCCATGGCACCTTAAAATACTATCCCTACTCCCTTAGGGAAAATGCCTCATTAAGCTTGCCGAGGATCGTTTCCTTAAACTCCATCAATGATTTGTCAAGGTGTTGTTTGGACTTCACCTAAACTACCAATGATGACTCGGAGTTGTTATGAAACATGAAACCACGATTTGAAAAATCTTCCAACCTCACACCCGACATAAACATGAAACCACGATTTGAAGAATCTTCCAACCTCACACCCGACATAGCCAACCTATGTACATACTTCACTAGGTTTTTCCTGACTTCATCAATGTGGGATACACTACCCATAGTCATACGACATATGGCATCCGCAACCACATTAGCCTTGTCGGGGTTATAGAGGACACTCATGTCATAATCTTTCAAAAGTTCTAACCACCTTGTTTGTTGGAGATTCAACCTCTTTTGGGTAAATGCATATTGGAGACTCTTATGGTCGGTAAAACATCAACATGAACACCATACAAGTAATGCCTCCATATTTTCAAGGAAAACATCGCGTACGCTAACTCAAGGTCATGAGTTGGATAGTTTTGCTCATGTACCTTAGTTTCCTAGAAGCATAGGCTATCACCTTCCTATGTTGCATAAGCACACACCCCAAAACCCACTCGGAATACGTCACAATACATAACAAAAACCTTTGCATTCTCCGGTAAGGTCAACACCGGAGCGAAAGTAAGCCTATCTTTCAACATTTGATAACTTTTCTTACATGCCTATGACCACTCAAATTTCTTACTCTTTTGGGTCAAAGTAGTCAAGGGGGATGCAATGGATGCAAAACCCTCCACAAACATCCAATAATAACCTGATAAACCCAAGAAACTCCTAATATCGATTGGATTCAAAGGTCTAGGCCAGTTTTTCATCGCCTCCATTTTCCTTGAGTCAACCTCAACTCCCTCACTGGAGATGATATGACCAAGAAATGTCACCGACCTCAACTCACATTTTCTATACTTGAAAAACAATTTATTTTCCTTAAGTACTTGCAATACTAGCCTCAAGTAGTTCATTTGATCACCCTCATTCTTCCAATATATTAAGATGTCATCAATGAAGACAATGAAAAATGAATATAGGTAATTTCTAAATACTCTATTCATTAGGTCCATAAACGCCGCCGAAACATTAATGAGACCAGAAGACATTACTAAGAACTCATAATGACAATATCTAGTCCAGAATGCCGTCTTTGGTATATCCTCACCTCTCACCCTAAGTTGGTGATACCTCGACCTTAAGTAAATTTTTTTGAGATAACTTGCCCCTTGGAGTTGATCAAACAAGTCATCAATCCGAGGGAGTGGATACTTGTTCTTGATTGTGACCTTATTAGGTGGCAGTAATCAATACACATTCTTAAGGACCTATCCTTCTTCTTCACAAAAAATATCGGATCACCCCATGGAGAAATACTTGGTCTTACGAAGCCTTCGTCTAGTAAATCTTTGAGTTGAGTCTTCAAAAATTTTAATTTAGACAGAGCCATACGATAAGGAGGAATTGAAATGGTATTTGTATCCGGTATCAAATCAATAACAAAATCAATTTCCCGCTGAGGAGGAATACCGGGAAGATCATTAGGAAAGACCTCCAGAAATTCACTCACTGCAGGACCGACTCAATGGGAGGAACTTTGGAGTCTAGATCTTGGACTCTTACAATATGATATAGACAACCTTTAGAGATCATTATGCATTCTTTTAGACAAGAGATGATACGACCTCTAGGAATAGAGTTTCCCCCTTCCACTCTACAACGGGTTCATTTGGAAAGTTAAACTTCACCACCCTTGTCCTACAATCAATAGAAGCAAAGAAAGCATCCAACCAATCCATACCCAATATAACATCATAATCAAGCATATCGAGTTTTACTAGTTCAACATAAGAAACTCTATTGGGCAACATTATAGGATAATTTTTATACACCCTTTTTGTAAGAACCAACTCACCCATCGGAATATACACTATAAAAGGTTCATAAAAATATTAGGTAAAATGTCAAACTTTTTGGCTACTAGAGCAGTAACAAAGGATAAAGTAGCACCAAGATCAAGTAAGGCATATACATCAACAGAGAAGACTTACAACATACTAGTCACCACGTCAGGAGAAGTCTCTTTCTCACCCCTAGAGCGAATAACATAGAACTGGTTCTTCATTGGAGCCTCATTAGAACCACTTGCTAGAGCTTGACCACTACCCTTGTCTTGAACCCTCACATTTGGCCAATCCCTAACCTTGTGCCTCTTTTACCACAACCAAAACAATTGCATGTCCCCTTAAGGAAATCACCATAGTGTTTCTTGCCATACTTTCCCCAACTTGGCTTATCGGTTGGTGAATTAGTACCTTTTCCCCTCTTAAACTTAGGGTTAGACACCCTATCACCACTAGCCTTTGGGAATTTGGAAGGAACTTGACTTCAAACTCGCTTCTTACACCTAGGCTTGTCTTATATCTCAAGCCTATTCCTTGAAGAACCTCCATCAAAAGATCTTGCTCTATTAGCATGTCTACTATTCCTCTTATACCTTGCCTCTTCCATACGCTTGGCATGCGCCATAAGACGAGAAATGTTCATGTTGTCATGTAACATAGCCGAATGACACTCCTTTTACAAATTATCCGACACCCTCGTCACAAAATGGATCATTTCATCTCTAGGATCAAAAACCAAAGAAGGAGCATATTTTGACAACTTTGTGAATTTCAAAGAGTATTTATGAACACTCATACCTCCTTGGCAAAGGTTGATGAACTATGCCACTTTATCCTCCCTCATCTCTCTAGGAAAGAACTAATCTAGAAAAACCTTTTTAAAAATTTCCCAAGTCAACGGACCACCCCTCAATGGCCTAATATCTCTTCATTGCACAAACCATGCTTGAGCCACGTCCGTGAGTTGATAAGTTGCCAACTCGTCCTTCTCACTTGTGGACAACCCCATAGCCAAAAGTATATCATAGATTTAATCGATGAATTCTTTGGGGTCTTCCTCAACCTTAGACCCGTAGAAGGTAGGAGGGTTCATTAGAGTGAAGTCCCTTGATGGGAAGCCATAGTAGAGACTTGTTGATGAGGACGGGGTTCAACCTCCCAGTTGGCTTGGGCCGTCATAGCTTGGGCTTGAACAGTGGCGGCTTGAGCCAATTGGATGAGGGCAGCGCTTATATGTCCATCTGTAAAAGGTGGATGATTGACCGAAGCTTGTTCCATATTAAAATCTTCTTCAAGTGTTGGAACTTGCTCACCACAAGGAGGAGCTCCCACATTGGCAATTTCCTCTTCAAGTCTTCGTGCCGCATTCCTTCGAGTGTTCATTCTTCCTATAACAATAACAATAGGATTACATGCAAAAGCACACCATAAGTACACTTTAATGGCACAATATAAGATTTCCAAGAAAATGAAAGTTTCGTTGGCATCATGTAGGTTCCTATCCATAAGTGTGGCGCACTACACAATTATGAACACGAACTTACATAGATGTGGTTGAGAGAGACATTGAATGTAAGATAATTCAACCTCATTCTCTGATACCAAATTTTTCACATTCGAGTTTACCCCCTAAGATGTAACCGGCGTCGTCGCCCTCTTTGAGGACTAAGACTAGCCTCTTATTTTGCATCATAACATTCATAAGTCGAATTTAGCAGAAAATTTAGAACTTTTCTTAATTCTACTAGGAGTTTTACATAGACCTCTATATAATCATAATATATAGAGTATACATAGACCCTTCGTATAGAAAGGTTACATAGTCTTCTACTTTTGTTGTGAACACACACACACACACACACACACACACACATATATATATATATACACATAAGATAGACCATAGTCTTAAAGATTGTCTCATCTCATACCATCTAAAGATCATAACAATTTGGGTATAGCACTACATCAATATAAAGAAGCAACATATAGGCTTATACAAATCATACTCAAATGAAAATAGAATGAACATAAGAGTCTTAAAATAGAAAGAAAATCCATAAGAGAGATATTGGCATCACCCTCGAAAAGTCAGGACATACCCACTTGGATGGTAGAGAATATCCATACTTTTTCAAGTCATCTTGAAAGAGACTTCAATGATCGGAAACTAAAATGTTTGGGAAAAAAGGAAGAAATGGGGTTAGTATGCCACATGTACTAAGTATGATACCATATGCATATACATTTATAAAACATGGTAAGAAAAGGACATTTCGATAAGTATGCATTTTTCTTTTAAAACCTATATGCATATTCAACAATACCATACCAAACAATATTTCACATTTATTAAGTCATAGGCATGTTCATCAAAATACCAAAACATCAACTCTAGTCCAATCAAACATTCCCACTATACAAGTAGATACATATTCAAGTCACTCTACATCCAAGTCATATTAAACAATAATCATGAATAAGAGTACATGTCATTATAATAAAGCAAGACAATTACCCATGAACCACTATCAAGTCAACAAGTGCAATGACCAAGCAAATCCCCATAACCTTACTCAATCAAGTAACCCAACAAGAATCATGACTAAAACCCTACTTCACATAACATGACATTTAAATATACCTTTCATATTATTTTATTAATATAGACCTATACATATCCATATGTGAACTAATCATCATTTAGTATCAACAATATGCAAGTCCATCATATACGTATCATATATCATCATAAACATAAACATACATAAGAACAACCTCCTAAGACTCCCCTTAAGGCTAACTCGTGTTATGCCTAAGTAGAGTCTCAAACCCCTACCTAGACTAAGCTAGACCTCTTAGGTTATCCTAGTTAGATTTCAATCCTTTAAGTCATTTTACCTTTTGGAAACATCTTGCTCTAACCGACATAGACCACATGAGCTAGTGTGGAATCCCTGTCATAAAACCCTACACTAAAAAAGGTAGACTACTTTCCAAGGTAGTATCAAAACATAAAACATAGAAACTACGTGGATCCACTAGATAGTATTCCTATGAGGGCAACATAGTTCAAGAAACAGGAGATATAGTTGGGACCCTCTTTATTCTCCATGCATTGTAGTCTCCAATCTCAAGAGTACTTTAGTGTTCCTACCTTCCCTATGTGGAAGATACACTCCTCACTCTAGTTCACTCGGTGTTAAGCTAGAGTCCTTTTTTGAAATGTCTTTTAGCCTTTAATTATCGCTTAGTTTAGGTCATAGGGTCTATCCCTTGTATAATCATCGTCAATAGCTCAACAAGAATTGAATGAGTATAATTCCTTTCATTATAATTCATACAAGTGAGGTTTAGCACATTTAGCATTTCATATCATAATAAGGTACATTGCGAGTCTACACCATCCTTATACCATGTACACCTTAATCAACCTCACAACATAGTCAAGACATTTCAATTCAAAATCATATAATCCTATCAATCCTAATACAAGGCTTAATCCAACATAACATCATTGCTCAATCACAATTTACCACAATTGAAAGTAAAAGATAGAGATCATAGGACTTACCAAGTCTCCTTCATAGTTCATCATCAATATCTTACCATAAACCCTCAAGTAAACCCAATTTAGATGTACTAAATCATAATTCAATAATCAATATGATAAAAAGGCTAGATGATTCACTACACCATAATTCAATACTACATCAAACCTTAAGACAAGATACTTAGGTCAATTCTCATAACCTAGATCACTTCTCAAAAACTAGTATGAAAGTCTATAAATACTCCTAATTTGTGCATTATTAGTGTAAAAACATCATTTAATAGTGATTTAATGAATAAATAAGTCAATTGAATCAATCACAACCTATTTCACATCAAGTTCAAACCTAGGGTTAAGGGTTAAGGATCATGTTCTTCTATTTAGATCAAACCATCACAATTTATCATAATCAAGTTAAAATACATGTTAATATATTCATTATATCCCAAATAAACCATAAACAACTCAGTTCACAACATCAAATTCGTAATTGGATGAAACCCACTTGAAAACCCAACTTTTAGAAATACTTTGAAGGAGCCCCTTGAGGAAAGAAGTCTCAGAGGTGAATTAGATCCCATACCTTAATGTTTGATGAATATTTGACGGTGAAATCGTCCCTTTCCATCCCCCAAAACCTCCCCCTAGCTTGTCTTC
This sequence comes from Solanum habrochaites, assembly GCA_027704765.1. Classification (NCBI taxonomy): domain Eukaryota; kingdom Viridiplantae; phylum Streptophyta; class Magnoliopsida; order Solanales; family Solanaceae; genus Solanum; species Solanum habrochaites. The sequence continues at coordinate 17,216,869 of JAKWJA010002497.1, forward strand.
AATGGTGTCTTCCAAATAGAAAGAAAAAGAAGAGAGAAGGAAGAGAGTTTGTTTTGTGAGTTGTGTTTAGACTAATGAGGGTTGGGGTATTTATATGGGTCTTAATTAACATAATTAGAATCCCTTAAGACCCTAATTAATCACCTAACCTCCTAACTAATTAAATAAATTGAAGTTATAATTTTTTGAAAATTTGACCCTCACAGATGGAACCCCGATCGACGGGTCGTCTGTGAGTTGCAACTGGTCCCCCCTCCGTCCTGGAAACTCATCATTTTTGTCAGAGACTTGTGCAGGCGAGGGATCCATAAATTTATCTAACTGTGGGACGACGGTTGGAATCGAATCACCGTTGATCCACACACGAGCCGTTGATGGGCCTCGTGGTTGCACACTGCATAGGCAGTGCTGCCTCCTACGTGATAGAGTCCTCCTCAAGGGTCCTTGGTTGGTCCTGTTGAATCTTACCCGTACGATTCGACCAATAAACACCCTAAACTCCTATTAACTACCTTTCCACCAATTTTCATGGATTTTCGACTTCTAAAAGTTCGTCAAATAGGCTTAGGCGCGCTAGTACCTCCTAGAACTTATTTCTGAACGTCATTGACGTTCTTGGACGTTTTGGTTCCTATATTTCTCAAATGTACTATATTCATTAAAATAGGTCTTAAAACAGTGTTTAGACCCCCATGGAACCTATGCTAGGCATTAAGACTCGTCTTGGATTTTCAAAATATTACATTAAAAGACATCATAATGATTACGAAAGATTGTGAACTGCCTTGTTGTGGCCCATATTTGATTAATTGGTGACATGCTTGAATTCATAAAAGTGTACTTGAATGATATGAATTGTTGTCTCCTAGTGTTATTGATATTGCGTGTGTGCGTTGATTTTTGAACATGGTGACGAGACATTTGTATAAAGGTTGAAGGAAAATAGTTTTGTTTGGTGATATTTTTTGTAAATGTCGAAGCAAAATGGTTTTGACAAGCGATATTTTGTGATATAAGTCGAAGAAAAATTGTTCTGGCTAGTGATATTTTGTGATAAATCCCAAAGGAAAATTGTTTCAATAAGTGATTTTTTGTGACAAAAGCCGAATAAAAATAATTTAGGCTAGTGACATAAATATCAAACAAAAATGGTTTCAAGATGTGATTGATGTGAAAGTCGAAGGGAAATTGTTCTAGCTAGTGATATTGTGCTGAAGGGAAATAGTTCTGACAAATGTTGATCTTTGTGATCAATCTAATTTATACATATATTTGACTTGTTTGATGCATGTAGTTGAGCCAATTGTTGTGTTGGATTGATTTATTCGATATGTGAGTTGAATATGTTGATATATGTGACTAAAATGTGTTATACCTGAGAGTATCTGATTTGATACTTGTCGGTTATTGAAATATGACTTTTGATCTATGATTTTTGAGTTCAATATGTTGATATTTGTGACTAAAATTTTTTGTAGTTGAGAGTAACTGTTGAAGTTGTTCGGAGTTTTGATTATTTAACAAAATAGGAACTAACAAGGGACCTGGTAAAACACAAAACAGAGTTGTCAAATTTGACATGGTCGTAGGTGCACAACTTATAAGAGTAGCAGGATCTCCGCAAATGGATTTCCAAGGGTTGTGTCCGTGTCATATTAGTCTCTTCTACAAAAACATGACTTAAGTTTTAGCGAAAGAAGTCTTGGATTCTGAAAACTCATAAGCTTACAAAGAAAAAGTCATGTGTTCTTTTGTAAATTTACTCTTAAATTATAAAAGATGGTAGATTGGTTGCTTGTCTAAGTCTTTATTAGGTTTATTCGGATTAACTAGAGTTATTTGAATCATCTATGTTTTAGTTAAGCCTCTATTCTCTTGGATAAAATTGCCTAGGAGTGTCAACTAAAGTTAGTTCAAGAGCGGATGCAGTAGAGTTGTTGCATGTTTATGATCATGGCTTCGAATATCAAAGTTGGTGGTTAGAGTTAGCATTGTAGGGTTCTTTAAGTCTAGATCAACTGGAGTTAGTTGGTTTATTGGGCAATAGAGTTATTTTTTAGATTCCTTTGTAGTAGTGTTGCTAAGTAAGGGGGAAGGGATTAAGAGTTTAATCCCTAGGCTACAAGAGTTTGTAATATGAAGTTTTGCTCCGTTTTGAGTGAATGAAGTTTGGGCTGAAATCTTGTGAGTACAGGTGATTTTCACCTCCGTTATTCAAGAGGGTTTCCACGTAGCATTCTTGTGCTTAATTTATTTTTTTCACGACCCGAGTCTAGACCCCAGACGAAACCGGCGTCGTTGACCTCTTAGAGGTCGCAGACAAGCCTACTTACATCATACTTACTTCATCTAGGTTAATTTTAGCGGAAAGTTTGAAACTTTTTTTTATTAACATACATACTAATCATTCTATTAGATTCATAATTGTTCACCATAAACCATCTAACATTAAGATCATCAAATGAAAGAAATAGTTTAATATAACATTATATGTATACTTGTAAAAATGGCACCAATATAATGTATGAACAAAAGCGGAAAGAAACACTAGTGGAACATACTCCACTAGCTCAATACTACAACTAAGCTAGAATATATTGGGCAAGCATCCTCGAAAGCATGAGGGACTACCAAATTCGGATGAATGCTCCACGTCCAGATAGTTTCAGCGTCAACCTGTAGCTCTAGCGTCAACCTGTGCCTGCACCTAAAATTGTAGAGTTGTATAGGGTTAGTACACACTTGTACTAAGTATGGGTATATGCAAGCACACACCAAGGACATTCATGAGTAAGAATAGATCTTTCCTAACAACATGATTATGGAAAGTCAAGTCAGTGGACTTGCCAAATTGGGATAAGGAAAGTTAGTGAACTTTCCAAATTTGGATTAGGAAAGTGAGTGAACTTTCCAAATTTGGATTAGGAAATTCATGCCATGAGAGTAACATGCATCATCATACTTATCATATTGCACACAACACATAACATCTTGCACATACCACATAACATATTGCATATAGCACATAGCATTTTGCATATCATTCGTTAATATGCCATGAGACCTTGGAATCATGGACTTGACATCAAGACTTCACAAAATGAGGGCTCAACATATGGGACCTCAACTAGGGAGCCTTTTTTAGAAAAGACAGAGTCTGCTTCATTCATTCATACGTACTTCATTTTGTTTCATTCATAGGCTAGTGTAAACACCAGTTATACCTAGGATGTAGTTTAAGACTTTCATCGGGTTCGTTGTGCAATGATGAAGAATGACCTAGTTTCATTAGTTACAAAGTCTAGCACCTCTTTATTATCCAGTCCTAACACCTTTTGTATCATTTATTTCATTATATGTATCTTTGAGGATGGACTCATTCATTCATATAGAACTTTAATTTTAACTAACATAGATCATGTGAGCATCATGAAATCCACTGTCTCCCCCACACCGAAAAGAGGTGGAATCACCATCCAAAGTGACCCAAAACATGCTAGCGTACATGGGAATTGAACCCTACCAGATACCTATATTGGCAGTATAGGTCCGAAGACTAGGAGATATAAGGAGACCCATACCCAACATGCTGGACAGTCTCATCTCATGAGAGTTACGAGAACCTCCTCCCTTCTCGAAAGAAGGAATCACCGCTCATAGCTAGTCTATCGGTGCTAAGTTTAAAGTTCCATTAGATTCAACTCATACGTCATGGAAGTTGGCTTCTAGTATGAGGACATCATCGCTAGATGATTTCTCATCTTATAATTATTATTAAGTGTGTTAATCTCAATACTTTCATTAGAGTGTTCATAGAGACTGGTCTCTTCATTAACTTTACACTCTCATAGGTGAGTACGTTTTGATAAAATTTACTTAGGATCATTTGAGATTGCTCTCATCTTTTACATTAGCCTCATATCATGTTGTCACCACATTCATTAACATTAGCACATTTGCTCTTCATAATTACTCACCCCATTTTACGTGAATGTTCATTTCATCATATTCAAATGCACTTGGCCATTTAATGTGTTTCACACTCTCACTTAACCCTTCTAGGGTTTCATCATTTCATTGTTCATTTCATCATTTCATTGTTCATTTCATCATGTGTCAATGCACTTGGACATTTAGTGTGTGTTATACTCTTACTTAACCCTTCTAGGGTAACATCATTTCATTACATACATCTTAGGTTCACTTATTTTTACATGTATGCTAGACTTATAGGACATACAAGTCATGAGGCTTTATTCATCGTTCGTTTAAGTAATTCATATATTCCAAAGATTATGTAGTGCAAGACTTATGCATCTTGTATGTATGCCAAGATATCAATTTCGATCTAAGTAGGCAGCATTATTCTTAAATATTTAATTCACGTATGACTTATGTATCAATACGGAATTTGGGCAAAGGAACCCGGTTTCGAATCCCTGGACAACACTTACATTTTTTTCATTTACTTTATTTGATCCATACAGCTTGGGGACCCAAGTTCAAGCCCCAATGCCTTCATTTTATTTTTCACTTAATTTCTCACTTCATTCTCTTAATAAAACTAGAAGGATGTGGGATCAAACCCCCACAACCTCATTTACTTTTTATTTTCATTACTTTTAATTTCTCTCCTTTGGTCGAGGGATTGTGGGTTCGAACCCCCACAGCCCCTCTTTAATTTCTATTTAATTGTCTCCTTGAATCTGCCTAGGAGGTCGTGGGTTTGATTCCAATGCCTAACATCTCTTTTCTTTCATTTTCTTAACTGTCCTTCACCGCCTAGAGGTAGTGGGTTCGATTACCACGCCTCACATTTCTTTTCTTTCATTTTCTTTACTCTCTTTCACCGCCTAGAGGTCGTGGGTTCGATTCCCACGCCTCACATTTCTTTTCTTTCATTTTCTTTACGCTCCTTCATTGCCTAGAGGTCGTGGGTTCGATTCCCACGCCTCACATTTCTTTTTCTTTCATTCATAGCTTTCTTATAGTGAGGTCTTGGGTTCAATCCCAACTGACCTCACATATTTTAAACATTATTTTCAAACTCCCCTAAACTTCAACATTAGCCGAAATTAAACCATCAACATGCTGGAAATTTTAATCACATTTGCAGCCTACTTTCTTCAACATTTATACGTAATTTCATAGGGTAATTCGTAGATCATTTAATACGTTCTTAGGTGAATTTTTCATGGATTCGTTTAGCCGAGAGATTATCACTCAAATCTGCCACATTTCAACTCCTATCAACATCACAAATTACAAAATCATTTGTACATTAAATACAATGACAACATCAAATTTTTAAAGCCTTAACCCGAGGCACATAGATACGGTTCACATTGCACACACACGTACACATAATTTCAAAAAAACATCAACATAAGTAACATAATTCCGAACATACATATATACACATAATTATCAAGAAAATACGTTTCATCCCTAGTTTTCTACCAGCAAACATAACCAACCTATGATTCAATGGGAGCTAGTGACAGGGACATGCAACGGGAACAACCCTAGTTTTCGGAATAGATTCATCTGAACCTTAGGGGTCTCTTGGAAAAGGGACCAAGAGAGAAGAGAACCCATACCTTTTTGACGTTAAACCCTCAACTTGCTGCCCAAAAATTTCACCCAAGATCATGTCCAATCCCCTCAAAGTCAACACCAACTCGACGGACAAACTTCTCTTTGCCTACGTGATTGATTTTGTTTGTTTTCTTATATTTTCGTTGTGAGTTCGTCAAGTGTGAAGAACTTTGGTTTACCTACTTTTAAAAAAAAAGTTATTTGGCAGAGAGAATTGTGAGTGAGAGTGATAGAGACGTGAGAGAGAGATGAGCGTGGGAGAGAAGAGTTTTCTTAGGATTAGGAGTCTAGTGTAGGACTTAGTCAATTAAGGTTTTTATTTCATTATTAAAGATCTGATTTTCTTTTATTTTAAATCAGCTAATAAATAATAAATACAAATTCATTTCATTAATTTACCAACTTAAATTAATAACAAATTTAATTCATTGCTTCCACCTATGTTCGAACCCAGGTGGAGCAAGACTTCACTTCAAGAGCCAATTTTTGGTCCTCTCTCCAAAATGCCCCTCCACCTTATTAATTGAATAATTAATTACATATTTAGGGTAATTACGATACTACCCTTAGCCTGGAAATAAACCAGTTTACCCCTAGATCTTCCAAAACTATGATTTTCCCTTTTTAAGTCCGGTAAAGACTCATTCGAGTAAATCTTCATATTCGAGAGCCCTAAATGGTTGGACCCAACCTTTCCAAGCTCAACTAACTCTCCAAGTTAGTTGGCTTGGCTGTAGAAAGGATTCCGAGGTCTGGTTCTACGCGCATCAATCCGTGTGAACCCGATCTAACTGTAAGCATTCTTGACACATTAAGCATTTCTTATCTTATCCATTTTTAGAATTGTTACAATTTTTCGCACTATTATTTTATTGAGTGACTTGGTCCAGTGATCACTTTTGGAGTACCATTGAAGTGAGAATATACGATATAGTTTTCACTTATGAAGTGAGAAATTGAATCATGATCCACATTTCATCAAACAACTTTATGCAACCATATGAAGAAAAAAAATAGAAAAGAAGGAAAATGAAAGTACTATTGTTTATGAAAATATAAATAATAAGACAAACCTTTTAGAAATATTTAATAAGGATAATGGTTTGTCTTGTAATAGTAGTGATGCTGAAAGAAAGAGAGTGAAACCAGACAAACTATTAAAATAATATATTTATTTATTGAGATTCTTTCCTTTATGTTCCTCCGGCCATATTTTTAGGCACTATTAAAAATATATAAATCAATATAATTATTATGTATATTATGAATTGCCTAGTATGGTTATACTTTTTATGCGGTTTTTAGGCTATTATAGTTTAACGTAATGAAGAATTTTATCCCGTACATATAAAATGCTCACTCAAATAATAGAAACTGTGGTAAAAGTTATAGCAGACTATCTGATATATTTTTATACTTGTATATATGAATCCTATATATTTATAATGATATTATGTCCACTTTCAATAATAATTTTACAAGCTAGAAATTAAATAAATCATCAAGTTAATGAAGAAAAAACTAATACTCTTCATTTGTGATAAATGAAAAATTAGTAATATCGTAAAACAACATAAGACATAACTAAGCCACCATATGTTAACGTCTTTCAATTTGAAGAAAACTTGTAGTCTCTAATCCAAATATTAATTTAATTACATTAAGGACAAAATTGTAGCAATAGGAGAAGCATTGACAATTTATTATAAAGATTATTGATATGATATGGAACTAAAAAATTACTTTAGAACATTTCAAGGGAAAAAAAATGACAACATGAAACTTGAATAAAAGAAACTTTGTAAACTAGTTGGTTAGTCTTTTGTCTTTTGTCTTTTATCTTATTGATTTTTGAAGAAAAAAAATCATATCATATGGTTTTAGCTTCTCTATTGATAATGTATCGAAATTCCTAGCACTATTTAATCATATTAAAGATAATTATCATATCTATGTTTTTGTAATGTATCTATACTTAAAAATTAATATAAAGTTAGGAATCAAAAAATTGATGTGGCATGTCTTTAGCTGGTAAGGATTTATATTTATCATTTTAGATTATTCTGTCTTTTTCTCTATTTTCCCCCTCATTTTCTCAATTAATGTATCCCAAAATCCAATCCAAGAAGACTGCCTCTTTACCATATTGATGAAACTTCTCTTCCACAATAATTTAAAGAGCTCTTAAATAATGCTTTAAATAACCTATATTAATAATAAAATGGATGGTAATTTATTTTTGAGTAGCTCAGAACAAATACTTTTTAAATCTTATATATCAAAAAATTCTTTAAAAGTACACATCAAAATGGACGATCGCCTATTTATAGTTGAACTATGACTAACAAATTAAACTTCATTATCCATCAGATCCCAAATTCAAAACAAAATTACACCAATTTTAACTACAATCTTTTTACTAACTTTTGACTTGAAGTTATACCATATCTCAAATTTAAGTGTATTTTGAAATCTTTTTTATACCTAAAATCAGGAGTCTTTACAATAATAAAAATACATAAAAATTGAAAACAAAAATCATAAAATAAAATTTGCTATTTATTTACTTATGATCAATAGTCAATCTCAACAAATTCAAATCTCCTCTACATAGTTTCATATTTTAGATATATGCTTCTTTCAATATTTTGAATCTTTCAATATATTATGTTCACTCAAAACGGTTTATTGTTGTGGCACATTGAATTTTTAAATCACTGTTTGAGTATGTTTTAATGGCTAAACATAGTCTTTCACTATGTTTCAGATCAACTCAAATTTTCTTTACATAGCGTGAAATTTAATTAGATATGATTTTCTCTCAATATTTTATGTCTTTTAATATATTATTCAAAATAACTTACATTTACTGACATGTCAAATTTTTAAACCAAACATTCATGAAACTTTAATCGCTGAAAGCAACGAAAAAGAATGAAGAAGAAGAAGAAAGAGGAGAATAAAAGCAGCAAAGAAAAAGGAAGTAGCGAAATATAATGCACTTCGCTTGAAAATTAAAAGCTAGTGTCTAACTATAAATCTTCAAATAATTTTGGTAAATATTATTTGTGTTAAAATTTTAGGTGAAATTATCATGTGTTTGGGTATTATATTTAGGAAACATATTTCACCTTTTAAGGAAATATAATTTATATATATTGAGAAGTTTAGAAAAAAAAACTATCAAAACTAATCATAAGTTTGTATTATACGTCAATTGAATGTTCTTTGCAACAAATAGCAAGTAGTGTCCATGAACTAGAGCAATATGGTAGTACGGAGTGAGTACAACAAGCATCTTTCCATACATCGTGAAGTAGACAAAATACATGACTTTGTTACCTTGAGTCGATTGTTCAACATTTTCATCAATAGTCATATCATCACTTTCATATTCACTAAGTATTTTATCACTACTTTGATATTTATGTGAAAAAGAATTATATAATACAACGCAAACAACTAATAAAGGGTGTTGAAATTGAAATTTTGGTGTAGAATTTAAATTTTTTAAAGATCTCAATTAATGAGATTTGACCCAAATATTAAGTTTTTATAGCATTTGGAAATTTGGATTATTTTTCAAAAATATATGTTAAATAATAAAATTATATGAACAAAGACTATTTGTCAAATTTTTCTCCAAATGTTACTTGAAAAATCTATGACCAAATAGGTCCACGTATCGAATTACCATTTTTGTAAGAATTGGTAATTTGATTATTTTTTGGCTATGCAATTTCGATTCAACGAATATTTTATCCAACTTTTCCTAAATTAAGTTAAACTTTTATTTTATCACAAATGCCAACATCAACAACTTATTTAAATTTGATTCAAGAACTTCTTAAGGAATTAACTTTTAAGTATAGACACCAGATGCCAACAAAATTATGTTCAAGACATATCAAGACAAAAGAAGAAATAGAAAGATAAAGAAAAATGGAAGTAATATTGTTGTTTAGAAAAATAACAAATCTTTCAAAAATATTTAATGTGGAAAATGATGTGTCCTAAAGTAGTGATGCTGAAAGGAAGACAGAGTGAAATCAAGACTTGCACTAATTTGGATTTTTTTCCTTGACAACAAAATTATTTTTATATTAATAGTGACATCATGTCTACTGTAAGTAATGATTTCATAAATTTGAAATATAATAAATCAGCTCTTGTGAATGAAGCAAAAGTTATTTTTCTATTTTTTAGTAAATACTCGAATAACAGCATAAGTCAATAACACATAATCAAGACACATGTTGTTCATTCAATATGAAGGAGACTTGTGGTTTATTATCTAAATAGTTATTCCTATTTCGGTTTCAATTGGTTTGACCTTTGATTTAGCATAAAGTTTGAAAGTATTTTTCAAACTTTATAATTTTTTAATTTAAAATTAAAAAGAGAAACTTTGACGTATAGTCACTCAAAAATAACCTAACTATTCTTTATATCTATAGTTTAATAATTACAATTCGCATCTACAAGTCATAGGGAGGAGAGAGGCAGCAAGACTAGGAGAGAGAGATCAGAGAGGTGACCGAGAGAGGGAAAAGAGTGGGAGAGATGTGAATTGTATATGTATATCAGTTAGATAATTGTATATTATACATATGTATTTGTGTATATGGCAAGTGAGACTGAGTGAGGGAGGAGACAGACGAGCCAGATTGGGAGAGGGAAGAGAGAGGCGGGCTATATTGAGAGATGAAGGAGAGAGATGATCAGAGAGGGCAAGGAGTGGGAGAGATGTGAATTGTATATGTATATCGGTTAGATAATTGCATATTATACATATGCATTTGTATATATGGCAAGCGAGATTGGTATAGGGAGGAGAGAAGCGAGCGAGATTGGTAGAGGTAGGAGATAGGCGAGCGAGAGAGGGCAGAGAGTGGGAGAGAGTTGAATTCTATATGTATATCGGTTAGATAATTATATATAATGCATATATATTTGTATATTCTAGCGAATTATACATATACAAACGTGATTAAATATATAAATTAAAAGTCAGTCTATGTAATTAATGTATAATGTTAGTCGCGAGTGGTAATTATATCAAAATATAGCTATGATGAGTAATTAAATGATATAAATTTACTTAACCGCGTAATTTTTTTTATTAAGAATATTTCAAATAAACTAAAATATTTTTTTAATTTTTATTTTAAACATATCACGTAAAAAAATAAAAATAAGAAATTATTAATTTTTCAACTGGCTAAAAAAATTAGTTCAAATAAAAACTAAAACTATAGAGTAATTTTATAACATTCTGGACAAAATGTGGCAATATAAAAAGCTTCGATAATTTCCTGCAATGATTACTGATATGATATGGAACCTAAAAAATTATTTAGAACATTCCAAGGAAAAAGATGACTCAACATGGAACTTTAATAGAAGAAACTCTGTAAGGATAGTTGGTTAGTCTTTTGTCTTTACTTACTGAATTTTACAGCTAAAAAATATTTCTTATAATTATATACATTGGTAGTATAATAAAAAATTTAGCACTACTAAATTATAATAAACTGTTTGTAAGCTTGTAAGATCCAAAAAAGTAAAAATAAAAAAATCACTAGTTTAGAATTTAATGGTGTTTCTTTACTTCAATTGTTAAAATTATTTTTCGTATCATATTTATTTTGTCAGATACTTATATATGTCTTAGATATATGTGTGTCAAATTAGGTGTAACTTTTTTAGGAAAATTGTAAATAATAGCAAATTAATAACCTAAAATAAATGGAGTAGCTAGGGTTTGATTTAATTGTGTTCCATAGCAAACGTTTGCAAAAAATTGTCAGGCGCCTCTCTCCCAAATATCGCGCTCGCCACTCTCCTCCAATCTCTCGCTCGCTTCCTCACTTTTTATACAAACACAAGTGTATAAAAATTATTTCTAATTGTATAAAGCAAAGAATATTGTATAAATACATATATTTTTGTTCCGCTCTCTCCCCTCTTCCAAATCACGCTCGTCACTCTCCCAAATCTCGCTCACCACCCTCGCCTTTCTCACTTGTATAAATTGTGTTTCTATTTGTATAAAGCGTGAGAAAATTGCATATACACATGCAAGTACATATATTTTCATCCTATACACTTATAATTATACAATAAAAATACTCCCCTGCCCAGTTTCTTTTGTTTTATCTCTTTCTCGTTTTATACAATTTTTAAATTGTATCTAATTTCTCTCTTTCTCGTTTTATACAATTCGATTCAATTGTATATTCCTTGTCAAGTCTCTTTTGTCCTTCTCGCTTTCTCATTTTATACAAGTTCAAATTATATATAATCGTTCTATACACTTATAATAATATAATTCGTTTTATATACTTCGTTTTTATACAGTTCTCTGCCCAAGTGTCTTTCTCTTTCTTGTTTTATACACTTCGTTTTATACAATTTGCTTCAACTGTATATGTATAGCGAATTATACAGTTTCTGTGTTTGCTATGGAGCGCAATTATACAAATTTTTCTATAGCATACAAATATGAATTTTTTATTTACTATATGTGAAAGTTGTCTTTTTAAAAAATATAGTATATTATAGTATGATTCACAAATACACTAATTTTCTCACTCGTCCATATTCTCTCTCCTCTTTTGCTCACATCTCCCACTTCTCTCCCTCTGTGTTTCTCTTTTAGAATGTATTTGGTGTAAAAAACACATGCATCTAGTATTGGAAAACATATATGTTGATTCTTTCACTCGCCTTTCTTTATATTTATTTATATTTCAGAATGTATATGATAGTAAAGATACATGCGTCTAATATATATACATACTTGAAATCTTATTCAAAATTATTAATGAGTATGACAAAATACAAAAAATTATAATATTTATGATATGGATATTTGTGTAAGTAGATAATTTATATAATAATTTTAAAATAAGTTACGTGGCGTATACGTCAAATCCTAAACATTTTCTCAAAGTTGGAATTTCAATTGTTATGACTTGTCTTTTGAGAATTCTTGTTATAAAGAAAGTACTTTAACATTTTCTCCATTTTATATTCCATATTATTATATATATACCTCTTCACCAATCATTGGGAGCAGACAGTGTAAAACAAACCTACAAAAAATAGAGAGCATTTTATTTTAATATAAGATTTTTTGATATAAATTTAAATTTATTTATTTTAATATAAGATTTTTGGATATAAAATTAAATTTAATCGAGATATGCGTATCGAATTTGTTGATAGTTTGAAATCAAGAAGTGTAACTCATGGTCTTCAACTAATAGTTTGAAATCAAGACTTAGCCACTAATGGATTTTTCTTGACAACAAAATATTATATAGTGACATCATGTCCACTTTAGTTAATCATTTCACAAATTTTAAATGTGATAAATCAGCTTGTGAATGAAGCAAAATTTATTTTTCTATATTTTTAGTAAAGTCGAATAAGAGCATAAGTAAATAACACATAATAAATGGCTAGTATCTTCGTTTCAATTTTGTTACTAACTTTTGAATCTTATGATCTTATTATAAAAATATGTTATTTATATTAAAATATTTTTTAATTTTATGATAATAAATATTTCACGTAAAAAGTTGAAATTGAGAAATTGTTAAAAAAAATTATTATTATTTTTTAAACAGATGAAAAAAATAAGTAGTTAAAAGAAGTTAAAGCTAATGAAATATTTTGTTATGAACCAAGTTCAACCTAATGTGGGTATCAAATTCACACGTGTAGTTTTTGAGCTGACAAGAGTTATTGAGTTGAGAACGAGCAATAGGGCTAGGATAATTTGAGATTTGGATTGAGTAGTTGACATGAAATGGTTCCATCAAAAAGAATAACAATATGTGATTAAGAAATTATGCGCAGATTATTGAGAAAAATCTCCAGTCCTCTCATCTATTTTCTTTAAGTCTATATTTCTTATCTCCTTTCTACAATAATATTCTTTTATAGTTCTATTTTCTATTGTAACTTACATATTTAGATAGCATTTTAGGACAAAATTGTGGCAATATGAAAAGTTTGGATGATTTCCTATAGTGATTACTGATATAATATGGAACCTAAAAATTTATTTAGAATATTCCAAGAAAAAAAGATGACTCAACATGGAGCTTTAATAGAATAAATTATGTAAAAACAGTTGATTGGACTTTTGTCTTTACTTGCTGATATTTTAAAGCAGGAGAACATTTCTTATATAATTAATTATATATGTATATATATTGATAGTATAATAAAAAAATTAGTACTACTAATAAACTACAACAAACTGTTTGTAGCAAGTTTTTAAGACCTTAAAAGATAAGACAAGATCTATATTGGTGATATCAATTACTTAGAGATAATGTATTAGACACATTAATTAGTGTATTATTTTTGGTCATATTTTTCCTAAGAATCTTCTAATTCTTTCTGAGCCACAGAAATTATAGAATAGTTCAAATTTCCAGTTTATTTGTATAGAATCTGTCTAAGATGAGCTTAAGGGAGAATTGTTGAATGTAGTGCAGGCTGAGCTAGTTGTAACTAACAATTAGTTAGTTGATTGACATGTGCTAATTAGTTTGCTAATAGTGTAGTTTGATAATAATAATAGTTTGATAGTTAGTTAACTAATCTACAAATTGTATATAAGTAGTTTGTAGAGTTTTAATTCTCAATTCATTCAATAATATTTTCTCTCTTATTTCTTCATTTTTCTCTCAAGTTCCATTGTCATGGAGTGATATCAAATCAATGGAATAGTGTTAGTTTACATGGTATCACAACAAGGTTGGATCTAGGAATTCTCTGAGAAATACAAAATACAGAGGATCGGGAGATTCATTTTTCCTTCCATTGGTTGTTACGCATTTTGAAGAAGATTCAGATCTATGGGGAGCAATATCAATTACAATCATTCATTGTATTTGCATCCTTATGATGCACCAGGTTCATTTTCAATTGAAATTCAGCTCAAAAGCATGGAGAATATACATGTTTTGAAGTCGAGCTATGAAGTTAGCACTTTTGTGAAGGAACAAATTGGGATTCATCGATGGATTTGTTATGAGAAACATCCATGAAGGAGATCTACTGAAAAGATGGGATAGATACAATCCCTTTGTGGGTATGTGGTTAATGAGCAATGTACAATCAGATCTTCTTAGTGGAATCCTTTGTAGATCTCATGCTTATCTCGTTTGGAATGACCTTAAAGAGAGATTTGACAAGGTAAACAATTCTCGACCTTACCATTTCCATAAAGAAATAGCAACTGTATTTCAAGGTGTATCATTTGTTTTAGTGTGTTTTTCTAAACTGAAAGATCTTTGGGATGAACATAATTCGATTATTCCATTCCCTACGTGTGCTTGTGAGAGATCGAAAGATTATGTAGAACATTTAGAGAGGCAAAAGTTATTTCAGTTTCTTATGGGGCTAAACGATGGTTATGCTCAGGCGAGATCTCAAATTTTAATGATGAGTTTTGAACCTAGTGTGAGTCAGGCGTATGCTATGATCATACTGGATGAAAGTAAAAAAATGTTTGTTGGAGGGAATTGTGTTGTTGCAGGTCGAATGGAACCTTCAGCTTTTTATGCTTCAGAAAAGGTTTCTACAGCTATATATTCAACTAAAGGTTTAGGACCAGGACAATCATATGGTTTGGGAGGTCATCAGAAGAAATATTGTGATTTCTTTAATATGAAGGGTCATACTAAGGCTGATTGTTATAAATTGATGAAATGTGAACATTGCTTGCATAAGGGACATGTTAAGGAGACTTGCTATAAACTAATTGATTATCCAGAGAACTTCAAAGGGAAGAAAAGAGTCAATGTTACTACACATCCTCTTGCAAGACTAAATATAGGATATAATCATGGAACTCAAGTTGGACTTGCTGGCCTTGCACCTGCTCTTACTCAGAATTAGTACAATCAAATTGTCCAAATGTTGAACAAATGCTCCACAAGTGATACGAGTGCAAACATGAAAGGCAATTCCAACCATGGTTCCAACACTACATGTACAATTTTTCTCATATTGATGATAGTGTGAAATGGGTTTATGATATTGGAGCCACTAATCATGTGATAGGTGACAAGTCTGTGTTACAAATTGGTATATCAGTAGATGATGCAAGAAAGGTTCAATTACCAACAGGAGAATCTGCAAATATATCTCACATAGAAAACTGTCAATTTTCAGGAGGTGATTTAATTAAATGTGTTGTGTGTGCCAACATTTAAATTCAATATTTTCTCAGTGTCCAAGTTGACAAAAGAAGTGCAATGTTGTGTTGTGTTTTTCCCTGATTTATGTTTGTTTCAGGATCTCTCATCTCTCCTCTGGGAAGGTGAGCGAGATTGGTGAGGAAAAATATGGACTCTATGTAATGTACCCAAAGATGTGGACAGAAATAATTTTTAAAACGGGTAAAGGGGTTAAAAAGTGGTAAAAGGGGGTTAAAGGGAAAAGGGAGTCGCCACATATTTTTTAGGAAAACTAGGAAACCGATTAACTAATTAACTTAAAAGAGAGTCTACGAAACCAATTTGATTCTAGGTAAGGGATTGAAGTTATTCCGAAGGAAAGGGGTTAGGCACCCTTCGAAATCCACAATTATGGTTCCCGACTGAGTTCATTTTTTCAAATTGAGGAGATGACAATAATATACAAGTAATATAAATATGCAATAAACAATAATAATAAAATAAAACAACAACATGAGAAACGGCCTAAGGTTTACCTAGAATCGATATATACAAAATAATGAATTGTAAAATATAATTCGAACTCCTTTCGAATATCTTCAATGAAACAAGTCTTGGGTACATGTAAATACACTTAGTAAAAGTGTTAGTAATAAATAAAAAATGAATAAAATTGAATATATGAAATAATAATTGAAAAACCAAAAATCCGTCTTACTAACATGGGAGGCCTTGGAAATCGACAGTAATTTCTTCATCGGCCATTTTAACAATTTAACAAACAAGTTATATGAACTTAAACTAAAAATTTCCGTCTTTTAATATTGGGGAGGCCTCCAAAATCGACGGAGAGTTTTTTCATTGGCCAATTTAACAAATATATTAATATAACTTGAACATCAACAAAACATAACAAACTTATCCCAAGAGAATATAGAAAACAACAATCAAACTAAAACAACGTAACTAGAAATTGAAATAACAATAACGTAATATATAAAAATTAAAAATAACATTAAAATAGAATAATAACAAAACCCTGAAAAATTAAGATAGCAAATAGTTTACTAACAATTTTAAAATAACAATAATAATAAATAAATAAACATCAAACCGTAAAATAATGCTAATATTAAAACTACAATAAACACAAATATTAATTGACTTTTAGAACTATATTAAACTAAAAAAAAAAACAAGCTACATATAATAAATAGAAAACATAAAAGAGCTGAGAATCAAATAAAACAAAGCTAAGAAAAAAATTTACCTGGTTCTGGGCAGCGAACCGGAACTATGAGTTTGAAGGAGACAACTCCACCTCCTCAACTCGAAAAACAAAAAAAAACACTTTATAATTTTGAACTATGGGAACCAAGAATTCTCAAAATTTTATGAGTATTCTTTTGTCTTCCCCTCCCAATTCTCCTCTAAAAATAGTGAATGAAGTGGGTTTATATAAAAACCCAAAAATCCTCAAAAAGAATGAAATACCGATGTGGGACTGTTGCCAAAATGAAAATTGTTTGAGAAAAGATGTGGGAAAGGCAGATTTTTTTATTTTTTTTTTTGTATTTGACTCAAAATGTATTAATTTTAAAATCATCGGACCAAAATTTGGTGTCAACAACTTGCCCCTTTGTTTGATTAGGATCGATGAAAGAGATCCTGGTCAAACAAAGTTGACGAACCAAATTTGGTTTGATAAATATTGAACAAAACAATTGAGACATTTGTAGAACTTTTGAGCAAGACTTCACATTGATCGACTGTGTTGAAAATAATAAACAAAAGACGGAGATTGATTGCAAACTGAGAAAATTCACATACCTTTGATGTTACTTGAAAAATTGCACAATGAAGGTGATGTACCTTTTGAAAGAAGGATGATGCGAATAACATGTTACTTTGAATGAGGTGACAACCCAGCACGTCTCTTTGAAAGGAGGACGAACCAATTTGAAGATAACATATCACTTTAAACGAGGTGACAACCCAACGTGTCTCGTTGAAAGGCGGACAACCCAACTTAAACTTAACGTGTCAATTGAATGGAGGTGACAATCCATCGTGTCTCTTTGAAAGGAGAATGACCCAACTTGAACTTAATATGCCATTTGAACGGAGATGACTACCCAATCATGTTTCTTTGAAAAGCGGACGACCCAACTTGAACTTAATATGCCATTTGAAGGGAAATGACTACCCAATCATGTCTCTTTGAAAGGCGGACGACCCAATTTGAACATAACATGTCATTTGAAGGGAGATGACAACCCAATCCTGTCTCTTTGAAAGGCGGATGACCCAACTTGAACTTAATATGTCACTTTGAACGAGGTGACAACCCAATGTGTATCGTTGAAAGGCGGACAACCCAACTTGAACTTAACGTATCACTTGAAGGGAGATGGCAACCCATCGCGTCTCTTTGAAGGGAGGACGCCCCAAATTGAACTTAATGTCATCTGAAGGGAGATGACTACCCAATCATGTCTCTTTGAAAGGCGGACGACCCAAATTAAATTTAACATGTCATTTGAAGGGAGATGACGACCCAATCTTGTCTCTTTGAAAGGCGGACGACCCAACTTGAACTTAATTTGTCATTTGGAGGGAGATGACAACCCCATCTTGTCTCTTTGAAAGGCGGACAACCCAACTTGAACATGTCATTTGAAGGGAGATGACAACCCAATCCTGAACTTAATGTGTCATTTGAAGGGAGATGACAATCCAATCTTGTCTCTTTGAAAGGCGGACGACCCAAATTGAACTTAATATGTCATTTGAATAAAGATGACAACCCAATCTTGTCTCTTTGAAAGGCGGACGACCCAACTTGAACTTGTTATTTGAAGGGAGATGACAACACAATCATGTCTCTTTGAAAGGTGGACGACCCGACTTGAACTTAACATGTCATTTGAAGGGAGATAACAACCCAATATTGTCTCTTTGAAAGGCGGACGACCCAACTTGAACATGCCATTTGAAGGGAGATGACAACCCAATATTGAACTTAATGTGTCATTTGAAGGGAGATTACAACCCAATATTGAACTTAACGTGTCATTTGAAGAAAGATGACAACCCAATCTTGTCTCCTTGAAAGGCGGACGACCCAACTTGAACATGTCATTTGAAAGGAGATGACAACCAATGTTGTCTCTTTGAAAGCCGGACGACCCGACTTGAACTTAACATGTCATTTGAAGGGAGATGACAACCCAATCTTGTCTCTTTGAAAGGCGGACGATCCAACTTGAACTTAATATGTCATTTGGAGGGAGATGACAACCCAATCTTGTCTCTTTGAAAGGCGGACGACCCAACTTGAACATGCCATTTGAAGGGAGATGATAACCCTATCTTGTCTCTTTGAAAGGCGTACGACCCAACTTGAACATGCCATTTGAAGGGAGATGACAACCTAATCTTGTCTCTTTGAAAGGCGGACGACCCAACTTGAACTTAATATGTCATTTGGAAGGAGATGACAACCTAATCTTGTCTCTTTGAAAGGCGGACGCCCCAAATTGAACTTAATGTCATCTGAAGGGAGATGACTACCCAATCATGTCTCTTTGAAAGGCGGACGACCCAAATTAAATTTAACATGTCATTTGAAGGGAGATGACGACCCAATCTTGTCTCTTTGAAAGGCGGACGACCCAACTTGAACTTAATTTGTCATTTGGAGGGAGATGACAACCCCATCTTGTCTCTTTGAAAGGCGGACAACCCAACTTGAACATGTCATTTGAAGGGAGATGACAACCCAATCCTGAACTTAATGTGTCATTTGAAGGGAGATGACAATCCAATCTTGTCTCTTTGAAAGGCGGACGACCCAAATTGAACTTAATATGTCATTTGAATAAAGATGACAACCCAATCTTGTCTCTTTGAAAGGCGGACGACCCAACTTGAACTTGTTATTTGAAGGGAGATGACAACACAATCATGTCTCTTTGAAAGGTGGACGACCCGACTTGAACTTAACATGTCATTTGAAGGGAGATAACAACCCAATATTGTCTCTTTGAAAGGCGGACGACCCAACTTGAACATGCCATTTGAAGGGAGATGACAACCCAATATTGAACTTAATGTGTCATTTGAAGGGAGATGACAACCCAATATTGAACTTAACGTGTCATTTGAAGAAAGATGACAACCCAATCTTGTCTCCTTGAAAGGCGGACGACCCAACTTGAACATGTCATTTGAAAGGAGATGACAACCAATGTTGTCTCTTTGAAAGCCGGACGACCCGACTTGAACTTAACATGTCATTTGAAGGGAGATGACAACCCAATCTTGTCTCTTTGAAAGGCGGACGATCCAACTTGAACTTAATATGTCATTTGGAGGGAGATGACAACCCAATCTTGTCTCTTTGAAAGGCGGACGACCCAACTTGAACATGCCATTTGAAGGGAGATGATAACCCTATCTTGTCTCTTTGAAAGGCGTACGACCCAACTTGAACATGCCATTTGAAGGGAGATGACAACCTAATCTTGTCTCTTTGAAAGGCGGACGACCCAACTTGAACTTAATATGTCATTTGGAAGGAGATGACAACCCAATCTTGTCTCTTTGAAAGGCGGACGACCCAACTTGAACATGCCATTTGAAGGAAATGACAACCCAGTCTTGTCTCTTTGAAAGGCAGACGACCCAAATTGAACATTCCATTTGAAGGGAGATGACAATCCAATCTTGTCTCTTTGAAAGGCGGACGACCCAACTTGAACATGCCATTTGAAGGGAGATGACAACCCAATCTTGAACTTAATGTGTCATTTGAAGGGATATGACAACCCAATATTGAACTTAACGTGTCATTTGAAGGAAGATGACAACCCAATCTTGTCTCTTTGAAAGGCGGACGACCCAACTTGAACATGTCACTTGAAGGGAGATGACAACCCAATCTTGTCTCTTTGAAAGGCGGACGACCCAACTTGAACATGCCATTTGAAGGGAGATGACAACCCAATCTTGAACTTAGTGTGTCATTTGAAGGGAGATGACAACCCAATATTGAACTTAACATGACGTATCACAAAATCTGCAATATCAATGTTAGTAGTAAATATAACATAAATTATGCAAACATGACAATATGAACAAGGTATTAACCAATGCAATGATTCAAACTTAATAACATCATGAATTAAATAAAATTTCAATTTAAAATGGAATGAAAAAAATGTCATATTGAACGGCATGAAAAATCAATCTGAAATAAATCATTTTATTTGAGATAACAAATCAATTTTGAGAAGATATCATTTTGAAAGGTATGATGACCTAAATTTAAGAAAATGTCATGTTGAAAGGTATGTCTACCTAACTTTAAAAGATGTCATTTTGAAAGGTATGACTACCTAAAATAAAAGATGTCATTTTGAAGGATATGACGACCCAAAAATAAAAAAGATGTCATTTTGAAGGATATGACGACCCAAAAATAAAAAGATGTCATTTTGAAGGATATGATGACCCGAAAAATAAAAAGATGTCATTTTGAAGGGTATGACTACCCAAAAAATGTAATTTAAACCTTAAAATGGTCCACAAAATTATTTGAACGATTATTAGGCATAAATATAAAATGATGTCAGTTTGGAAGGTCTGATGGCCTAAAATAAAAAAGATGTCATTTTGAAGGGCATGACTACCCAAAACTAAAAATATGTCATTTTGAGGGGCATGACTACCAAAAATGCAATTTAAACTTTGAAACGGTCCATAAAGTTGTTTGGACAAATATCAACAATGAAATAGTCCACAAAATTGGTATGGACAAATATCAACAATGAAACGGTCCACAAAGTTGGTATGGATAAGTATGGGGCATGAAAATAAAATGATGTCAGTTTGTAAGGTATGACGACCCAAATTTAAAAGATGTCATTTTGAAGGGTATGACTACCGAAAAATAAAAGATGTCATTTTGAAGGGTATGACTACCAAAAATGCAATTTAAACTTTGAAACAGTCCACAAAGTTGTTTGGACAAATATTGGGCAAAAATTAAAATGATGTCAGTTTGAAAGGTATGACGACCCAAATTTAAAAGATGTCATTTTGAAGGGTATGACTACCGAAAAATAAATTAAAAAAATGTCATTTTGAAGGGTATGACTACCAAAAATGCAATTTAAACTTTGAAATAGTCCACAAAGTTATTTGGACAAATAACAACAATGAAACAGTCCACAAAGTTGTTTGGACAAATATTGTAAAGTGGGTTTCAACCCATTTTTTATTTTATGAACAATGAAACATATTTTAACTTGGTTAGCGCCAACAATAGTATTGTACAAAAATTTCTCACAATTTTCTCTTTCAACTGAAATTGACATCAAGGTAATTCCTATGGATTCAAGTGGTACCTCAAATGTACTTAAACAACAACAAGATTTGTCCATCTTGCCATAAACAAAAGCTTAGAATTAGACCTAACATCATGTTTCAAGTGCCCTCACAAGAAAGAAACTTTCAATTTGCGCACATTGTAAGTGTTTTGATTTGGAAACATCTGGAAAAGCACACTCACACTCGAAAAAAATTTCAATGTATGCAATTGTGATACCATAGGCTTGACCTTCATGTAAATCTCCACTAATGTGGAACATTTAAATTGAAATCATGTAGGGCTTGTTAATAGCTTGTAATGTTGGCTTAGGAATGGGTAGGATAGTCATTTGTGATTAAAGTGACATATTCCTTCTTGAGCATTGCACTAAATAGATGATTTCAACATTTATTACGCTTTAGCGTTGATTCTCTTTGTTGTCCCTTCCTTTCACACTTTTGACTTCTTTGAAACTTTGTTTGTCTGAGTTTTCCCCCTTTTTGAATTTTCTCCTTTTTGGTTGGAGTGTTTTTCTTCTTTTTGAAATTTTGCTTTCTTAAATTGGTGGGAAATTTTGAAGCTTTTTTTTTCTTCTGAAGTCACTGTTGTTTTCTTGACACTCAGGAACTTTGATAACTTTTGTCTTTGACAAATTTGAACTTTGTATTTTCTCTTATAACTTGCATGTCTTCAGTGCGCTCAAGAAAGTCTGGTCAAAAGAGAGATAGTGCGTAAAAGCACTCAGAAAAGGTATAGGCTAAGATGTGGTTGTCTAAAGAAAAGGCTTAAGGCTCAAAGTGGAGACATCTAAGGATTAACACCATTTGGTAGGCTTTGAAAGGCTCAAACGGATCAAAGAAGGCCTACAATCATTTTTCAAATCAAACATTACTCAGAATTTCGCCTCAATAACATTTAGGCCAAGTTCTAGATCAACAATGCAAAATAATTGAATTTGATTCAAAACTCACCACACAATGCACATGAAACAATGAATCTAATTTTGTTCTAATCTTGAATTTATACAAGACAACATTTGCAAGTGTAACAAAGTATGAATGAGAGGTACCAAAAGAATCCATGGTTTAACAAGAAGTTAATCCTCTTTATTGTACAAATTATCTTTCATATGTACACTAGAATTGTGTTGGCATCCACCAAGTCAAAAAAATGATTTAAAAATTATAAACGTTAAAAGAAATAAAAATAAAAGATCTTTTAAATAAAGAATACCGAACCCTCAAAGGGATGCCTACGTATCTCAATGATGAGAATCAGCTTTGGGTAGTTTGTCCAAATATGACATAAAATTCATAAACAACAAATTGCTTTTTGAAAGGAAATATAATGAGAATAAAAATCAATGAGCCACATTGAAAGGTGGGCAACCCGAATTGAACAAAATATTTTTTTATTTACTATTTAAAGAAAATTTTACAAGGACAAATGAATCAGTGAGTCACATTGAAGGGCGGACCACCCAAATTTAACAAAAGTAACAAAAATAAGATAAGAAAATAATGAGTCGCGTTGAAGGGCGAACTACCCAAACTTAAAAAAAGTCAATTAAACTAATTTTTTCAATGGTGTATAATAAAAATCAAAGATATACAATGAATGTAACATCATGTACAAAAATTAATGCAAAATATACAAACCAACTCGAAGTGAAGCCTCAAATTCTGGAGTCTGCGTACAAATTTGGTGAAATTTTTTAGGGCATTCCTTGAAAATTTTGCCCCTGTTTCAGCTTCAACAACCTCCAGTATTTAATCTTGTACTCTCTCCTTTATAAAAATTTTGGAGACCTCCTCAAAAATTTTTGCCCCAGTTTCCGTTTTCAAATTTTGGAAAGCTTACAGGGAAGATGATCGAGCCTTTAGGGCGCCTATGTATCCCACTGAAGTAGGAATCAGGTCAAACGTAGTTCCAACAGATTGTAACTTGAATAAAAACTGGACTTGAATTATGAATATTCTAAAAACTAGGTTAACAAAAGTGACTTTGAAATAAATGACTATCATACATCACATATAATAGACAAATCACATAATATACAAACAATGAGTGCATCTGTTATACAAATATGTCTTGAGTGTCATGCTTAATACGAGGTTTTGGCTTCCCTCTATACAAGATGATTAAGAGTGGGCTTTGTATATTGTGGATAGGTGACCCAAGTGGACTACTTGGGTTGAGACAGTTAACGAACCTTGACTATCCAGTAGTCAACTACATTCGTCAGAGTGCCCCGAGAAAAGTTTGGTTAACGAACGATTGCAAACCCGCATAATCGCCCTTTAAGTAAAAAAACAAAATTAGGTGTCGTTTGACGGAATAAATGTTGTGCATGCAATGACAATATACAAAAAATAATAAATCAATATTGAGTACAATATGCAAACAATCAACAAAATATGCAAGATATAATGAATAAACCAATAAAAGAATAGTATCCTCAATTTGAAAAAATAAACCCATAATAGACAGAACCTCTATTTCTCCAGTGGAGTCGCAATTCTGTTGACATCCTTTGAATGTGAGCAACGTCGCGGTGACTCAATTAAAAGAAGAATTTAGTTTGAAATAATTTTTAAAACGGGTAAAGGGGTTAAAAGTGGTAAAAGGGGGTTAAAGGGAAAAGGGAAAAGGGAGTCGCCACCTAATTTTTTGGAAAACTAGGAAACTGATTAACTAATTAACTTAAAAGAGAATCTACGAAACCAATTTAATTCTAGGTAAGGGGTTCAAGTTATTCCGAAGGGAAGGGGTTAGGCATCCTTCGAAATCCACAACTGTGGTTCCCGACTGAGTTCATTTTTTCAAATTGAGGAGATAACAATAATATACAAGTAATATAAATATGCAATAAACAATAATAATAAAATAAAACAACAACATGAGAAATGGCCTAAGGTTTGCCTAGCATCGATGCATACAAAATAATGAATTGTAAAATATAATTCGAACTCCTTTCGAATAACTTCAATGAAACAAGTCTTGGGTACCTGTAAACACACTTAGTAAAAGTGTTAGTAATAAATAAAAAATGAATAAAATTGAATATATGAAATAATAATTGAAAAACCAAAAATTTGTCTTACTAACATGGGAGGCCTTTGAAATTGACGGTAATTTCTTCATCGGCCATTTTAACAATTTAACAAACAAGTTATATGAACTTAAACTAAAAATTTTCGTCTTTTAATATTGGGGAGGCCTCCAAAACCGACGAAGAGTTTTTTCATTGGCCAATTTAACAAATATATTTAATATAACTTGAACATCAACAAAACATAACAAACTTATCCCAAGAGAATATGGAAAACAACAACCAAACTAAAACAACATAATTAGAAATTGAAACAACAATAACGTAATATATAAAAATTAAAAATAACATTAAAATTGAATAATAACAAAACTCTGAAAAGTTAAGATAGCAAATAGTTGACTAACAATTTTAAAATAACAATAATAATAAATAAATAAACATCAAATCGTAAAATAATGCTAATATTAAAACTACAATAAACACAAATATTAATTGACTTTTAGAACTATATTAAACTAAAAAAAAATAAAACAAGCTACATATAATAAACAGAAAACATAAAAGAGCTGGGAATCAAATAAAACAAAGCTCAGAAAAAAAATTTACCTGGTTCTGGGCAGCGAACCGGAACGATGAGTTTGAAGGAGACGACTCCACCTCCTCAACTCGAAAAACCACAAAAAACACTTTATAATTTTGAACTATGGGAACCAAGAATTCTCAAAATTTTATGAGTATTCTTTTGTCTTCCCCTCCCAATCCTTCTCTAAAAATAGTGAATGAAGTGGGTTTATATAGAAACCCAAAAATTCTCAAAAAGGATGAAATACCGATGTGGGACTGTTGCAAAATTGAAAATTGTTTGAGAAAAGATGTGGGAAAGGCAGATTTTTTTTAATTTTTTTTTGTATTTGACTCAAAATGTATTTATTTTAAAACCATCGGACCAAATTTGGTGTCAACAAGTACAAAAAGAGGCTGATGCAGCATTATGGCATAAAAGGGTGGGACATGCTCCCATGTCAGTTTTAAGAAAATTACAGTTTTCATAATAAATCATGTTTCACTATAGACAAATGTGATATATTCTCTTTGGCAAGACAAACGAGAGCTCATATTTCATTTAGTGTCACTAAGAGTAGTAGACTGTTTGAGTTGTTACATATGGAATGTGGTCCTTACAAACAACCACATATGATGGTGTGCAATATTTTCTTACCATAGTTGATGAATATTCTAGATGGACTTGGGTATTTTTTATGAGAGTTAAGTTTGATGTTTTTTTACTCAAAAACTGCATTGCTATGGTTCATACTCAATTCAATAAGCAAATCCAAGTTTTTAGGTCACATAATGGTTCTAAATTTTTTAATCAGCATTGTACAGATCTTTCTCAATCCCTTGGTATTATTCATCAGAGTTCTTGTCCATATATTCCTCAAGAAAATGGGGTGGTAGAGAGGAGACATAGCCATATACTTGAAACAGC
The DNA here is from genome assembly GCA_027704765.1 of Solanum habrochaites. NCBI lineage: Eukaryota > Viridiplantae > Streptophyta > Magnoliopsida > Solanales > Solanaceae > Solanum > Solanum habrochaites. Next base: position 17,243,586 of record JAKWJA010002497.1, read on the forward strand.
TCGAGCTATCAAGTTTTAAAGTTGTTTGCCTGACAGATTTTGGGGGATTTGTCTTGAAGTTGTTGTCTATATTATTAACAAGATTCCATCTATTGTTCTAGACAAGAAGACTCCATATGAACTTGTTTGTCACAATATTCCAGACTTAAAACATTTGAGGGTTATTGATTGTTTATGTTGTGTGACTAACTTGGTCAAACAAGATATGTTTGGGCCATGAGCAATCAGGGTTGTTATGATGGGTTATGGAGCTCATCAAAAGGGCTATAGATTATTAGATTTGGAAAACAAGAAGTTTTTTGTCCGTAGAGATGTTCATTTTAATGAATATGTTTTTCCATTTCAGAGCAACTTGGCACATCCAAACACAAGGAATTAGGTTGTTTCTCCTATTTCAGTAGAAAATTTTGACTCATTTTTTTATGTTGAATCTGTAATTTCCCCTATAAGACAGTCGACTTATGTTGCCATACAGTCAACTGGTGATGCCGTACAAAGCAATGGAGTTGATAATGTACCAAAAAAATACTGATGATATTATAGTTTCGATTGAGCAGAATGTTGCACTCGATGATAGCAGACCACATAGATCCATTAGACCACCTTTTGGCACAAAGATTTTGTGATGAATAACAACAAAAGGAGTTGCCAATATCCCCTATAAAATGTTATGAGCTACACATATTTATCTGTTCAATACAAGGATTACTTGTGTAATTTTTCAGCCTCAACTACCATTGAACCTAGTACCTATTCAGAAGTAATCAACGTAATACAATGGATAGATGTCATGAAGGCAGAAATTAGTGCTCTAGAAAATAACAAGACGTGGGAGGTAGTTTCATTACCTCAAGGACAGAAAGTTATTGGTTGTAGATGGGTCTATAAAGTCAAGTACAGAGCATATAGACATATAGAGAGATATAAAACAAGATTGGTAGCAAAACGTTATAGCCAAAGAGAGGGATTGGATTATCAAGAGACCTTTTCACCTGTAGTGAAAATGGTGACAATTAGATCAGTTATTGCTTTGCTTGTAGCTCAGAAATGACTTATCCATCAAATGGATGTGTACAATGGTTTTCTTCAAAGAGATCTCCAAGAAGAGGTATACATGGATTTGCCTCAAGGTTTCAATGTTCCAACAACAGATGGTCAAGCAAGAAGTATTTGTAAATTGTTTAAATTATTGTATGGGCTCAAACAAGCTTCTAGGCAATGGAATATCAAATTGACTGCAGACTTGATGGGGTCAGGCTTTACTCAAAGTCACTTACACTATCTTTGTTCATTAAGCATACAGATGGACAGAAGGTTTTTGTTTTGATCTATGTAGATGATCTATTGATAACAGGAAGTTATATGACACTTATACAAGATACTAAGAACATTTTGCAAACCAATTTCAAGATTAAAGATCTGGGGGAACTTAGATTCTTCTTGGACATTGAGTTTGCTAGAAGTAGTGAAGACATCTTGATGCATCAAAGGAAGTATGCCTTTGAAATTATTTCAGATTTGGGTCTAGGAGGTACTAAGCCAGGTGGAGCACCTATGAAAGTCAACAAAAAGTTAACTTCAGTTGTATTTGATCAACATATTCACTAACAGCATGACCCTGTGTTGAAGGATCCAGGTCCATATCAAAGACTGGTAGGGAGGTTACTTTATTTGACTTTAACTAGGCCATCCATCTCATTTGTGATCCAAAATCTTAGTCAATTTATGCATTCATCTAAATAATCTCACATGGAAGCTGTTATCAGAGTGGTGAAGTATATAAAGAAATCACTAGGAATGGAAATTATCATGTCATCTAATATTTTTTCTAAGCTACAGGCTTATTGTGATGTTGATTGGGGTTCATGTCTTACAACTAGAAAATCAGTGAGTGGCTATGCAGTGAATATTGGTGATTCACTTATCTCGTGGAAGTGAAAGAAGCAGACTACTGTTTTTAGAAGCTCAGTGGAGGCAGGGTATAGAAGTCTTGCTTCAACACTTGCTGAAGTTGTTTGGCTCATTGGTCTGTTTAAGGAATTGGGATTATCGATTCAGTTGCCAGTAGATATATCATGTGATAGAAAGTCTGCAATCCAAATAGCAGCTAATCTAGTATTTCATGAGTGTACAAAGCACATTGACATTGATTATCATTTTACTCGTGAACTGATCCAGTTGGGATTGATCAATACAGTTTATTTGGCTTCTGCAGAGCAGCCTTCAAACATACTTACTAAGGGATTGCTTACTTTTCAACATGTTTATTTGATGTCCAAGCTAGGTCTTAAGGATATCTTCATACCACCTAGCTTGAGTAAGGTATTGAATATAGCGCAGACTGAGCTGGTTGTAACTAATTATTAGTTAGCTGATTGATAGGTGTTAATTTGTTAGCTAATAGTGTAGTTAAGTAATAATGATAATTAGTCTGATAGATAGTTAACTAATCTACAAATTGTATATAAGTAGTTTGTACAACTGTAATTCTCAAGTCATTCAATAATATATTCTCTCGTACTTCTTCATTTTTCTCTCAAGCTCCATTGTCATGGAGTGATATCAAATCAATGGAACAGTGTTAGTTTACAAGAATATGTCAATAAAGATCTCCAGTCGAATCAAATAAGATGGAAAGAATTTGGTGATATTTGTTATGAAAAAAACAATAAAAATTCCACTAATTTAGAATTTAACTTTATATTTTCACTTTAATTTTTAAAATTATCTTTTATAATTTATCAGATATATATACGGACACAGTTAGAGACATGTATTTTAAATATATGCAGGTAAAGTTAGATAATAATTCAATATACACTATATTCAAAAGTGATTCGCATGTATCTTGATGTACTGACTTTGTCACTCACTTTTTTTTTACTTGCTCTCTGTATGTATCTGTATTTCACAATATATATGATATCAAAGTATATGTATCTTATATCAAAAGATATATGTTAACTTTCTCGCTCGCCTCTCTCCTCTGTCGCTCGCCTCTCTCTCTCTGTGCATCTATATCTGGTATCAAAATACATATATATAATATCTTTGATACATGTATCTATCTTGAAATTTGACAGAATGGTGGACTTAAAATTTGATACGAAATAATTGATTAGTGAAACAATATGTAATTATTTCAAAGAACAGAATGGATAAATATTGATTGTAGAAATATTTTTGTAATTGGATAATTTTTCGTAATTGTTATTTTAATCATTTAAAATAAGTTAAACTACAATGATAATTTTAAAATTACATGGCGTATACGTCAAAAACTCTTTATGTCAAAAACTCAACCTTTTAAATTTCTAGTCTCAAAGTTGGAATTTCAAATGTTATGACTTCGCTTTTGAGAATTCTTATCGTAAAGAAATTACTTTAAAATTTTCTCCATTCTATATTATATATACCTCCTCACCAATCATTGGGAGCAAACAGTGTAACACAAACCTACAAAAAAAATAAAATTTCTTCTTCCCTTGTAAGAAAAGGCATCAAAGAAGATGATTCAATCAGAGATTCTTCACAACTCATGGTCTTCAACTAACCAAATTCATCCTTTTTATGAATATCAAAATCATGTTATTTCTAATTATTCTTCACTTAACTCCAAAGATCAAGATTCCTCTGAAATTTCCTTATCAGATTTCAGTTCCCTTTTCTCTGATGATGTTCTTAATGATCTCCCCATGGATGATATCGAGTTCGTTGATGTCTCTCGATGGTTAAACGATAGTGAAAATGAAGGAAATGAAAATACAAAAATCACTTCAGAGACTAAAAAAGATGGAGATTCATGTAGTCCTGCACTTTCAAGCATATCCATTGATACCTCAACGACAATACAGTCAAGAAATGATGTTATTTCACAAAGTAGAGAAATCGATAACCACATGAGAATTCATCATTTATTGTCGGTGTATGGAGAGGCAATGGAAAATGGTCACAAAGAATTAGCAGAAGTGATCATAAGATGCATAAAGGGGAAAATAAATCCTTTAGGTGAATCGTTGGAACGCGTTGCTTCAAACTTATTCCAGCGTACAGAAGAAGAGGATCAAGAAAGTTACTTGAAACAAGAATCAAACAAGATTATTGAAGCAGCATTCAAAGCCTTCTACCAAATTTTCCCATTAGGGAAATTTGCTCATTTTGCTGCTAACTCCGCAATTATAGAAGCTATGCCTGATGAGTCGCAGACAATTCACATAATAGATTATGATATGGGAAAAGGGATTCAATGGCCTCCAATTATTAAAGCCATGAGCCAAAAAAGAAAGATTTTGAGATTAACATCCATAAAGAAATCAACAAGTGATCATTGGAGATTTGAGGAAACAAAAAGAAGACTTGTTGATTATGCAAATCTTTTTGGTCTAACATTACAAGTTGATGAGATGACATTTGAAGAATTGGCAAGTGAATTGAGAAGAATGAAGAAAAGGGGTAAAAGCAGTGAATGGTTGGTTTTCAACTGTGTGTTTCAATTTTCTTACATGGGGAAAAGGATGCGTAGAATCGACGCGTTGGAGTTTCTGAAACTAGCTAAGGAGTCGTTATTAGCTAATTCTTCAACACACAGAGGACTTGTCACTTTTGGTGATGGAGAAGCAATGGATAATAGTCATCATAACACAAACAATACTTTTTCTTCATACTTTAACAAGAATTTGTTACATTACCAATCGATTTTCGAGTCATTGGAATTGTATTTTCCCTCTCATCTTGCACAAGCAAGAATTGCCATGGAATCTCTTTTTCTAGCTCCTCAAGTGTGCTCATTTTCTTGGTTCCAAAACTGGGAAGAGATGACAAATGTTTCTGATTCTTGTAGTGAAATGGGGTTGCAAGGTATGAGAATAAGCAAAGAAAACTTATTACAAGCCAAAGAAGTGGTGAATGAAAGAGAAACTCCATTTAAGGTGAGGATTGAAGAAGAGAGGCAACATGAAATGGTCTTGGAATGGAAAGGCATATCTATTGTGAGAGTTTCAACTTGGATGTAGAACAAGAAAGACATAAAATCATTCTCTATCGTTTTCTTTTACTTGTGTTTTCCTATCTAGTCTCAAAAATGTATAGGCAATACTAATATTAGCATGTGAGTATACTGATGTTGTTTATAGTTGTTAAAACCCGCAATTATAAATGACAATTTATGTGATACATTTTTCTTTATTTAGTTTGTTTTGTGAAAAATGATAGAATTACTTTTTAACTTCTCATTTTTTTACTTTCTTAATGAGTAATTTATTTTAAATTTTAGTGACATAATTTATAACTACATACATAAACTTGGTTTAGACCCTAAATTTTAAAGATCTTTGCTAGTAAACTTGTTTTAAACCATAAATTCTTTTTTTTAAGAAAAACTGTTGAATTTTGTATTCAATGAAAGTATTATCAGTAAAATAAGAGTAGGGAGTAATATTATCTTTTTCAGTGTAAATTTTTCATTATAAATGATCAAAAGCCAATTTAAAGTGATTTTCCTCCATAATTAAGATCCAAAAGGAGACCAAAGGGGTATATAATTTTCATTTCAATATAAATTGTTAAAAGCTAATTCACTTTGATATTATGTGATCTCTTATTTAATAGTTTTCGAAACTGAGTATCTCATATATAATACCTTATTCAACATTATTAGAATAATAAGTTAGGTGCTATTACTACAATAATACACCCTACTCAGTCTATACATCAACCAAACAGTCTATAAAAATGATACGATCCGGGCATATAAATTTTCCATCGCTGTACTTTTTTTTTCCTTTTTAATCATATATCATATAAGAACAATAATTCAGCAAAAATTGCACTGAAGAACCACTTATCTAGTTTGCAAATGTAAATTCATAGCAGCAGCAATTTAGACATTATGGTATCAAAGCAAATAATTAGTTCATAACTTCGAATCCACTAACCAACATCAACTATATTTCTTCAAATAGTTGAGCAAGAAGATGGAGACATGTGATAAATCAGATGCTCGAAGTTCAACAGTCGTCATAATTTTACTAAACATATGGTTCTGACTTTGTATGCAGGCTGGCTAGTATAGAATAGAATATATCTATCTAGCTTTTGCCAACAAGAAAGACCAAACATAGCATGGAGAAAATCAACTGTCACCCTATGATTTCAGGCTACTCCAGTGAGTGGTTACAGGAAAGCACAAACAATCTACCTGAAATAAATAGAGACTTGAGGAATATCAACATCGTTGTCTTCATCATCCTCACAAGCCACTACCACGTCAAAATGTTTCCTGTATGGAGGCAGATCTGCCTTGGCTACTTCCTTGGCCAGTTCCACCATTTTCCGATCCATCCGCTCTTTATGCTTAGGGAACATGCTGTTATAAAGTAAGCAGCTCCCGTAAGAGATGCTATAAGCATTCAGACCTTTGTTTTGAAGCCACTGAAGAAGCTCCCTCAAAGTTGGATTGTCTTTCAAAATCCACCTGTCCCACACAGTCCAGCTCATGTCTTGATGCTTGATCACCTTTGGTGGAACTGGTTCAGCCATGGAAAATAAAGGGAGAGCCAAGTTGGCAAAAGTGTTGCGGTAGTCCTCCACCTTATGACCTCCATTCAAAACCTTATAAAGCTCAAGACAAACAAGACCAGTGGCCATAGCAGTAGAAGTAGCAATTGCTGGAATGATCCTCCCTGCTATGAATTTGGCCTTCAGTTTATCCACTTCAGGGATGCTATAGTTTCTAGCCCTCATGTTTGCAAGTCCAGCAATGAAGTCCATATGATAGTTGGTGTCATCGTCCTGTAATCCAGACAATTTAATTTGGAGAGAAGATGGAAGAAAAAAACACATGATTATAACTTGAACATCTATCATGGTAAAAAGTTGTATTATCTTCATTTCCTCATAAAATGTTTGTTAAACATCATGTGCGTCTTCAAGTTCAGCGCAGTCGGGCATATACATGTCAGACCCTTTTCTTTTCTTCCTCCTAGGGAACGCATTTACCAACCAAATGATCACTCTTAAAAGATGCCTTTTAACATATGCAACATGCACACAATAGAGAGAGAGAGAGAGAGAGAGCACCTTTTCAAATTGAATGGGATTCATCTTGTAACCTGAAGGTAATTTCTGACGACACGTTTCCAGCTGCATCACCAACTCGTTGATGACTGCAGCATCATCTATGGATGATGCCGACATGCTGGTTGCTTTCTCATCTGTCACAATCTTCACATCTTTCTTTGGCTGGAAATCTGGGACCATCACTTTATCAACAGCTTCAGCTAACTTTTGAGGAGAGTTCACCCAATCTGGAATGGAAATGCCAAATGTTTCTGCTCGTAACATAGAGGCTGCCAGGAGAAATTGAAGATGACTGGCATCATCAACAGAAAATTGCAATGGTCGAGGGAAACGTTTTGGTGCTGACCAGAATGGAGCACCACTACTTGTAGTGGCATCCTCAGGAAAAGTATATGTCAACTGCTTAACACGGTCTGCAAAGTAATCTTCAAACCTGGTACAAGGAAATGCAAATGGTTAAAAGCATATATATAAAAAAGAAATCTGTTTAAAAGGGTAAAAGTTTAGTAGGTTTTTTATGGTTATACCTCAGGCGAGCCCAGGTTATGCAGTCCTCAAATGAATCACATCTCTCTTTGTCGAGGCATTCAAGAACACGATCCAAGATGTCCCTGGCCTGCGCATCACCAGCCTTTTGCATAGAAGATATGTAATCGCTAGGATTGATCAGATAAGCATTAACTTCAGTTGGTGTCTTCTCTAGCAAGCCCTCAAATTCTGAGCGGGCCCATGTTAAGCAATGGTCAATGTTGTGAGGGAAAGAGTGAACTGTACACATAGGTGCTTGTTTTTCTGGTGGATCCCTTGATGCACCATAATTTTCTGTAAGGTGAGGAATCACCATCTGAGTGTTGCACTTGGCACCCAGGGTCCCAGACTCCAATAACGGTTTTTGAAAATACAAACATCTCTGATCAATGTAAAGCCTGGCATTCACATTATCTAGCGCATTGACCACAACACTCAAATTCTCCCAGAACGTATCATCAAATACACTTTCTGTTTCAGGGCTTGCGCGGTTTTGCAGTGCTTCAATGCGAATGCGAGGATTGATCAAAGAAGCAGCGGCAGCAGCAACAGTAGATTTGGCTTGCCCAATGTTCCAGTCACGGAAGAGGAATTGCCTACTGAGATTACTCTTCTCAATGACATCATCATCTGTAATTGTTAGCTTTCCTTCAACACCACAACAAACCCCCATGAGAGCTAAATTCTTCAAGAATTCACACCCAAGTGCACCAGACCCAACTACAAAAGCTTTTGCCTCTTCCAGCTTCTGCTGTAGCTTGTTTCCGAAAACTGAGATTTGGGCATCATAACGACAATTCAAGGGCTTCAAATCATTTGGATCCAATGGTTCAGTTGGAAGAGATTCAACAGAGTCAAAGTAGAAAAACTGTCGCAAACAGATTGAAAACAAATGTTCAGTGACAGAACATTCCAAGATTACTAAAAAGCAACTATAAATACAACAAAAGGCAATATGCAGCACCAGAAACTAATTTAATCTAAAATTTCAGGAAATAGTTACCACACTGCCAAAGATACATAGGATTACCTATATTGACAGTCAAGAAGACACAAATATAACATCTCAAACTCAAACGATCATGGCTTCAGAAGCAAAATAGTGTTCAGATAGAGTTCCGTAGCACTTAGTTCTAATTGGAGTTTAAAATCTAGAAACAAATCCCATATGATCTAATATAGCTAGTTCAAACAACGCAGCTACAAATTGAACAGATCATCTCGACAGAAAAACAGCATGAAATTTAAGAGTTCTTCAGGCTCAATTATAACAATTCATTTACTGACCTGGTATAGAGGATGGAACTTCCCAGAGCAAGCCTTCACAACTTCTTGCCCAACGATACCCCCAAACATAGCTGCCATTGGGTTTAGCACAGCCCTTGCACCAAATGAAAAGTTACGAATAAGTTCATGGTCAATCTCAACTTTTGCATCTTGACTATTGTTCATGTCAGTCACAAGTGAGATTAGCCTCAGAGCATCTTCCTCAGATCCAGCAATAGGAAAACGTCCTGATGAAGACACAAACTTATCTAGGGCCTGAAAGGTCAAGTGCAAAATAGGTGGGCGGTCAAACTTTGAGAAGTCACTCAGAAGAAAGTCACCAGGATCACTAATTGCTTTACGCAGTGGCTTGAACTTTAACACTTTAGGCTCCTTGACCTGAGTGACGATACCCCCTCTTTCATATGCTTTATACTCTGTGGTGTCATCTTCAATAGTAAATGAATATGGCCTTGCACTTTTTACTTTTCTAGGCTTCCCATCATTCAGCTCTGTCATGCCCCGCACTTCAGAAAATATAACCAAGTCTCCATCCTGAAACTCAAGTCTCTCGTCATCAATACATGCCACAAGAGCAGGATTGTCATTGCTAATAGACGCAATGATTCCTGTGTGGGGATCCTCACCATCAACATCAACAACTGTAAAATCAGGGCCAAAGTCACAAAACACACTACCAAAAAGGCCTCGAACTTCAGTTTTGATGAAAGCAATAGGAGGCTGGTGCATATGACAGTAATCATCAAATTCAAAAGCCTTCTCTAAGCTGATATCTGTAAATACAACGGCCTGCAGATAAAAATAGTGCATTCAGGATGTTATCTCCCCAAAACCATGCCAGGATATTAGTAGCATAATTATAACATCTCAACAAAATTAACTCTGTCATGCTCATATCACTGACAATAAAAAACATAAAACGCAAATTCTTCACCACCCAAACACATTTCCTCAAACAAATTTTCATTGACATTGTTGAGATAATTTATCCTTGGAAAGTCTAAATGACTATCACTCCAACAGTAAATATGAACACAGGTCACTTGTGTGTTATGAAATCTTAACCATTATAACTGTATCGTGGAAGCAACTACAATTTCATTTGACTAGAATTATCTTTAAAATAGATCTCTGTTTATCAGTATATGGCCTATATCATTTTTGCAACTATAGTAACATTTATTGAAAAATTAGGATATTTTCCTTTTGGATAGGTAAAATTCACCAAAAGTCTTAAATAACTGGAGATTTTCTTTATGAAACTAATTAGATATAGATCATTTCTGCTCTAGAAATTAAAAATACATCACGTCTCGAATGGAAAATCACAACAGCTTTCACTTTCTACATAATTCATCAGAACATAGGTCAATTTGGTTTTATATAAAATCTTAACCCTTATCACTATACGTAGAAAGCAACCACAACTTAGTTTAACTATGATTACATTTTGAATTAGATCTCGGTTTAGTTAGTATTTCGGACTTCTATGCAATTTAGAAGAGTGAGATTTAGAGCTCCTATGTTGTCCTAAAGTATAATTAGAGAGTTGTGAAATAAAATTGACCGAATAGAGATGAGCAGGTGTAGAAAATTTATAATGCCAGTCAAACTAGTTTAAGACTGATTTAGAACTACTGCATTACAAAATCAGTAAGTCGTTAAGACAAAAAATATGCATGAAAATTAAAACCAATAACATCAGGTACATATCTACTTGCCTGAAAATTGGAAAGTTGTTCTTTAGTCAAAGCATCCGTCAACGTAGAGATAATGACAGTATTGTTTAGCTCTTGCAACTTCTGGACAGAAGCAAGTGCCCTATTCTTCCCAACGTCCTCCTCTGTGAAGATAAAATTGCTAGATAGATCCCACAATTCCACATTGCCTTCATCGTGCAAAGTAACAGACTTCACACCCGCAAGGATAAGGTTCTTTGCTGCAATAAGGAAACACAATTCAGTTATATCGCAGACTTTTAACAGAATACTTGTCATATTCAGCACATTAATATCTCACAATCACTTACTCTCTATCAGTTATCACCATCTCAAAGATTAACAAAAGTAGGTCAGTGAAAGAGCACATGCAAAACATACATTATCAATCAACTAGGCATCATTATCCATTCTACTGCATCAGGCCACATGCACAACATCCATTATCAATCAACTAGGCATCAATGGAAATGAAAACTTAACAAGGAAGTTGATGCCAGATTTTGAACTTCCAATTCTAGCACAGTAAAGCATACACTATCGATCAAATAGCCATTGGAAATGAAATGAAAACTTCAATAACACCAATTTCATACATGAAAATGGAAATAGAAGCATAACGAAGAAGAAAACAAACAGTACTTCATTATAATCTCCTTCCAATTCCAGCAGAGTAAATAGCAAGAGGAATAAATACAGAAACATATACCAATTTCAGCGCCAAGGCCTTGCAATCCAGAGATGAGAACATTAGCTGCAAAAAGTTTACGCATTGTTTCACGTCCATAGACAGCGAGTTGACGGCTGTGAAGATCCTCATCAATATCAGACAGATTACGCAGATCGACCGGAGATACACCACCAGTACGTCCATTAGTAGCGTTACCGTTAGCGCTAACATCACCGGTAGCAGAACCAGCTCCTGCCATAGTCACCGTCGATGAATCACCACCAGCAGCGGCGGCGGCGGTCTTGTACTTCTTCGTTAAAGGATCCACTGAAACTCCGTCGTTATCTCCTCCGACTTCAACTATCGATGACCTCTTCACAGGAAGCATAAAGTGCTGTGAACTGCTCGATTCAACCATTTCAACAAATCAACAAGATTAACAAAACAAAAAAACAGAAAAAAAATGTAAAAATTGAAAAGCTGTAAAGAGAGAAGGTAAAAGAAATGTTAAATAGGAAGAGAAGGTACCAAGAATGGAGAATATGAAGGAGTGAAGGAAGTGAAATGAGATGCGCGTGATGATTAGGGTTTGTATGAGAGATGCTTTGAGCTTAGATAGAGAGTGGAGGTGTGTGGGTTCCTATCGACGATAACAAAAAAAATGGTAGAAGGTTGTTTTGGGTGGGCCGAAAGAAATGAACATATTTCTTTGGGCTTTTCGATTTCCTTTTTATATACAACTTTGTCATAGCATGTGTTTATGGTTTCTATTCTTAGAAAAAAATAGATTTTGTGCAAATTTAGGGTATTGTTTACTTAACTTTAGTTTTTTTCTGTTTAGTTTCCTAAACATCTATTTTAGTGGCTTTGGTGAATCATATCGGACTAGGGTCATCTCTTTGGTCGCAACTAGGGCTGAAGAATAAATGTGGTAAGCGGGTTAATGGGTCTTCTAGGTTAAGGGTAGGATCTTGAAACATTAAGACAAGGACGAATAAGTGCTTAGAGCTAGTGAAGATTCCTATCAACATAGTTTGTGTCATGGAGATCAAATGTGTAAGTGTCGAGGATCGAGATGTGAACAGTTTTAAGTTGTGGTAGTTATGGCTCGAGGGATAAGCATAAAGTGGGAATTTTAGTAGATAGAAGCTTAGGGAGCATGTGATGTAGATTAGAAAGATCATTGACAGGGTGATTACAGTTAAGCTAGTAATTAGAGGGCTTACGTTAAACATCATTAGTGTTTACACAACAAGTGGGCGTTGATGGGGAGGTCAAGAAGCACTTCTCCAAGGATTTTACAAGGTAGTAAGGGGTATACCACACTCAAAGAAGTTTTTCAATGGTGGATATTTCACAAGGCACACCGGGTTAACCACTAGTGGTTTTGCCGCGTGTATGGAGGTTTGGGTTTTGCGGTTAGATTCAAGGGAGAAGTTTCGCTTTTGAATTTTGTTAAACCTTTTGAGTTGGTATTCGCTAATTCATGCTTTTCAAAAAAGGAGAAGCACTTGGTTATCTTTCATAGTGTAGTGACCAAAACCCATAGATTATTTACTCTTTAGGAAGGGTGCTAGAGTCTTTTGTAAGGACGAAAAGGTTATCCTGAAGTAGAATCTTACTACACAATATAAAATTTTGACGATGGATGACGAGATTAAGATAGAAAGGGAAAAGAAGACTTTGTATGATTGACCGAGGATAAAAGAGGGTGGTTTTATCCCTACCTGATCCTGGGAGATGAGAGAGAATAAATGGTGATGAGGGTTTTGGGGAGTAGTGGAAATGCAGATAACATGTGGGATAAGCATCTAGTTGTATTAGGGAAGCAACTGGAGAGCTATTAGAGGTTTCAAAAGAAACCTTTAGTGGCCATTGGGAGGATGTGTCACACCCTGAACCTATATCATGGGCGGGGCCGACACTCAAAAATCAGTATTCGTCCCAAGCGAACTCTTGGCTTGACTTATTACTGAACAAAAGGTTAAACACTTATCTGAAAGCTTTGAAAGTTATAAATATCCACACCTTTGAACATGATTTATGAAAAGTTTGAAATGTAAGTGTGAATCATAATAAAAATGTTCAAAACATCTGAAGATTAGGACTTAACTAACTCTCTAACTTTTCTATGAAGCCACTATTGAACTACGATAGGTGACGGGATAAGATCTAAGACTACCTAAATAATAAACTAGAATGTTAAACTAACTAATGAAATGAATAGATGAAGTGAAGTCTTCTTAAAGCAAGGAGGTCTCACCAAAAACTGATGGAGAGGATCTTAACAAAGTGCTTGTTGTCGACCATGAGTACGTATATTTGCAACATTAAAATATGTAGAGTCGTATACCCTTGGTACATGTATGTACGGTATGTAAATAGCTAAACAGAACATTAGTTAGTCTAAGTATACATGACTAAGAAACATCTCGAAGAAATATTGAAAATTAAATAATTGTAAAATAAAGCATGCCATTGTATTGAAAACAATAAAGCTCTACAACTTAAATACATGCAATAATAACAAATGCTAAAATTGTAACTTTACTTTTTTGGGAAGTTTCTCTAACTGATAACCTATCATAAGCCTCATGATAATTCAATGTTTTGCCCATGTTGTGAAGTCATCCATTACTTTGCCAAGGTAAAGAACAAACTGAACTAATGGATCCAATATTTATGCCCTTACCAGACGCTTTATGAGGAAGCCTTCGAATCAACAACACGGTCCTATCCTATGTTGAATGTGTTGTTATGCTAATCTCTTACCCAACTCGGTGTTTAATACCACTCTCAAATTAATGCAATAATGCTCAATAATTATATAAGGTTCCATTTTAGTCCCACTATAGGGGAAACTTAAAATCTTTGTCTTGAATTACTATTCAAAATACCTTTTTATGAATATATTAAACTTGCTTTTAAAACTGACTGGAAGCTTTTCTCTGAAACGGATTATGCTTTCTTTAAACTAGTCTTGTCTTCCTCACGGAGATAAATACAAAAAAACTTATACATCAAGGCTTTCATAAATTCATAATTAAGTAGGGTTGATGGGATGAAATAAGCATGATTAATGATTCAGAATCATCCAATAACTAATATACTGAAACACCCACAACAAAATCAAGAATTTATGATAAGAAAGCAATTAAAACTTTTGAATATAGTAAATCTTGGAATTGAAATGCTAGTTGAATCTTGCTAAGTGAAATTTAGATGTAATGGTGTGATGAAGACTCATTCACTCATTATGATATCCTTTACATACCTAGGAGAACAAGAGTTCTTGAAGAAAGCTTGAACAGAGATACTTGAAACCCTAGGTTGTTCTTCTTGCTCCTTGCTGTAAGTCTTAGGAAGAGTTATGGGAATGATTCTAAGGTAGAGCAATGATAAAAACCTAATTAGGTTAAAAAACATTAAGGTTTAGGCTTAGAAAAGGATTGAAGAAGAGTGAAATGTTATCCTCAAGTAAGAAATATCAGAAGTCTCACAAACCTAACTAAAATTCGTAGTTGGATCTGCTGCTCATGAATTCCAAAAGATAATTATAATACCTCAGAAATTGAAATATTGGATTGGAAGAGAGAGTTCAGAGTATTAGCATTGTTGTAAAAACTATAGGTCCTACCTATGGATCGTAAAAAGTGCTACGAGTCGTAGGAAGGAAGAAGTTGAGTTGAGTTTTTGAAAATGTTGAGTCTCTTATGTTGGACCTATAATGTATAAGACAATATGTAGTTGGTTCTATGGGTTGTAGATGGGTTTCGTGGAACTATATTCTGTGCTTGAAATTTTTTTCTACGAGCCACAGAAAATAAGTTGAACCATAGAATGTATCCGTAAAAAGTGGATGAATTACTGGTTTTTTGAAGGTGGTTTTATGGTTGACCAATACAGGTCATGTTGTAACACCCCTTAACTAGAAAGAAGTTAGAAATTGGAAATAATCATTTTTGGAAAGAATATAACAATCTGAAAATTTGTTAAGTGTGTTAAAGCTGAGTTTTAGTCAACTTCAAATGATCATAGCTTCTATCTCAGAATGAGTTAGGTGAGTTTACAAATATGGTAGTGATCTTTCCAACGTCGCTGAGTTTGCGCGATTCTGAGTTTGTATGAGTGAGATATGACCATTGGAAGCTAGGTTGGACAAATGAGGAAATGTCCAAATCCGGATTTTAAAGAGTGTATTGATCTTTTCCATACCCTATTTTTTATATTTGTTTAAGTGAATTAATTAAGGGTCAAAACTAAATTGGTTCAGTTTTCACAATTGGAAATTTACGCCAGGGTTCTAGAGAGAAGAACACAAGAAAAAGGAGAAGAGAAAAACAAGATTCTTCATTTTGTAAGAAATTGATTGCGGATTATTTCAATGATTTGATCCTACAAGGTATGTGAGTCTTCATAGCGTTGGGTTAATTCACCCACGCGCCAATCACGTTTATTTCAGCGAAGTTCGTTCTAGGAAGTTGAAAGTTGATGAATCTTGAATGTTGTTCTTAAAATTAGCCTTCGTTCTTGAGTTAGGTTGAGATTGAGGAGTTGCTTGAGGTTAAAAAATTGTTTCCTTGAGTTGTTTGAGTTAGATTATTGCATATACATATTGGGTATCTAAATCTAAAGGGAATTTGAGAAAAAGAACCGGGTTTAGGTGATTTGGGGTTAGAAAACGAAGAAGGAACAAATCGGGCAAATTCAGGTTCCAGGTTCATGTAGATTCGACAAAATTGTGCTTGCGGAGCGGTCACAGATCATTTTGCCCAAAAAATTATTTCTCAACCAAACGCATTGCGGAGTAGGTTTTAATAGTGATCTCTTGATTATTTCTCATGATTAATTATCTAAAATCACTCCTTAACATCATGAGATCCTACCTATCACAAATCTTAATCCTTGAATCCATAATTCTATTCAAGGATAAGTTAAGACTCAAGTCAAGAGAAGTTAATAGCCAAGTCAAGAGAAGTTCATAGAGTTTTCCGGAAGTCTTTACAAATGTTTAACTTTAATTTGTTTTGAGACTTGAGTTTTGAGTTCAGTAAAGGATAAAGTTGAAGTTCATTTCTTCAAAAGTATATGGGGACTATGTATTCTAAAAAAGTTTAAGATGTTTTCACATTTAAACAAGAACAGAAACTAAGATTTCCAAAGAGCCTTTGAGCTAGTTTTCAAAAAAGAGTAAATACTTTCACAATTAAGCAAGAGAGGAAACTTTGATTTTCAAGATAGCATTTGAGCTAAGTTTTGCAATTATCTCAAATCAAGGAATCGAGAAGAAGGTATCAGTAACAACTGGTTATATTACGGGAAGCTCATGATATTCATATCGATCTATTATGCGCCTCTGCATCTAGCATTAGTAGACCTCATACAATTATTGTCCTTGCTCATATGAAACATAAATCATGGATCAACTAAGCCCTTGTCACATCCCGGAATACCCATTAGACGTAACCGCCTATCGTCCTCTTTGAACTCTATATACACATAGTAATTATATATCGAGTATACATAGACCCTCCTTATAGGAAGATTACTTAGTCTTCTACTTTTATTGCACATAGATATATAGAAAATAACATAGTCTCAAAATAGCCGTCTCATCTCATAACCATCTAATAAGAGTATATCAAATTGGGCCTATCCCATACATCAAAGTAAGAATGCCTCACATGGGCTATACAATGTTTCATATTAAATGGAAAAGAAAGAACTATAGAAGTCTTTAACTAAAAAAAACTTTATTAGTTAGATAGTGGCATCGCCTTCGGAAATTGATGAACTACCCTACTTGGACGAATAAGATATTCAAGTCTTCTTCATCATCGTCTCCAAAAGCCTTTCAATGACCGAAACCTAAAATATTAGGGAAAAGGGAGAAATGGGGTTAGTACGCTACTTGTACTATGTATGAGACCATATGCACATACTTTGAAATCATGCTAAAAAAAGGGACATTCCAACAAGTATGCACTTTTCATTAAAACCTTTATGCACATTCCACAAGACCATACCAAATCAATAAGACATATTCATAGAGTCATAGGCATGTACATCACAAAACCAACAACATTACAACTTAGTCAAGTTAACATGAACATCATGAAATTAGACATATAGTCAAAGCAACTCTACCATCAAGTCATAACCTTAACAAGCATGAATAAGAGTCCATTATAATATAACTAAAACAAGACAATTACCCACAATCCTTATCAAGTCAACAAGTGCAATGACCAAGTAAAGCCCCATAACCTTACTCAATCAAGTAACCCAACAACAATCATGACCAAAATCCTACTTCACATAGCATGACATTTAAGAGTACATATCATCTTACTTTGACAATGTGGATAAACACATATTCATAAGTGAAACTAATCATAATATAGTATCAACAATGTGCAAGTTCATCATATACATGTCATATATCATCATAAGCATATTCATACATAAGAACAACCTCGTAAGACTTCCCTCAAGGCAAACTAGTGCAAGGCATAGGTAGAGTCTTATACCCCTACCTAGGCTAAGTCAAACCTCTTAAGTTACCCTATTTGGTTTGTAATTCTTTACTTCATTTTAGTTTAGGGAACACTTTCCTTAACTGACATAGACCACAAGAGCTAAATGTGGAATTCGGTTTTGCAAAATCTTACACCGAAGGAAGGTGGTCTACTGGTCAAAGTAAAACCAAACATAAACATAGATTTCTAGGTGGATCCACTAGCTAGTCTTCCTATGGGGGCAACATAGTTCAAGAACTAAGAGATAGGTATAATCCCTCCATATACCACTTGGTAATGTAGGCCTCCTCTCATGGGAATCCATTGGATGAGTACCCCTCATTAGGGAGTCAACATCACATGTGGAACTATAGGGTGATCTTCCTCTATGGGAAGCCACCACCTCCCATTGTTAAGTACACTCGGTGCTAAGCTAAGTCCCTTTTTTAAATGTCTTTAATGTCTTGATTAATCATCATAGCTTATTGTAGGTTATAGGGTATAACCCTTGTACAATCATCATTATCATTATCATCATCATAGTTTAATAGGAATTGCATGAGTATAATCCTTTCATTACAATTCACCTAGGTGAGGTTAGCACATTAACATCTTCATATCATGAAAAGGCACATCGGTAAATCATTCACCATCCTTATAACATTTAAATCTTAGCCAACACTTCACAATCATAGTCAAGACATTTCAATTCAACATCATACCAACCTTATAAATCCTTAATACAAGGTATACTCCAATATAACATCATGACTTAATCACAATTAACCATAATTTGATGTAAAGGATAAGGATCACAAGACTTACCAAGTCTCCTTCATAATTCATCATCAAGGTCTTACCATCAACCTTTACTTCAACCTAATTATGGTATAACATCATCATAGTTCAATGAACAATATGATAACAAGGCTAGAAGAATCACTACATCAGAACTCAATACTAGATCATAGCTTAAGATAAGAACTTTGGTTAATTCACAACATACTTAATAACCTAGATCAAATTCTCAAGAACTAGCATGAAGAAACCATAAATCACCCTAATTCTTTCATGATTAGTATAACAACATCATCACCTAGGATTACGGGTTAAGGATCATCTTCTATAAACTAAACCAATCCATCAAGAAATATCATAATTGAGTTAAAAGACATGTTAATCTAGTCAAAATATCCAAAAAAAAATCATAAAAAAATCAATTCATAACATCAATTTTGAGATTGGAAAAAGACCCACTTGAAAAGTCAACTTTTGAAATCAACTTGATGGAACCCTTTGAGGAAAGAGGTCTCAAAGGTGAATTAGATCCCATACCTTAATGCTTGATGAAGAATTGATGGTTAATTTGTCCCTTTACAGCCCCTAAACCCTCACCTATCTTGGTCTTCAATGGAGTTCTTCAACTAGAGAGAGAAAGAAGGGAGAAGGAAGAGAATTTGGGTTAGTGAGTTATGAGGGATTAGGTTAATCTAATGGGGTTCGGGTCTTTAT
Organism: Solanum habrochaites; assembly: GCA_027704765.1. Classification (NCBI taxonomy): domain Eukaryota; kingdom Viridiplantae; phylum Streptophyta; class Magnoliopsida; order Solanales; family Solanaceae; genus Solanum; species Solanum habrochaites. The sequence goes on from JAKWJA010002497.1 coordinate 17,262,896, forward strand.
ATGGGGAGTTAATAAACTTAACTAGACTAACCTTAACCCCTAACTAAGCAACTAACCCCTAAATTAATTATTTGGAACTAATTAAACCCATGCAACAATTCACCGTGACCATAGACGACACCATGATTGACGAATCTTGGGTCAATCGACAACCACTGTGCCCTTTCGTGCTGCACATCCGCCGTCTTGGTCAGAGACTATGAAAATGAGGCTCTCCTATGATTTCTCTATGTGTTGGTCGATGGATGGAATCGACGCTCCATCGATCAACACACGCCCCGTCGATTCCCTTTCGTGGGTGCACACTACCTTGGGAATTTTATTGACCCCAAACGAAAGGGTCCTCATCAATGGCCCTTGGTTGGTCCTTGGGGAGTCGTACCCGGACGTTTTGACCATGAAATAACTTAAACACATGTTAGACACCCTTCCACCAATTTTAATCATTTTTCGACTTCTAAAAGCTAGTCAAATAGACTAAGGCACACTATTACCTCCTTGAACTAATTTTCGGATGTCATGGACGTTCTTGGACGTTTTGGTTTATAGACTTCCCAAATGACTTATATTCATTAAAATTGACCTTAATGCAGTGTCTAGACATTATGGAACTTATGTTAGGCTCTAGAACACATCTTGGATTTTTTAAGTGTTACAACTGATATACCGTGGTTTCACGGTATTATTAATACTTTTTCCTTAAGTTTAGTGTGTCCAAAAGCCTTTTTGTGCTAATTTTTATATAAGTTTCTCTTTATTTGCATGAAAACTGTCTAAAAGATGAATGCGGAGGTTTTTGAGCAAGAAATACAGAAAAGTACCACCTACGGAGCTTGTGACGGTTCGTCATGCTTTTGAGGGTCCGTAGGTGGCATCGTAGTGCAGCTGCTGAAGGAAGATGGGGAAGTCTGACCAAGTGTGGGGTTACGAAAAGCGTGATGGACCGTCGTAACCATGACATTCCATCCTACTGGTTCGTCATGAAGATCAAAGAAGTAGTCCCAATACCCAAATTCCAAGAGTTCAGGTGTTTTGGATTGGAGACCCCCGACGGACCATTGTGCCTATGACGATCCGTCATACCTGTCATCGAGGGTAATGAAGAGAGAAACATAAGAAATTGCACAAGTATGGGACGACAAAGTCTATGACGGTCCGTCGTGACCACGACGATCCGTCGCGAGGTCCGTCGACCGATCCGCGTTTTGAAAGATTTGCAGCAAATAGAGTCTTTATTTAATTAGGTTTTTATTTTTTATAAATAGTTCAAAAAACCTCATTTTTGAGTTTAAACTTTGGATTATTTGGTTAGACTCCAGAATATTTTTAGACTCTTTGTTAGACTTTTGGTGATTACTATTACACTTTTGAAGAATCTTTAATCTTCAATTAATTTTAGCAATTGATTGTTGGTGATTTTGGTTGATTAATCAAGTGAAATTCTGGATTTTACTCTTTCTCATTGACGTAAGTGCATGAATTCTTATATCATATATTTGAATATTGTTATTATGAATATGGGTAACTAAACTCCATAACTAGGGTTATGAGAACATAGGCAAATAATGAGGTAAAACCTAACTAAAATAACAATTCTAGAATAGTGTCTTGCATGTATTGATAATTCTTTCGCTTAGAAGTCTTTTTAACGGATGACCAACGTTAGAAATCGCCTTAATGCTATTTGCCGGACCAAGGAGGTAGATAATAAGAAAAGAATTTTCAACATAGATTTAGTGTATACTATCTAATAGGCTAGTATTGATTGGTACGAGGTAATAACTTAGTCAAATATCGAATACGATGCTTAATATGAGGTAAAGATAAGGGTTAGTATAACAACACACGTAGACGGACCAAGGTGCGGAGTGAAATTTTCTAGATGCCGGACCAAGGATTTAGAAATACATAACTTATCACTTTGCATGCAAGATACTAGGAAAGAATTTTTATAGCTAGAATTACCAAGTTATGAACATGTGGGGAACACGTAAACCCTAGTTACTTTTATTATTTGATTAAACTCCAACCTTCGAAGCTGTTAGTTGTCTCCTTTAATTTCTCTAGTTATTTTCATTTATTTAAAAATAGAAAACCCCCTTTTTTATCATTTTTTCTTTCTAAGGAATTAATTGACTGAATAATAGTAATAATAGATTGAAGTTAAGTCTAAATTATTTTCCTTGTGAGAACGATCCCGACCTCATTAGTTGGGTTATTTGCTTGACACGACCGCTTTACTTCTTATTTGAGAAGTAAGTTTGAGCGTATCAACAACCCTCTCGGGAACTTTCTTAAAGAGGAACCTTATGTAAATACCAAATAAGGTTTGATCCTATTCATGGAGATTTAGTAACTATTCCAAAAATAAAAAGTTCTACACAATTGGTATTTTTTTTTTGAAATTGGAAGCATTTACTAATTCATGATCTGTCATGTACAAAATGAAAACTTCATTCTCGATTTTACGAGAATTTTTATGAAAGCCTTTCATTTTGTTCTCTTCGATGGAAGTTTGATTTTCTCAGAATGTATCCTAATTTTTGGCCTGATTCTTCTGATGATGATCGATTCAACCTCTGAACAAAAAGATATACCTTGGTTAAATTTCAAGCTATTCGTAATAATTTGAGTTTAATCATTCTGTCTTTCTTTATGAATTTTGAGAATCTATGGATAAAATAAAAATTGTTACGTTCCACCTCAAAGTGAAATATAGTATTTAATTTGTTCTTTCGTTTAATGCCTATTGGTGGTCCAAAAGTTCTATTCCGAAATCCTGGAGATCCAACTTCATCTTAGATTCACGTATATTGTGACTTGTCAGATATATATTGGGTCATATGTTATTTCCCCGTTCTCTCCCTCGATCGAGATATCCTCTGTTTCTCCCAAGAAAGATAAATTGAACCATCAAAAATTTGGAGCGTGACGTGCAGTTAGATCCACTTTTTAGGGGTTTCATATTATTAATATCAATTAGAGTAACTTATGGATAGCTTGGTTGGACTAAATAAATGAAGTATCCAGGCTCCGTTTAGAAAAAATAGGCTTACTTTTTCTTCACTTGGATCATAATTACAAGAATATATACTTGAGTGAATCTAGATTTGAGTATCGTGTCCTAAGAAAAAAATGAATCATAAAAAAATAAATCTGTTTTTATTGAATTGAATGTGTTCATTCATTTTGACTACTTTAGTATATTTTCTCATACTAATTTCTAGTCTACCTTTCCAGAGTTCATTCTCCGGGTAAAACATAGAAAGAAATATGTTTTTTTAAACATAAGAATTAGTATCATATTTTGAGAGTAGTATTGAGAACCGATATAAGGAGAGTTCAAACAATTTACGACCCCCATAAACCATGTAGCTACCATGGGTAGAAAAAGGTCATACTTTTTAGATGATTCCTTTAGTGATTTTTAGCATAGACTAGTGGATCCACTTAGTAGTTCTGGTTCTATACCCCCCTGACAAGGTATAGGAAGGCCTGACAGTGTGAGATAAAATGATGTATCATCAAAATAGCTCTTACGTAATGACTCTCGGATAGAGAAACTCCAATAAAAGTAAGTATATTCTTATATACACAGTTAATATATATTTTTACATACATTTCAGAGTTATATATATCTTTGCATACACATAGAGTTGATATCACGTTTTAAGTAACTTTTCTTTATATTACAGTAGTTTTTAACTACTTTATATTTAAATGAGTTCAGCTATGTTGAGTTGAGTTGAGCCAGATTAATTCTTCAATTCCTTTCAAGCTTATGTATTGTTTTAGAATTCCCCTTGCATACTCGTACATTCAATGTATTGATGTCATTTGGTCTGCATCTTATTATGATGCATACACAGGTAACTAGGATCGACATCCAGCGCATCGTTGATCATGTGAGGACTGCAGAGTCAGTTGGTGAGCCTCCTTTCATTCCGAAGGACTCCTTTTTCACTGTCTTGAGCATTAGTTAGTTCATTACGATGTTGTTGGCCTGTCTAGACATCTATTATCACATCTGGGGAGCACCCCATAGACGTAATCGACGTCGTCATATTCTTTGAGGATTAAGACTAGCCTCTTAGCTTACATCATTACATTAATAGGTTAAACTGTAGAAAAATTTTAAACTTTCGTATATATATCTTGAGGTTTACATAGACCTCTACGATACACATAATATATATTCATATCGAGTATACATAGACCTATAGTTTAGTTAATGTTTTCTTGATTTTACTTTGTTTTATTGTTTTTTATTCTTCCAGAACCATTCTCCTTGTATTCCAAATACACGCAGAGAAAGAGAAACCTTGTTTCCCTACGATCACGAATTTGAGCGTACACTACGCAACATGAATCGAAACTAGGGAATTAATGATGATCATCCAAACCAGAACATCCCAGCTCAGATTGATGTTATTGGTCAATTGTTACTCGATATTCCGGGTGAACACCAATAGAGGGGACAAAATCCCGCTCCACGGCCCCAAGAATACTACAGAGGCTATGACAATATAGCAGACTTCGATGGGCCACTTGTCTTGCCTCCTCTACCACCAGGCCACACATTTGTGGTAACTAGTATCCTGATGCAAATGCTCACTGCCTGAGGTTTGTTTTCAGGGCTACCTTCTGAGGATCTGCATGCCCATATAGCTAAGGTTAGGGCAGTGTTTAAAATTTGTGCAGGGAGACTTGACTTGGACTTGGATGTAATAGGGCTAAGAGTGTTTCCTCTCTCACTGACGGGAGAGGCTGCTCCCTTACAACTCAATTTTCACTTGGAACCAACTAAGGGACATTTTCTTAGCATGCTACTACCCGGTCTCCAAGAAACTAAACCACAAAGACAGAGTGAACAACTTTGTAGCACTACCAGGAGAGTCAGTTAGTAGTTCTTGGGATAGATTTACCTCGTTTTTGAGAAGCATACCCAATCACCGCATAGATGATGAGTCACTGAAGGAAGACTTCTATCGGGGACAGGATGATAATAATAAAGCGGTGTTGGACACTATAGTAGGTGGATCTTATGGGGAGTGTCCTTATGCTGAGATTGTTGAAAAATTAGAGAAAATCTCCCGGAATAATAAAGCGTGGAGTACTAGGAAGTCAGATACCGGGAGAAATACCTTCGCAGTGCAGTCCACTCACAACCCAGCCACAGATGAGATTCGTGAAGAAATAGCTCAGATGAGAACTGAGCTTGGGTTGGTATTAAAACATATCACTGGTGGTGCAGAAAAGATAAATGCAGTTAAATACTTGTCTAAACCACCACCACCTAATGATGAATGCTATAATGCGGAGGATTGCTATGCGGTAAATGAGCAGACGGGGGGTTTCCGACCAAGTGCCCAAGTCTCTAATCAGGAGAATTGGCACCAAGGTCAAGGGAACCAAGGTCGAAACTATGGTAACTATAATAGTGAGGGTCATTATGTCCGAGATGGAAACTACAACTGCGACAACAACATCAACAAGGGTAACTACGGTAACAAAAATGATAGGAATAGTCCCTATGTTCCTCCTCAAAATCGTGATGTTACTCCTAGGGATGGTGGAGATAGTATGGCGCGAGTTGAGGATATGTTGCACAAAATGATGAGGAGGTTCGATGCTAGTGATGATCACATTAAAGAGTTAAGGAGTGATTTAGCGGGTATTGGGCAAAAAGTTGACACACATGCAATATCGATTAAGTAGATCGAGTTGCAAGTGGCCCAATTATCTGCAACTGTGAACACACAGCAACCGGGCACTCTTCCTAGAAACACTGTCCAAAATCTGAAAAATGATACACACTGTATGTCAATCACTACTCGAGGTGGTAAGCAAACCATTGACCCACCTATGCCGTCTAATGAGGAAAAGGTGAGAAGGGATAATGATAAGGTGGTAGAGGGTAGTGGTGAAGCAGAAGATAGCACTGGAAAAGATGCAGAAGTCCCTATAAAGGTAATTCCCATGCTTAGACCACCACCCTCGTTTCCTCAGAGATAAGTGAAAAAGACCGAGGATGGTAAATATCGGCATTTTAAAACAATGCTGAAGCAACTTTAATCAATGTCCCTTTGGTAGAAGCTCTAGAACAAATGTCCGGTTATGCCAAGCTTATAAAAGATCTGGTTACAAAGAAAAGATCGGTCACTTTCGAGGATGATGATCGAATGCAGCATTGTAGTGCTATTGCTACAAAATCTCTCGTACAAAAGAAAGAAGATCCGGGTGCGTTCACTATTCCTTGTACAGTCGAGTCATTACATTTTGCGAAAGCAGTATGTGATCTGGGGGCAAGCATAAATCTCATGCCCCTCTCGATTTACAAGAAGTTGGGTTTCGGTGACCCAAAGCCCACTACGATGAGGCTACTGATGGTTGATCGAACAGTGAAAAGGCCTATAAGGATACTCCACGATGTTCTAGTAAAAGTGGAGTCGTTCATATTTCTGGCAGATTTTGTTATTCTTGATTGTGAAGTCAATTTTGAAGTGCCTATTATTCTTGGGAGGCCATTCCTTGCTACGGGTAGAGCCTTAGTTGATATGGAAAAGGGGCAGATGAAATTTCGATTGAACAATAAAGAAGCGACCTTCAACATTTGTAGGTCCATGAGGCAGAGTGGTGAGCTCCAATCGGTATCTGCTATATCCCACAAAGAAAAGATGAAGAAGGATAATGACCTAAAAAGTGAAAAACGAGAGTTTATGGTTGGGGATTTGGTGCTGTTAGACAGTTCAAGGTTGCATTGGCTTCCGGGCAAGCTCAATTCCAAACGGACTGGCCCTTACTTGATTACCCAAGTATTCCCTCATGGAGCAGTTGAGTTAAAAACCAAGGAGGGAGTGCGATTTAAGCTGAATAGAGAACGAATTAAACTCTATTTTGGGCATACTGCATCAGTGAATGAAGTGATAGAGGCATTCCATCTTGATAAAGGCTGAGTAATCAAGTGTCCTCAGTCGTGCCCTGACGTTAAATCAGGCGCTTGTTGGGAGGCAACCAAATACTTATAGTTTTTCTTTCTAGTAATGGTAGCATTTTCTACTAATGGATTTTAAATTTACAGGCACAATGATACGCTCAAACTTACTTCTCAAATGAGAAGTAAAGCGGTCGCGTCAAGTAAATAACCCAACTAGTGAGGTTGGGATCGTTCCCACGAGGAAAATAGTCTAGACTTAACTTTAACTTGTTATTACTATTGTTCGGTTGATAACTTCCTTAGAAAGTAAAAACATAAAACTGTAAAAAGGGGGTTTGTATCTCCTAATAAGTAAAAGAACTAAAAGAACTAACGAAATTTGAAAGAGACACTTAACAACTTTTAGAGTTGGGTTTTAATCAATGAATCAAAGTAACTAGGGTTTACGTGTTCCCCACAGGTTCATAACTTGATAATTCTAACTATAACAATTCTTTCCTAGTATCTTGCATGCAAAGTGATAAGTTATGTATTTCTAAATCCTTGGTCCGGCATCTAGAAAATCTCACTCCGCACCTTGGTCCGGCTACGTGTGTTGCTTTCCTAACCCTTATCGTTACCCCATATTAAGCATCGTATTCGATATTTGACTAAGTTACTACCTCGTACCAATCAATACTAGCCTATTAGATAGTATATGCTAAATCTATGTTAATAATTCTTTTCCTATTATCTACCTCCTTGGTCCGGCAAGTAGCATTAAGGCGAGTTCTAACGTTGATCATCCGTTAAAAAGACTTCTAAGCGAAAGAATTATTAAGACATGCAAGACACTATTCTAGAATTGTTATTTTAGCTAGGGTTTATCTCATTATTTGCCTATGGTTCCCACAACCCTAGTTATGGAGTTTAGTTACTCATCGCCATAAACACAATATTCAAATATATTAAATAAGAATTCATATACTTACTTCAATGAGAAAGAGTAAAGTCCAAAAGATTGCTTGATTAATCACCAAAAATTACTTCTCAGAATCTCCAAAGAATCAAACACTAATCAATAATATCTAATAATAATAATAGTTCTAATATTGTAGAGTCTAATTATCAGGTGTCTAACCTCAAAAACGAGGTTTTTCGAACTATTTATAAAAAATACAAAAACCTAATTAAACAAGAATTCTAATTACTGGAAATCTGCCAAAACGCGGCTGGGTCGACGGACAACGCGACGAAGTCGTGGTCATGACGGACCGTCGTGGACTCCGTCGTCCCATACTTGTGCATTTCTTCTTCTGCTGCTTTCTTCATTCCCCTCAACGGCAAGTGTGACGGACCGTCATAGGCACAACGGTCCGTCGAGGGTCTCGTTTCAAAAGACTTCAACTCTTGGAATTTGGGTACTGGGATCACTTCTCTGATCTTCACGACGGACATGCAGGACGGACCGTCATGGCCATGACGGACCGTCACAAGCTTCGTAATCCACACTTGTCAGACTTCCCCATCTTCCTTCAGCAGCTCTCTACGCTGCCACCTACGGACCGTCACATGCATGACGGACCGTCATAAGCTCCGTAGGTGGTCTCTTCTGCATTTCTCTCTCAAAATCTCCGCATTTGGCTTTGGACAGATTTCCTGCAAAACAAAGAAAACTTGTATAAAAATTAGCACAAAAAGGCTTTTGGACGCACTAAACTTAAGGAAAAAGCATTAATTATACCGTGAAGCCACGGTATATCAACACCCTCAACTTAAATTCGTTGTTTGTCCTCAAGCGACGCACTATGACTCACTACACAATCTTTGTACAATAGTATTCATGTTTTATCCTTCGCAATCATTTGGCTATCAATCTCGATTAATCTCATCAAATCTATGCATGCTATCACTATTAGGCTTGAATTTTGTGGGATTCGAACATGACACAGACTCACCATGCACTAACACCTATCCCTTCAATTTCTCACCGAGGTGCTAACAAGTCTGGTATTGCAACTAATGTCCTCACTTTAGAACAAAATCCTCATTTTTCACACAATGATTTCAGTTTGAGTATAAGGATTACATTTCAACACTCGCTCTCAGAACAAAGTCACACTCATTTATACCTATTGCCATAAGCTTGCCCTTATTTTCACTGCCTTAAGTTCACTATACAACCCTTAGGATCACGATAGGACTTTTTTAGCTTGTAACATAGGCTCAGGGTCAGGTAGGGTACATTTTTAGATAACTCTAGTGACTTTTTGCCCTCCTTGACATATCAGCTAAAATCTTCCCTTCTTATCATCTTATCTCGCCCAGTCTCTCATATTCTTTCCCTTTGCTCAATTTCTCTTCTTTCTTCATTTGTGTAAGTGACTCTCTTTCTTTTTCTTTTTTTTTTATAATTCTTGTATACTTTTCCCTTTTTTTTTTTTTTTTTTTTTTTTTTAACTACTTTTGAGTCACTTTACTTTTGTTCTTTCTCTCTCTTTTGTTCTTTCAACCCCACTTTCCAGAGCATTCTTCGTAATAGCCACCCTCAACTCATGGCTTTGCCATGAGTCAAGGTACACAATACCCAAAGTTGGGTCAGGGCCAGAACGAAGGTTGTTATTAGCCACCCTCAACTTATGCTTTTGGCATAAGCTGAGGTGCACATGTCCTAAGAGGGACCAGGGCCAACACGTTGTTCCCAGAAAAGATCAGTTGGGGTGAAAAAGAAAGGTCTAATTAAGCTCAAATTATTTGGATCAAAGAAGGATAACTTTCATTTGGTTTCTTTTATTTGGGTTAGAAATGGGCTTTCTTGAATAAGGGCCTATGATCCTTTCCTAATTGTTTGTTACAGCTTCCTTTTAGCAGGACTAACCAGGCAAGTTCTAGCTCAGTATCAATAGTGGACTATTCAAATTTCCTCACTCTCACTTAACATGTCATCACTATACCAGATCATTAGACACCTAGTTTGAATTAAAGACTTAGGGTAATGCAATGGTGTAACTCTATTTCATGCTTAGAGCCACACAATTGTCAGTTACTATGCCTAGTCATGCATTATTTTCAGTTTATCAGGATATCATTTTAGCCATCATGCTTCAGAGTTAAACTATGTACAAAAGATATAAACATGCCGGTTCAACAAAAAAATTAATCAGTCTTTTGGGGAAAAAGAACTCAGGCAAGAAAACCCCAAAAGAGGATAGTGAGTTGGGCTACTCAGACTTCACCCTAACACTCACTTTCCATTCACCCCACCCCCAACAAAAAAACATGCAATTGTCCCCAATGCATAAAAAATCTAAAGATTAGAGGGGTAGGTGAAGCAAACCTGTGGCGCATAGCGCCGTCGATCAACAAGCTGGTGGGTCCGGTTTCCCAGAACCCACATCCTCTGCAATCTGGACACCCTCAGTGGTGTCCTCAGCAACAACCGCACCCTCAGTAGTGCCTCCTGCTGTCTCTACAGTGCGGGAGCTAGACGCCCCAGCCGCTATCTGCGAAGCTCTGATCTGGTGTGCCTCCGCCTCAGCAAGTGAGGCTCTCCTCGCGGCCTCCATCTCTCGGCGCTCCTTCTTCCTTGCTCGCGCCTCATCCCCTGATCGACCCCTTCGTCTCTTAGCACTCTCTCTCGGGGAAGATGGGGGAATGTCTGGAGTAGGAAACAAAGCCGCCAATACAGTATCCTCAGCAGGCTCGACAGACTCCGGAACTCTCGTCTCTAGGATCGTACTGATGTCTGCACGAAGACTGTCTACTGCAGCCTGAAGAGTTGACACATCTACCGGAGGGGCTGGTCGGGCTAACACTCTCAATTCAAAGGCATCTATGCGCTGGTTAACCTCAGCAATCTTCCGCTGCATCTGCCTCTCCATACGCGCTTCAGACTCAGCTATAGACTTCTGCATCCACGGCTGGATATGATGCAGAAGAGTGGCCATTTGTGCCTCCAGTTTTTGTACTCGAGCCAGTGGGGCCGGTGTCGGTAGAGGGGCTGTGCTACTACCCGGGATAGACTCAACCGGGGTAGTGTCTGTGGATGTCTGTGTGGCTGTGCGGGCCTGTGCCACCGTATCCGCAAGATCGTCTGCTAGTGGTGGCATCTCTGGACGGGGCCCTCGACGTGGGGCCAACTCATTGGCCTCGTCTCTGATGAGGCCTACATCAACGGTACCCGGTGGGGTTCGCAACTGATCTATGTGCCAAATGGGCACACCTGTAGACCTGCAAAGGGCAAAAATCATGCACGGAAAGGGGTAGGTGGTGGTGACTATGAAGGCCCTCTCGTGCATGACTGCCCGGAGAAGCCATGCATGGTCTACCTCGAAGCCGGCTATCATCGCAGCCATCAGCACTGCTCGATCCCAGGTGACTATGTTATCAGCAGCTGTGGGGGAAAGGCAGTGACGCACGAGCAGCCACAAGAACTTGGCGACGAACGTGAGGTTGGCCTTTTTGATGGCCCCCTTCGGCTCGGTGACCCAATCGGCACCCTCTCCGTCGACTGAGAGGTGCAGGGCCATCCACCTCTTGGTGGTCTCCCTCAGTGCTGACTCTCGTAGGAACTGTCCATCCTTCACTATCTGCCAGCGATAGTCAAACTCGGCAGTGATGGGGGTCCGTGTCACATCTACACTCTCGCCGTATAGGAACCGGCGGATGGCTGGCAGGGAAATGTCGACCTGCACGCCCCGGACTCGAACCTGCTCCAATGGGGCCTGTTTAGCGGGAGCAGCCTGCCTGTCGATCTGGGATCGGAGAGTCGCTACATAGGACGCGTAGAACTCTCTGACCATCTCCTCGCTGTATCGTCCCAATGGACGTGCTGTCCACTCCAAGCGATGCCTGGTGAAGAGGTTCTGAATATCTGGCATCGTGGGAAGGCTCCCTGTGAGTACCCGCCGCTCCAAGGTGAGTGTGCGAGTCATTACTCCTTTGTCGTTCAAGAACGTTGCGTCGGAGTAAACTTGAAACTGGCCGTCAACACACCACCGGTTTGGCTGGTCAGCGGCTGGAGTGGGGATCTGAACTGGTGCTCCGGATGTGGAGTCTGAACTGTCAGCCTCATCAGATGAGGCCGACGCTGCAGCTGTGGCGGGTACGGGAACCTCAGCAGATCCTGAAGCTTCCTCGAACTAGGATACTCCTAAGGAGCCAGACGCTCCTTCCTTGTTGGTGGCTGACCCAGAGGGTGTGCCGGTCAGTGTGCGCTCCTCATCAGACTGGGAGGTAGTGACTACGCCGGGCGCCACCTTCTTGGGTGTGGCTCTGGTGGCACGTGTAGCACGGGAAGGGGCGGAGGTGCCTGGGAGCACATATTCAGGGTCCCTCTCATCATCAGACCCGATGATCAATCGTGCAGACGGGGCAACAGACTTGGATCGCCCGCGTGCGTAGGCTCGGTCTTGCTTGGGTGCCATAGTAGATAGTACCTGCAAAGGGTCACTATTAGTACGAGTAATGTTAAACAAGACAGGCAAACTCATCTGACATAAAAATTTGAAAATAGTGTGTTAATTATATTGACACTGTATCACACAACGGGACCGATGACGGTCCGTCGTGACTATGACGGACCGTTATGAGGTCCGTCGTGTTATACTTGGTATATGTGTGTATAAAGAACCCTGAAGGAGGGATCTCTGACCATCATGACGGTCAATAAGGACGGACCTTCGCGAGTATGACGGTCCGTCGTAAGAGTCCGTCGTAGGACACTTGGACAATGTTGCGAGACCCTCATCAGTGGGTCTCTGACCATTATGACGGTCGAGCAGGACGGACCGTCGTGGGTATGACGGTCCGTCACAAGAGTCCGTCATAAGACACTTGAAAAATTTTGAGAGACCCTTAGAAACAGGGTCTCTGACAACCATGACGGTCGCGCAGGACGGACCGTCGTGGGTATGACGGTCCGTCACAAAAGTCCGTCGTAAGACACTTGAAAAATTTTGAGACCCTGAGAAACAGGGTCTCTGACAACCATGACGGTCGCGCAGGACGGACCGTCGTGGGTAAGACGGTCCGTCACAGGCGACGTTTAGCAGGGGTGCTAGGGCTTGTGCGACGGACCCTATGACGGTCCGTCGTGTGGGCGACGGGCCGTCATCGGGGTCTCGTTCTGAGTAGCAGTCTTAGACTTGAGGGTGCCCTACGCATCCCCGATGAGCCCACATGGTTGTGTAGTTATGTGGGCCTATATGTGGCTATACCCACGACCTAAGAAACTACCAAAGCACAATTACCTATGGTTTGGGTTATCAACATGGCACATATGAACATTTTGAACCTAGGTTTAGACATAACCAGATAAAGGAAACAATATACGACTAAAAACTAAGCTAATACTAACTACAAAACCAAAATGCAAGATAAATATCGATAAATGTAGAGACACATACCTTGGAAATGGAGAAGAAGACAAATGGAGAATGATCCTGGCAAGGTCAACACCGACAGTAGATGATAATGATAAGGCTGAGGTGATTTGTGGGAGCAATGAGCAGTGAGGGGAAGTGTGGAAGTTGAAAAGAGAGGGGAGGTGAGGGGAATAATGAAGTAATGTGGTGGAATATGGAGGGGGGAAATATAAACGGTCAAATTTGGAAAAGGGTCCAGCCGGGTCGGGTCGGGTAGATTTCATTAATTGCGCGACGGTTCCACGACGACGGTCCGTCACATGTGTGACGGCCCGTCGTATGTTCCGTCGTATGTGCCCTAATTTCAAAATGACAGTACTACATACCTAGTGTGACGGATGCCTACGACGGTCCGTTTCGAGTGAAACGGTCCGTCGTTGTATCCGTCAGTGGCTACTGCGAAGTAGTGTTCTGCAGAATTTCCTGGTGATGTGCCTACAAATTTAAAACCCATTAATAGAAAAGAAAATGCTACCATTATTAAAAAGACGATAAGTATTGGGTTGCCTCCCAACAAGCGCCTGATTTAATGTCGCGGCACGACTGGGGACACTTGATTACTCAGACTTCATCAAGATGGTACGCCTCTATTACTTTATTCCTTGATGCTTTATGCCCAAAATAGGGTTTTATTCTGTCCCTATTCCTCTTAAACCTCACTCCCTCCTTGGAGTTTAACTCAACTGCTCCATGAGGGAATACTTGGGTAATCAAATAAGGGCCTGTCCATTTGGACTTGAGATTGCCCGGAAGACAAGGTACCCCAGAACTGTCTACAAACACCAAATCCCCCACCACAAACTCTTGTATTGCATTTTTCTGTTTAGTTTCCTTCTTCATCTTTTCTTTGTGGTCTATGGCAGAAACCGATTGGAGTTCACCACTCTGCCTCATGGTCTTACAAATGTTGAAGGTCGCTTCTTCATTATTCAGCCGGAAAGTCATCTGCCCCTTTTCCATATCAACTAAGGCTCTACCTGTAGCAAGGAATGGCCTCCCAAGAATAATAGGCACTTCAAAGTCGACCTCACAATCAAGAATGACAAAATAGCCGGAAAGATGAATGATTCCACTTTTACTAGCACATCATGGAGTATCCCTATCGGCCGTTTCACTGTCCGATCGGCCATCAGTAGCCGCATCGTAGTGGGTTTCGGATCCCCCAATCCCAACTTCTTGTAAATTGAGAGGGGCATGAGATTTATGCTTGCCCCCAGATCACATAATGCTTTCGCAAAATGTAATGACCCCACTGTACAGGGGATAGTGAACGCACCAGGATCTTCTTTCTTTTGTACGAGGGATCTAGTAGCGATAGCGCTACAATGCTGTAGTCTATCATCATCCTCGAAAGTAACCCATCTTTTCTTTGTGACCAGATCTTTCATAAATTTGGCGTAACCGGGCATTTGTTCTAAAGCTTCTACCAAAGGAACATTGATAGAGAGTTGCTTCAACATAGTTATGAAACGCCGGTACTTACCATCCTCGGTCTTTTTCACTAATCTCTGAGGGAAAGGTGGTGGAGGCCTAGGCATGGGAATTACCTTGATGGGTGCTTCTGCATCTTTTCCATTACTTCCCTCTGCTTCACCACTACCCTTCACCACCTTATCATTATCCTTTCTCTCATTTTTCTCGGCCGATGGCATAGGTGGGTCAATGGTTTGCCTACCACCCCGAGTAGTGATTGCCATACAGTGCGCATCATTCTTTGGGTTTTGGACAGTGTTGCTAGGAAGAGTGCCCGGTTGCCGTGTGTTCACTGTCGCAGATAATTTGGCCACTTGCAATTCAATCTGCTTAATCGAAATTGCGTGTGTATCAACTTTTTGCCCAATACTAGCTAAATCACCCCTTAATTCTTTAATGTGCTCATCACTAGCATCGAACCTCCTCATCATTTTGTGCAACATATCCTCAACTCGCGCCATACTATCTCCACCATCCCTAGGAGTAACTTCCCGATTTTGAGGAGGAACATAGGGTCCATTCCTGTCGTTTCTATTACTATAGTTACCCCTGTTGAAGTTGTTATCGCGATTGAAGTTTCCATCTCTGACATAATGACCCTCACGATTGTAGTTACCATAGTTCCGACCTTGGTTCCCTTGACCTTGGCGCCAATTATCCTGATTTGAGCCTTGGGCGCTTGGTCGAAAACCCCCCATCTGTTCATTTACTGCATAGGAATCCTCCTCATAATAACACTCATCAATTGGAGGTGGTGGTTTAGCCAAGTAGTTGACTGCATTAACCTTTTCTGCACCCCAGTGACATGTTTTAGTACCAACCCAAGCTCAGTTCTCATTTGAGCCATTTCTTCACGAATATCATCTGTGGATGGGTTGTGAGTGGACTGCACTGCAAAGGTGTTTCTCCCTGTATCAGACTTTCTAGTACTCCAAGCTTTGTTATTTCGGGAGATTTTTTCCAATTTTTCAGCGATCTCTGCATAAGGACATTCTCCATACGATCCACCTGCTATAGTGTCCAATACCGCTTTGTTGTTATAATCTTGGCCCCTATAGAAATATTCTTTCAGCGACTCATCATCTATACGGTGATTTGGAACACTTCTTAAGAATGAGGTGAATCTATCCCAAGAACTACTAACTGACTCTCCTGGTAGTGCCACAAAGTTATTCACCCTGTCTTTGTGGTTTAGTTTCTTGGAGACCGGATAGTAGCGTGCTAAGAAGACATCCCTTAGTTGATTCCAAGTAAAGATGGAGTTGTATGGGAGCTCAGTGAACCACATAGCAGCCTCTCCCGTCAGTGAGAGAGGAAACACTCTGAGCCCTATCACATCTAGATCCAAGTCAGGCCTCCCCACACAACTTTTGCACACTGCCCTTACCTTAGCTATATGGGCATGTGGATCCTCAGAAGGTAGCCCTGAAAACAAACCTCTGGCAGTGAGCATTTGCATCAGACTACTAGTTACCACAAAAGTGTGGCCTGTGGGTAGAGGAGGCAAAACCAGTGGCCCATCCGAATCTGCTATGTTATCATAGCCTCTGTAGTATGCTTGGGGCCGTGGAGCGGGATTTTGTCCCCTCTGTTGATGTTCACCCGGAGCTTCGGGTAACATCTGACCATGAGCATCAACCGAAGCTGGGATGTTCTGGTTTGGATCATCATCATTGATTCCCAAATTACGATTCATGTTTCGCAGTGTACGCTCTAACTCGTGATCGTAGGGGAACAATGGTTCTCTTCCTCTCCGTGTATTTGGCATACAAGGAGGATAGTTCTGAAAAGAAATCAAAAACAATAAAACAAAGTAAAATCAAGAAAATATCAACTAAACTATAGTAATAAGTTAAAATTAATCTAAAAGCTAAGTTCCCCGGCAACGGCGCCAAAATTTGATACGCTCAAACTTACTTCTCAAATGAGAAGTAAAGCGGTCGCGTCAAGTAAATAACCCAACTAGTGAGGTTGGGATCGTTCCCACGAGGAAAATAGTCTAGACTTAACTTTAACTTGTTATTACTATTGTTCGGTTGATAACTTCCTTAGAAAGTAAAAACATAAAACTGTAAAAAGGGGGGTTTGTATCTCCTAATAAGTAAAAAGAACTAAAAGAACTAACGAAATTTGAAAGAGACACTTAACAGCTTTTAGAGTTGGGTTTTAATCAATTAATCAAAGTAACTAGAGTTTACGTGTTCCCCACAGGTTCATAACTTGATAATTCTAACTATAACAATTCTTTCCTAGTATCTTGCATGCAAAGTGATAAGTTATGTATTTATAAATCTTTGGTCCGGCATCTAGAAAATCTCACTCCGCACCTTGGTCCGGCTACGTGTGTTGCTTTCCTAACCCTTATCGTTACCCCATATTAAGCATCGTATTCGATATTTGACTAAGTTACTACCTCGTACCAATCAATACTAGCCTATTAGATAGTATATGCTAAATCTATGTTAATAATTCTTTTCCTATTATCTACCTCCTTGGTCCGGCAAGTAGCATTAAGGCGAGTTCTAACGTTGATCATCCGTTAAAAAGACTTCTAAGCGAAAGAATTATTAATACATGCAAGACACTATTCTAGAATTGTTATTTTAGCTAGGGTTTATCTCATTATTTGCCTATGGTTCCCACAACCCTAGTTATGGAGTTTAGTTACTCATCGCCATAAACACAATATTCAAATATATTAAATAAGAATTCATATACTTACTTCAATGAGAAAGAGTAAAGTCCAAAAGATTGCTTGATTAATCACCAAAAATTACTTTTCAGAATCTCCAAAGAATCAAACACTAATCAATAATATATAATAATAATAATAGTTCTAATATTGTAGAGTCTAATTATCAGGTGTCTAACCTCAAAAACGAGGTTTTTCGAACTATTTATAAAAAATACAAAAACCTAATTAAACAAGAATTCTAATTACTGGAAATCTGCCAAAACGCGGCTGGGTCGACGGACAACGCGACGAACCGTCGTGGTCATGACGGACCGTCGTGGACTCCGTCGTCCCATACTTGTGCATTTTCTTCTGCTGCTTTCTTCATTCCCCTCACCGGCAAGTGTGACGGACCGTCATAGGCACAACGGTCCGTCGAGGGTCTCGTTTCAAAAGACTTCAACTCTTGGAATTTGGGTACTGGGATCACTTCTCTGATCTTCACGACGGACATGCAGGACGGACCGTCATGGCCATGACGGACCGTCACAAGCTTCGTAATCCCACACTTGTCAGACTTCCCCATCTTCCTTCAGCAGCTTCTCTACGCTGCCACCTACGGACCGTCACAGGCATGACGGACCGTCATAAGCTCCGTAGGTGGTCTCTTCTGCATTTCTCTCTCAAAATCTCCGCATTTGGCTTTGGACAGATTTCCTGCAAAACAAAGAAAACTTGTATAAAAATTAGCACAAAAAGGCTTTTGGATGCACTAAACTTAAGGAAAAAGCATTAATTATACCGTGAAGCCACGGTATATCACACAACACCAGGAAATTCTGCAGAAAATCACTCTCCAACAGTCACTGACGGATACATCGACGGACCGTCGCATGAATCCGTCGTGCCAGGTACTTTTGTATGTTATTTTCAAACTAGGGAACACGTGACGGAACTAACAACATACCGTCACAACTGAGACGCACCGTCGTCGGGGAATCGTCGCATCATTAATGAAGTGTACCCGACCCGACCCGACTGGGGTTTTTTAAAAATTCAACATTTAAAACCCCCACCCCTTCATTTCACCCCATTCCTTCACTCTTTCTCCCATTTCCCTCCCTTTTCAACTTCCAAAGATCATAACCCCTCTCTCTTACAACCGATCATTTTCCCCAAATTCTCCAAATTCCTAAAATTCATCATCTACTAGTCGGAGCTGCTGTTGTGGGTCTCTACTTGATCACCAAGTACCTTTCTCTCTTGTTTTTCTCAAATTCTCAGGTATGTGTCTCTAATTTCTACTCATTTATATTGCATTTTTGTTTATCAATTAGTATTAGCCTAGTTCTTCTTGATATGTTCATTCTTTAATAAAATTCTGTCTGACCTAGGTTGAAAATCCTCGAAATTGTCGTGTTAAAACTCTAGAAATAGGTGCTTTATCATTGCTAGTTTACTAGGAATTTGGGTTAGACAAATGTAGGTTAAAACACTACCAATTCGATTTGGGTCATAGGGGATGAATGGGGCATCCCCAGTTTGTCACTGATTTACAGAAAAAGACCCCGATGACGGACCGTCGTACCCACGACAGACCGTCATTGGGTCCGTTCCAACAGCCCTAACACCCTACTGTCCAATTTTATCCAAGTTTCCACCAACGGCCACATGCGACGGATCGTCGTTCCCACGACGGTCCGTTCTGCACAACCGTTCTGGTTGTCAGAGACCCTATTCCTAAGGGTCTCTCACTTTTTCTAAGTGTCCTTCAACGGACACATGCAAAGGAGCATCATTGCCATGATGGTCTGTCCTGCACAACCGTTCTGGTTGTCAGAGACCCTATTTTTAAGGGTCTCTCTCTATTTTTCTAGATGTTCTCAAACGGACAACTATGACAGACCTTCATACCCTTGACGGTCCGTCCTACATGACCGTTATGATGGTCAGAGACCCCTCTCCTAAGTGTCTCCATATTTTTTTCAATTGTCCTCTGACAGACACGTGCGACGGACCGTCGTACCTGTGACAGTCCATCGTACCTGTGAAGGTCCGTCCTGCATATACAGTTATACTTGTCAGAGACTCTCTTTCAGGGTTATCCATATAAACAAAGTCTAAGTAAGACACGACGGACCCCATGACGGTCCGTCATACTCACGACGAGTCGTCACCTGGCCCGTCATATTTCACTGTTACTATAGAAATGTCATTACATCTTAACTATTTTATTTATTTTGTGTGGTTTTGCTAGTCTTGTCTGCTCCTTTTAGTACTTATATTGATTCTTTACAAGTACTATCTATTATGGCACCAAAACAAGATCGAGTCTACGCACATGGGCGATCAAAGTCTGTCGCCCCGTCTGCCCACCTGGTCTTTGGCTCTGATGATGAGCTTGACCCCGAGTACGTTCCCCAGGCACTTCGACGCCATCCCGAGCTGCACGTGCTGCAAGAGACACACCCAAAAAGGTAGCATCCGGCGTAGTCACTACCTCCTAGTCTTATGAGGAGCGCACACTGACCGACACACCTTCTGGGTCAGCTACTAATGAAGAAGGAGCTTCTGGATCCTTAGAAGTTTCGTGGTCAGAGGAAGCCTCTGGATCTGCTGAGGTTCCCGCAACCGCCACCGTTGCAGAGTCTGCCTTGTCTAATGAGGCCACTAGTTTGGAGTCCACACTCGGTTCACCAACTCGTGCTCTCACCCCGGTTACCGACCAGCCCAATTGGTGGTGTGTCGACAGGCAGTATCAAGTCTATTCCGATGCAAAGTTCTTGAATGACAAAGAAGTCATGACTCGGACACTTACATTGGAGCGGCAGGTCCTTATGGGATGTCTCCCGACGATGCTAGAGATCCAAAATCTCTTCACCAGACATAGACTGGAGTGGACAACACGTCTGTTGGGAAATTATAGTGAAGAGTTGGTCCGAGAGTTCTATGCCTCCTACGTAGCAACTCTCAGATCATAGATTGATAGGCGGGCTGCCCCCGCCAAATAGGCCCCACTGGAGCAGGTCGAGTACGTGGCATTCAGGTTGATATCTATCTGCCTGCCATCCATCGGTATCTATACGGCGAGAATATTGATGCAAACCAGACCCCTATAACCGCCGAGTTTGACTATCGATGGCAGATTGTCAAAGATGGCCAATTCCTGTGTGAGCCATCGCTGAGAGAGACCACCAAGAGGTGGATGGACCTGCATTTGTCCGTTGATTGAGAGGGTGCTGACTGGGTGACCGAGACGAAGGGAGCCATCAAGAAGGCCAACATGACCTTCACGGCGATGTTTTTGTGGTTGATTGTCCGCCACTGCCTTTCCCCCGCAGCCGTTGAGCAGTACTGATGGCGGCGATGATATCCGGATTTGAGGTAGATTTTGCTTGGCTTCTACGGGCAGTCATGCACGAGAGGGCTTTTAAGGTCACAACTACCTACCCTTTCCCGTGCATGATATTTTCTCTATGCAGGTCCGCAGGTGTGCCTATATGGCACGTTGATCAGCTCAAGACCCCGCTGGGCACTGTTGATATCGGCCTCATCAGGGATAAGGCTAATGAGTTGGCTCCATGTAGAGGGCCATGTCCAGAGTTGCCTCCACTTGGTGACACTCTGGCTGATATGGTAGCACAGGCCCGCACGGCTACGCAGGCGGCTTCCACTTACACTACCCCGGTCGAGTCTATCCCGGGTAGTAGCACTGCCCAGATCTCCTCTCGTTCAGCCCCTTTCCCCGCTCTGGTCCCGCTTGCTAGGGTCAAAAAATTAGAGGCAGAGATGGACACACTTATGCATCACATCCAGCCTTGGATGCAGAAGTCTATTGCTGAGGCAGAAGAGCGCTTGGAGCGGAGAATGGTACAACACACAGAGCGGAAGATCGCTGAGGTTCATCAGCGCTTGGACGCTTTTGAGTTGCGGGTGTTAGACCAACCAGCCCCTCAGGTGGATGTGTCGATCCTTCAGGCTGCGGTCGATAGTCTTCGCACAGACATCGACATGATCTTAGAGGCTAGGGTGCCTAAGTCTGAGGCCCCTTCTGCAGATCCTGCTGAAGACACGGTGATGGCGGCCCTATTCGCCACTTTAGAGATTCCACCACCTCCCCCTCGAGAGCATGCCAAGAGGCGTAGGGGTCGAGAGGAGGATGAAGCTCGAGCACGGAAGAAAGAGCACCATGAGATGGAGGCTGCGAGGAGATCCTCGCTTGCTGAGGAGGAGGCACGTCAGATAAGAGTAGTAGAGTTAGCTGCTGGGGCGTCTAGCTCCAGAAATGTGGAGATAGCGGGAGGCACTGCTGATAGTGCTGTTGATGCTGAGGACACTACTGAGGATGTCCAGATTACAGAGATAGTGGGTTCCGAGGAACCGGACCCACCAGCTTGCTGATCGTCGGCGCTTTGCCCCAGGTTTGCTTCACCTACCACTCTTGTATATCAATTTTTTATGCATTGGGGACAATTGCATGTCTTTTTGTTGGGGGTGGGGTAAATAGAAAGTGAGTGCTAGGGTAAAGTCTGAGTAGCCCAATTTACTATCCTTTTTTGGGGTTTTCTTGCCTGTGTTCTTTTCCCCAAGAGACTGATTACTTTTTTTGTTGAACCAGCATGTCTATATCTTGTGTACATAGTTTAATTCTGAAGCATGATGGCTAAAATGATATCCTGATAAAATCAAATATGTTGCATGACTAGACATAGTAATTGATAACTGTGTGGCTCTAAGCATGACATAGAGGTACACCACTGCATGACCCTAAGTCTAAAATTGGAACTAGGTGTTTGATAATCTGGTAGAGTAATGATATGTCAAGTGAGTGTGAGGAAGATTTGGATAGTCCACTATTTGTACTGAGCTAGAACTTGCCTGGTTAGTCCTGCTAAAAGTAATCTGTAATAGACAATTAGGAAAGGATCTTAGGCCATTATTCAATATAGCCCATTTTTAGCCTAAATAAAAGAAAACCAAATGAAATTTATCCTTCTTTGATCCAAAATATTTGAGCTTAAACTAGACCTTTCTTTTTCACCCTAACTGATCTTTTCTGAGAATAATGTGTTGGCCCTGATCCCTCCTTGGACATGTGCACTTCAGCTTATGCCAAAAGCATAAGTTGAGGGTGGCTAATGCAGTAAACAACCCTTTTATGTCTCTGACCCAACTTTGGTTATTGTGTAGTTTGACTCATGGCAAAGCCATGAGTTGAGGGTGGCTATTACGAGGAATGCTCTGGAAAGTGGGGTTGAAAGAACAAAGAGAGAGAAAGAAGAAAAGTAAAGTGACTCAAGAATTAGTTGAAAGAAAAGTAAAGAAAAAAAAATATACACAAGAAATACAAGCAAGAAAAGAAGAGAGTCACTTACACAAATAAAGAAAAAAGGGAAAATAGCAAGGTGAAAGAATATGAGAAACTGGGCAAAATAAAATGATAGAAAATGGTATGTTTAGCCGATATGTCAAGGAGGGCAAAAAAGTCACTAAAGTATACCTAAATATACCTACCTGACCCTGAGCCTATGTTACAAGATAAGAAAGTCCTATCGTGATCCTAAGAGTTGTATAGCGAACTTAAAGCAGTGAAAATAAGGGCAAGCTTATGGCAATATGTATGAATGAGTGTGAATTTGTTCTGAGAGTGAGTGTTGAAAAGTAATCCTTATACTCAAACTGAAATCATTGTGTCAAAAATGAGGATTTTTGTTTTCAATTGAAGACACTAGTTACAGTACCGGAAATATTAGCACCTCGGTGAGAAATTGAAGAGGATAGGTGTTGGTGCATGGTGAGTCTATGTCATGGTCTGATTCCACATAATTCAAGCCTAATAGTGATAGCATGCATAAATATGATGAGATTGATCTGGATTGATAGCCAAATGATTGCGAAGGATAAAACATGGATATTATTGTATAAAAATTTTGTATTGAGTCATAGTGCTTCGCTTGAGGACAAACAACGAATTTAAGTTGAGAGTGTTGATATACAGTGGTTTCACGGTATTATTAATACTTTTTCCTTAAGTTTAGTGTGTTCAAAAGCCTTTTTGTGCTAATTTGTATATAAGTTTCTCTTTATTTGCAGGAAATCTGTCTAAAAGATGAATGCGGAGGTTTTTGAGCAAGAAATACAGAAAAGTACCACCTACGGAGCTTGTGACGGTCCGTCATGCTTGCGACGGTCCGTCATGCTTGTGAGGGTCCGTAGGTGGAATCGTAGTGCAGCTGCTGAAGGAAGATGGGGAAGTCTGACCAAGTGTGGGGTTACGGAAAGCGTGACGGACCGTCGTAGCCATGACGGTCCGACATGCTAGTTCGTCATGAAGATCAGAGAAGTTGTCTCAGTACCCAAATTCCAAGAGTTCATGTGTTTTGGAACGGAGACCCCCGACGGACCGTTGTGCCTATGACGATCCGTCATACCTGCCGTCGAGGGTAATGAAGAGAGAAACAGAAGAAATTGCACAAGTATGGGACGACGGAGTCCATGACGGTCCGTCGTGACCACGATGATCCATCGTGAGGTCCGTCGACCCAGCCGCATTTTGACAAATTTCCAGCAAATAGAGTCCTTATTTTATTAGGTTTTTATTTTTTATAAATAGTTCGAAAAACCTTTTGAGTTTAAACTTTGGATTATTTGGTTAGACTCTTGAATATTTTTAGACTCTTTGTTAGACTTTTGGTGATTACTATTACACTATTGAAGAATCTTTAATCTTCAATTAATTTTAGCAATTGATTGTTGGTGATTTTGGTTGATTAATCAAGTGAACTTCTGGATTTTACTCTTTCTCATTGACGTAAGTGCATGAATTCTTATATCATATATTTGAATATTGTGGTTATGAATATGGGTAACTAAACTCCATAACTAGGGTTGTGGGAACCATAGGCGAATAATGAGGTAAAACCTAACTAAAATAACAATTCTAGAATAGTGTCTTGCATGTATTGATAATTCTTTCGCTTAGAAGTCTTTTTAACGGATGGCCAACGTTAGAACTCGCCTTAATGCTACTTGACGGACCAAGGAGGTAGATAATAGGAAAAGAATTATCATCATAGATTTAGTGTATACTATCTAATAGGCTAGTACTGATTGGTACGAGGTAATAATTGAGTCAAATATCGAATACGATGCTTAATATGAGGTAAAGATAAGGGTTAGTATAACAACACACGTAGACGGACCAAGGTGCGGAGTGAAATTTTCTAGATACTGGACCAAGGATTTAGAAATACATAACTTATCACTTTGCATGCAAGATACTAGGAAAGAATTGTTATAGCTACAACTATCAAGTTATGAACATGTGGGGAACACGTAAACCCTAGTTACTATTATTAATTGATTAAACTCCAACATTCGAAGCTGTTAGTTGTCTCCTTTAATTTTGTTAGTTATTTTTCATTTATTTAAAAATAGAAAACCCCCTTTTTATCATTTTTGCTTTCCAAGGAAGTAATTGACTGAACAATAGTAATAATAGATTGAAGTTAAGTCTAAACTATTTTCCTCGTGGGAACGATCCCGACCTCATTAGTTGAGTTATTTACTTGACACGACCGCTTTACTTCTTATTTGAGAAGTAAATTTGAGCGTATCAACAACCCTCTCGGGAACTTTCTTAAAGAGGAACCTCATGTAAATACCAAATAAGGTTTGATACTATTCATGGAGATTCTGTAACTATTCAAAAAATGGAAAGTTCTACACAATTTGTATTTTTTTGGAAATTGGATGCAGTTACTAATTCATGATTTGGCATGTACAAAATGAAAACTTCATTCACGATTTTACGAGAATTTTTATGAAAGCCTTTCATTTTGTTCTCTTCGATGGAAGTTTGATTTTCTCAGAATGTATCGTCTAATTCTTCTGATAATGATCGATTCAACCTCTGAACAAAAAGATATACCTTGGTTAAATTTCAACCTATTCGTAATAATTTGAGTTTAATCATTATGTCTTTCTTTACGAATTTTGAGAATCTATGGATAAAATAAAAATTGGTACGTTTCCACCTCAAAGTGAAATATAGTATTTAATTCGTTCTTTCATTTAATGCCTATTGGTGTTCCAAGAGTTGTATTCCGAAATCCTGGAGATCCAATTTCATCTTGGGTTGACATATAGTGCGACTTGTCAGATATATTGGGTCATATGGTATTTCCCCGTTCTCTCCCCCGATCGAGATATCCCCCGTTTCGCCCAAGAAAGATAAATTGAATCATCAAAAATTTGGAGCGTGAAGTGCAATTAGATCCATTTTTGAGGGGATTCATATTACTATTATCAATTAGAATAATTTATGGTTGGCTTGGTTGGACTAAATAAATGAAGTATCCAGGCTCCGTTTAGAAAAAAGAGGCTTACTTTTCTTCACTTGGATCATAATTACAAGAATATAGACTTTAGTGAATCTAGATTTGAGTATAGTGTCCTAAGAAAAAAATGAATCAGAAAAAAAAGAAATCTGTTTTTATTGAATTGAATGTGTTCATTCATTTTGACTACTTTAGTATATTTTCTCATACTAATTTCTAGTCTACCTTTCCGGAGTTCATTCTCCAGGTAAAACATAGAAAGAAATATGTTTTTTTTAAACATAAGAATTATTATCATATTTTGAGAGTAGTATTGAGAGCCGATATGAGGAGAGTTCAAACAACTCACGACCCCCATAAACCATGTAGCTACCATGGGTAGAAAAAGGTCATACTTTTTAGATGATTCCTTTAGTGATTTTTAGCATAGACTAGTGGATCCACTTAGTAGTTCTGGTTCTATACCCCCTCGACAAGGTATAGGAAGGCCCTGACAGTGTGAGATAAAAAGATGTATCATCTAAATAGCTCTTACGTAATGACTCTTTGATAGAGAAACTCCAATAGAAGTAAGTATATTCTTATATACACAGTTAATGTATATTTTTAGATACATTTCAGAGTTATATGTATCTCTGCATACCCATAGAGTTGATATCACGTATTAAGTAACTTTTCTTTATATTACAGTAGTTTTTAAACTACTTTATATTGAAATGAGTTCAGCTATGTTGAGTTGAGTTGAGCCAGATTAGTTCTTCAATTCCTTTCAAGCTTATGTATTGTTTTAGAAGCCCCCTTGCATACTCGTACATTCAATGTATTGATGTCATTTGGTCTGCATCTTATTATGATGCATACACAGATAACTAGGATCGACATACAGCGCATCGTTGATCCAGTGAGCACTCCAGAGTCAGTTGGTGAGCCTCCTTGCATTTCGAAGGACTCCTTTTTCACTGACTTGAGCATTAGTCAGTTCATTAGGATGTTGTTGGCCTGTCTAGACATATATTATCACATCTGGGAAGCACCCCCTAGACGTAATCGACGGCGTCATCTTCTTTGAGGATTAAGACTAGCCTCTTAGCTTACATCATTACATTCATAGGTTAAATTGCAGAAAAATTTTAAACTTTTGTATATATATCTTGAGGTTTACATAGACCTCTACGATACACATAATATATATTCATATCGAGTATATATAGACCCTTTGTATAGGAATCTCATAAACATCTAAACAAGAGTATAAAAATCGGGAATAGCCCATATATCAATACAATAAAACTACATATAGTCTATACAATCTTTAGTACTCAAATGAAATAAATGAACATATTGTCTTTATGACTAGAACAACATTGATAGCTTGATAGTGACATTGCCCTTGGAAAGTGAGGACTTACCCAACTTGGATGAATGAGGATTCCAAGTTTTCCTTCAAAGTTGTCTCAAAAGACTTCAATGACCGGAACATAAAATGTTGGGGAAACGGAGAAAATGGGGTTAGCACATAGCTTGTACTAAGTGTGAGACCATATGCACAAACAACATAAAATCATGCTACAAAGGGACATTTCTTTAAAGTAGGCAATTTACTTTGGAAAGCCTTATGCACATTGAAGAACCAATACAAGTCAATAAGCACCTATAATATAAGTCAAGACCATGTGCAATACAAGACCAACAATACAAAGTCTAGTCAAATCAACATGCATACCAACATAATTGAGCGCATAATCAAGACAACTGTATCATCAAGTTATAATATCAACAATCACGAATAAGAGTTCACAATAACATAATCAAAGCAAGACTATTACTCATTAACCCTCATTAGGTCTACTAGTACAATGACTAAGCAAAACCCCATAACATTACTCAATCAAGTAAACCTAACAAGAACTATAATCAATGTACAACTTTACATAACATGTCATTAAGAGTAAATATCATCATACTTTAAGAGACCAAATACATGTTCATAAGTGAAGCCAACATCATATAGTAGCATCAACATGTAAGATCATCATATACGTGTCATTTACATTTATAATCATATACATACATATATATATATATATATATATATATATATATATATATATATATATATATATATATATATATATATATATACACACACACACACACACCCACACACACACACACACACACACAAGAGCATCCTTCTAAAACATCCCTTAAGGCTAACTAGTGCAATGTATAGGTAGAGTCCCATACCCCTACCTAGACTAAGTCAAACCTCTCAAGTCATCCTAGATAAAGTCCACTTTATTACTTAAGTTTACTTTCGGGAACATCTTGCCTTAAATAACATATACCACATGAGTTAATGTGGAATCCGGTGTCATGGAACCCTAAACAGAAGGAAGGAGGACTACTTTCCAAGGTAGTACAAAAACATGAACATAGCAATTACGTGGATCCACTAGCTAGTATTCCTATGGGGGCAACATAGTTCAAGAACTAGGATATATAATTGGGACCCTCTTTATGCTACATGCATTATAGTCTCCAATCTCAAGTGTACATTAGTGATCCTACCTTCCCGATGTGGGAAGGAACACTCCTCACTCTAGTTCACTCAGTGCTAAGTTAGAGTCCCTTTTTGAAATGTCTTTCATTAATAATCATATCTTAGATTAGGTCATAGGGTCTACCCCTTATATAGTCATAGTAATAGATCAATAGGAATTGCATGAGAACACCTTATAGGAATTGCATGAGAACACCTTTCATTACAACCCTCACATGTGAGATTACCACATTAACGTCATTATATCATAGTAAGGCACATAGGTACTTCATAACCAACCTTATATCAATATGTCTTAAGCATAATCTCACAATCACAATTAATAGTTCAAGACATTTCAATTCAATATCATACCAACCTTATCAATATTAATATAAGGTATACTTCAATACAACACCATCACTTAATCACAATTAACCATAATTGAAGTAAAGAATAGAGATCACAAGACTTACTCAATCTCCTTTACAATGTCATCATCAAGGTCATACCATCAACCCTCTAATTCAACCCAACAATGGTTGTAATATCATCACTCAATAGTAATCAACATAACAATGAAGTCAATAGAATCACTACACAACAATCCATCACTAGTTCATAGCCTAGAATTAGGCACTTAGATCAAAAGAACTAGTATAATTGGATTGCAATATCACAATCTACTCATAATTGTCATACTAACAACATAGGATAGTTATTCACACATTAAACAAGACAATTGAGTCAACAATATACAATTCAATTAAAGATCACAACCTAGGGTTAAGGGGAAAAGGTCATCTTCTACAATTGAGACCAATTCATCAAGAAATAACATAATTAAGTTATAATACATGTTAATATACTCATAATATCCACAAGAAATCATAAACAAAGCAATTCACAAGATCAATTTCGTAATAGAAGAAAACCCATCTAGAATTCAACTTTTTGAAATCAATTTGGAGGAGCCCTTTGGGGAAAGATATCCCAAAGGTGAAAGGAATACCATACCTTGTTGATTGATGAAGTTTGATGGAGAAACTTGACCTTTAGCAGCCCTAGAACCCACCTCTAGCTTGGTCTTCAATGGTTTCTTTGGGAGAGATAAAGAAGAGAGAATGAATAGTTATTTAGTTTTGGGAATTATGAGGGCTTAGGTTAGTTTAATTAGGTTAGGGTCTGTAAATAGGTCATTAAAAAAATTAACTAGACCTCCATTAAACCCTAACTAATTAACTTACCACCTAATTAATTAATTTAACCAATTTTAAATGAGCAGCAAAACCAGTGCCTCACAGACGAATCCCCAACCCATGCCCCGTTTGTTAATCGACAGCCAAGGGACCAACCGTCCTGTTGGTCCGTCTATTTGGTCAAAGAGTTGTCAATACATTCCTCACATGGTTTTGGCTAAGTTGCCATTGAATCCCCGTGGATTGGACCACGCCTCGTCGATGGCCTTCGTTGGTGAAAAGTCCCTTGACAACTTTTGGCCACGTTTGCAAGGGTCCTCCTCAAGGGCCCTTGGTTGGTCCTTGGGTATTCGTACCCAAACGTTTCGTCTATGAAATAACTCTAATACGTTTCAGACACCCTTCCACCAAAATTCATCATATTACGACTCCTAAAACATAGTCAAATAGGCTAAGGCATGCTAGCACCTCATTAAACTAGTTTTCGGACATCATGGACGTTCCTTGAAATTTTGATTCCTAAACTTCCTAAATGAATAATAACCTTAAAATTGACTTTAAAACAGCGTATAAACCTTTTGACACTTATTTTAGTCTCTAGAACATGTCTTAGACTTCCAGAGTATTACATCCATCTCAGTTGTTTTAGATGCTTCATAGATAGTCAGTCATATGTTAATTCATTCGTCATTATCTTGTTATTGGCTTATATTCAGATTTTAGTTGCCACTTTGGCTATGTTAAATGTTTATTTTAAAAACATTATAAGTTTAGTTTGAGACAGTTGAGTTACTTAGCATTTGAATCATTTTATTTATGTTTAAAGTCTTCCTTTAAGTAAGTAAGTCAGGCCAAGGGTTTGTTTGGGGATAGCAATAGTTATCGAGT
This sequence comes from Solanum habrochaites, assembly GCA_027704765.1. Taxonomy (NCBI): domain Eukaryota; kingdom Viridiplantae; phylum Streptophyta; class Magnoliopsida; order Solanales; family Solanaceae; genus Solanum; species Solanum habrochaites. The sequence continues at coordinate 17,293,352 of JAKWJA010002497.1, forward strand.
GCCAGTTTATCTTAGGGTGTAGGCTCGGGGCTTTACACGTACAAGGTCTACGATTGTAAGTCCTACTGATAGATCATTTCTGATAGTTAATTCTTGAGGGTATTTGGTTTTTGTTCTATGAATTTAATGCCTTTAATACATTGTTTTGATCCTCATTCTAAGACCTGTAACTACCTTTACACTCCTAAACCTACCCATCTGTCAAGACCTAAAGTAGACCCTAGGCGTTACATGACATATAAGCCCCTCAAGGTCCTACACAAGCCACTTTACATATATCATACAAGATAATATAAAACAAAAGAGTTTAAAAGTAGCTTTTATATAAAAAGAGTTTGAAAATAGTGTAAGTGTAAACATAGTATCAAAGCCATATATTATATCATAAGGAATGTGATTGGGACATAATTCATACATCACATACAAAGGCTAAAAATAAAAATGACATGAAAGAGATAAAAGAATCTTGGCCCTGGGATCATGAGGACTCACCAATTTTCAAAGATTAAAATAATCAACTAGCCACGAGTACGGAGAATAGGACCGTGACCTTACAGTAGTGAAACAATTTAGGCACAAGTATGCATTAGTAGATGGAATGTACTTAGTATGATAGGGATGCATAAGATTTATGAAATCATGCTAAAAGGACTTTTCATGACATGCAATGGCCAAGCTAAATCATAAAATAACATGTTAAAAGTCATAAGTCATATCATGATCAATGCAAGCTAAACATCTAATAAATGTTAGAAGTCATAAGTCATATCATTATCAATACAAGTTAAACAACTTATCAAACACATGCGAGATACTTTAGAAAGTAACCTTAGTTCATTATTGGGGAAAGTTTGCCTTCAACCGGCATAGACCATGTGATCTATAACATGAAATCCAGTGTTTATTCCACACCAAAAAGAGATGTCCTTACTTGCCAAGGTAAAAACCATAAGCTTGAGCTAAAGTGGATCCACTAGCTAATGTCTATCTAAGACGAACCTATGGGGGCACATAGTTATAGGATATGAGTGTGAAAACCTAATTTTTGACGTGTTTATTTTACTACTACAATATATAGTAATGTATATTCCTATATTTTGTTTGTATTTTGGGTTTTGTCTTTGCTTGTATTTTTTTTCCAGTTGTCCCCAAATGACCCAATTTTGATAGAATTTGATTGATTTAAACCAAATTCTCATACCCTTATCTATTTTGACCCGATCCAATAGAAATGGTCAAGATTGAATCTCAACCATTCATGATATTTTGATCCAAGGGCTATTATGTAACCCTACCAAAAAAAAACGTAAACTCCCAAAAATCAGAATTTTGTCCTTATTTTTTTGTTCTCTACTATCCCCTTGCTACCACGATCCCCACCGGCCGGTCGCCGCCACCTTTTCATCGGAAAAATCTTCAAAAAATTATCATCTCTTCCTTTCACCCCCCCATAAACAAATCTGTAAATCATTCATACTTATCCATATCCAAAATCCATAGATCTAAGATAAAGCAAATATAAATCTTCACTTTTTTCTTTGATATAAATTTTATGTTCAAAATCCTTCAAAAAAAAGTCCGACAGAGTTTTTCGGTGACCCCATTAACCCAAAAAATCATGTCATTCCCCCCCATCTCATCCTCTATCCAAATTTTAAATTATCACATTTTTAACCATATAAGTCATTTTCGTGTCAGATTTGTGTTGTTTTGTTAGTGTTCTTTATGTTTTTATCATGTTGAAACTTTTTATTGAATTTTATTTTTTAAATTATGTTTTTTTTTTATTTTCTACCTTATTTGTTGTGTTTGATCTTCAAAATAGTTTAGATGTTTGGATTTTGTGTTAATAATAGGTTACTAACACAAAATCCAAACATCTAAACTATTTTGAAGATCAAACACAATAAATAAGCTAGAAAATAAAAATAAAAAATAAACGAAATTCAAGAAAAAATTTCAAAATGATAAAACTTAAAGAACAATAGAAACACAATACAAATCTGGCACCAAAACGACTTATATAGTTAAAAAATATGATAATGACGGATTTAGATAGATAACGAGAGGGGAAAAGATTGACATAAATCTTCGGGTGAATGGGGGTCGCCGAAAAACTCCGTTGGAATTTTTTTGATTGATTTTGGACATAAAATTTATATCAAACGTTAGCCCTTGAACTCTACACATATATGTAAAGGGTATGGAATGGGGATGATCGGAACATTGTAAATCCAAAGAAAAAGTGAAGATCTATATTTGGTTTTCTTAGATCTATGGATCTGGGATATGGATAAGGATGAATGATTTGCGAGTTTTTGTAGAGGAGGGTGAAAGGAAGGGATGGTAGATTTTTGGAGATTTTTTTGATGAAATAGTAGTGGCCTCCCCTGACTGTGGCGGCAATTGTGTTGGCCAGCCGGTGGGAATTGTGGTAGAAAGGGAAGAGAAGAGAAAATAAATAAAAATATGGCCAAAATTCAGATTTTTGGGAGTTATTTTTTGTGTTTTATGGTACGGTCACATAAGAGACCTTGGATCAAAATATCATGAATGGTTGAGATTCAATCTTGAACATTTCTATTGGACCGGATCAAAATTGATTGGGTTATCAGAATTTGGTTTAAATCAGCCCAATTCAATGAAAATTTGGTCATTTGGGCCAATTGAAAAAAATTAATTCTAACAAAGGAAAAAACCAAAAATACAAATAAAATATACGAAAATACATTACTATATATTCTATGAGTAAAATAAACATGTCAAAAAATAGGTGTTACAAGGGATAATCACTGCTAGTCCACTCGGTGCTAAACACAAATGCCACAGAATAATTATTAATATTAACTTGTCTTATTATTCATGGAAATGCATAATTAGTAACCAATTTAATCTAGAGTTAATTTAGAATAACTCCTTAATATTGATTCAACTTAGATGAGAAAACCTTAACCATACTCTTTCATAATCATGTTTTGAGTAGCATGCGAGAAATCATTTCACAACAAAAACATCTATGTTTTACTCTCAAAGCAACCTCAAATAATTCACATCAATTTTATAGAAAAACATGCATCGTTTCATCAATTCGTAGTTCATAAACTAAAATCACATTATCATAGTCTAGAAATCATGGATCATGCATGGGTTCATTGTTATTTAATTTAAAAACATGTAATTACTCTAGTTCATGCATAAAATGATAGAAATGATCAGTTGGATCATAATTAAAAAGAACCCATGAGATTTATTAAAACTCTAATTTCATTTAGAGAATCTAACTTGTAAAATTGGAAAATTTTGGAATCCTATGGAAGAAAAGACTTCATAGGTGAATACTATCATACCTTGATGTCAAAAACCCACAAAGATTGGAGGATTGGAGAGTTGTAGTTGAAACCTACTTCTTCTTATTCTTGTTCTTCTTCTTTATAAGTCTTGAGCAAATTTGGATAGGACAACTTCGGTTAGTTTTACTGGAATTTTGAGAATGAGTTAAAAAATGGTTAGGTTGCTATATATGGCTTAGGATAGAAGGTAAAATGGAATAGTTTGTGCATTAGTTGATTAAGAAAAGACTTCAAAATAACTATCGACCACTATCTACGGTATGGATTTAGGGTCCGGAGGTCCTCCTACGGACCATATTGGTCAACCATAGAAAGTGACCAGAGAATCTTAATTGGCCAATTTTTTTTAAAAATCCTATGTGCGGTGCGTAGGTCTTCTTACAGACCATGCATACAAATCGTAGAACAAACTTTAAACTTTTAAATTTCACCAAGTTTGGGGTTGACCTACAAGACCTATCTTCGAATCGTACGTGGAATGACCGACCTCCCTTGTGTACTATAAAATAGGGTACTAAGACTTGATTCAAAAAAATTATTTTTCCAATTCCTAGGATTGACATCTACGGTTTGTAGATGGGACCCATAGAGACATACAACTGCATTTTCCTTCTCTTCCAAATCCAAGGTGTTACACCAATCCCTCTAATCCTCTAAAATCCCCAATTCACATTCAAGTTCATCCTCTTGAATTCTCTCTCAAGTTCAAGGAAGAAATCTAGGGTTCCAATCTTCAAGTCTCATCTTGTATCTTGCTTTGCTAGGGTTTGATTACAAAGGTATGTGAGAATTTACCAATGTATTTCATTCAACCAATGGGTCCCAAAATACTCTCAAGACTTTAATTCAGTATCACCTAATTTGATTATGGTTTCATGAAATCTTCATGAGTTATATAGGATATTGATTAAATTGTCAATTTAAGTCTTATTTTGCATGATTTGATTCAACTGCATGGCTTTCAACTGATTTTAATATGAACCCATGTAACATTCATGATTTTGATGATGAATTTATGAAGAAAGGTTATGAATTATGATTTTATGAAAATCCACACATGATTTGTGAAAAAATATTTTGTGAACTAAGGATGTTTTCAATACATGTATCAACAAATTGTGTAAGATTTTCTTACTTATTTATGAAATCATGATTTGTGAAAAGTCTTCTCATATATGTATGAATTGTTCTTTAAAAGAGCTACTTTATGATGACTTATGATTGTATTGGTGTTCAAATGTGGTTTTTCAAGTATGATAATACGATTATGAATGTGTCTCATATGTTGGAATTTTACTTAGTACCGAGAGGGATTTGAGATGGAGGCTCTCTCATTAGTATAGGTCGGTTCTCTAGAATCAATCTCCATGTACCAAATTACGTACCATTGTAAGATTGTCTTAAGTGATTTAACTGGTGGATCCACAAATATCATATGAATAAAACTTATGGAGATTACCTTAGCTAGTAGGACCCCCTTTTTCAATGGAGTGTTACATCAAATTCCATGTTATATATTGCATGGTCTTAGTGTTAGTTAACAGTAAATATCCCATAAAAGAAACTATGTTACATTCTAAGGGTTTTACGAAAGCTTTCACTATGTTTAAAGTATGCACTAACCTTGTTTATGACTTACAATTTCTTAAAGGATTTTTTCTCATGTTTTAGCTTGGTCATGCATATCATGTTCATATTTTATGCATTTCCTCATACTTGGTACATTTTTGTGTACTAATGCATACTTATGCCTATATTATTTTAAATATATCCTTTTTATAGTCTATTCTGTTGAATATATGTAAATTTACTTGTGTAAGACCTTTCGAGGTCTTATATGCCATGTCACGACGTCTAGGGTATACTTTATGTCATGAAAAATTTGGTATTTAGAGAACAAAGCTTAGAAAAGGTCCTAGCATGTCTGACAAGGCGCGTCAAGTGTAGTTTTGCTCATAAGTGTGAAATATGTCACATTTATGAATAGTGGCTACAAGGTGTTTAGTAAACTTCACTTCTTTCACTACTCTAAATTTGTGTCATAGAGTCTATCTCTATAAAGGTCCTTTTCCTAACTCTTATCCGATGCTTTTGAGGAAATGGCTACCCAAATGGCTTACGTGAGAAGGAATGCGAGTGAGAATGTGTAGCCCAAGGTTTCTCAAATTCTGGTTGATCCTTTGGCTGAACAAGTGACTCATGTTGAGTTTTGAGCTTCTTTAAAAGTCTTGCCTGAAGCTATTACGACCTAAGCTAGTTGAGAAGTTTTTAGTCCAGTGAAACCTAAATGTGAGTACAAGGGACTTCACTAGGGTGAATATACTAGAATTTTATAGGTTAAAAGTCGATGGGGATCTTCAATAGTTCATTGATGATGTTTATAAGATAGTGGATATCATGGGAGGGTTGGTTTATAAGATGGTAGATATTATGGGATTTTCATGGTGGAAATGGCGAAATTTGTTTCTTATCAACTTAAGGTTGTTGCTTAAGTTTGGTTCTAATATTAAAAGGAAGAAAGGGCTATTGACGTGGGTCCACTTGATTATGAGAAATTCAAATGAGAATTTCTCAATCATTTCTTTCCCTTTGAGATGAGTAAAGCAAAGGTGTTTGTGTTCATTAATCTTATACAAGAAAATATGAGTGTGAAAGAGCATGCTTTAAATTTCACTCAATTCGCAAAGTATGCTCAGAGTATAGTTGCCGACTCTACCACGAGGATGAGTAAGTTTGTGTCAGGTGTGTCCAAAATGGTGGTCAAAGAGTGTCATACCGCCATGTTGATTAATGAGATGGTTTTGTCCTGCTTAATGACACTCACCCATCAAATCGAATAGAAAAATCTAAAGAAGAAGTATAGGGAGTAAAAAAGGCAAGGATTGGTGATGGTGACTTTTCTCATTCTAGTTCATGTGATAATGGTTGTCTCCAATTCCGACAAAAAAATTCTATCTAAGGTTCTTCTAGTGCTCTAGCCCATACATTCACCAAGGATAGGGTGTCAAACCCCAATCCTAAAAGAATTGGTGGTAAATGGATCTTCTACTCCCGCTTGCGAAAGGTGTGGATAGAGTCACTTGGGGAAGTACTTAGCCGATATAGATGGTTGTGTTAGTTATGAGAAGAGTGGTCACAAAATGAGATATTTGTAAATCCTTGTTACTAAGGGAAAGTATGGAAGACAATCTCAACCTAGTGGTTCTGATTTAGGTGCTCCTCGTAACAATTGATTGATTCTATACTTTTTAGACTCGACAGGATCACGAGGGTTCTCCGAATGTTGTGACTGATATATTAAAAGTCTTTCATTTTGATGTATATTCTTTGCATGATCTGGTGGTACATTACCATCTGTTACTCCTAATGTGTCCATGAGATTTGGTATTGGTTCTAAAATCCTTTTTAATCCGTTTTCTATCTCCACTCCTATTATTGTTTCTATAGTTGCTAAGAGAGTTTATAGAAATTGTCATATTTTTGTTTCTCATAGAGTCACTCATGTCGTAATGTAGAGCAATATTCAAGATTTTGATGTTATTCTTAGATGTATTAGCTTCTTGCATATTATGCTTCCATAGATTGTAGAATCCAGTTGGTAATATTCAAAGTTCCGAATGAACTTATCATGTCATGAAAAAGGGGAAATTGTGTTGTTAATCGTTAACTCATATCTTGCCTAAACACTGGAAAATGATTTTTAGTGGTTGCATTTATCATCTTGTTTGGGTTAGGGTTATGGATTCTGAACCCCTACTTTTGAGTTATTTCAAATTTTAAATGAGTTGCCACAAGTATTTCCCAATGATTGTATCGATATTCTTTTTGAAAGGGAATAGACTTCACTATTGACTTTATCCCATATGCACATCCTATATATATATATTCTTGCTTATCATATGGATCCAACATAACTTAAGGAAATAAAGGATCATTTGAAAGACTTATTGGAATAAGAGATTCATTAGACTGGGTATCTCTCTATAGGGTTCTCCGATTTTATTTGTTTGAAAGAAGGATGGTTCCTTACAATATGCATTGACAATCAGTAATTGAATAAGGTTTCCATAAAGAATAAGTATCCTACAATAAGGATTCATGATTTAGTTGATCAACTCTATGGTTTAGTTACTTCTCCAAGATTGACCTTTGGTCGGGTTATCACCAATTGAGGGTGAAGAAAAATGACATTTGGAGGATGGCTTTTCAAACACAATATGGTAATTATGAGTTCTTGGTGATACCTTTTGGTTTGAATAATTTCCCGGAGGTATTCATGGATTCGATAAATAGTGTCTTTGAGAAATATCTTGACATATTTGTGATTGCATTGATTGATGATATTTTGATTTAATCACAAAGTGAGGATGAACATGTTGAGCATTTGAGGATTCTATTGCAAGTTCTCTAAGGATTGTAACTATATTCTATTTTTAGTAAATATATGTTTTGGTTAAGTTCTATTGCTTTCCTTGGGCATATTGTCTTTGGTAAAGGTGTTCAAGCCGATCCTAATACAACTAAGGTGTTTAAGAATTGGCTTACACCTTTGTCTGATGTAGATATATAGAGTTTATTAGGCTTGTATGGTTATTATATAAGGTGTAACATCTCACAAATTGAAGTAACTAGGAAGAATCTGATAATTGGAAATAGTCATTTTTGGAATGAACAAAAATCTGGAAATTTTATTAAGATTGAATAAGTTGAGTTTTCAAAAACTTCAAATAGCCATAACTTCTACCTCAGTATGAGTTATGTTACATACAAATATGGTAAGAAGGATCTTGTAATAATATTTCCAACGCTGCCAAGTTTGCACGATTCCGAGTTTGTATGAGTGAGTTATGCTCTTTAAAAGTTGGGTTGTTCGAATAAAAAAACTCCAATCCGGATTTTAGAAGGGTAGTTTGGTATTTTCCATACCCTATTATTTTATTTGTTTTTGGATATTAAGTTAGGGTCTAATCAAAATTAGATCAGTTTATGCTTTTACCAAATATGCGGGTTAAGAGAAAAGAGAAAAGAGGAGAAAGGAGAAGACAAGCAAGACTCGTCAAGATCGTCGAGTTTAGCTTGTGTATTTTGTCAAGGGGTTACCCTACAACGTATGTGAGATCACATAACGATAAGTTAGTTCACCCTCGCTCCAATCATGCTTTATTTCAACGAATTTAAGTTCTTCAAAATTCAGAAATTGAGTTCCTGATGGGTTTGTTGAAGTTCTGTTGAATTCTTGATTCGTTGAAATTGTTGAGGAGCTATTTGATTCAAATCCATGATTTTAGTTGTGTTTTCGAATGGAATCTAACGATATTTAGAGTATTGATGATTCTAAGCGTTTGGGGAAAGAACCAATTGAGTTTAGAGGGTTTAGAGATGAAAAACGAGAAGAAAAGTCGTCAAACGCATGGGGAAATGGGTGGGGCGTCGCACCAGCCAGCACACCCCAAAAAGAATTTTTGGACTTTCACCCCTGGGGAACCGCACCACCAGTGTGCCCCAGGTCTGGTTTTGATCTTCAAGGGCTGGCGCCCCGCGCCTCTCAAAGCGCCAGGGACACCAGTTCTTCCCATTCCCCCCACCTTTTTGTACTACTTCGTTAGTGATGTACGTATATTTTCTAGTTGATTCCAACACTCTAAGGTATATCTAAACATCATGTAATCATCCATAAACATGAGATCATAGACCTTAATCCATAATTCAATTCAAGGAAAGATAAAATCACAGTAAATAGAAGTAAGAGTCAAGCCTAAAAGTCAAGAAGCAAGTTAAAGAGAAGTTTATAAAGTTTTCAAAAGTCTTTCACAAATGTTACAACTTTTTTAAGACATAACGTTCAAGTTGATTAAAGATTAAAAATAAAAAAAATTTGAAGTTCATTTCTTCAAAAGAGTATATCAGGACTATGTTTTCCTAGAGAGTAAAAATGTTTTCACATTTAAACAAGAAAGGAAACCTTGATTTCCAAAGAGCTTTTGAGTTAGTTTTAAGAAAAGTGTAATCAAGCAAGAGAGGAATCAATGATTTTCAAGGTAGCTTTTGAGATAAGTTTTTGAGCAACTATCTCAAATCACGGAAATAAATATGTCTTCAAACATAAGAGATAGTATCATATTCTGGTAGTAATATTGAGAATCGATATGGGGAAGAGTTCAGACAACTCACATCCCCCATAAATCATGTAGTCATCATGAGTACAAAAGGATCATAATTTTTAGATGATTCATTTTGTGCTTTTAAACATCGACTAGTGTATCCACTTAGTAGTTTAGGTTCTATACCCTCGGCAAGGTATAGGAAGACCCTGGTAGCGTGAGGCAAAACACTATATCATCACGATAGATCTTAACTGATGGTTGTTGGTTAGAGAAACTCCCACATAAGTAATTATATTTTTATATATACAATTTATTGTATTTTTACATACATTTCAGAGTTATGTGTATCTTTGTATACACACAGGTTAATGTAGATAGGTGACATGAATATCTCAAGGTTGATGGTCTATATACAACAGGTTGAGAAAGAGAGGCTGAGGGATAAAGAGGAGTTCAAGAACAAGAGAGCTAAGACACGGAACAAGTCCGGACAACATAAGAGTAATACCAACTGGTCATCCTTCCAACATAAACAGAAGGGATCTACTCTGTCATCTACTAGTTCACCTGCACCTATGAACAAATGTGAGTACAATAGCCAGAATTTCAAAGCTAAACCTACCTATTCTCAAGGTAGCTTGGTGCAAGGGAGTAGTAATTCTCCTGCCTACACTAATCCTCCTGCCTACACTAATTCTGATAGAAACCACTTGAATATTTGTCGTGAAGGATCCACTGGTTGTTTTAAGTGTGTTCAGAATGTTCATCTCATGGGGGAATGTCCAAAGAATAAGAAGGGTAATAGTAATGGGTGCAATAGAGCTCATTCTTCTTCAGTTGCTCCACCAGACAAAACAACACCTATAGGGGATACCTCCAACAATGCCGGAGGATCAAACCCTTTATATGCCATCAATAGTATCCAAGATTAAGGGGATTCACCAGATGTTGTCACTGGTATGATCTAAGTCTTTGACTAAACTATTTATGCTTTGCTAGATCGAGGAGCGAGTTTATATTTTGTAACTCCTTATGTTGCTATGAATTTTGATGTTATTCCAGATCAACTTAGTGAACCATTCAGTGTTTCTACACCTATTGGTGACTCTATTCTAGCAAAGAGAGTGTATCGTGATTATCTCATTTTCGTCAATTAGAAGAGTACCATGGCTAATTTAATTGAGTTAGACATGATAGATTTTGATGTCATTCTTGGTATGGGCTTACTTCATGTCTGTTATGTCTCAGTTGATTGTAGAACTCGAGTTGTCAAGTTTTATTTTCAAATGAGCCTTTCTTAGAGTGGAAATTAGTTCAGCAGTGCCTAAGGGTCATTTCATTTTATACCTTAAGGCAAAGAAGTTAGTTTCTATGGAGTGTGTCTATCACTTAGTCCGAGTTAATGACTCTACTGTTGAGATACCTCTTATCCAGTCAGATCCAGTATAAAAGAGTTTGCAGAATCTTTCCGGATGATTTACTCGGAGTCCCTTCTGAGAGAGAGATAGACTTCGGTATAGATGTTCTCCTAGATACTCGTCTTATATATTTTCCAATATATAGAATGGAAGAAGTATAGTTGAAAGAACTTAAGGAGTAGTTAAAAGTTCTCTTTGATAAGGGTTTCGTTCAACTAAGTGTCTCACCTTAGGGCACTCCTGTCTTATTTGTGAGAAAGAAAGATGGTTTCCTTAGGATGTGTATAGATTACCCTCAGTTGAACAAGGTTATCCATCAAGAACAAATATCCTCTCCCAAGGTTACCATATACTTATTTCTCTAAGATAGATCTCCGATCTGGCTACCATTAGTTAAAAGTAAGGGAATGTGATATTCCTAAGACAGCCTTCATGACCCGTTATGGTCATTATGAGTTTCTGGTCATGTTGTTCGGTTTAACCAATGCAAACTACAACGTTCATCGACCTTATGAATAGAGTTCTCAAACCTTTTTTAAATATGTTTTTGTTATCGTATTCATCGATGACATACTATTCTATTCAAGGAATAAAGACAATCATGCTAGTCATGTCAGAATAGTTCTCCAGACTAAAAGATAGGGAGTTGTATGTCAAATTCTCTAAGTGTGAGTTTTGGCATGAGTCTATGGCATTGTTAGTCAGTTTTGGCTTGAGTCTATGGCATTCTTAGTCCACATTGTGTCTGAAGAGGGAAATAAAGTTGATATTTAGAAAAATAGAGGAAATGTAGATTTGTCCTAGACCCACATCTCCAACTGATATTAAGTGTTTCTTGGGTTTGGCTGGCTATTCTAGAAGGGTTTTTGAGGGGTTCTAATCTATTTCACCCCCTTTGACCAAGTTAAATCAGAATACAATGAAATCTCAATGGTCTGAAGCTTGTGAGAAAAACTTCCAGGAATTGAAAAAGAGGTTGACTATTGCACCAGTTTTGACTTTACAAAAAGGTACTCAAGTTGAATGTTCCTTTATAACATTCCAATTTATTTAATAGATTTATCTTTATTGATTTAAGTCTTCCATTTAAGTAAGTAAGCTAGGACAAGGGTTATCTTGGGGCCAACAATGGTTCTCGAGTGTCACTCCCACCCAATGTGTAGGCTCAGGCGTGACAGAAGGTTAGTGGAAGAATTTTTCTCTATTGCTTCGCATTTGATGACATCTCAAAAGAAGGTAAAATTCTTATTGTCAGAAGATTCTAAAAAGAGTCCAATAGTTGAAAGATAGACTCGCTTAATCTCCTATATTAACCTTACTGAAAGGATTAAATGGCTTTGTAGTGTATAGTGATGTTTCACAGATTGGACTTTGTTGTGTTTTGATGCAACACTGGGAAGTCATTGCTTATGATTCAGTATAGTTGAAGGTGCACGAAAGAATTATCTTACACATGACTTTGAATTAACTGTATTAGGGTTTGCTCTAAAGACTTGGAGGCATTATTTATATGGTGTTCATAAAAAAGTGTTTACCGACAACAAGAATTTGAAATGTGTGTTCACTCTAAAGAATTTGAATCTTTTTTAAATAAGATTACGTCCTTTTTATTTCTCTTCTATAGTAGATGACTTGTTTTTCTTATTGCTTCGTAAAAAGATCATGAAGACTTGCTATCCTATAAATAATGAGCTTATTTTTAACCCAACTGGTTCTTTTGTAAGATATTTGTTGCTTCCCCATATACACGCAAGTGTACGTGGTCGCGCAAGTATTATAATTTCTTTTAGAAACGAGTTATCTTTCCCAAGGAATTTATGATCAACTTATATCACACTTCATTCCACAATTAAAGAGAAAATTAACTATTTCACGAGTTGATAGTGTATGGTTAACTACGACTACTATGCACTAATTTAAAGTAAACAAGGATGAACGACTTTGATAATGTTTCAAGCAAATTAAAAGAAATTCTAGAGTTGCATCATATAACGAATTAATGTCATGTATCATATTATCAGCTTTGAACTAACTTCAGATGTCAAATTACTATTTATAGGGTTGATAGTGTGATCCGGGTTCCACACCTCTCGTTGTCTACCCCAACTAGCTATCTAATTACATCGTTGAGCGGAGATAAATAAACTAGCTGGTGAGCACATATATTTCATCCTATTTTATAACCAAGCATCCTTCTTCCAGGAGTCACTCCTGAACACTAATCTCCTTAATTTAATGATCGGATCGAGCTCACTATATTTCCTGGTCTATCTAATGTCTTCTATGGTCAATTCATGATTAGACACTAGGTTTATTTTATGGTGTGCATGCATAAAATAGTAAAACAAGAATATAAAAGTAATTTAAATTGACAACCGAAGATTAATTCATAAAACCTTAAACACTCGACAATCAATTCATAGCTACAACCCCAGAACTAGAGCATTTAGTCACTCATGCTTTTAGTAATCAACAAAAAGATAATTTTTCATAAACAAATCTGAAAAAAAGAAGAGTTAGGGGGATTACAATCTTTATTTTTCCCTTCACACTAAACAAAAGTCGAACCCTAATTATGGAAGAAGTCATAGGATCTATTTATAATAGTAAATAAAGTTAAGAACAAATCCTACTCAAAATAGAACTCATATCTAATGCTTAAAACTTGGAAAAGTCAGAAAGTGGCTGGGCAGCGAGCCTCTATCGCGCCTAGCACATCAGGTACTCAGGCTATGTATGGCGCAACGCACCATCATCGCGCCTGAATACATCCTCTACATGTCAAGCCTTGGCGCGGTGTGTCTAGAAGTGCACCTCAAAACTGGCTCTGAGCGTAAGGCTTGGGCGGCGCGCCTGTGGTTAGCCATTTTTTCACCTCCGCCTATATTCCTTTTTCTTTGTTCCATCTCCGCTTTCTCTGAGAGTTGCTGAAATCACTAATCATGTGTAAGTGCATAATCATCACAAGCAACCACAAAATCAAGCTAATAAACTAAAGATCGCCTTTAATACCATCAAAAATGGGAAACTATTGACTACTTAGTAGTATTTTTATATGCCTAAGATCAGTTTTAAAAGGAGTTTTTGGCCAAAAACATTCTTCAACTATACCCCAAACTTAAACTACATCCTTAAAGTACCATTCTTGGCAGAAAACATCCTCCAAGTATATAAAAGTGTACAATTTTCATACTTCTGTTAAATATCGTCAAAAAGCTAAGGGATCCTTAAAAAATATGAGCAATTCACGTGACTATCAACAAAAGTTTTCCAGCATAATTTCATTACTTGTCATAAAAATTTCCTGGAAAAATATTTGAAATATTAGGCATTATTGCTTATGAAAACAAAAAAACATTTAGAAGTTGTGAGAGTACATACATGATCTGCTTCTTTTCTCCTTTAGTAACGAAAAAAGACGGAGCTTAATTATCTTTTATCTTTTTCATAGCCAAACTGTATTTTAGATGAATTAATTTTTTTGGGTCAACTTGATATTGAAGTAATCAAAATATTAATTATGTTTCACATTTGAGTTTCATTCTACATTATTAGAAGTGAAAGTCTCAAACAAACATCATTTCTAGCATATCCAATTGAGAAGAAACATATTTCAAATAACAATATTTTTAATATCAAGCTACATGAAATAAATGAAAAAAATATCAAATTAAAAAAATTGCATAATGATAAACTCAATTATTGAAAAAGTTCACAATAGCATTTTTGACGTATCTAAGAATAATAATTAGGAAATGACTTTATTTTTGTGAATTTGTTAGTTTTCTGAGAAATTTAAGTAGAATGATGAATATTGTTCACTTTTAAATATTTGAAGGATGTTTAATGTTAAGAATGACACTTTAAGGATGTAGTTTAGGTTTGGGGTATAGTTTAAGGATTATTTTGGCCAAAAACTCATTTTAAAATATATTCATGTTTTCATTACTTATTTTTTTAGTATTAACCAATATCACAAGTCATCAAAAAATCCTCAAATACTCTCTTTCATATATTAATAAAAAGTCTAATTTATTACAAAAAAATTGTTGCATTATTTCTTACGAAACATAAAACTCATTAAAAGTTTATAAGTTTTGCACTCAAAAACAACTTACTATTCCAAGCTAACACATCACAATGCTTAATATAATTCACACACACACACACACACACACTATATATATACATATATATATATATATATATATATATATATATTATTGAACGGGTGCGTAACGCGTGAGAATCTGCAGAACAGTTCGGGCCAAAACTTGAAGAAAGCTAAAAAGCCATTCCCAGTTCTCTCGTACTAGGGAAAGGTCCTCTCAATGCTCTAACGCCCACACCGGATATGGACTGAACTGTCTCACGACATTCTGAACCCAGATCACGCCTATCATCTAAAGCAAACTCGAGGATTGGTATCTTGCACGCTAATTTTATTGATCTTGAGTGTTTTGGTTTTGCATGCTTGTGGTTTATTGCGCCCTTTATAAGCTTTACAAACGTATGCTATAAAATTCTGATAGTCCTGCAATCAAATGTAAAATATATTCATTCATATCATATGTAAAAGAATACAAGAGAGAGAAAGAGAGAGAGAGAGAGGGGACTAACTTCTTGAAGTGGCTGATTATTTACTAGCACCCATGGTACAAACCTATGAGCAGGTTTCAGTTTTGTAGTTTCATCTGCGTATGCTGTCTCTAGCTGTAAGTACATTTTACATTAGAAAATTTATCAATTTCTACTTAACTAAAAACAAAAAAAGTTACAACTAACTTTGAAAGACATACTTCTTAATTTTTGAATTTTGAAGATCAATATTCAATAATAGTAAATAAATTCAAATTTTTAAAGAAGTAAGCCATATTAAAGTATTTAACAAACAAATAAGTTATATTTAAAAACGAGGATTTGTTTTACCCACATGATCTTTTATTTTAATAAGCTAATAAAAAATGAGAACTTTTTTATAGACTTGTAATCTTGATGGAATGTATGCGTCCACTAACTTGACAAGACTAGGTCCTTTATACAATTAAGAAGAGGAAAAGTAAATACTAGAAGTCAAGAGAAAACACGAGACTTTACGGGAAATAAAAAGAATTATAAAGCTAACAAGTTACTGATCTATGGCATTAGTGCAGATGAATACAACATAATTTCTACGTATGAGGGTGAAGAAAATCTGGGACTACTTGAAAATAACCCATGAAAGAACAACTCAGGTCAAAGAGTCCAAGGTGGACATGTTAGCGACTCAATATGAGAATTTCAACGTGAAAGAGGGTGAAACCATCCATGAGATGCACACCAAGTTTACCTCCATAAAAAATGAACTAAGGTGCCTTGGCGAACCTATTCTTCCAAGCAAGCAGGTTCGGAAAATTCTTAGAGTTCTTCCCAAATCACGGGAAAGCTAGGTAAATGCCATAACTAAGCCAGAGATTTGAAGGTTCTCACCAAGGATTAATTGATTGGGACTCTGTAGACGTATTAGATTAACATACAATAGGAGTCTTTGAAAAAGGAAGGAAGAAAAGAGAAGTTTGTAGCCTTGAAGGTGTGCCAACATGATATATCTGAAGAAGATGATGAAATGACCTATTTGAATAAAAGATCTCAAAAAATAGTCAGAAACATGGAGGTTTTCGGAAGAAAGGAACCACTAATAGAACAACTGATGCTAATGAATTCTGTCACAAGTGTGGAAAGCCAGGTCATTTTATGAGAAATTTCCAGATCTAACAAACCTGAAGGGCAAGAAATAAAACCTAGACAAAGGGACCTGATCCCTGACCATGCTAAGAGAAAGGCCTATGCAAATCAAGTTGTTAAGGACTTTGCAGCATGGGAAAACACCTTCGGTGACTCTAAAGAGGAAGAACATCCTAATGAAGCAAATATCTTCAACTCACTTTTCTCACTAATGGTTAATTTGATGATGAATAAGACAAGGATGATGTAACTCTTTTTTATCTTAAAAGTGATTTAGATACCTTATAGATTAAGTGATTGAGAAAACTTCTTGTTGTTTTGATTGACTATGTTGATGAGATAACAAATGAAAATTTGTATCTAAGTCAAAATTTGAACCTCTTTGACGATGAAAAAATCTCCCTTATTTCACAGCTTTCTGATATGAATGTTAGGCTGAGTATTCTCGAAGCTGAGGATCATCAACTTCATGAGGTACCTGGTACCTTTGAGACTGGAAAGAAAAAAACTCAGCAGTTTTGAACTTGATCTAGAGGAAAGCCTAAAACTTTCTGAGTCCAAACTAGTAGCTGCTCTTGAGAGGAACTCACAACTAGTAAGAGACCTAAGTCAAGTCAAGAAGAGATAAGTCACTCCTTGAAATGGACTGACTCTTCTAAGATTCTTTCAAACTTCGCTAATCAAAATTTAACAGTAAAAAAGTTTTGGGATTTTAGAGGATGAAATCTCCATACAACCCTCACACCAAGTATGTGACAGTGTTTGACAACTTGTTGTGTACTCATTGTGGTAGAAACGATCACTTGAAAAGAAATTGTGAATCTTTGAAAAAATTAAAAGAAAATCAAGAAAGTTTCTTTAAGTCCTAGAGAAAGAAAGAAAAAAAAATAAGGTACCTAGTCCTAAATATCACTTTAGCAAGAATACTTTGCCTCCTTGGACTATAAGGTTTCTTATCAAACCGGTCGACAATTTTTGGGAACTCCATCTCAAATGGGTTCTTAAATTTAACAAGTGATTCTTTTGCATAAGAGAGGAATCAATCAATGTTGGTTCATGGACAGTAGTTGCTCAAAGCATATGACTGGAGAAACTCAACTCTTTCTCTTTAGAAGCACACCAAGGTTGTGGTGTCATTTAGAGACAAGAAAAAGTGATTTATTCTCGGTAATGGAAGGATTGGAAGTTCTATGGAATACTCCATAGATAATGTGTACAATGTAAATGGGTTGAAGTACAACCTACTCCTTGGTCTCAAATATGTGATGAAGGAAATGAAGTAAGATTTGTGTCAAATCAATGAATCATCATTAATCTTACTTCCAACAAGGTCATTCTTAATGCAAGAAGAGTTAAGAACATGCATGTTACAGATCTGAATTCTATAGCATGAGATAGTCTCACATGTCTTAGTGTGCAATCTTGTATTCAAATCTGTGGCACAGAAGACTGGGACATCTAAGCTCATCTTTATTGAACAAACTAGTTGCAGGGGATCTAATCCGTGGACTATAAAGATTCTCTAGAAAATAAAATTTGTGAGGCTTGCGTAAGAGGGAAGCAAAGAAGATCATCTTTCAGTTCAAAGAAAGATGTCACCGCTACCAATCCATTAAGAGCTTCTCCACATGGATATTTGTGGACAAATGAGAATTTAAAGCAGAAGTGGCAAAAGGTACATCTTTGTGATTGTCGACGATTTCTCTAGATTCACCTTAAATATGTCCTTATGAGAAAAAGATTAAACAAGTAGAGTATTGATGAATTTTACAAAGGGGATTAAGTTGAAGCTAAACTGTAAACTTGCTAGTAATCAGATCGTGGTATAGAGTTTGAAAATGCCCAAATTGTAGGCTTCTGCGTATAACATTCAATTAATCATAACTTCTCAGCTCCAAGAACTCCTCGGCAAAATGGTGTTGTTAAAAGGAAAAATAGGATCTCGATGGACATTGCCAAAACTATGCTCATAAATTCAAGACTTACCATGAATTTCTGGGCTGAAGTAGTGAATACGACTTGCTATGTCACTAAAGAATGTCTCATTTGGTCAATACTTAAGAAAACTCCTTATTATTTGCTAAATGGAAGGAAACCATCAATAAGTTCGAAAGGCTTTTGGTTGTAAATGCTTTGTGTTTAACAATGGGAAGGATGATCTTGGCAAATTTGATCCAAGGTTTGAGAAGGATCATTTGTGGGTTATTTTTCGTCAAGCAAAACATAAAGAATCTACAACAAAAGGACCATGTGTACGGAAGAAAGTGTACATGTCATCTTTAATAAATCATTTGACTTGAAAATTTTTGAAGGAAAAGAGGATCTTGAAATTGATGAGTTAATGCAAATTCAGAGTGACAACCTAATTCAAGAAGCTGTGATTGAAATGATTAGAATGAAGAGAAGTCTGCAGAACCCGTGGAAGTACTTGGACCCTCTAATACTCTAGGTGTTTCTCATGAATAAGAGATTCTTAATGAAGATTTTGAAGGCGATTAACCTGATAAGGAGACAATAAAAGAAACAGGATGGAAACATCAATTTCGTAATCCTTTGGACAATTTGGATTCTCCCCTTGAATGTGGAACTCAACTAGATCCAAGGCAAGAAATCTAGCTACTTTCTTATCTTTTATCTTTTCCTTTAAACCCAAGATCATCAAAGAAGCCTTGCAGGATGCTGACTAGGTGAACTCAAAGCAAGAGGAGATGCATAGTTCGAGAGAAGAAGAGTGTGGCACCTGGTCCCTATACCTCCCAACAGAACCATTATTGGGACCATATGTGTTTTCAGAAACAAGCTAGATGAACATGAAATTATCACAAGAAATAAGTCAATATTATTAGTGTTAGGCTAGAGTCATTAGGAAAAATCAATTATGATGATACTTTTGAACTTGTAGCAAGAATGGAAGCCATCACAATTCTAACAGTCTTCGCCACATACATGGAATTCAAGTTGTTTCAAATGGATGTGAAGAGAGACTTCATGTATAAGTACTTCAAAGATAAGGTTTATGTGAAACAACCTCCAGGTTCTGAAGATGTTGATTTACCGAATCATGTGTTCACCATACATTATATGACTTGAAGTAAGCACCTAGGGCCTGGTATGAGCGATTATTGAAATTCCTTCTAGATAATGGGTTCAATAGTGGAAAAATTGACAACACACTGTTCTTGAAGTCTAGAGAAAATGAGCTTCTAGTGATGCAAGTCTACATGGATGATATAATTTTTGGGGCCACTTCAGACCAAACCACTTGTGCAAGGAATTTGCAGCATTGATGAGTAGTGAGTTTGAGATGAGCATGGTGGGAGAACTTACCTTTTGTTTTGGATTTTCAGATTAAACAACTTCCTCAAGTACTTCAATCAGTCAAAAGAAATACATTAGAGAACTAGTCAAGAAATTCAGCATGCAGGACGCCAAGATAATTGATACCCCAATCAGCACAAATGTTGAGCTTGATAAGAATGATACAAGAACTGATGTTAACCAAATAATGTATAGAGGAATCATTGTATCTATTCTCTATCTCACTACAAATAAGACTGACATAGTGTGTTCACCATGGGATTGTGTGCCAGATTTCAAGCAGTTGTGAAAGAGTCACACTTAAAGGAAACTAAGAGGATCCTAAGATACTTAAAAAGAACTTAGTACCTGATCATATTCTATCCTTTTGGAGACTCATTACATTTGATTGGATATGCTGACGTTGATATGCAAGTTTTCTTATTGACAGGAAAAACACTTTAGGCATGTCACCTTTTCTGGGGTCATCACTGATCTCATGGGGAACTAAAAAGTAGAATCCAATAGTTTATCTACTGCTGAAGAGGGTTTTTAATTGTTGCCTCATGTTGTGCTAAACTCTTGAGGATCAGGCAACAACTTGAAGATTTTGGTGTCCTCACAAATATTAATCCTCTCATGTGTGACAACACAAGTTCAATGAACATGACAACGAATCTTGTTCATCAAAAGAGGACTATGCATATTGATGTGAGACATCACTTTCTGAGAGAAAATGTTGACAAGGGAAATGTAGTGATGAGATACTGTAAGATAGAGGATCAAATAGTTGACATCGTCACCAAGGAACTGAGCAAGGAGAATTTTGTCAAGAACATATTGAGTTTGAGGATGCACAAGCTTAAGTGATTTCACAACAAGTTTGCACGAAACCACCTTTTGGCTCTAATGAAGACATGTTTTGTACTTGTTATATTTTTCATAGTTTGTGAATTCACTCTTGGTACCTTACTTCAGGTATGGCTAAAGGAAGATATATTCATAACAGGTGACATAGTCCCCCTAAAGGTTAGTATCACTTTACTACACAATTTTCTATCAACGGTCACTGCCACGTGTCATTTCCCTATTTCTTGTGTCAGTTACATATGTGCTTTCAATTTAAAAACTGAAGGTCACTACTGCTTAAGGACCCATACCAAGCTTATATAAATAATTTGTGTGATTAAATAAATCAAATCCTTTATTTTTTTTCTTTGAACTTTGTCCCTACATTTCAATTGTGTTTCTCCTTTCTCTTGAGAAAATGTCAAATCCGTCTTCTCCCAAGAAATTGAAAACCCTAGTTCATTAAACTTCTCCATTATTCCCTCTAAGTTTTCTCTCTCTACTTCGGTGTGTGGTATTGGTGAAATTCGTGAATCTCTCACACCAAAAACTGAAGTTTAAGAGTCTAATGTACTTAACATTGTAGACAACTTGTCTTGTTCTCTAACGCTTGTTCTATCAGAGAAGGACTCTCAAAATTTTGAGGCCCAATCGGTTTTTAAACCTGAGACACCTACTGAAGATCTGGAGGTTGTATCTCAACCAGGATCAATGTCCTCTGCTATATGTAAAAGGTTTTTCTATGACTATTTGCCTGAAGGAAAGGGTACTAAGTCTAACATACTAGCTATTGCAGAGGACCTAGTGGCGGTGCAAAGTATTGCATCACTCAGAGAAGATATTGAAATCACTCTTTTGGAAGAGGAGTACCGGTCGTTGGAACTGTTCACTCATAGTCTTGAACCTATATCTGACCAACCCTTGAAACATGAGAAGTTAACAATGAAGGAGAGGATGAAAAAGCTCTTCTTGTTTGGTCTAGAAGAGGGGTTAGGGGATAAAATTCTTCAAATGTGTATACATCAGATCTTGGAGAACCTGAAGTTGTTCTTGAGGCCACAATTGCAAAAGAATCTGCTGAATTAGAGAAGAAAACAAGAGAAAAGGAAAGGGAAAAATGGTTAATTCCTCAAAGAGGGGGAATGGGAGAAAATATGTCAAAAGGGGGTCTACTCAAAAGCTAATGGGAGATGCCATAAATGCCAACAAGGCTCAGACCGTAAGAAATCGGCAAGCAAGAAAGATTCACAATTTACTTAGTGAAAATCCCATAACAACTAGGAGATAACATCTAGTGATACTGAGTCTGAGGACATTGTTAGGGCAGTGGCGAACGACGGAAAGAAGTGGAGTAAAAACAAATTAAGGCCAAGGGAAACCCTAAATATGGGGAAAAATCATCCGTAAAAAGGGCCAGGGTCATTATAAGGGCTACCTCATAATGAAAATCTGCAAAGCAACAAGGTCTGACTTCCCAGATACAAGTTGAAGGAAAGGTATTGACAAAGGGAGGAACTTGTTGCAGAACTTGAAAACCAGAAAGTCCTAAATAGAAAGGTGTTTGACACTAACATACTTATTGGACATAGTGTGTGCACTCTTTATGACACTGTCTCCTTGCAAAATTGAGAGCTTTTGGTTGAATGTCCAACACCATATCTACATGATCTAGAAGTGCATGATTTCTACTACAAAATGGAACTCTTTGATGATGGAGGCATTTAGACATCTGTACATGAGGTGAAGATTTCCATGAGTGAAGAAATTTTAGGAATTATATAAGGAGTTCCCTCTCAAGGGATCCAGTCAATTGAAGGGTGCAAATCCTCTGACGTTTTTTTTCAACGGGTCACCAATCATGGGGTTATGAAGTGTGAACGTCTTCCTAAGAAGTTTAGAGAAGAGTGCCCGTTGTGTTTTGAGTTTGTCAATAAGGTGGTCGTGCCCAGGACTGAAAAGAGGGCAGTGGCGTCTGCAGCAGATTGATTTCTCATAGAGCAATTGGTTGAACTTGAAGCTATTAGTCTTCCTAGATTATGCTCAAGCACATGCATACAGTTATGACATGGAAAATTCCAAGCATGGCATACCCTATGGGTACTTATTGAATCAAGTGTTTGAACATTTTGGAGTGTCTCTTAGGAGGGGAGTACCAGAATCTGTAGAGTAAATGTTTTTTGTAGCCATAATGTTAAGGGTAAGGTCAAAGCCAAGTCTCAAATCTATGCACTCCTTTAAAAACAGGAAACTCTCAAGCGTGAGTTGGATGATTTCAAAGAAAGCTTGAGTACAAATGACGTAGAAATTGCTTGCATGAGGATCCAACTTCAATAAGCTATCTCTCAAGGGCCTGATACTAGTGCCGACAGTAAGGAGAAAGTTGAAAAGTTCACGAGTGAAAATGAACAACTACTTAAGTCAAATGCCTCACTTAATGAGGAATTCCAGACTCTCAACAAGCAACTCATTGAGGCACATGTCGATACTAATTCTCGCTTGAATCTTGTGCTGCATTCCTTCTCTCTGCCCTCCATCCAAAAAATGTCTATTGTTTAAATTCTTAATTCTTCTTGTGTCTTTTGTTGTTACCCTCTCTTAGTCTAGTGGCAAATGTACTGTTTTGACTGGACTCTGTGTCCATTATTATGATCTAATATGATTATCTAATTTGCGTTGTTTGGTATGCTTTTGTCTTCTTTATGTCTACCTGCATGCTCATGTACTTTGTGGCCATGACCTTGAATTCCTAATGATTTTGCATGAAACTTGTATATGTTTACTGTTACTCCTTTTCAATGATGTCAAAAGGGGGAATTGACTATGAATAAGTGTGTTGAAATTAGAGCATGTTAACGGGGCAACTTGGTGATAGGCGGAACTGATAAATTTGAATGAATATAAACTCATGTCAGGTGGGTTTTTTTCCATCATCAAAAGGGAGGAAATTATGTAATTCAATTGTTTTACTGATCCTAACAAATGCAGATTCCCGTTCACTGGCAGAGTGTTCTCGCCTAGGTACAATATGGTGTAAAATTGGAAAGTTGTCTTGTTAGGGTGTTGGTGAAGCAGTCAGTGTACTTCACCAATGGAAATGGACGAGGTTGTTTGTCTAGTGTTCAACAATTCTTCTTGATTGATATAATCAAGAGACAAAAAACTTGACGATTCATGCATTCAAAGAGAGAAGCAATCAAGCCTAAAATACGAAAATACAAAAAGGGACCAGATCAACTGAAGAAGTGATATCTATGTGTGTTGTTGTCTTTTGAATGCTTGTAATGTGCTAAACTTGTAGGATTTGTTTCATTCTTATAAGAAATGTTTCAAACCTTTATGTGAGTTAGTATAAGAACATTGTTAGAGTTAACTTTGTGTCTTACTATTTGAAATTTATATTAATTAGTGATAATTAAAATATATAGTGGGCATTGGATGCATTGCTATGGCTTAGTAAATCATAGGTGTATTATATAGTGTGAGATTAAGAGTTTAATCTCATTGGTGTAGCTGAAATCTATATTCACTTTTGCTTGGAGATTAGTGAAAACAATTGAAAATCCTGTGTGACGGGTGGCAGTATTACTCCCTTGAGAAAGGAGGTTTTCACGTAAAATCTTGTGTGTCTATTTTACTTCCACTCTCTTACTTTCAGTATTTTAACCTAAGCAAAGGACCTGGTTCTGTGATCACTAGTGGAAACATACATTAATCCAACAAATATGTTTATACTAATTTTGAATTTTTTCTAACATTTATATCAACATTTTGATCAAAATCAAGGCAAGTTAGAGAGACGAGTGTAACTAGTTTTGTTCTTACCTGATATCCAAGTCCATTATTGTAGCAATTCTCGATGGGATTAAGGCTCAAACCAGTTGAACCAAAACAAGATTGCCATGATGAGTGTTTGTTTTGCAGATGCAATTGTTCTATGCAACTTATAAGCTTGAAATGTGTCTCCTGTTTTATCATTTACCCCAACAAATAACTTGTGGAATTAGTATAAACCTTTGAGTTATTAAATATATAAATATCTGACGCTTTTATATGTTGTTCTTATATAATGTTGGCTATTTTTGCACTTAATATTTTGGAATTAACAATTTATTGTATGATACTTTGTCTCTTATTACTAGTTCATTTTTTAACTAAGACACCTATTAAGAAAATAATAATTAACATAGTGAGTTTACTATTTTATCTCCCTATTAATTATGAAGTGGATAAATTAAAATTAAAATTTTCAAGAAGTTCTATTTTTTTCTATGTAATTAATTGAAAGTATAATAGGTAAAAAATTTGTCCTTTCTTGATTTATCAAAATGAACAAGTAATTAGGGACCGATGAAGTATGTTAATGCACACTACAACAATTAAAGTATTTAGTGGCAATAAATAAAGGATTTAGTGACAATAAATAGCGTCAATAATCTAATATTGGGTGTTATAACCATCACTCTATATATATATTGCTAAACATTTTACCAACTCTGGATGCAATAACATTAACTCAAATACCATTAAGTATTTTTGAATTATTTGTTATTGTCACTAAATATCTCTTTCGGTGTAATAACATGTGTTACTTACCAGATTTGACCAAACCTTGATAGCACAAGCTTCCACTGTGTTTAGCTGACACTCATCTGTTCCATGCTGCATGTTACATTCAACCATCAAATTGACATGCAAAAAAAATAATAAAATGGAACAGAGCAGAATTCAGTTACTAAGGAAATTGGAGAGATTTAAAAGTTTGGGTAGAATCAGTGATGAATAAAGGATTTAGCATAATTAGTAGTGTTGGTCTATTCAGTGGTGGAGTCGAAATTTATATTGAATGTCATAATATAATAAAAAAAAAAAACACGCATATAAATAAGAAAAGTCAACATATAATATATACATAAAATCTAAAATTTTAATTTAGCTAAACATTATATTTTTCTGAAGAAGGGATGTAATTTTGACACCCATTAGCATGTGGCACTTGGTCTATGGTCACAATAGAACTTTTATACGGCTCTTTTGTGTATGGGGCTATGACTAGTTCTAAGACGATAAAGTCTTTTTTTCTTAAATTATCTGTTGAATCAAAATCAATATATAAAATAAAACGGAGCAAGTATTTTTATAAATTAAGTACTAAAATATTTCAGCAAAGCGATATTTGGTGTTAAAGCTTCACAACTCAGGCCTAAGCAAGTCTATAGGTTAAGAAGGTAACAAAATAACCAAAGTCTACAAGATGAAGGTTGGAAAGGGGTACAATACCTTGCGTTTGACCATAGATTTTGAAAGTCATTTTCAAAATTATCGTCACATATTTGTTTAGCCATTAAATATGACAAACATGTGAAAATGTCATCTTCAAATATTTTCAAGTTTGCAAAATACATGTTTAAACACGATTTCACATCCTCATATTAAATAATTTATGATGAAACAAAAGCTGACGTACAAATTTAGAGGAAATAGGGAGAAAAGAAATGGAACCTGACAAATCCAGCTAGTATTAGGTGCAATCTGAGTATTACCCCAAGGAACAAGCCTAAGATTCACAATTGAACCAAGATCTGTTTGGAGAACTTTAACTAATTGGTTCACAATGAAATCTGCACAATATGGACACAGAGATTCATAATACAAGGACAAGTTAACTTTGTCTTGTGAACACACATGACATTGAAATGTGAGTAATGGAATCAAAACAAATGTAATGATAATTCTACTTATTTGATTATGAGATGCCATTTTTCCCTTGTGGAACTTTCTTCTTTCTACCTTTCATTATTTATCCTTTTTATGTACTTTAAAGGTTCTTTAAAGAAAAATTAATTTTTATTAAAAAATTTGCTATAGCTTTTACATCCCATTCCTCACCCCACCTACCATAATAAATTAACTACTGAACTTTTCAGGACTGTCTTTTAAAGAGTTATTAGTAATCTGCCTATAAATTTGTACAACTAGTATAGTAGTTGCTAGAGTTAATACTACAATAAGATAGTGTTTCCACATAAATTCCTTTCATGTCATTTTAGGTTTATCTCGTCTTCTTTTTAACATCATCACTCACCATAATTTCATATCTAGAGACATTATGTCAAGTGTGGTAGTGTCTTGATCGTTAGTACAAATTTCAGTACTCTTTTCGTCTTAATTTATGTGATGTTTTTTATTTTTTTAGTTTGTCTGAATAAAAATGATGTTTTTTTAATACGTAGTAATAATAATTTAATTTTAAAATCTTTATGACTTATTTTAGATTAGTTATTTCAAAAGTAATCTTTTTTAGAAAAAAAAAAGGTTTGGACCAAGTCAAGCATACTACACAACTTGAAATGCAAATATGTGACTATACTTTATGCCACACATACTTGTAATCAATTTTTTTCCAGTAAAGGCATGTTAGGCTTTATAGAAGAGAGTGATTGTAACTATATTCCGATATGACACATCCGAATTTTCTTCCACACAATTGAAAAAAGGGAAATGTATTATGTTCTGAATAATAAAAATATATGCAACTCTCATGGATAGAATAGGTTCTGATCAATATTGAACAAACTATTCCATAGTTGCACTTTAGTGGTATATATATATATATATATCATTCGATTTTTCGAAGGTAGAGATTCACAGATTGTATATCTATATGAGCCTTGCAGATATTTTTGAATTTTTTAAAATCAAAGAAAGTTATTGTTAAATCAATTTATTAACATAATACGTTTTTTAAGAAGTTCTACAAAATTTGTATAAATATATTTCTCAGTAATATTTTAGACTCTATTTTATTAAAATAAAAATTAAATGGTTGATGGAGTTAATCGACATAGAACATGACTATCAGTAATGTCTTATAATTTGTTATTCTGAGGCATGTTTTACATGAACTATTGAATCTTGTAAATTTAGAACCGAATTCCGTAAATTTACCTATAATATGTGATTGTAAACTTTGTTAAGTCATACTGCTTTATTTTTCAAATTAACCACACATGTATATGACTATCAAAATAAACCTTGTTGCAATGAATGTTCAACACATCCGTACAATATTATTCAATAGAGTTTTGGGTTATAAGAAAAATTAGATGAGACTGCAGACATGTAAATTTTATCGGATTAATTTTGTATAAAATTTGGATTTAATTCATATTTATTTGGGTTGAATAATCAATTTGGCTTCATGAATAAATAAGTTCATGTTAGAATGATAAAAATTTTGATAATTGAAAGATACAGAAACAAATGGAAGAAACATGTTGTACAGACGTGTTTCTTACAGAACGAATCCGTTTTGGATAAGGAGAACGTCAACCATGTGAATTAGAAGTTATAAAACAGCGAAATTATTATTTTTTCCACAAACAACCAGTACAAAAAGGTTCCTTTTATAAAGGGTTTAAAGCCAAGTGAAAAGAAGGAAAACTAATTCCTATTTAAGGAAATCTATTTAAGGAAATTGTGTTAGCTTATTTATTTAAGGAAATTATGTTTTCTTATTTATTTAAGGAAATTCTGTAGAAAAGGAGTACAAGTAGAAGTCAACAAGCATTTGTAGAAGGCAAATACAAGTTGAATTATACAAGGAGTTGTTGAAGTTCTGATCTATAAATAGGGAGCTATTTGCATTAGAAAAAATTGCGCACTTACATAGAGAGAAGATCAAAACACGATCAAGAGGTTTAAAGGAGTTTTAAGATTTCTTAGGGGTGTTGCAATTTGTGAGGAAAAATTGTAAGATTGTATTCAAGAGTCTTGTTTACAATCTGGGTTTTGTGAGTAGGAGTTGTTCGACAAGTTGGAGAACTTGAAGAACAGTAGAAGATATAAAATCGGGGGGTTTTGTTTCATTGGGTAGCTAGAAATTAGAGTTTATAATTTCTTAGCTAGGAATTAGAGTTTATAATTCCTTTAAGAATTAGAGTTTATAATTCCTTAGGTTACATAGTTTTGTAATCTTTTGTTTAGACTTGAAGTTTAATAAAGTGGAGTTCAATCCTACAGAGGTGTAGGTCGTGGTTTTACCCTTAAGAGTTGGGGGTTTTCGCGATAAAATATTGTGTTATTATTTTATTTATTTCACAAAACGTAAATGTTGTAAATTACATTATTTACTCCACTGAGTCAAGATTCTTATCTTCTTATCTTCACATCTGCTTTTTGTTTTTGGCCGACAAAGAAAAAGGTATCTTTTTCTTTATGTCCTTTTATTCTGACGTAAGTGCTTACGTTTTGTATTTGATGACGTAATTGCTTACGTTCTTCATCTTCTTCGTTGATCTTCTCTCTCATAGATCATGTTTGTGTTCTAGCATCTTGCATGCTAGTTTCCATGTTTCTTCCGTAGCTCCTAATCTGTGAAGCTCAATGTCAAGGATTCTTTCCTTTAATATTTCTGACTTAGATCTTCCTTTGGTAATTAAAACCCAGTCAGAATCTTGATCTAATACCCTGAATTCATTCTGGTAAAATCTGTTTAGAATAGCATATAAGGCTTTTATCCCTAATGCTCTTCTGGTTTGTATCCATTTTTTATTAAGATAAGGAAGTTTTTTGTCTACTCCCGTTGCCTTAACATTAAAATCTTTTAGTTTTTCAACTGATATGTAGTTGAGTGTAGGATAGTATGCTTGAGAATCTTGGCACTCCATTGAAATGCTGTAGAATCTGCAGTATACTCCTCCATCGCCTTGGCTGAAGTTTTTGATTGCCTCGAACAATCTTGTCGGTAGTTGGGATATCTCCTTGAGATCTGGACCTGTGTATACTCGATCCAAATATCCAAACTCGAATAATTGAGCTGTAAAGCTCGGGATCCCATTTGGGAATATTGATATTCTAGGAAACAAACTTGTTGTTCCTAAAACTCCATATGTTTCTCCACTGTGCTCTGGGAGATTGTAAATGTATCTGGTGAATGTCAGATACTCTTCTTCCTTTGGATGCTGATTTCCCTGCAAAGAAAATATTTTTTCTCCAGAAGAAGTTGGGTTATTCTTATTTTCTGGTTTTCCAGATATTTTTTCAGTCTTTACTGAAGATGAGCTTGATGCTTCGTTTGCTCGGCTTTCTCTTACATCCGTTTTGGATGAAGATGGCATATCCGTGCGTACCGTCGAGATGTTTTTTGCACTAGGTGCTGGTGGGACATCTCCTGCCACCTTGTTGAGGATGATATTTCCTCTCAGATTTGAATTCTGAATTGGACGTGTGTCCAAGTGTTCGCAGAGAAGTAAAAATTCTCTCATATTTTCAGCTTGATCTGTGCCGAGTTGATTAATTTCGAACTGCAACATTCGAGCTTGTTCTGATAACTTTGAGAGTTCATCTCTGATTTTGAACAATTTTTGTCCTTTTTCATCTATGGATTCATCCACTTTTTTCATTCTTTCGTATATCCTATTTACTAGGATTTTCGTCTGATTGTCCATATTGGACGTTTCTTGATAAGAAATCTGCAAGAAAATTGTCAGTTCCTTTTATGTGTTCTATTGAAAATGTATAAAATGACAATAAAACTTGCCATCTATGAAGTCTTCTGTACTGTGGTTCAGAAGGTAATCTATTATTTATTAGTCCTGCAACTTGAGTGTTATCAGTTCTAATAACGAATTGTTTTGGTAAAAGAAATGTAGAGAATTTTCTAATTCCTTTAACAATTGCTAGTAATTCCTTTTCATTAGTGGAATATCTTGTTTCTGCATCATTAAATGTACCACTTGTGTACCTGCAAATTTCGTTAAGATCTGTTTGCAAAATAGCACTCCAATGATAATCCGATGCATCTGTTTGTATTATTAGATTATCATTTTCATCGGGTAGTCTTAGTTTTGGCAATTTTGCACATTCTTCTTTTAAGCTTTTTACACATTTTGTGTGTTCTTCTGTCCAACCAAGTCTATTTGTTTTTCTTATTAGTTTTTGTAGCAAATTTCTCTTTTTTGCTAATTCTGGTATAAATTCTCCTGCATAATTTAAACAACCTAGAAATTTTTGGATTTCTTGTTTTGTTGTAAGTTTATCAGGAAATTCTATGATTTTTCTAGCAATGTGAGCTTGAAGTTCTATTCCATTTTTAGAAATTATCATTCCCAAAAATTCTATTTCATTTTTATTTATTTCAGCCTTTTTTTGACTTAAAATTATTCCATTTTCTAAACATTTTTCTGAAAATTTTTTCAAATGTTTTAAATGGTCTTCATATGTTTTAGAACATATTAATATATCATCGATATAGACTATTAAATAGTTTTCTTCTGAGAAGATCTTATCCATTCTTCTTTGGAATATTTGTGGTGCGTTTTTTAATCCAAAAGGCATTACTAACCACTCGTAATGTCCATTAGGTGTACTGAAAGCAGTTAATTTAATTGAGCTTTCTTCTAATTTTATTTGCCAAAATCCACTTTTACAGTCAAATTTTGAAAAATAAGTTTTTCCTTTTGCAAGGTTAATTAGATTGTTTTTATTTGGAATAAAGTATCCATCAAATAAACAATTTTTATTTAATTCTTTATAGTTTATTACCATTCTTGCTTTTCCTCTTTTTAATTCAGCATGATTTCTTACTAAGAATGCTGGACTACTATGAGGACTTTTGCTTATTCTTATGAGTTTTAATTTTATTAATTCATTAATTTGAATTTTGAATTCTATTTTATCTTCTTCGTTATATAACATAGGTTTTACCCTAATTATTATGTTTGGATCTTTTAGTATTAAACTTGCTCTTTCATGGCTTTGTTCCCATTTTTCTAATGGATTTTCTCCATAAGATTTTTGTAGATTTTCTTTAATTTTTTCCAAATTAAGACATTTACAAGTAATTTTTCTTAGATTATCTAAGTATTTTCTTTTATATTTTTCTTTATCTTTTTCAAGATTATAGACATTTTGTATTCTTGGGATTTTAATGTAATATCCACAAGGTGTTTTCAGATTTATCATATATAATGATTGTTGATAATTTTGAAATTGTTGTATGAAATCGTTTCCTAACAATAAATCTGTTTCCAGTTTATCATAAGCAAACAATTTGTTTATAGAAACAATTTTTGATCCTAAAATTATTTCTACCTTTTCTTTCGATTTTGTTAATTTTTCTTTATCTCCTGTGATTCCTATCATAGATATGTTATTTTTATTAAAGTCCCAATCTTTTATTAAAAAAGATTTTGCTAGACTAGCTTCAGATCCATTATCTATTTGACAACAAGTTGTCAATTTTGTATCATAGATTGTTATTTCTATAAAAACTGAAACTTTAAAAGTTGTTTCTTTTGGCATTTATATTTTTGATAAGAAACAAGTTTCATTTTTATATATTATTTCTATTCCATCTCTTCCGATGTTATAGTCTTCTAAATCATTTAGAAATAAATTTCCTAAGATTATTTCTTGATTACTTTCATGATTTATGATAT
Organism: Solanum habrochaites; assembly: GCA_027704765.1. Lineage (NCBI taxonomy): Eukaryota > Viridiplantae > Streptophyta > Magnoliopsida > Solanales > Solanaceae > Solanum > Solanum habrochaites. Next base: position 17,325,532 of record JAKWJA010002497.1, read on the forward strand.
AACATGGAACTGTTATTCTTATTGTGTCTAGTTGTATAGGTAAATCTACCATATTTTTACAACTAAAATTATTACCTTCAAAGGTTTTGTATATATATTGTTCTCCTTCATAAACTGTTAATCCATTTATAAGATTTTCTTTTATGTGATTAGCAGTTGCTCCTGTTTGTATCAATATGTTCTGATTTTTCCATTCTAATCCATTGAAAATTCTTCCTTTTATTTTCAATATGTTTGAATGTTCGTTTTTTATGGAATACCTATTAGATATGTTTTTTCTAATGATATCTTTTCCATATTCTAATGAAAGCCTAGGATTACTAGTACTTCCTATTTCATGTGTTTTTCCAAATCGGATGAATTTGTGCTTGTTGAATTTCTGCTTCAATAATTCTAGCAATTCCTGCACATTCCTGATCTATTTCAATAGATTCTTTATTTTTATACACATTTCCATAATTAGAATTAGTAACTGTGTATAATGCCTGGTAATATATACTCATTATATGATTACCTGGTTTAAATAGATCATTTCTTTTGATTTGAAAATGTAGACTTAATGCATCATTAAAGTCGGCGTCTTTTAGTGATATACAATATCTTGGGTAGTAAGTGAATAGAAGCTTAGTGTATGCTAAATTTCCTTCCACTATTCCAAGATTTCCTTCTCTTGCGTTCATGAATCTTTCATCTGATAAATTTATTACTATTGGGCAATTTATTCCTTCTTTAAAGGTTGATTTGACCAATATTTGAATTCCTCCTAAATGAACGTAATTCATTTTCTTTCTTTTCTTTTCAGGAATTTTTCTTAAAATTTGATTTATCATTGGTTTTGTTAATAAATTTAACTTATGTTTTCCCGTGGTTTGGGTAATTTCTATTACCTTTTCTATTTCTTGGTATTCATGATAAGAGATTTTATCCCTTGTGAAAATTCTTTGCATTCTGCTTAATAGATTATCTTCTGTCTTAAGATTTAATTTTAATCCTTGGATTTTTTTAAATGTTTCACCATCGAAAGTTGCTTTTAATGCGTAACCATGGTGATCTTCTTCTGTATCTATTTGTACAGACTTTTCTTTTTCTTGAATTTCTTTGTTCATTTATTCAGATTCTTCTGAACTAGTTGAGTATTCTTCATAAATTTCATCAAAGAAGTCATCACTTTCTATAGTTTTTATAGATTCTAAATCTGAATCTATTTCTATTCTATCTATTTTTGAGATTTTCACTCTTTTTTTGTTACATTCATAACTTTTGTGTCCTTCTTCTCCACAATTATAACATTTACATTTAGTTTTAGTTTTTTCAAATTCTCTTTTCTTTTTATAATACCTTTTCTTTGGTATGTATTTTTGTTTAGTAAAATTTTTCTTTTTAACCAATCCTTTCTTGAATTGTTTTTTCTTTTTAAAGGGTCTATCATCACATCCCCATTGTGTAGATGCCTGTGTATCTTTACAATATATTTGTGTATTTATTCTTTTAGCTTTTCTTTGCATATTATGTGACATGCATAACTGTGCTAATCTATTGTTTAGGAAACTTATTCTTTGGCCAAGAGTGTCTCCTTTCATATTTTCTTTTTCATATTCTTCTCTAAAATATTTGGCCCAAAAGCCTGGTAATTTTTGATAGTATTTTTCTAAGTAAGGTAACATTTCTTTACCACTATCAAATATTTTATAGTAATATTCTTCGAATTCACAAGTGTATTCTCGAATATAACTCATTTTACATATCTGCAATTTTTCTAGTTTTTCTTTTGCTAATTTTTTTTTAAATTCTTTGTTTTCTTTTTCATTTCCTTGTCCACCAAAGAATTCGTTTGTAATATATTGCTTAAGGTTGTTTATACCTTCTTGCAAGGAGTTTTTTAATCCTTCTAAGGTATCATTTTTGATTATATTTCCAGCATCTTCTGTTAATCCTGAAAACCAATCATTTACTTTTCCTGTAAAAGTATTTATCATTATGAAGTATTTTTCTTCATCTGTATAATTTCCTTTTCCTAATAGGAAATACATTAACATATTTTGGGACCAAAGGTCTAGGGTATTTTCTGAATTTCTTTTACATTCTAGATCTAAGAATTGTATGCTAATATCTCCTGTTGGTAGTCTATTAGGCATAAATCTTGTTTTATCATTATCATGAAAATTCTTTGAGAATTCATTATTCTTTTTAGTTTTATTTGTAAAATTTTTATTTTCATTTTCTGGCTCTTGCCATTCATTTTTCATTGAAGTTGAAGCTTCAAATTTTCCTTGAGGTCCTTCTGTTTCTCCTCTATTCATGTATACTTTCTTTTTCTTCAGAAAGACTTAGGTCTTCTAAAGCATAGACTAATCCATCTAATTCATTCATCATTTTTTTGTTCAATTGATTTTGAATCAATTTCTGTTATTGAATTATCGTTATGATTTACTTCTAAATCATTTTCATTTTCTGTGTATATTTCTTTTCCTTTTTGTTTTTCAAGGAATTTTTGAATTAAAATTTCATCCATACTTCCTTTTTGGTAAGTATTTTCACTAATTGATTTTTTATTTAATAATTCTTTGATATATTTTTGACTTATTCTTTTGTCAATTTTTTCTGTTTTTTCTATGAAATTAGTTATCTTTCCTGGAATATTTTCTTTAATATATTTTATTTCTATTTCTATCATTCTTATTCTTAATGATATTTGTTTATTACTCTCTATGAGATCTTTTAATCTTTACTTTTCAATTTTCGCTAGATTTATCTAGTGCATGTCCCAACACATCTAGTCAACTTAGAGTCTTATTACAGATATAGATAGATTCAACTTACTATTTCAAGTTTGATATTTCTTTGTATTGAACTCTCAAATTTTATATATATTAAGATATTATATGGGTATTACCAATCGTTTTTAGATTTACTTACGATTAGCTTCCACACAGTTTTATTGTTCAGTTTATTTTCAGTATGCTCAAGATTATGATAGCAGAGTTAGCTTGGGGTCACTTGTGTTCCTAGGTCTCGTGTTCACATCTTGAGGAAAGCTTGGGGCGTGACAAATAGACTTCAAGTTTGCTTCAAAGAAGGCCAATTCCACAATAGAAGTCAGAGATAATAGCTATGAATTTTGTTGTTGGTCTTCCCATGACTCTGGAAAATTTTTGATTCTATTTGGGTAGTAGTTGATAGATTTACTAAGTCAACCCATTTTATACATGTAAGAATAGATTATAATACTGAACAATTGGCGAAAGTTCGTGCGAAAGAGATAATGAGGTTACTTGGGGTGCCTCTCTCTATCATCTTAGACCGTGGTACCTAATATTCACATGCAGGTTTTTGAATTACATGGAGAATTGGGTACACAACTCACTTTTAGTATAGACTTACATCCACAAACACACAGGCAGTCCGAGAGGACTATTCAAGTGTTACAAGATATGTTGAGGGTATGTGTGATTGATTTTGGCATGCATTGGGGTAATTTCCTACCTTTGTGTGAGTTATACTATAATAAAATTTATCACTCCAGCACACATATGGCACCATTTGAGGCAGTCTATGGGAGGCAATGTAAATCACCCATTGGACGATTCGAGGTTAGATATGTGAAACCATTGGGGGTAGATTTAGTGAAGGATGATCAAGGCATGGTGAGGAGTATTTCAGATAAGCTTCTAGAGGCCCAGAGTACATAAAAGAAGTATGTGGATCATAAGATAAGAGACATGCCATTTCAAACCGTGAGAATATTCTTCTTAAGGTATCATCCATGAAAGGAGTAATGAGATTTTACAAGAAACATAAGCTAAGTTTGTGAAACAATTGTCCCTTTAAATGTGTAGGGCAAGTGGATTATAGATTCTCTCTACCGCCTAATCTATCAGGTTTCATCCGATATTTCACATGTCCATGTTGAAGAGCTATTATAGTGACAGGGATTATATTATTAAGTGAGACTCAATTGTCTTAGACAAGGACCTCCAATAAGAGGAGGAACTGATTGCAATTCTTAATTGTGATGTGCTTAAGTTGAGGAACAAGGATATTAACTCCATGAAGTTCAATGGAAACATCGTCCGATTGAGAAAGCTATTGTGGAAATCAAGAGGGACATGTTAGACATGTATCCCCAATCATTCATCGATTCAGGTATTACTCAATTTGTTCCTTAGCCTATTTTTCATATGTTGTCACTGGAGGAGGAGTGATGAGTAAATTGGTACCCAATGTAAATATTGGGTTACGTCGTTATATAAAGGCAACATGGAATTTTTTTTGATTGGATTACTTTTTCATAGTAACCTGGAATTTTCCAACCTTGTTAAGATATTGGATAAAATTAGAGTCATTAATTTGTAGGGATTTGGTAACAATCGGGTGATTTATTTATGATTTTTATTACATGAGTAGTTAGACAAGTCGTTAAGGAACACCTACGACTTTACGAAATTGAATTCGGGTTAGTTGAACTCCCAGAATCGTATTTGGCATAAAGGTATTTTTGAGTGTTGTTAGTTAGTGGTGTGTTGTGAAATGAGGGTCTTGGAATTATTTAACTATCTCATTGTCTAGTGCAAGCCAGCAGAGGTTTTAATTGCTCTAACGGGATCGCTGTGGCGGGGTGTGTACCGCTGTGGCGTGCAAGACGCGACTTGAAGTTATAAAATAAACTCCAAAACATTTTAAGTTTGAACTTTTCGACTTTGAGAACTAAGAAACGACCCCACGATACTTCTTGACATATTTCCACTATTGACACGTAATTTTAGTGCTTAAATATTTTGTTTAAAATTTAAATTATAGATTTTACTTTTATATTATTTTATTTTAAAAGATTTGAGAAGAACAAAAATAAAATCGCTTATTAAGATTAATTTTATTTTCACTTCTTTGAAAAACAAATGAAAACTTACAAACATATGTATTGTTTTAATTTAGATTTTTACTAAATAAGTCAATATTTCTTGATTATATTTTAAGATTGGCTATATAACTTTTTAGTTCAAGTTAATTAATTTAATTTTTTTTTTATATATATATATATATATATATATTTCTTTTATTAAAAAAAAATCAAAACTACCTATTACTCCCTAAATCTCTACCCACTTCACTCACCTTAACCTCCACTACCCACCTACACCACAACTACCCCTATACATCCAACATCATACTACTATAAACAGAGGACAGACAAAAAAAATAATCAACAAACACATTCAGTAACACGTACAGAGACACAACCAAAACAACCAAAGAATACACACGCTATCAAAATCCCACACACAGAAAAAAAGACAGTGCAGAAACCCAAAAACAAGAAAACATCTGCACACTATAAAAAAATTATCTACACTACAAACACACATCCACACTAATACAAATATTTGTGAGTGTTCTAATCGAGCTTTGGTCAAGGTTCTTATTTCTTCATTTAAGGTTCAACCTTACTTTATTTTTTAGATTTATTTATGGAATTTGATGTAATATTATGAAAATTTTTCTTATATTTTATTTTATCATGAATTTTATTTAAATGATTAATTTGTTAGTTCTTATATCTCTATTTCATGAATGACGGTAGCATTAACGATGATTTAATTTCATTTTTATTTGTTATTTTGTGACTTCTTAAAAATAAACGGATCGCAACATTGTTCTTGTTTTGATTTAGATAATAATAATAAAGTAGGTATACTTAGGCTAATAAAAAATAAAATAAATAAATTATTATTATTTTATTTTAACAAATTAAAAATGAGATTTTTTGTAACAATCCGTTATTGTTTTGTTCTAGTATAAAGTGTATACTTAATGTTGATGTCAATTTTAAGAGTAATAAAAACATCAAAATATAAAATAAAAATATATGAATATGATCCAAAATTTTATCCTAGAATTTAAGTATTTTATTTTACTTTTTTTCTTTATAAAGACTAAGTTTTTTCTTTTAACATTAGACAAACATTTAGGTACGCTAAAAATTATTGTTTCGATTAAGAATGCAATTATGAATTTCTTTGAAACATTAAAAAATCAAGGATGCGTGACGCACCTTGTCCAGTAATATTATTACGTTTTATCAATTAAAGTAGAGACTTATAGAAAATTGATATTATTAGGTTTGATGAACTCGAGAAAGGAAGGCAGTTATGTCTCCAAATGTCAAAATCGAGTATGCAGTTATGCATCCGATTTAAGACTAATAAAAATAAACAAATCATGGAATGTAAACTCAAATTATCCAAAAATATATCAAGATAAGTATAAGTCAATAAAAGTGACCGTGCTAGAACCACGAGACTCGAGGAACCCTAATGTCTAACCCTCGGTCAACAGAATTTCTTACTCGAATTTTTTGTTTGCAGACAGATATTAAACATAAAGTGACTTGGAACACCATAACTCAATTCCAATGACGACTCTAAAAAGTAAAATAATCCCTAATCAATACCGTCACTTAAATTGGAAAACCCCTTGTTTCTAGTGCAAAAAAGGGTGTGACACCATTCTTGAGGCTAAAGATACGCTTTTCATCTGCGAATCAATTTTTCAATCCGTAGAACCTATTTTCTTGGGTTATTCACAATGGGGTAGGGTTTGAATCGGAAACCATGTTGGGAAAAGCTCTAGTTTTGATACTTTAGATCATTGGTATGATATAGGTTTGTTAGAATTGTTAGTAATTTGAGTAATTAGTGATTGTTTATTGGTTCCTATATTTAATTGATTGTTTGTGAAACAAGAAAAAGTAGAACGAATTCGGAAAGGGAAGGATCAATATTCTTAGGGTTTCAAGCTTATTTTGTAAGTGATGGTTGTAATTCTATGATTCAGTGATGTATTTTTTTTTGCTTCATTATGATATATGTATCTTAGCTAATGTTGCATTATTGACCACACTTTTTGCAAAAGACATAGATGAATTACTATATGTCATTAATCATTTCTTGATTGTATGGCTTGAGAGTATACTTGTTTTGTGATTGTGGTGTGTAGAAGGATCGGATTGCCACGTTCTGGCATAACTAACTGGATTGGTTGCCACGTGTTGGCATAAAGATGGGATCATATTGCCACATTCTTGCATAATTTCTGAATTTTCCGTAGTGTTTATTTATTTATTCAACCGCATAAAAAATAGTAGAAATCATTTGGTCAATACTATGACTAACTCTATATATGTTGCTTGAATTCTTCAAAAATATCGCAATGAGTGTGCCACATACACCAAAAGTAATGCATTATTGAAAATCGAACATGGGTGCGGCATCAATTTTTGGAAGTCCGAGAAACCTAGAAACTAACTTAATAAAACTACAAGCCAAGATTGACCATATATAAATAAAAATTCAAGGTTTTCAATCTTGAACCTCATATGTATATACCTTCAACTTGTGATGTATTGTTCTGAAGCCACATTGAAAATTTTGAAGACTTATGTATCAACACTGTGATTCTTCCGAGTAAACTCAAAGAGGGTACGCCATTAGAATTCCGGATATATTTGCGGGTTTTTGGCGTTCACCAATTTAGTTGGTGGACTCACTACCTTATCTTTTTCTGGATAAAGAATGAAAGAAGGTGATTTGTAGGAGTCTTGGTGTTTACCAAATCTTTGTGCAAGCAACTTTTGTATCTACCATCCCAAAGCGCTTGGATAAGGGAAAAACAAAAATGTTATAAACCAGTTGGTCAATTACGCGAAGGAAATCATATTCATGTTGTACGTCCTAAGAATGATCATGAAGTATATCATTTCACATCGTCATGTGAAAAGATCATGTTTCATTTTTCACATAAATATGTATTGTTTGTCCACTTGTCTATGTTTTTATGATTTTTACATAATACATTACCTTATTATGTAGTACCGGCGTGTAAATTTTCTAACCAAAAGTGTGTCTCCTGCTAACAACAAAAGCATTGAAATTTGGGGTGACGAAGTACCATTCGTTGTCCACAAAAACATGAAATTTGTTAACACAATCTTGATGGAAAACGATAAATGATGTTAGATCATAGTGAGACTTTGCTCCTAATGTGAGCTCTGGTTTCTTGCACGGTGGACGGTAGTTGAGTTTCATAATAGATTCATTATTTTCGGATTATCTTTTAAAGTGGATCTTTTGTATGCCTATGGTCCTCCCTAAGAGCTCCATGACCCTAAGAGAAAGTGTTCTCATAGAATTGCAATGTTTTTGATAAACACTCCCGTATAGTTAAAGGAAAATAGGTTAGTTCATTTACATAATCGAAATGTAAAAATAGATAGTCCTTTTTTTTGCCTGTCTTCTTCTAGTTTTGATTTGATATGAAGTTTAAGAAAGTAAAGAAACACTTTTGAATAATATAGTCTTAGACTAAAAATATGTAAAATGTTTTAGAATATCATTAAGTTTTGTGGTCTTAAACATGTCATGCCTAAAAAAGAAAAAAAATGTTTTTTAAACTTACCAAAAAGAAAAATAGTTTCCAAGTTAGGCACCTTTTTAGATTGTACTATTGTAACTTTTTTCGCAAGGTTATAAGTTATAACTATTATAAATAATTGTGACTTTCTCCAAGTTCCTTGAATTCCAAGTATGATTTGATCTCTTATCATTGAATTCTAATTCTTATAATTGAGATTATACTTCGTCAGGTATGCTGGATTTTTAATGATTGTTCATTCTTATCTTATCACATTAACCCCATTTAGTTTTAAATTGTTGAAAGCTTTTTACATTATTACTTTCATGCATTGACTACAAAATTAAAGCAATCAAAAGTATTTTAAATTACCGTAGATAAGAGTCTTAAGGGAACACTACATGTTTCATATGCATTATTTTCACAGTAAAAGTATGATTTGTTTTAAGAAATCATAACCAGTTCCAGGAAGAAGTTTTAGTCCAATAAAATAAAGGACAAATATTCCTTAAAGAAGTACTTTCGAGCAATAACTGAACATAAATATTACTATGAGCATAAGGTAACATTATGGGAGTCGTATTGAGAACTTATATGGGTAATAGTTAAAATAGATTGAACCCCTAATATGTGCAACTAGTATAGATAGGATTATGGTATTGCTTCGGGTGACTCCTCACTCAACCACGTTGGGATTTTTAGATGGATACATATGTTCAGTTTTGCTTTTCTATATTCCAGCAAGGTATAGTATGACTCTGGCAATGGGGGTTAGACGTTATATCGTCATGAGGATCCTAGTGATGGTTTTGAGTTGGAGAAGGTCCCTAGAAAAATATAGAATATTATTTAAGTGTTGCTATTGATCTGGGACATATTTATATATATAAAATCCTAATTAATCCCAAATGTGAGCTATGTTTTTTAGAGAGTAACTCCATATCATTGATTTTTATGGTAAATGATGAGTCCAATATTTGATTGATTTAGGGCTTTGTTTTGTTAATTTTAAAAGCATCAAACGCCTAATTTATGCTGTAAACTGATGTTAAAGCATCATTGTCAGGTATATGAGCAAATGAGAAAGGCAAGGACACTACTAGGAAAAAAGGAGCAAAATAAGCTGAAGAAGTTGATAAAAGGCGATCACGGTGATCAGCAGTACAAATCGGCGAATCACCGAGTGGTTCTCTAGTTCTCCTATCGTTCTAGTGTACCAACCTTGGGGGAAGTGATCAAGCCGGCGACATAAATGGGCAATCAACGAAATGCCGATGGGTTCAGCAATAGCACACTAAATAACCCAAATTTACAGGACTTGGATGCTAAGAACCAATAAAATTTTGGTATGGAAGAGAGCAAAGTGCGGATCGCCAAACCACTCGATGAGCCCGACTTATCTCGCCCAAATTTGGGAAACTACAAATTGAGTTTTAAATTTTAGATTTATTATCATGTAGCTAAACTATTATTCAGTAGAGTTCTCTTTGAGTTTTAGAGTTCCATTGTAGACTTTGAAGCTTTATGAGGCTCAAATTCGAAGATTTGTAAGTGGTTCTTTGAATTTAAACTTTGGAAATAATGTAAAGGCTTGGATACTATTACCCAATTGATGGCTAATTGAGTTAGTATTTATTTTTATCTTTTTATGATGTTTAGCTAAAAATCAATTCTTGAGGTGTGATAATGTGTTTATGGGTCGAATTAACTTATGGGTATTGTTAATTACTGATGTAAATTCTATATTGAAGTGGGTTTAACAATTAGTTGCGTTTTAATCTATAAATTTTTTGGATAATTTTGACTTCTTAGCTTGGTCCATAGAGAGTTTTGGAACCAAAGCTGGTGGTTAATGGTTTATAGGTATTGGGTTGATATGGGTTTAGATCAGAAGAGTTAATCATAAAGCTGATCCTACCCATCTAGCTTGAGAAAGTGGATCTATTAAGGTTATGGGTTGTTCTCAATTTCTAAGCTTGTTGATGTTTGAAAGAAATCACTTTAAACATGATAGTTTGTCCAAAGAAAACTATTTCACTAATAGTTTAGTCTACTTACTGATATTTAGCTACATATTAGTAATTTCAATTATCCATATAGTGAAATTTTCCTATAATTGATCACATCCCCAGAATTCCATGTTATTTTCTCTTGTTTTTATATCATTGTATCTAATAATTGAAATAAGAAAGCCCCCATCTGACATTCTCTTCATCCCCTTAGACTTTTTTACATGTCTTTTTCGATAACTTCAATTCCTATAACTAATTAGACCATGTTTGTACTTACATGTTTGACCCCAACACTTTGTTGGGATTTATACTAGTTAACGATCGTTCACACCAAGAATTTGATGAGTTGTGCTTAAAACATTAAATAAAAATGGTGTTGTTTCCGAGGAGTGGTGTTGTATAGAATACTTTTATTCAAGTGAAATTGTGATTTTGTTCTGTTGTAGTTGAATCAAATTACATTGGTTTATGTTTCTGTTGCTTGTTTTGAAAAGTGGAAGACATGAGCGTAAACAAGAGTTATGGTAGGAAAGTGGGCTACTAAGACAACATTGGAAATCTTAATGATGTGAATGACCCAATTCAATTCGGCGGTATTGGTGCAATTCGTCTACTGCCTTTTGATGGTAATGAAGTCTCCCATGTTACGAGCACAATGCTACAACTTCTCCAAATGAAAGTATTATATAGAGGGTTTGCACATGAAGACCCTCTATCACAACCCATGCCTAGACCCCCAGACGTAACTCGACGTACAATACTTTGAAGAGCCTCATACAAGATTTATAGAATTTATTACTTAAGACATAAGAAAATGGTATGGAATTTAAAAGTTTAATCGGTACAAAAAAGTCTTTATAAAATAGTGGAACTCTAACTTTTTCTCACATGACCATCTAATACAATAGTGGAAACAATAATAGGGTCGCAACCCTTTAACATAGTCTGAAACATAAAATGACACAAGAAAACTAGAAATGAACAACTCTCTCCATTGAACCATGACCACTAGCTTTGGAGAGAATTAGTCCAAGCTTTGAACACTAGAATTCACATTAAGATTCGCAACCTACACTTTCTAAGAATACATAAGAAATATGGGTTAGCATAAATGTGTACATAGAATGATAAGAATGAAAAAATAAGGCTAAAAAGAACATTTTGGTTGCAAATAATACATTTAAAAATTTTGAGAATGTGCATCTTTTAGTATATATTCATAAGGCATAAGCATATTAACCATGTAAGTCATTATAACAAATTGAAATCATCATCTAAGATAACCATAAGTTACATTTGTGCAATGTATGAATGATATACCATAATGGTAGTCACAATAAATACCACTTTAAGGCAGTCATATACAAGGAACAATCATATTCAATAAGTTATGACAACGTAAGTAACTAATATTAACAATCCAAGTTAAGCATTTATCATTACATTAAGCGTTTAACTCAACATTCTCATTAGCATCATTATGATCACGTTAATTTCATTAGACATTATGACATTAAAGAAACACAACATAGACATCTCAAAGTCTACGTGCAATGCATAATTGACATCCCATACTACCACCCACACTTTATCAACCTCTTAAGTAACTATAGCACGTAACTCACATGATGGGAATAAGCATTAACATATATCGACCATGTGAGCAATCACGTAATCCGGTGTCATTTTCCAAACTAGAAGAGTTGGTCTATTTGTCTAAGGTAGAACCAATAACATATTATCTTAGTTTGATCCACTAGCTAAGTCCTAGGAGGGCACATAGTTATGGGATAAGGAAAGTGTTCATAGAAACCTGACCTAACATGGGGAGAGATTCCACCTTGCAATATCCACATGGTGCTAAGATTTAAATTTCATTAAGTAGTTCATTCTCATTAACATTAGTATACTTGAGAGGGCTACGACTATTAGGTCTACCGACCCAAGGTACCTTAGTACACACACATTAAAGGTCCACCACCATAGGTCTATCGTTTCAAGGTAAATTATTAGGATAACTCATGGAATCCTCAAGAAAGGGCCACCACCATTAGGTTTACCAATTCAATATTCATCATTAAAGTAGTTCATAGACTCATCCTTAAAGGTCTACCACCACTAGGTCTACCAGTTAAGGACAAAGCCTTAAAATACTTCATTAATTATTTATGAAAGGGCTACCACCATTAGGTCTACCGATTTAATGTTCATTAAGTCAAGATACTTTAGGTACACAACAAGATATGCCCTACTACCAATTCAAGGTATACCAATAAGGATCACTTTCTATTACACAAGAAGATGATACCCTTAGCCTACCAATTCAAGGTATAATAATTCACTAAACAAACCTTTCACAAAATGTCATCATCATTCACACATGTATAATGGAGAATAACCATTAAATAATATCACAAATTGTATTGTAGTCAAACATTACTTTCATTGAAATCATAAAACATATACATAAGCATCATAATATACAACAATCTTCATAATTTTCCCTACAAGGGATATGAATAAAAATTAAACCAAAAATATAGAATTACTAAACTAGATAAGGGTAATATCATCATTTAATAACTAAATAATATGCACATAATCACTTGACATGCTTCTATTATCAATCAACCCACATCATAAATTCACAATTTAGCAATATGGAAAATTCATGGGTTCTTGAGGAGTTTAATCATGAATCAACATTAAATAATCAATTAAATCATAATCCATCAAAAATCAACCATTATAAATGTTTCAAAATAGAAACCATGACTTAGAGTGAAATCTTACCTTTTGGGGAAATTTGGAAGTTTTGAAATAAAAGTTTTAAAGGGACTCTATGGGTGAAAGCTGCCATAGATAAAAAGCCACCATACCTTAATAGTGTTTTACCACTAATTTGAGAATAAATACATTGATTCTTCAATCCCTAGCCTCCACTACTTCTTCTTCTTCTTCTTCTTCTTCTTCTTTGGGAACTTTTAGAGAGAGAAATTTTGGAGAACATGAACTATTTTGGGCTTTCGGGAATAATGAAGTAATGGGGTGTTTAATTACTTAAAATCATTTATATATGTGATACAAACCTATATGAATCAACCCCATTAATTAACTAACTAATTAGGAATTTACCAAAAAGACCCTCCCAAGGCAGCCCACTCCCATGAACCACGACAGGGATCAGGAGCCGTGGATGGTTCTGCCTGTGCTCCTTGGGAAATGGCTAAGGTCTTGAGTCTTGACCTTCACAATTTTAAGGCATGACCATGATCCTTCCCACAAGTTGTGCTCTATGCCACTTATCGTAATATGGCTCGTGGTCTTTAGGCATTAGCTTAGCCTCAAGACTTTGCTTGCCACAAACCTAAGGATTCATCAATAGACCCTTCACGAACTGTGGTCAAGACCAGTGGATGCGAAGGTGGTCGTGGTATTGAGGCAGAACCTTTCCAAGGTTGGAGCCTTGTACTTTGGTTTAGGCTTTGACCCCTTTGCCTTGGCACTTGACTTTGTGACCCTCAACCTAACCTTGACGTTAATCGTTACGTTTGGACTCTAGTTTAACCTACTATTTTTTTGAGTCTTTACATTATCTCCCGCTTGGGAACATTCTTGCGTGAATGACAGTTTAAACACCTTACATAATTTAAGACCCAAGACTATCAGCCCATCTTGCATGTAACATCATAGAAATGCACAAAACAAGGAGGAAACATCAGCTCAATCTCAATATACTCAATGCAACACAATGAAGTAGGAACTATATCTAACCACCCATTATGCATGAAAACTTCAACAATTCTCATATCATTTGAGGAATTTCCTTCTCAAACTCATAGCACACTAAGTATAACATCATGAAGAAATTATTAAATTACTCTCAAAAGCACATTTAAGTATGTTCAACAATTGATCTCATAACGCATATAGGTGGCCCATACTGAATGCACATCAACATGAGGAATATAAATCATGAAGGATCATTTTTCCATTAAACCATAATTTCATCAAGAACATGAATAATATAAGAAGATCATGCAAACACATAATCACACATGAATCTATAACATGAAACAAGCCAAAAAGAATTTTTTATGTCAACCTTGAATAGGAACAGAAAAAAGTGATAGGGATATTGAAATTCTCCCCACAACCTTGCCTTCCAAGCATACCATCTGCCCCAATGGGAGAAAACTCATACTAAGTCTAATATGAAAAAGAGCATATGTACCTTCATAAAACATTTGCATATATAAAGAGTTACCAACATACCAGTGCTTTCATTCGGAAGGGCTCCTTTGTCCTCTCTAATAGCAACCTCTAATACTAACCCTTACTAAAAGACCACTACTCAACATTTTCATGGAATGTAAATCATGACTGTTCTATTTACTAACTTTTAGGTCTAAGATCCAACGCGGTACTTTTAAATTGGAGAGGTTCTCATTAAGTAACTCTAGCTCACTAACGAACTTATCAACACCACTCGAGGTCTCCTATGAGCTTACAAAACCGGGACTAAACTTTCCAAACATACTACACCTCTCAAGGTGAGAATTTTAAGAAAACCTAACTCATGAATAAGAAGAACACTCAACATCCTTTCTATCTAAGCACATACTCCACCCCTTGAAGTAAGTCTACATAGACTCTTCTCAGTCTCATTTCTTTCAATTCTAAGGTCGGAGCAAGTCATCACTAAGACTTCACACATGATTAATGTTTCAAAGGCACTATCCATTTCTAAGTGTCAACGATTGCTATTCAGTATAATTCCCCAACAAAATGCATTAGGGTCGATCCTATAGAGAGTAACATGTTGTTCGAATTCAACAATAGAAGAATAACAACAACCTATTCAACTAACCATTGATAATTATCAATCCACACCTTTTTTTTTATTAAACTTTAAATTTTCAGTTATAATTATCAAATTAATTTAACACTTAATAGGAGAAGATTAAAAAGTGAGGTAATGCTTGGGGACTGACTAACCCATTAATGAATTCAACATAGTATATGAATATTGTTTCTCATAATGGGATAAATTATTGTGGGTAGATAGGACTATTTGCAAAGCTATTTTCTCTAAAACTATTACCTTATAATTGTTGAATTCTCTAGAACTTCAGCACTAGATAGAATATGCCTAGCTGTTGTCCTCATCAAATCTACTCTCTAGAGCTAGATACAAAGGACATATTCCATATTTTACTCTCTCAAGATATAATCATTGTGTCCACTACTAAGGATGTTCAACTATCTACTTTAGCTATGCTATTCTCTCTCGAGGAAAGCACAAAACACTAACCTAATACAGTAATCATGAAAGATGACCTCAAAACGCAGTAGAAACTCAGACCCACTTAAATTAACCCCATTATTTTCAAATTAATAACACACAATTAGTAGAACTCAACAATTGCTCGCACAGTGAAATCCCCAAGAAGAGGGTTTTAGCCAATCATAGTAAAAATTAGAAAATCAATATCTACCATGTTTTTTCATAGGTATTCAAATAGAATTCGACAGTCAAACTTAACTAAAATCTTCAGTGATACAAAATATCTAACAAAACTTTCTTCAACAATCACTTAACATGCCTCCTGGTAGTGTATATTCTCTCAATCTTGCATTTCTCTTCTTTCTCAATACTTCCTGTCTAGCAAAAATCAATTTAAACAAGTTTGATGTGTGACTGTATAAGACCAATCATCCTGGTAAGTCCACCTTCGCCAAACATTCAATGACTTGCTGATTGCCCTTCCTCTCACCTTCTTTTTTCGCTCCTTCTTGGTCCATCTACTATAATTATAAGCGATACAGATTAGGATTGACGAACAATTTCATGAATCACACATTTTCCATTCATTTCTCCTATCAACACTTGTTTGAAACTCCATCAACACTTTTGGCGTCTTGGTCATCCCTTGCCACAACGATCAGCGACACGCCAAATGTAATTACTGCTTACCAGAGTAATCCCTAGTTTAGTTCCAACATTCTTTAACTTTAGGCGGTAAAGTGGCAACTTGGTTATTCTCCAAGTGACATGGGTGATCTCCAGGCCTTCATTTCGTCATATCTTTAGCTCACTATGTTCGTTTTTGCACATTAATGTTCATGCTTCATTTCTTAATAAAAATCCTAAAAATCAAGGGTTTTGGATCAGCTATTGTCACAAAATAAACATATAAGGACACTAATCTCTCAAAATAAAGCCTTGAATGAGTCCAAACCATGGACTCATTAACACCCTGATACGCTTAAACTTACTTCTCAAATAAGAAGTAAAGCGGACATATCAAGTAAAGAACCCAACTAATGAGGTTTGGATCATTTCCATGAGGAAAATAGTTCAGACTTAACTATAATCTATTATTACTATTATTTAGTCAATTATTTCCTTAGAAAACAAAAGACATTTAAAAGGGGTTTTTTTATTTCTAAATGAATGAAAATAACTAACTAAATTAATGTAAACAACTAACAGATTCAAATATTGGAGTTTAATCAATTAATAAAAGTAACTAGGGTTTAAGTGTTCCCCACAGGTTCCTAACTTTATAATTCTAACTATAACAATTCTTGCGCTGTATCTTGCATGCAAAGTGATAAGTTATGTATTTCTAAATCCTTGGTCCGGCATATAGAAAATTTCACTCCGCACCTTTGTCCGGCTACGTGTGTTGCTATACTAACCCTTACCTTTACCTCATATTAAGTATTGTATTTGATATTTGAGTAAGTTATTACCTTGTACAAATCAATACTAGCCTATTAGATAGTACACACTAAATCTATGTTGATAATTCTTTTCCTATTATCTACCTCCTTGGTCCGTCAAGTAGAATTAAGGCGAGTTCTAACGTTGGCCATCCGTTAAAAAGACTTCTAAATGAAAGAATTATCAATACATGCAAGACACTATTCTAGAATTGTTATTTTAGTTAGATTTTACCTCATTATTCACCCATGGTTCCCATAACCCTAGTTATGGAGTTTAATTACCCATAGTCCTAATCACAATATTCATATATGTAATATAAGAATTCATGCACTTACTTCAATGAGAAAGAATAAAATCCAGAAGTTCACTTGATTAATCAACAAACTCACCAATAATCAATTCCAGAAAAAGTGTATCAATTACTGAAATTAATCGAGGACTAAAGATTCTCCAAAAGTATAACAATCACAAAGTCTAATAACAAAGAGTCTACTAATAGAGTCTTACCCCAAAAATGAGGTTTTTCCAACTATTTATAAAAAACAAAAAACTAATAAAAGAAGGACTGTAATTGTTGAAAATCTTTCAAAACGCGTCTGAGTCGAAGGACCTCCTGACGGGCCATCGTGGTCACGACGGGCCGTCATGGCCTTCGTCATCCTATACTTTACAAATTCTTCTGCTGCTTTCTTCATTACCCTTGACAAACAGGTATGACAGACCGTTCTAAGCACAACGGTTCGTCTAGGGTCTTTGTTCCATAACACTTAAACTTCTTGGAATTTGGGTACTTAGGTCAGACTTCCCAGCTTTCTTCAACAACTTCAATACGATGCCACCTACAGACCGTCACAATCTCAACGGACTGTCACAAGCCCCGTAGGTGGTAACTTTTATGCATTTCTTGCTCAAAAACTTCCGCGTTCATCTTTAGACAGATTTCCTGCAAATAAAGAGAAATTTACATAAGAATCAATACAAAAAGGCTTTTGGACACACACTAATCTTAAGGAAAAAACATTAAAAATACCGTGAAATCACTTTATATCAACAACCTCAACTTAAATTCGTTGTTTGTCCTCAAGCGACGCACTATGACTTACTACAAAATCTTTGTACAATATTATCCTTGTTTTAGCTTTCGCAATCATTTGGCTATCAACCCCGATCAGTATCATCATGTTTATGCATGTTATCACTATTAGGCATGAATTATGTGGAATCATACCATGACACGGACTTACCACACACTAACACCTATTCTCTTCAATTTGTCACCGAGGTGCTAATATTTCTGGTAATACAACTAGTTCCTCACTTCAAAACAACATCCTCATTTTTCACACAATGATTTCAGTTTGAGCATAAGGATTACTTTTCAACACTCACTCTCATAATAAATTCACAACTCATTCATACATATTGTTATAAGCTTACCCTTATTTTCACTTCTTTAAGTTCGCCATACAACTCTTAGGATCACGATAGGACTTTCTTAGATTGAAACATAGGCTCAGGGTCAGGTAGGGTATATTTAGGTATACTTTAGTGACTTTTTTCCCTCCTTTACATATCGTCTAAACATACCACTTTTTATCACTTTATACGCTCAATTTCTCATATGCTTTTATCTTGCTATTTTCCCTTCTTTCTTCATTTGTGTATGTGAATCTCTTCTTTTCTTGCTTGTATTTTTTTTTATTTCACTTTTCTTTCAACTGGTTCTTGAGTCACTTTACTTTTGTTCTTTCTCTTTCTTTGTTCTTTCAACCTCGCTTTCCAGAGTCAAAGTACACAATACCCAAAGTTGGGTCAGGGCCACAAAAAGGTTGTTTACTGCATTAGCCACACTCAACTAATGCTTTTGGCATATACTGAGGTGCACATGTCCGAGGAGGGATTAGGGCAAACACATTATTCCCAGAAAAGATCAGTTGGGGTGAAAAAGAGAGGTATATTTTAAACTCAAATCATTTGGATCAAAGAGGGATTAATTTCATTCATTTCTTTATTTAGACTAAAAATTGGCTATATAGAACAAGGGCCTATGATACTTTCCTAATTGTTTATTACAACTTACTTTTAGTAGGACTAACCAAGCAAGTTGTAGCTCAGTACAAATAGTGGACTATTGAAATCTTCCTCACACTCACTTGACATCTCATTACTCTACCAGATTATTAGACACCTAGTTCGAATTAAAGACTTAGGGTCATGCAGTGGCGTTTCTCTATGTCATGCATAGAGCCACACATTTATCAATTACTATGCCTAATCATGCATCATTTTGATTACATCAGGATATCATTTTAGCAATCATGCTTCGAGTTAAACTATGTACACAATATATAGACATGCCGGTTCAACAATAAAAATAATCAGTCTCTTGGGGAAAAAGAACACAAGAAAGAAAACCCCAAAAGAGGATCGTGAATTGGGATACTCAGACTTCACCGTAGCACTCACTTTCCATTTACCCCACCCCCAACAAAATGATATGCAATTATTCCTAATGCATTAAAAAATTAAAATACGAGAGTGGTAGGTGAAGCAAACCTGGGGCACAAAGCGCCGACGATCAGCAAGCTGGTGGGTCCGGTTCCCCGGAACCCACTACCTCTGTAGTTTGGACACCCTCAGTAGTGTCCTCATTAGCAACAACACTATCAGTAGTGCCTCCCGCTATCACCACATCTCTAGAGCTAGATGCCCTAGTAGTTGACTCTACAGCTCTGATCCGACGTGCCTCCTCATTAGAAAGCGAGGCTCTCCTTGCAGCCTCCATCTCACGACGCTCCTTCTTCCGTGCTCTAGCCTCATCCTTCTCTCGACCCTTGCGCCTCTTGGCATGCTCTCGAGGGGGAGGTGGTGGAATCTTATAAGTGGTGAATAAGGCCGCCATCACTGTGTCCTCATCAGGCTCTGCAGAAGGGGCTTAAGACTCAGGCACCCTCGCCTCTAGGATCATATCAATGTCCGCTCGCAGACTCTTAACCGCAGCCTGAAGGGTCGACACGTCCACCTGAGGGGCTGGCCGGGCTAGCACCCGCAAATCAAAAGCGTCCAAGCGCTGATGAACCTCAGAGATATTCCACGCTGTGTGCTGGACCATTTTACGCTCCAAGTGCTCTTCTGCCTCCGCAATAGACCTCTGTATCCAAGGCTGGATGTGATGCAGAAGTGTAGCCATCCATGCCTCTAGTTTCTGGACCCTATCAAGAAGGACCAGAGCGGGGAACGGGGCTGAGTGAGAGGAGATAAAGGCAGTGCTACTACTCGGGATAGATTCGACCGGGGTAGTGTTAGTAGTTTCAGAAGCAGCCTGCGTAGCCGTTCGAGCATGTGCTACCGTATCCGCAAGTTTTTCACCAAGTGGAGGCAACTCTGGATGGGGCCCTCTACGTGGAGCCAACTCATTGGCCTCATCCCTGATGAGGACGATATCAGCAGTGCCCAGCGGAGTCATGAGCTGATCAATGTGCTACATGGGCACACTTGCGGACCTGCATAAGGAAAATATCATACACGGAAAAGGGTATGTATTTGTGACCTTGAAAGCCCTCTCGTGCATGACCGCCTGTAGAAGACAAGCAAAGTCCACCTCAAACCCGGCTATCATCGCCGCCATCAGAACTTCACGATCCCATGTGACAATATTATCAGCAGCCATGGGGGAAAGGCAGTGGCGGACAATCAACCATAAGAACTTAGCCGTGAAGGTCATGTTAGCCTTCTTGATGGCTCCCTTCGTCTCCGTTACCCAATCGGCACCCTCTCAATCGATAAACAAGTGCAGGGCCATCCACCTCTTGGTGGTCTCTCTCAGCGATGGCTCACGTAAGAATTGGCCATCTTTTACTATTTTCCACCGGTAGTCGAACTCGACATTGAGAGGGGTCCTGTTGGCATCAATATCCTCGACATATAGATACCGGCATATGGAAGGCAGGGAGATGTCAACCTGTATGCCACATACTCGGACATGCTCAAGTGGGGCCTGTTTGGCGGGGGCAGCCCGTCTATCTATCTGTGACCGGAGAGCAGCCACATAAGAAGCGTAGAACTCACGGACCAAATCCTCACTGTAATAGCCTAAAGAACGAGCTATCCACTCAAGTCTGTGTCTGGTAAAGAGATTGTGGATCTCTGGCATGGTGGGGAGACTTCTCATAAGGACGCGCCTCTCCAGTGTAAGGGTCCGTGTCATGACGCCTTTATCATTTAGAATCTTAGCGCGTAATACACTTGATATTGCCCGTTGACACACCACCGGTTGGGCTGGTCGTCAACCGGGGTGAGAGCACCAGTTGGTGAGCCTAGAGTGGAATCAGGACTGTCAGCCTCATCATACGAGGCACACTGTGTAGATCTAGCGGGGGTAGGGACTTCGGCGGACCCGGACGCTTCCTCCAACCACGAAATTCCTAAGGAGACAGATGCTACTTCTTCATATGTAACTGACCCAGAAGGTGTGCCGGTCAGTGTGCGCTCCTCATCAGACTGGGAGGCAGTGACTACGCCAGACGCCACCTTTTTGGGAGTAGCTCTGGTAGCACATGCAACTCGTGATGGAGTGGCAGTTCCTGGGGGCACGTACTCGGGGTCATGCTAATCATTAAATCCTATAACAAGTCGGGCAGACAGGGTGACAGAATTTAAACACCCATGTGCGTAAACTCGATCATCTTTTGGCACCATTAGAGATAGTACCTGTAAAGAATCAATATTAGTACTAGAAGGAGCAAACAAGATGAGAAAAAATAGCACAAAATAAATATAACAGCTAAGTTGTAATGACTTTTCTGTAGTAACAATGAAACACGACGGACCAGGTGACGACCTATTGTGAGTACGACGGATCGTCATGGGTTCCGTCATGTCTTACTTCAACTATGTTGATGTAGAGACCCCTGAAGAAAAGTCTCTGACAAGTATGATGGCTAAGAAGGACGGACCATCATGAAAATGACGGTCCGTCATTGATGTCCGTCGTGGGGTACTTAGAAAAAAGTATGGAGACCATCAAGATATAGGTCTCTGACCGTCATGACGGTTGTCCAGGATGGACAATCGAGGGTATGACAGTCCGTTGTAGATGTCCTTCAGAGGACACTTAGAAAAAGTTGGAGATCGTTAGGAAAAAGGGTCTTTGACAACCAGAAGAGTTGTGTAGGACAGACCGTTGTCGGAATGACGGTCCATCGCATGTATCAGTTGGTGGACAATTAAAGAAAACAAACACTGGGGTGTTGGAACAGATCCTATTACGGTCCATCGTGGGTACGACATTCCGTCATGGGGGTCTCTTTCTATCATTCAGTGATTGAACTGGGGATGCCACAATCATCCCCTATGACTCAAATGGTATTCTTAGTGTTAGCCTACATGTTTATAACCCAAATACCTAGCAAACTAGCAATGCTAAAGCACCTATTTATAGAGTTTTAACAATACAATTTGAGGATTCTCAATCTAGGTCAGACAAAATTGGATCAAAGATTGAAGACCCACAAAAAGGAAATATGCTAAAACGAATTAAAAAAATAAAAATGCAATGTAAATGGGTAGAAATCAGATACACATACTTGAGAAAATGAGAAAGACAGGCAAGTGAGTCACTTGGTTAGCCAGAATGAAACCACAGCAGTAGACTCCGACCAGTAGAGAGTAGATTTTAGGAATCGGGGAATTGGGGAAGTGATCAGTTGTTAGAGAAGAGAGGTAGGAAGTTGGAAGTTTGAAAGGGAGAGAAATGGGAGAAACAGGGAAGGAAATGGGTGAAATGAAGGGGTGGGGATTTTAAATGTTAACAATTTGTAAAATACTCCCAACCGGGTCGGGTCGGGTACTTTCATTAATGACGCAACGAGTCCCCGACGACGGTCCGTCGCAGATGCAACGGTCCTTCATTGGTTCCATCGCGTGTGCCGTAGTTTTGAAAATAAATGAAAGATGTAGCTGGTACAACGGATTCATGCGACGATCCGTCGATGTATCCGTCAGTGACTGTTGTAGGGTGATTTTCTATAGAATTTCGTGGTGATGTGCCTGCAAATTTAAAACACATTAGTAGAAAATGCTACCATTACTAGAAAGAAAACTATAAGTATTGGGTTGCCTCCCAACAAGCGCCTGATTTAACGTCGTGGCACGACTGAATACACTTGATTACTCAGACTTCATCAAGATGGTATGCATCGATTACTTCATTTTCTTATTCAGCATGCCTGCAATAGGTTTTTATTCGTCGTCCATTTACCTTAAACCGCACACCCTCCTTGGTTTCTAACTCAACTGCTCCATAAGGGAATAGTTGGATAATCAAGTAAGGGCCAGTCCATTTGGACTTGAGCTTGCGCAGAAAAAAATGCAACCTATAATTGTATAAAAGCACCAAATTCCCAACCATAAACTCTCATTTTTCAGTTTTTAGGTCATGGTGCTTCTTCATCTTTTCTTTTTAAGGATATAACAGATACCGTTTGGAGCTCACCACTCTTCCTCATGGACCTACAAATGTTGAAGGTCGCTTCTTTTTTGGTCAACCGAAATTTCATCTGCCCCTTCTCCATATCATTTAAGGCTCTACTCGTGGCAATGAATGGCCTCCCAAGAATAATAGGTACTTCAAAATCGACTTCACAATCAAGAATAACAAAATCTACCAGAAATATGAATGACTCCACGTTTACTAGCACATTGTGGAGTATCCCTATAGGACTTTTTACTGTTCGATCGGCCATCAGTAGTCGCATCACAGTGGGCTTTGGATCACCCAAACCCAACTTCTTGTAAATCGAGAGGGGCATGAGATTTATGCTTTCCCCCAGATCACATAATGCTTTCGCAAAATGTAATGACCCAACTGTAAAAGGAATAGTGAATGCACCCGGATCTTCTTTCTTTTGTACTAGAGATCTTGTAGCAATAGCACTACAATGCTGCATTCTATCATCATCCTCAAAAGTGACCGATCTTTTTTTGTAACCAGATCTTTCATAAATTTGGCATAACCGGGCATTTGTTCTAAAATCTTCTACCAAAGGGACATTGATTGAAAGCTTCTTGAAAATTGTTATAAAACACCGATATTTACCATCCTCAGTATTTTTCACTAATCTTTGAGGAAAGGGGGGTGGTCTAGGCATGGGAATTACCTCTGTAGGCACTTCAACATCTTTTCCAGTGTTATCTTCTAATTCACCGCTAACCTCTACCACATTATCATTATCTTTTATCACCTTTTCCTCATTAGACGGCATAGGTGGGTCAATGGATTGCTTACCACCCTGAGTAGTGATTTCCATACAGTGTCAATAATATTTTGGATTTTGGACAGTGTTGCTAGGATGAGTGCCCGGTTGCCGTGTGTTCACGGTCGCAGATAATTGGGCCATTTGCAACTAAAGCTGCTTAATCGATGTTGCATGTGTATCAACTTTCTGCCCAATACCCGCTAAATCACTCCTTAACTCTTTAATGTTCTCATCACTAGCATCGAACCTCCTCATCATTTTGTGCAACATATCCTCAACTCGTGCCATACTATCTCCACCATCCCTAGGAGTAACTTCACGATTTTGAGGAGGGACATAGGGCCCATTCCTATCATTTCTGTTACTATAGTTACCCCTGTTGAAGTTGTTGTCGCAGTTGTAGTTTCATTCTCGGACATAATGACCCTCACGATTACAGTTACCATAGATCCAACCTTGGTTTCCTTGACCTTGGGGCCAATTCTCCTGATTTGAGCCTTGGGCACTCGGTCGAAAACCCCCCGTCTGCTCATTTAACGCATAGGAATTATCCACATCATAACATTCATCATTTGGTGGTGGTGGTTTAGACAAGTAGTTTACTGAATTTATCTTTTCTGCACCCCAGTGACATGTTATAATACAAACCCAAGCTCAGTTCTCATTTGATCCATCTCTTCACGAATCTCATCCGTGGCTGGGTTGTGAGTGGATTGCACTGCGAAGTTATTTCTTCCAGTATCTGACTTCTTTGTACTCCAAGCTTTATTATTCCGGGAGATTTTCTCTAACTTTTCAGCAATCTTTGCATAAGGACACTCCCCATAAGAACCACCCGCTATAGTATTTAAATACCACTTTATTATTATCATCCTGTCCCCGATAGAAGTATTCGTTCAGTGACTCATCATCTATGTGATGATTGGGGATGCTTCTCAAAATTGAGGTGAATCTATCCCAAGAACTACTAACTGACTCTCCTGGAAGTGCCACAAAGTTGTTCACTCTGTCTTTGTGGTTTAATATCTTGGAGACCGTGTAGTAACGTGCTAAGAAAACGTCCCTTATTTGGTTCTAAGTGAAAATTTAGTTATAAAAGAGCTTAGTGAACCAAATAGAAGTCTCTCCTGTCAGTGAGAGAGGAAAGACTCTTAGCACTATTACATCCAAATCCAAATTAGGCTTCCCTTCACAACTTTTACACACTGCCCTTACCTTAGCTATATGGGCATGTGGGTCCTCAGAAGGTAGACTTTTAAACAAACCTCTGGCAGTGAGAATTTGCATCACACTACTAGTTACCACAAAGGTATGGCCTTGTGGTAGAGGGGGCAAGACAAGTGGCCCATCAGAGTGTTATATTATCATAGCCTCTGTAGTATTCTTGAGGACGTGGAGCGAGATTTTGTCCCCTTTGTTGATTTTCACCCGGATCATTGGGTAATAACTGACCATGAAAAACAACAGGAGCTGGGATGCTTTGGTTTGGATCATCATCGTTAATACCCAAGTTTCGATTTATGTTGCATAGTGTACGCTCTAATTCATGATCGTAGGGAAACAAGGGTCCTCTTCCTCTCCGTGTTTTTGGCATACAAGGAAGATAGTTCTGCAAAACTAAAAAATAATAGAAAAGTAAAATCAAGAAAATATTGACTAAACTTTAGTAATAAGTTTAAGTTAATCTAAAAGCTACTTTCCCCAGCAGCGGCGCCAAAACTTGATACGCTCAAACTTACTTTTCAAATAAAAAGTAAAGCGGTCGTATCAAGTAAAGAACCCAAGTAATGAGGTTGGGATTGTTCCCACGACGAAAATAGTTCAAACTTAACTTTAATCTATTATTAATATTATTTAGTTAATTATTTCCTTAGAAAACAATAGACAATAAAAAGGGTTTTTTTTATTTCTAAATGAATGAAAATAACTAACTAAAGTAAAGTAAACAACTAACAGATTCAAATACTGGAGTTTAATAAATTAATAAAAGTAACTAGGGTTTAATTGTTCTCCACAGGTTCCTAACTTGATAATTCTAACTATAAGAATTCTTTCCTAGTATCTTGCATTCAATGTGATACGTTATGTATTTCTAAATCCTTGATCCGACATCTAGAAAATTTCAGTCCGCACCTTGGATTGGCTACGTGTGTTGCTATACTAACCCTTACCTTTACCTCATATTAAGTATTGTATTTGATATTTGACTAAGTTATTACCTCTTACCAATCAATACTAGCCTATTATATAGTATACAGTAGGGGTGTGCATCGGTCGGTTCAGTTCGGCTTTACATATAATCGGTTCGGTTTATCGATTTTCGGTTTTAAAATATGCTAACCCAAAAACAAACCAATAAGAAACTTTTTATCGGTTTATCGGTTTTTGATGTTATCGATTCAGTTCGGTTAACCCAATAAGAAAATGTCGATCAAATAATATATAATAGTACGTATGTTATAATTACATGTTACCAACTTACCGCCAAAACATAATAGAAAACTTTGAATGTTGATCAAATTACTAACATTCACAAACTTGCAAAAGCTATCGCCTACAATTACGAACTAGAATTAAAACTAAAATAAAATATTTCAATGAGACAATCTTGAACAGTTGCTTGATCGACCAAAATAATCAACAAAGTTCTCACAAATTTTATAACCAAAAAATCACATAGCCTGAAAAGCTAATATTGAATCTATTTATGTATTAAATTATGTATATTTAATATTGAGGAAGGGTAAAGTAGTAAATAACTATAGTCTTATTGGGTTATCGGTTTACCCAATAACCCAATAGGAAAAACCGAAACCGACCCAATAACCCAATAATTATTTTTTCTAAACCCATTAAAAACCCAATAACCCAATAACAATAACCCAATAACATTTTATCGGTTCGGTTTCTGCACACCCCTAGTATACACTAAATCTATGTTGATAATTCTATTCCTATTATCTACCTCCTTGGTCCGGCAAGTAGCATTAAGGCGAGTTCTAATGTTGGCCATCCGTTAATAAGACTTCTAAACGAAAGAATTATCAATATATGCAAGACAATATTCTAGAATTGTTGTTTTAGTTAGATTTTACCTCATTATTCACCCATGGTTCCTATAACCCTAGTTAAGGAGTTTAGTTACCCATAGTCATAATCACAATATTCATATATGTAATATAATAATTCATGCACTTACTTCAATGAGAAAAAATAAAATCCAGAAGTTCATTTGATTAATCAACAAACTCACCAACAATCAATTCCAGAAAAAGTGTATCAATTACTCAAATCAATCGAGGACTAAAGATTCTCCAAAAGTATAACAATCACAAAGTCTAATAACAAAGAGTCTACTAATAGAGTCTTACCCCAAAAATGAGGTTTTTCCAACTATTTATAAAAAACAACAAACTAATAAAAGAAGGACTCTAATTGCTAAAAATCTGTCAAAATGCATCCGAGTCAACGAACCTCATCACGGGCCGTCGTGGTCACGACGAGCCGTCATGGTCTCCGTCATCCTATACTTTACAAATCCTTATACTTCTTTCTTTATTACCCTCGACGAACAGGTATGACGGACCGTTCCAAGCACGACGGTCCGTCGAGTGTCTCCGTTCCGTAACACTTAAACTTCTTAAAATTTGGATACTAGGACTACTCTCTGATCATCACGACGAACCAGCAGGACGGACCGTCATGGCCGTCATGAACTTCGTAATCCCACACTTAGGTCAGACTTTCCCATCTCTTCCTTCAGCAGCTTCATTACGATGCCACCTACGGACCGTCACAAGCTCGACGGACCATCATAGGCCCCATAGGTGGCAACTTTTTTTTATTTCTTTCTCAAAAACATCTGCATTTATCTTTAGACAGATTCCCTGCAAATAAAGAGAAATTTACATAAAAATCAATACAAAAAGGCTTTTAGACATACACTTAACTTACGGAAAAAACATTAAAAGTACCGTGAAACTACAATATATCACACCCCTAACTTAAAGTTTCTCTTGTCCTCAGTACTCAAGTTCAGCAGTTCAAAAAGGTGTATCAAGAATTAATCATGAAGGCACACGTAAGGACTCAACTTACTCATGCGAGGATAAATTTTGCACTCAAAGATTCAAGTTGTAACTCACCATTACCAGAGATTCTCACCTTCACAGCTCTTGGTTCAAATGCATGTTCAAGCTCAACAAAGGTGCTCAAATGCCCTCACACAAAGAATGATTCAATATTCACAAAATGGTTCAACAATTTATAGCTCTCAAATAACAATCAACACTCACACTCACAAAAATATACACATGTATTCAATCAACACTTATTTCAGCTCCCTCTATGGCACGACTTAGAGAATTAAGAAGTGAAGCATTCAATAGCTTCCTATTCATAAATGTGGTGCACTTCACATTTACGAATAAGACTCTACTAGATGTTGCTTGAGACGATCCTAGAACTATTCTAAACCTTGTTCTCTAATACAAAGTTTGATACGACCCAAGGGTACACCCTAGATTTAACATGGCGTACTTGACCCCGAATAGTCTAATACAAGACCTTAACATATAATAAAATAACATAATAGAAAAAGGTACGAAAAAAATTAAAAACTTTATCAATACAATTGAAGTACTTTCATAAAATTCAAGCGAAAGTCTTTGCCATAATTTAGTCTAAAACCATCAAAACTCAAATTGAATTAGAACCTTTGGGACATAGCCGATAAGTAATCTCAATATGAAAATAAAATACATAAAAGAACTAGTTGTTTTTTTTCTCGACGCTATGAGGACTAAGCAAAATCTTCACCTTATTTCCTCCTTAGAACCCTATTTTCAAGAATAGAACTCAACTTCCAAACCTTACATTGGATGACAATGTAGGAAAGGTATTCACTAGTACAAAATGTACTAAATATTATATCTAGCTTAATGTTAAAAAAATAAGACAAGGGTTAGTCAATATAAAACATAATCCATAATCATATGAAATACTTCATGAAACATCAACGATAAGCATAAGAGACAATATCATGATAATAAGCAAATTCTCCAACAGATGCATCATATAAGAATTATTCAACTCTTTAGTAATCTTTACCATAAAAGAACTACACTCAAGTAACCTTAAAGAATACATTTTCAATACATTAATACCATCCCATAATACCACCAAAGATAACTATATTTTTTTGGTTATCTTAAGCATTATTTATATACATGATCTATGCTTTAAGATTTGTTATCTTAAGGGCATCATAATGCTAATTAAACTCATAACACACTTGTGTAGTACATGAGAGGAATGGCGTACTACCCTTCATAGTAAGAATAACTTTTAATTCATCTTACTCATACTTACCATCCTCTTCTCTCGTCACTATCTTACTTCATAGGGAACTTTCACCTTTAGTCAATCATATCATGGAAGACAAATATAGCAACAACCCAAGATAAGTCTATACTACATAAGAGATCAATTCATAAGTAGTTTTAGGTCATACTTATGCAATGTATGACTAGCTTCTCATAATACTATTCACACTAAGTACCACTTAAGTCTATCATGAAGACTCACTAGACGGGGAATATTCCCTCTTTACTATTCGTCATTAGTCATTTAAGGTACTTATCTAGTTAGTACAAGGGAAGTCAAAAGACATGAATGAATTTTATTTCTCAATTAAAGCCTACCAAGGGATGACCCCCTAATAGGCTATAGCATGGTATCACATTGCTATATTAAACTAAACTAACTACCTTCGAAGGCACAAAATGCAAGTCCGAGCTATTCTAGGAAGTGTACAAGTATTCAAATCAAGATACTATAAAATAATCCTAGTAAAACTAAGTCATGTAACCCTTAAGAACGCACTATGATGCCAATGCAAGTTACACTTAGGAGAGTATGAATCTCAGTTTTAAGGTACCCTTATGAGAGTATATGTCCTCAATCCTAAGCTATCATGACTACTCCTAACTCAAGCTACCCTTGAAATGTATTCTACAATGATAAGTCAAGCTACCCTTAGTAGAGTATGAATCGCCAATCCTAAGCTACAGTAGGGGAGTATACAACATCAATTCTAACATACTATGAAAGGGTCTTAGTCAAACCAAGTCATTTTATTATGAAGTATAAGACCCCAAAAATGACTTACGTTGACTAGAGCCTAACATGTTGGTCTTTATTGTCTAAAATCCTAAATAAGTCTATAATATGGTATAGAGGATGTGCCTAAGAATTTAGGATCATTGGAAGTCAAATGTCAAAGGACGACCAAGACATTCTACGACTAAGTCACCTATATGTCTCATATGTAGTTTAATATGTTTATGTGATTTACATTCATGAGTTTTTAAGGTATTTAAATGAGTTATTGTATAATATATAGTAAGTGTGTAAAGTTTCATGGAATTTGGAGGTCAAACGTCCAAGAACATTCATGATGTTTGAAAAATGTGCCTTGAAATGACCTTGTGTGTCTAAGCTTTTTTCCTCAAATTTTATGTGTTCGTTTTGGATGAAATTCATGTGAGAGGTAATTAACTCATACAATATCATGTTTGGGTTGTAAAGGTCTTGGAAAACATCCCCAAGCACCAACAAAGGGTCCTTGAGGAAGGACCCATGTTGGTGGCCAAAATTGCCCAAAGGAAGTGCACCTACGGATTGCAATCGACGGACAGTGGCCTGGTCGACACTCCGTAGGTGGTGGGAGTTTTTTGTTCCTTATAATGGGGAGAAAAACTCCCAGTTTCAAGTCTTCTAACGCATTGATGAAGCCTAAGACTGCCCATGCATGGGCTTACACCCCATCGATGGGGCAATCGCCGATGCTGACCTGCATATGTGCAATTTCACTGTAAGTTGGGGGGTTATGTTGTAATTTTACCCACTTTCAAATAACAATATTGGAGATTTATTAAGGGTCTTTTGGGTATTTCAAATGTGTTTATAAGACTAAACCACATTGACGACTTCATTCTTCTAAATCAAATTCCCAAATTCCCTTAAGAAATCCCAAAGTCTACATTGAAGTCAAAATTCAAGGAAATGCTTGGTGTGAATAATTGAGTGGATATTATTCATCAAAGTGAAGAATTAGATTGATCAAGGTATGATTTTTTTTTTCTTGAAACTCACTTCATCAAGGATCCCCAATTCTAAAGATGTTTTCTAAAGATTTTAAAGTTGAATTGTCCAATTTCATGATTCTACCATTGGTTCTTGCATCAATTGTTTTTGAACACTTATTATGTATTAGATTTATGTTGTATGGATTATTTTAACTTAATTACCTATGAACCCATGAATATGGATGAACCCTAGTTTTTGACTAAGTTGTGGGTTACTTGATAATGATCTGATGTTGATGAATTCTTGTGTAGTTTCATGTGAGATATTCATTGATGTAATAATTGTAGTAAATTGATATCTAGGTTGCATAGATTGATGAGTTTACATTGAATTGACCTATTTAATTGATTATTGTAGTTTTTATGTTGAATTGTTGGTTATGGCCTTGGGTAAGGGTCTTGTGTTATCGAATTGAGTAGTTGACTTTGGTTTGAAGTTTTGAGGATGTTGTGGGGGTATGCTGCCCTATTTACTTTATATTGTTGTTGTTTATACTTCGATTATGTTGTGATTGGTATGGTCATCTTATGGTGGTGGTGTTATGTGTTTTACTTGCAATTGACATGGACTTGCCGACGTTACTTTATGTATTATCATGATCATGGCCTTGTCAGAAATTACTTGAAGTAATGTGACTATTTGTGTATTTGATCATGTGAATGATGAATATATCTATCTATATGTGAAATCATATATGTGGTCTTCTATTCATGTTATCTTAGATGATCAAGTTAGAATATGACCAACATTATGTGTATAGTTTTAGGGTGGAGTCTTGGTTATTCATACTTGACTATATGGGTAAATATTGGCCACATTGATGATGTTATGATAGTATATAGGATGTATTGAAGATTTTAGGGTTGTTTCTATGTGCTTCTAAAATGACTTGCATTATGAGTTAAAAGTGTAGTATCTATTGTCTTGTCTTGGTTGACTTGTGTCCCTTGCTTGATGTATATATGATTATAACTATGTGATGTATTTAATTAGGATGTTAAAACTCTTAGTATTTAATGTATAAATGATATGTGACCTTAAATTAACTTAAGAGAGTCTTTTATGTAAAAACCTTGACTTAGTGGTAATGTTATGACTGTTGAAGTTGTAAGCCGTAATGGTATCCTTAAAAGTAAAGGAATCATATAATTAAGGTTAATTGGATAGAAAGGTATCATATTAATCCTTAGGAAAGTCATTATGAGCTTCTTGTCTCCATTGTGAGGTAGCCCTAGTGGACCTTTCTTTGGTAGGGTAAATGTGATTAGGTTATGAACATGTTATGGAACCCTTTTATGTGAAGCGAATGTGTGAATTACTCTATGATAAAGAAGGATAGCACTGAGTGAAAATTTTAAGGTAAGTAGTTCTACTTAAATAGTGAGACTAGATTACAAAGCATGCCCTTCATATTTTTTAGCCATGTGCCTACATGGGATATGTCTAAATTCTACCCTTGGCAAGTAAAACAACCTCGTCGGAGTAGGATAAAACTCCGGATTCCATGTCTTTCTATAATGGTATATGTCGGTTATTGCCTATTCTCATCATATGGAAAACCTATTAGCATTAGAAAAGTTTATAAGGTTTAGGTGGTTGTATGGGACGCTATCTAGACATTGCACAATAGACTTTGAAGGTGTTACTTGGAGTTCCTAGGTCTTGTCCAAGACCATTACTTGAATGTCCTTTATGTGATGTATATGTCTCTTAATGAACTAATGATCCAAACTTAGGAAGTATGTAAAGGAGTGAGTACCTAATCTAAAGTGACTTAATGATTCCTTAGCTAAAGTGAATAGAGGTAATAAGAGATGATCTTTTCATGTCTTATCTTTAAAAGTCTTGAGGACGACTCTAGTTATGGAAGTTGGTTGAGTTTGTGGATATGATCTAAGCCTTAGGTAATCTTAAGGACGATTTAGGTAATCTTGAAGAGGTCAATCATGGAAGTTATATTCTTGATTACTTAAATATGTCTTTTGATAGCCTTTGGAAGGAGAGTGTCATATCATCTATGTGTTTGGTGTGTTAAATGAGAATGATTGTATCCTACGAATTCTATAGGATCTTTTGAGTGTGTTTAAGGGATTGTATGGGCGGTCTCTTCACAACTGACTCAAGGGAGACTTAGAGTCACCTTTGGTAGGAGAATCTTATGTTGATGTTTATGATGCTTTGTAATTGTGTATGTGACTCGTTATAAGTAATCTTAAGGTTCGTTTAGGCACATCTAGAAAGTGTGTATCGGTGGTCTCTCTTTGTGTGACTTAAGTAAATCTTAGGATAGCATTGAGTGGGATAACAATGTAACACCTTGAAAATCCAAGACTCATGGTAAAGCCTAACATAGTTTTCATAAAGCTTAAAAACTGTTTCTAAGTCCATTATTAATGAATATAGGTCATTTAGAAGGTTTAAGAACCAAAATTTCCAAAGACATCCAGGAAGTTGGTTCAAAAAGATGTTATGTTCCTTAGACTTTTTACTAATTTTTAGAAGACAAAAATGTATGAAAATGGGTGGAAAGTTAGCTAATGGATGTTTGAGTTGTTTCATGATTGGAACTTCTGGTACGGCTCCCCAAAGACCAATTAAGGGCCCTTGAGGAGGATCCCTACAATTTGATGCAGCACTGCCTGGCAGTGTGCATCGACGGGGCAGACGAAGGTATGTAAGTGGCTCGACGAGGCATCAAGGACACCGTTGTCCCATACTTAGAAAAATTCATGAAGGCCCTTATTTACGTAGCTACTGTTATACACGATGGAAGGGGTTGGCGAGGCGTTGAGGGACACCGTCACCCCACAATTAGAAAAATTAGAGGAAGCGCTCACGTACAAAGTATCTGATAGAGACGATGGAAGTTCAAGACGAAGGGGGTATGTCCATCGACCCACGGACGGACCGTCGACGGGCTCTCATCGATGAGGGTCAAATTTCACTAGCAAATTTCAAATGATTTTATTTACTTAATTAATTGGTTTAGGGGTTAGTAAGTGACTAAAGGGAAACTAATTAAGTTAATTAAGACCCTCTATAAATACCCTTAACCCTCATTAACCTAAAGTCAACTCTCAAAATAAGCTCTCTTCCTTCTCTCTTATTTCTCTTTCTACAAGCACCCACCATTGAATGCTAGCAAGAATCAGGGTTTGGGGACTGGAAAAGGGTGGATTCTTCATTAAATTGTTGAGAACCATTAAGGTATGGGTTCTATTCACCTTTGAGATCCTTTTCTCAAAGGATTCCTTCAAAATGGATTTCAAAAAATTAAGTTTTCTTTTGGATTTCATTCAATTACGAAATTAAAGTTATGGATTGAGTTGTTAGTGAATTATTAGGATTATATTAAGTAGATTTACATGTAATTCAACTTGTTTATTATAATTGTTGATGGTTTGGTCAAATTGAAAAACCTGATCCTCTATCCCTCACCATAGGTAGTGATCTTAACTTATGTTTTATGTTGATCATTCAATTGGGTTGGTTGTTGATTAGATTAATATCTTATGGTGCTATTATGGTTAAATTAAGATGAATTATAGGCGTATCATGCTAGTTATTGATATGTAATTTAGGTGATGGATTTTAATGTGAAATTTGCCTATGTACTTTCTCTCAAGTTGTGATCTAAAGATGATTTGTGTTATAGAGATGCAATTGGCCTTGTTATTCTATTGATTATCATTGTGCTATGATGTTACTCCCTAAGTTGGGTGGAGTTATGGGTTGGTGGTAATACCTTGATGATAGACAATAAGGATGACTTAGTAAGTCCTAGAATCTCTATCCTTACTTCAATTTTGATTAATTGTTGTTGATATATGATATTAGATTGAAGTATGACTTATACTACGATTATAGGGTGGTATGATGTGGAATATAAATGTTTTGATTATTATGTGAGGTTGACTAAGATGTATGTGTTATAAGGATGGTGAAAACTATCAATGTGCCTTAATGTGTTATGAAATGCTAAAGTGTTAACGTCACTTATATGAATTATGATGAAAGGACTTTTACTCGTAAAATTCTTATTGAGCTATTGATGATGATGATTATACAAGGGGTAGAACTTATGGCCTAAATTAAGTAATGATTGATAATTAAAGGCTTAAAGATATTTCAAAAAGGGACTCTAGCTTAGAACCGAGCGAAATAGATAGAGGAGTGTCCCTTCCCACTGAGGGAAGGTAAGTGAACTACATTACTCTTGATATTGGAGACTATAATGCATGGCGCATAAAGAGGGTCCCAACTAAATCTCCTAGTTCTTGAACTATGTTGCTATCATAGGAATACTAGGTAGTTGATAAACGTAGTTTCTATGTTATATGTTTTGGTACTATCCTGGCAAGTAGTCCTCCTTCTTTCGGTGTAGGGATATATGACACTGGATTCCACACTAGCTCATATGGTCTATGTTGGCTAGGGCAAGATGTTTCCAAAAGGTAAAACAAACTAATGCACTTGAACTCTTACTTGGATAACCTAAGGGGTCTACCTTAGTCTAGGTACAGGTATGGGACTCTACATAGAAATTACACTAGTTAGTCTTGAGGGGAGCCTTAGAAGGAGGTTCTTATATGTTTATGTATGATAATAGATGATGTATATATATGATGACCATGTCATATTGTTGATACTATATGTTGATTAGTTCGTTTATCAATATGCCTTGTATTATAATGATCATATAAGATGAAAGTAAGCCTAAATGTCATGATATGTAAAGTTGGACATTGGTCATGTTTGCTTGTTGAGGATACTTGGTTGAATAAGGTTCCATGGCTTTACTTGGTCATTGGACTTGTTGACTTGACGAGGAATTGTGAATAGTTGTCTTACTTATTCTGATATGTATAACTCTTATTCATTCTAGTGACATTATTCCTTGATGGTAGGGTTGTAGTAAATCATGATTCTAAGTGTGTTGGGGTAAGTATTAGTTGTTGATATAGTAAGCACGTTTGGCTGAATAATATGACTTACATGACTTTGAATTAAGCCCCAAAATGGGTAGAATGGCATGTTTTGATAAAAATTCCTTTTTAGCATGTTTTACTTCTGTATATGCATAAGATCTAATACATAGTACATGTGGAGGACTAACCCCATTTTCTTCCCTTGTCCCAAACATTTTAGGTTCCGGTAGTTGAACAATTTGGTGGGCGATATTGTTGAAGCCTTGGATTATTTCTTTTATCCAAGTGGGGTAGGTCCTCAACTTTCTAGGGCAATGCCATCTTCTAGCTTTGGACTTTGTTATGAGATCATTGACTCTATCATTCCGTTCCTTGTTATTTGAATATTGTACTTTCTTATGACCTATACATGGTCTTGTTGAATTAATTTAAGGGCTATGCCCATATGGTGAAATTCATTTAGATTGTATGAGATGAGACAATCGTTGAAACTATTTCTCTCTCTCTCTCTATATGTGTGTGTGTGTGTGTGTGTGTGTGTGTGTATGTATATATATATATATATGTGTGTGTGTGTGTGTATATATATATATATATATATATATCTGTGTGTGTGTGTGTGTATGTATATATATATTTGTATATGTATGTGAATATATATATATATATATATGCAATAAAAGTAGAAGGCTATGTAACATTCCTATATGAAGGGTCTATGTATGCTTGATATGAATATATATTATGTGTATGAGGAGGTCTATATAGACCTCCAAGTAGAGAAAATAAAAGTGTTACATTTTCCGCACTTTTTCAACATATGAATGTAATGACATGAAACTAAGAGGCTAGTCTTAGTCCTTCAAAAGGATGACGACACCGGTTATGTCTACGGGTAAACCCGGATGTGGCAAACTTGGTATTAGAGCATGAGGTTGAATAAAGTTGAGTTATATCTCTCACTCTACCACGTCTATGTAGGTTTGTATTCATAATTGGGAAGCGCGCCACACTTGAGTAGGAACCTATATAATGCTTAGGAATCACTCTCTTTCTTGGAAATCTTATATTGTGCCAATAGAGTATACTTATTGTGTGCTTTTGCATCTAATCAAATTTTTGTTCTTACAGGAAGCATGAACACTCGAAGGAATGAGGATCGAAGACTTGAAGAGGAACATGATAATGTGGGAGCTCCTCCCCATAATGAGCAGGTTCTTCCACTTGAGGAGTATGCTAATGTTTGTCAAGCCCCGGCTAACCCTCCACCTTTGACGAAGGCGGAGATGAGGACTATTCTTACTCAAATGGAAAAAAGTTATGACTACCCAAGCACAAGCCGCAATGGTTGAAACCCAAGCTATGACGGCTCAAGCCAACTTGGATGTTGCTCCTCGTCCTCTTCAACAAGTCACTAATATGGCTTCTCGTCTAAGGGACTTCACTCGGATGAACCCTTCTACTTTCTATGGGTCTAAGGTTGATGAAGACCCCCAAGAATTCCTTGATGAGGTCTACAAAGTGCTATATGCTATGGGGGTGACTTCAAGTGAGAAGGTCGATTTGGCCTCATATCAACTCAATGATGTGGACCAAACTTGGTATGTGCATTGGAGGGACAATAAGTTGTTGAGGAGTGGTCCGGTAGCTTCGGAGATCTTTAAGGCGGCA
Source organism: Solanum habrochaites (assembly GCA_027704765.1). Taxonomy (NCBI): domain Eukaryota; kingdom Viridiplantae; phylum Streptophyta; class Magnoliopsida; order Solanales; family Solanaceae; genus Solanum; species Solanum habrochaites. The sequence continues at coordinate 17,363,687 of JAKWJA010002497.1, forward strand.
TTTCTAGATCAGTTCTTCCCTAGAGACATGAGGGAGGAAAATGTGATGGAGTTCATCAATCTTTGCCAAGGAGGGATGAGTGTTAATCAGTACTCTTTGGAATTCCTTAAGTTGTCCAAACATGCTTCTTCTATATTCTCTGATCATAGAGATGAAATGAGCTTTTTTGTGACAAATGTGTCAAGAAATTACAAGAGTATTGCCAATCGGCCATGCTACATGACAAAATGAACATTTCCCATCTTATGGTTTATGCAAGAAGGGTTGCAGAGGAAAGAGCTAAGAGAAAAAGTAGAGATGCTAAGAGGGCTAGGTTATTCGATGGAGGCTCCTGAAAGAATAGGTTTGAAATACAATATAAGCCTAAATTTAAGAAGCGAGGTTCAAATAAAGTCCCTACCAAATTCCCAAGAGCTAGTGGTGATAGGGTGTCTAACCCTAAATTTAAGAAGGGAAAAGGTTCTTATTCACCAAATGAAAAGACAACTTGTGGAAAGTGTAGTAAAAATCACTATGGTTAGTGCCTTAAGGCGACAAATAATTTCTTTAGTTGTGGCAAGAGTGGTCACAAAATGAGAGATTTTTCAAACTTGAATAGTTAAGACAAGGGTAGTGGACAAGCTCAAGCAGCTGGTTCTAGTCATGTTCCAAAGAAGAACCACTTTTATGCTCTCCGCTCTAGGGATGAGAAAGAGACCTCTCCCGATGTCATGAACGGTATGTTAAAAATCTTTACTATTGATGTGTATGGTTTACTTGATATGGGTGCTACTTTGTCCTTTGATACACCACTAGTAGCTAAAAAGTTTGATATTTTACCCGATGTTTTGCATGAGACTTTTATAGTGTCTACTCCGGCTAGAAAGTTGGTTGTTGCTAAAAGAGTCTATTAAAATTATCCTATTTCACTGCCCAATAGAGTTGCTTATGTATATCTAGTAGAACTCGATATGCTTGGTTTCAATATTATATTGGGTATGGATTGGTTGCATGCATGTTTCGCATCCATTGATTGTAGGACAAGAGTGGTGAGGTTTAATTTTCCAAATGAACCCGTTGTTGAATGGAAGGGGGGAAGGGGGGAAATTCTATTTCTATAGGTCGCATTATATGTTGTCTAACAAAATCTAAAATGATCTCAAAGGGTTGTCTATATCACATTGTAAGAGTCCAAGATTTGGATTCTAAAATTCCTTCTATTTAGTCGGTCCCCGTAGTAAATGAATTTCCAGAGGTTTTTCCTAATGATCTTCCCTGTATTCCTCCCGAACGGGAAATTGATTTTCGTATCAATTTGCTACCGGCAGCAAATCTCATTTCAATCCCTCCATATCGGATGGCTCCGGGTGAATTGAAAGATTTTAAGGCTCAACTCAAGGATTTGCTTGATAAAGTCTTCATAAGGCCTAGTATATCTCCATGGGGTGCTCCGGTGTTATTTGTCAAAAAGAAGGATGAGTCTTTGAGAATATGTATTGACTAGCCAACTTAACAAGGTCACCATTAAGAATAAGTACCCTCTCCGTCGGATTGATGAGTCATTTGACTAACTCCAAGGGGCGAGTTACTTTTCAAAGATAGATTTGAGGTCGGGGTATCATCAACTTAGGTGAGAGGGGGGATGTACCGAAGATGGCCTTTCAAACTACGTATGGGCATTGTGAGTTCTTGGTCATGTCTTTCGGTCTCACTAATGCTCCGGCAACATTTATGTACCTAATGAATAAAGTATTTCGAAATATGCTAGATCCATTTTTCGTTGTCTTTATTGACGATATCTTGGTATACTCAAAGAATGAGAAAGATCATATGGGTCATTTGAGGGTAGTGTTGCAAATCCTTAAAGAACATCAATTGTATGCCAAATATAGTAAGTGTGAGTTTTGGTTGAGATCGGTTACTTTTCTTAGTCACATCATTTCTAGTGAGGGAGTTGAAGTAGACCAAAGGAAACGGAAGCGGTGAAAAATTTTCCTAGAACATTGACTTTGACTGACATCAGGAATTTCTTGGGTTTAGCGGGTTACTATCAGAGATTTGTTGATGATTTTGCATCCATTACGTCTCCTTTGACTACTTTGACCAAAATAGTAAAAAGTTTGAGTGGTTGGAGGCATGTGAGAAGACTTCCAATTGTTGAAACGTAAGCTTACTTCCGCTTTGGTGCTGACCTTATCGGAGGGTATAAAGGGTTTTGTGGTGTATTGTGACGCATCCCGAGTGGGCTTGGGGTGTGTGCTTATACAAACTGGTTAGGTGATAGATGCCTCAAGGTAAATAAAGGTACATGAGAGGAATTACCCCAATCATGACGTTGAACTAGCGACAGTGGTGTTTTCTTTGAAAATTTGGAGGCATTATCTATATGGGGTTCATGTGGATGTTTTTACCGATCATAAGAGTCTCTAGTATGTGTTTACCCAAAAGGAGTTAAATCTCCACAAAGAAGGTGGCTTGAATTGTTGAATGATTATGATTTAGTGTCCTTTATCACCCCGACAAGTCTAATGTAGTTGCGGATACCCTAAGTCGGATGACTATGGATAGTGTATCCTATCTCGATGAAGACAAAAAGTACCTAGCAAATGAAGTGCATAGGTTAGCTAGGTTGAGGGTGAGGTTGGAGAGTGCTTTGGATGGGGGTGGCTTAGTTAATCATAATTCCAAGTCATCATTAGTGGTTAAGGTGAGGTCCAAACAATACCTTGACTCTTCCTTGATGGAGTTAAAAGAATCAGTTCTTGACAAGTTGAATGAATCATTCTCCCCGAGGGGGATGGTGTGTTAAAGTACCAAGGGAGATTATGTGTTACCTATGTAGATGGGTTGAGGGCTCGGATCTTAGAAGAAGCACATGGGTCCTACTACTCAATTAATCTGGGGTTGACAAAAATATACTATGTTTTAAGGGAAATATATTGGTGGGAGGGTCTAAAAAGGGATATAAAGGAATTTGTATCTAAGTGTTCGAATTGCCATCAAATAAAGGTCAAACACCTAAAGTCGAGTGGCTTACTACAAGAAATTAAAATTCAAACTTGGAAATGGGAAAACATCAATATGGACTTTGTAGTAGGTTTACCCCGGACCCAAAAGTCCTATGATTCCATATGGGTATTTGTGGATCGATTGACTAAATCCGCTCGCTTTTTCCCCGTCAAGTCTTCATATTTGGCAGAAGATTATGCAAGAATCATCCTACATGAGATTGTGTGGAGCCATGACATTCTATTATCCATCATATCGGATCGGGGCGCACAATTCACATCTAGATTTTGGATGTTGTTTCAAAAAGGATTCGGTACTATGGTGAAGTTTAGCACCGCTCTTTGTCCCCAAACAGATGGTTAAATGGAGCCTACTATACAAATCCTTGAGGCTATGCTTAGAGATTGCATTATTGATTTTAAAGGGAGTTGGGACATGCCTTTACCCTTAGTGTAGTATGCCTATAACAACTGTTTTCATTCATCCATTGCCATGACTCCCTATGAAGCCTTGTATGGTAGGAGGTGTAGGTCTCCTATTGGATGGTTTGAAGTGGTTGAGAAATCGCTTCTTGGTCCTGAGTTGATATATAAGACTTTGGAAAAGGTTCATATCATAAGGAATCGGTTGCTAACAGCCTATTGTCGACAAAAGTCTTATGTCATTAATAGATAAGGGATTTGGATTTTGAAGAATGTGATAAGGTTTATTCAAAAATTTCCCCAATGAAAGGGGTGGTTAAGTTTGGAAAGAAAGGGAACTTGAGTCCTCGTTATGTGGGTCCCTATAAAATCTTGCAAAGGGTTGGTAAGGTTGCCTATGAATTGAAACTTCCTAGTGATTTGGCTCGGTTCATCTGGTTTTCTATCTTTCTAAATTGAAAAAGTATATCGGTGACCCCGAGTCCATTCTTCCTATTGAAGGTCTTGGTGTCAAGGATAACCTTTCTTATGAGGACCCGATTCAAATTCTTGATAGGCAAGTCAAGAAGATGAGGAATAAAGAGGTGGTATCCGTAAAAGTTTTATGGAAAAATTGATTAGTTGATGGTTCTACATAAGAGGCTGAGGCCGATATGAAATCCCGTTATCCTCATCTTCTTGAGAATTAAGGTTAGCCATTCTTCTTAATTATATATTTATTACAAAGACTTGTGTTTCTTGACCTTTGGGTAAAGTATTGCAAAAATAGTATTTTTGAAAACCTCACAGTAAGTTTTACAGTGAAGTCACTGTAGTATTGCCATTAAAAACTTGAAATTTCGTTTTTTTACTTGTTGTTAGTTATGTTGTGTATTTTTATGGGGTGAGTCTTCATGAAATGATAGGTAGCATGTTTCTAAGTTGAACTTTGTGCTAATTGACTCAGATGTATGTTGAGCTCATAAGTGTTGTGAGAAGGAAATGCCTAAAGATGAAGTGTTTTGAGCCTTAAGTTTTGTAATATGAGTTTTTGATATTTGCCTTGTTGAAGTTACATGATTTGTGTTAAATGAATATGGTTGATTGGTTGGGCTGCTAGTCTTGGGTCTATTCCTTCCTTTAAAAGAGTTTTAGTGTCATTCAGGGACGAATGTTCCTAAGGGGGAGGGATAATGTAACACTTTGAAAATTCAAGACTCATGTTAAAGCCTAACATAGGTGGAAAAAAAGTCTAAACACTGTTTCTAAGTCCATTTTAATGAATATAGGTCATTTAGAAGGTTTAAGAACCAAAATTTACAAAGACGTCCGGGAAGTTGGTTCAAATAGATATTAGTGTGCCTTAGCCTTTTTACTAATTTTTATAAGACAAAAATGTATGAAAATGGCTGGAAAGGTAGGTAATGGGTACTTGGGATGTTTCATGATTGGAACGTGTGTGTACGACTCCCCAAGGACCAACCAAAGGCCGTTGAGTCGGATCCCTGCTGTTTGATGCAGAACTGCCTAGTAGTGTACATCGACGGGGAAGAAAACAATTCGTATGTGGCTCGACGGGGCATCAAGGCCACTGTCATCCCATACTTAGAAAGATATGTGAATGCCCTTGTTTACCTTGCTAGTGTTACACGCGACGAAAGGGTTTAACGAGACCTCATTGGCTCGAGGGGGCGTCGAGGGCCACCGTCACCCCACACTTAGAAAGATTATAAGAATCCCTCGCCTGTAAAGTCTCTGATAAAGACGACGGAAGTGGAGGATGGAGGGGGGCTATCAGTCGACCCACCAATGGACCATCAACGGGGCCTCGTCGGTGAGGGTTGAATTTCACTGAAGAATTTCAAATGATATTATTTAATAAATGAAGTGTTTTAGGGGTTAGTTAATGATTAAAGGGAAACTTATTAAGTTACTTAAGACAATCTATAAATACCCTTAACCCTCATTAACCTAAAGTCAACTCTCAAAATAAACTCTCTTCCTTCTCACTTATTTCTCTCTCTACAAGAACCCACCATTGAAGGCTAGAAAGAACTAGAGTTTGGGGTCTGGAAAAGGGAGGATTCTTCATCTAATTGTTGAGAAAAGTTAAGGTATGAGTTTAATTCACCTTTGAGGTTTTTTTTGTCAAAGGGTTTCTTCAAAATTGATTTCAAAAAGTTTAGTTTTCGTATGAGTTTCATTCAATTACGAAATTCAAGTTATGGATTGAGTTGTTAGTTAATTCTTAGGGTTATATTGAGTAGATTTACATATAATTTAACTTTCTTATGATAATTGTTGATGGTTTGGTTAAATTGGAAAACATGATCATCTATCCCTAACCCTAGGTAGTGATCTTGACTTATGTTGTATGTTGATCATTCAATTGAGTTGGTTGTTGATTAGAATACGATCATATGATGTTATTATTGTTAAATTAAGATGAATTTTAGGCTCTATCATGCTCTCTCTTGAGATGTGATTTAGGTTATGGATTATAATGTGAAATTTGCCTATGTACTTTATCTTAAGTTGTGATCTAAAGATGAATTGTGTTATAAAGATGCAATTGGCCTTGTTATTCCATTGATTATCATTGTGCTTTGTTGTTACTCCCCAAGTTGGGTTTAGTTATGGGTTGGTGGTAAGACCTTAATGATAGACTATGAGGAAGACTTGTTAAGTCCTAGAATCTCTATCTTTACTTCTAAATGTGATTAATTGTTGTTAAGCTATGATATTACATTGGAGTGTGCCTTATACTAAGATTATATGTTGGTATGATGTGGAATTAAAATTTCTTGATTATGTTGTGAGTTTGAATAAGGTGTATGTGATATAATGATGATGAAAACTAAAAATGTGCCTTAATGTGTTATGAAATGCTAAAATGTTAACCTCACTTATATGAATTATGATGAAAGGACTTATACTCGTAAAATTCATATTAAGCTATTGATGATGGTTATTATACAAGGGGTAGAACCTATGGCCTAAATTAAGTAATGATTGATAATTAAAGGCTTAAAGATACTTCAAAAAGGGACTCTAGCTTAGAACCGAACGAAATAGATAGAGGAGTGTCCCTTCCCACAGAGGGAAGGTAAGAGAACTACATTACTCTTGAGGTTGGAGACTACAATGCATGGCGCATAAAGAGGGTCCAACATAAATCTCCTAGTTCTTGAACTATGTTGCTATCATAGGAATACTAGGTAGTGGATAAACGTAGTTGCTGTGTTATATGTTTTGTTACTACCCTAGCAAGTAGTCCTCCTTCTTTCGGTGTAGGGATTTATGACACTGGATTCCACACTAGCTCATACAGTCTATGTTAGTTAGAGAAAGATGTTTCCAAAAGGTAAAACAAATTAATGCACTTGAAATCTAACTTGGATAAACTAAGGGGTCTACCTTAGTCTAGGTACATGTATGGGACTCTACGTAGAAATTGCACTAGTTAGTCTTGAGGGGAGCCTTAGGAGGAGGTTCTTATATGTTTATGTTATGATAATATATGATGTATATATATGATGACTATGTCATATTGTTGATACTATATGTTGATTAGTTCATTTATGAATATGCATTGGATTAAAATGAGAATATAAGATGAAATGTAATCCTAAATGCCATGAAATGTAAAGTTGGACATTGGTTGTGTTTTGTTGCTGAGGATACTTGGTTGAGTAGGTTATGGGGTTTTTCTTGGTTATTGCACTTGCTGACTTATAAGGAATTGTGAGTAGTTGTCTTGTTAATTATGTTATATTTAACTCTTGTTCATTCTTGTGAAATTATTCCTTGATGTTAGGGTTGTAGTAAATCATGATTCTAAGTGTTTTGGGTAAGTATTAGTTGTTGAGATAGTAAGAACATTTGGTTAATTAATATGATTTGCTTGACTTTGCATTAAGCCCCAAAAAGGGGTAGAATGGGATGTTTTGATAAAAAGTCCCTTTTAGCATGTTTCGCTTGTGTATGTGCATAAGATGTCATACTTAGTACATGTGAAGTATTAAACCTATTTTCTTTCCTTGTCCCAAACATTTTAGGTTCTGGTCGTTGAATAATTTTGAAGGTGATATTGTTTAAGTCTTGGATTCTTTCTTTCATCCAAGTGGGGTAGGTCCTCAACTTTATAGAGCAATGCCATCTTCTAGATTTGGACTTTGTTGTGAGCTTATTGAATCTATCATTCCTTTCCTTGTTATTTGAATATTGTACTTTCGTATGACCTATACATGGTCTTATTGAATTGATGTAAGGGTTATGCGCATATTGTGACATTCATTTAGATGGTTATGAGATGAGATAATCATTGAGACTATTTCTATATTTATATATATATATATGTGCAATAAAAGTAGAAGGCTATGTAACCTTCCTATATGAAGGGTCTATGTATATTCGATATGAATATATATTATGTGTGTGTAGAGGTATATGTAAAGCTCGATGTGGAGAAAATAAAAGTTCTTAATTTTTAGCACTTTTTAACCTAGAAATGAAATGACATGAAACTAAGAGGATAGTTTTAGTCCTTCAAAAGGATGACCACGCCGGTTATGTCTAGGGGGTAAACGTAGATGTGACAAACAACATGCTAGAAAGGGGTTAATATGAAAGGAAGTGAATTCCCTGTAACAGTGAGGTATTTCACTGTACATTGAATTGAACTCACTGTTAGATGGGTTCTTAAATTATGAATTGTTGTTTAAATATTTTCCTGTATGTTCTTAATTTGGTAAAAGTTTTTTTGTGATTATAATATGATTTTTAAATGAAAAGATGCATATTTCCAATAAATATTCGTTTTCATTATTTTTATGCATAATGTCATATTTAGTACATGTGGTTGTACTAACACCATGATTTTATCTATCTATACAGTTCTTGGTAGGTGAAGAGCTTTTGGAAAGGAAGACTTGGACCATAGCATCGTTCAATAGGATTTGAAGTATGTCCTCATTTGACTTGAGGGCATATATGTCTATTATGTTTCTTATTGATGTATTGTGATAGACTAAGTATTTCTATATTTGTATTTTGTATAGGCCGTGTCCCAAGTATTCTTGTGTCTCAAGATGATGAGATTGAGACTTAGTATTTCCTATTTCTTTATATGAAAGAGATTTTAAAGAGTATGTTATGTTTTGTGAAAAGTTTTAATTCCGCACTACTTTTCACTATGTTTATGCGATGAATGATATGAAAGGGCTTGTACAAGACCTCTGAGAGGTCATGTCACCAGTTGCAATCAGATATTGCTCCTAACTTATATGGTGTGGTTTCCGTATGTGACAAGCTTGTTATCAGAGCATAGGTTGTGAAAGTAGTATAAGAAATCAAAAAATCTCATTAAGTCATGTCTAGTAGAGTCTTGACCATCGGTGTGAGTCGCGACACATCTATGAGAAAGAGGCTATAGGACGATAGAGTATCCCTTCTTTTATACTCCTATATCGTGCGGTAGAGTAAATATCATGAGTATACTTCTTAATGTGTTTCCTTTTGTTTCTAGGAAATGAATATTAGAAGTATGGCCGCTAGAAGGTTTGAAGAGGAGAGGATGAATGAGGAGATTCCTCCTCAAGTTGAGCAAGTTAAGGAAGTTCCTGAAGATGGGAAAGGTGTCCAAGTTAATCAAGGTGATCAAGTTCCTACCCAAAGTTATCATATTACTAGTCTGTAAGGAGGTAATGTCACGACCGGAGTCTAGACCCTAGATGAGACCGGCGTCGTTAACCTTGCAAAGGTCGCAGATAAGCCTACATACATCATTGTTACTTCATCTAGGTTAATTTTAGCGGAAAATTTGAACTTTTTGTTACTTAACATTTATATAAGAAATTCTACTTAAAATCATAAAATTTCACAATCAACCATCTAATATTAAAATCATCAAATGAAAGAAATAGTTCCATATTACATTAAGTGTATACTTGCCAATATGGCACCAATAAAATATCTGAAATAAGATGAGAAAGAAATGCTAGTGAAACATACTCTACTAACTAAAGCCTATATCGAATCTAGAATATGATGGGTAAGAGTCCTTGAAAGAATGAGGGCCTATCAAATCCGGATGAACGCTCCACGTCCGGATAGCTTCAGCGTCAACCTGTAAGCTCTAACGTCCACCTCTGCCTACACCTAAAAATATTGAGTTGTATGGGATAAGTACACACTGGTACTTAATATGGGTATATTCAAGCACACAGCAAGGACATGCATGATTAAGAAGAGATCTTTCCTATCAATATGAATTATGGAAAGTAAAGTTAGTGGACTTGCAAATTCTGGATTAGGAAAGTCATGCCATGAGAGTAACATGCATCATCATACTTATCATTTTGCAAACAACACATAACATATTATAGATATCATATCACATAGTTAACATCATTCTTTAATATGCCATGAGACCTTGGAATCATGGACTTGACATTAGGACTTCCTTAAATGAGGGCTCAACATATAGGACCTCAACTAGGGATCCTTCTTTAACAAACACAGAGTCTTCTTCATTCATTCATACGTTCTTCATTTTCAGTCTTTCATTTACTAGTACAACCACCAGTCATACCTAGGATGTAGTTTAAGACTCTCATCGGGTTCGCTGTGCAATGACCAAGAATAACCTAGTGTTACTACTTAAGTCTAGCTCACCTCATGATCATCCTATCCTAACTCCTTTTGGTATCTTTCATTTCATTATGTGCATTTGTTGAGGTTGGACTCATTCTTTCTTTTGGAACTTTAACCTTAACCGACATAAATCATATGAGAATCATGAAATCCAATGTGTAATCCCCACACCGAAAAGGGGTGGAATCACCGGCCAAAGTGAACCAAAATATGCTAGCGTATATAGGGAATTGGACCTTGCTAAATCCCTATATTGGTAGTATAGGTTCAAAGAATAGGAGATATAAGGAGACTCATACCCGACATGCTGGACAGTCTCATCTGATGAGAGTTACATGAACGTCCGCTTTCAAAGGAAGGCATCATTGCTCATAGCTAGCCTATCTGTGCTCAATATAAGTTCCATTACATTCAACTCATACATAATGGAAGATGGATTCTAGCATGATGACATCATGGATCATTAGACAATTTCTCATCTCATCATTAGTATTAAGAATGCATTAACTTGAATACTTTCATTAGAGTGTTAATACAGATTGGTGTCTTCATTATCTTTACACTATCATAGGTGAGTACGTTTGGGTAACATTTACTAAGGATCATTGGAGATATCACTCATCTTTCACATTAGCCTCTTATCATATGGTCACCTCATTGATTAAGTTTAACACATTTGCTTTTCATATTTACCACCCCTTCACGTGCATGTTCATTTCATCATATGCCAATGCACTTTACCATTTAGTGTGTTTCACACTCTTACTTAACCCTTCTAGGGTTACATCATTTTATCACATACATCTTAGGGTCACTTACTCTTAAATTTATGCTAGAGTTATGAGTCCACACATACAATCCATGAGGCTTCATTCATAGTTTGTCTAAGTGATACATGTTTACCCAAGATTATGTGGTACAAGACTTATGCATCTTGTAGATATGCCAAGATATTGATTTCTACATTTAGAGGCAAAATTCATTAAATAATTGTTTAAAAATGACTTATTTGTCAATACGAAATTGGGCAAGGGAACCCGATTTCGAATACCTTGAACAACACTTAATATTATTTTAAACTTGATAATTGCCTTTTTCGTATTTGGGAGACCCTAGTTCGATTCCCATCAACCCCATAATATTTCTTTCATGTTCTCCTCTCCTTTTTCATTTTAAGGCAATGAGGTTGTGGGTTCAATCCCCCACAAGATCATTATTTTTCTTTGAATTTATCTGTTAACTTTCTCACCTATCCAAGAAGTTTTGGGTTAAATCCCTACAGTCCACATTTATTTTCTGCTTTATTTTTCTCCTAACTTTCTAAACCATTCAAGAGGTTGTGGGTTCAATCCCCACTCTCCACATTTTGTTTTCTCCTTTATTTTTCTCCTAACTCTCTCATCCATTCAAGAGGTTGTGGGTTCAATCCCCACTCTCCACATTTTATTTTCTCCTTTATTTTTCTCCTAACTATCTCTTACATTCAAGAGGTTGCGGGTTCAATCCCCACTCTCCACATTTTATTTTCTCTTTTATTTTTCTCCTAACTCTCTCATCCATTCAAGAGGTTGTGGGTTCAATCCCCACTCACCACATCTATTTTTCTTTTCATTTTTCACTTGAAAATTTTATGTAATTTCAATTTTGTGAGGTCACGATTTCAACCCCAATGACCTCACATTTTAATTTTTTTTAAAAAACAGCTAATTTTCCTAATCCTTGGCCGAGACTAGCAAGCTGGAAATTTGGCCTCTTCCAATCCATTTTCCTCTCAATCTTTTGTTGATTTTTCGTAGCTTTCATGTAATGATATCTTGGGTTCAATCCTTAGTGATCTCACTTATTTTATATTCATTTTTCATTGTACTTTTTACAACTTTGTTTGGCCGAACCCAACCTACCAAATGATGGAAATTTGTTCAATATTTTAAGCTTCTTTTTATCATCACTCAGACGTTAATTCTTAACACATTTAGTGAATCATTTGGTGCATCTTTAAGTGTAATCCTTTTATGATTATATTCAGCCAGCATTAACATTAAATCTTTAAACATTACCCTTATATGAACATCAAAGTTTTAACATTTGCATATACGAAAACACAACATTTATAACACACAAATTGCTCGCAGCAACATACTTAATTTACAACACACCATGCTCAAACAGTTAACGTAAAACACTTTTCTGGAATACATCTTTCGTTCCTTACGTAATTTAAATATACACATTCAATAAATAATCAAAACCAGACCTAAATTTATCTAAAATAAGACATACCAACGCATGCTTTAAATTTTTCAAAGGATCTTATGACAGGGGCATGCAACGGGGACAACCTTAGTTTCTTGATTGGAATTTAAACTGAACGTAGGGGTCTCTTGGGAAAGGGGCCAAGAGAGAAGAAAACCCATACCTTAATGTTGTTCCACACTTTTTTAAATGTTTCCAATTTCCAATGAAACCACGCCTCACCACCAAAACATCAAGCACAATCCCGTCAAGAACTTTGTTTTTCTTAACGTTTTTAGACTAACTTTTTTTTAATCTTTTAGTGTTCAAGTTCTTGATGAACTTTATTATTTTTGTTATGTTGTTTACAAAATGTACAAGCGTGAAAATGAGAGACGAGTAGAGAAAAATGTGAGAGTGAGTGGATTAGAATTAGGAGAGTTAGGTGGAGACTTAGTGAAACATGGACTCCTCATTATTTATTATTATTATTATTATTTTTATTATTATTATTATTATTATTATTATTATTATTATTATTATTATTATCATTATTATTATTATTATTATTATTATTATTATTATTCAAAATATGATTTTTTCCTTTAATTAAAATGAGTAATTAAATATTAATTAATTAAATTAATTTGCCAAAATAAATAAATCAAATTAAATCATTGCTCCCACCTAGGTTCGAACCCGGGTGGAGCAAAATATCACTCAAAGGGCCAAATTCGACCCTTTCTACCCAAAATTTCCCTCCACCATATTAATTAATTAAATATTTAGGGTAATTACAATACTACCCTTATCCTGGAAAATATCATTTTACCACTAGACCCTCCAAACTAAAGATTACTCCTTTTTAAGTCCAGTTGAAACTCATCCGTGTAAATCTTCATATTCGGGTTCCCTACATAGCTGGACCTAACCTTTCCTAGCTCAACTAACTCACCAAGTTATTTGGCTTGGCTGTTGCAATGGTTCTGAGGTCTGGTTCTACGCGCATTAGTTCGTGTGAACCCGGTCTAATCGTAGTCATTCTAGATACATTAAGCATTACTTAGCATTGTCATTTTAGGGATGTTACAGGTAATGAGGTGCCGGTGGTTCATCCGGATTTGTCTAATTAAGAGATTAGAGAGGCTTTGGTTTCTTTATCCCAAATCGTGACTACTCAAATAAATTTGAGTATGATGCCTAGGGCGAATGTGGTGGAGAGCACTATGACATCTAGGTTTAGAGACTTTATGAGGATGAATCATCTTATTTTTCTTGGCTATAAGGTGGGGGACGATCCACAAGATTTTCTTGATGGGGTGTATAAGGTGTTGCCTTCATATCAATTGAGGGATGTTTCTCAAATATTGTACACTCAATGGAAGGACAATAGGCTAGAAGAATCGGGTCTTATTAAGTGGGAGGAATTCAAGGAAGCTTTTCTTGATTAGTACTTTCCACGGGAGAAAAGAGAAACTAAGGTGTATGAGTTTATCGATCTCAAACAAGTCAATATGAGTGTTGAGGAGTACTCATTGAAATTCTCAACATTTTCTAGGTATGCCCTTTCTGTTGTGTCTAATCCAAGAGATGAAATGACTCATTTTGTGATTGGAGTAGCTGACTTTGTGATGGAGGGATGACGTACCTCTATGATACGTGATGATATGACCCTAGATAGACTTATGGTATATGCACTATCGATTAAAGATTCTAAACTTAGGAGGATGGATAGAAGCTAGAAAAGGAGTGGTGCTAATGATCAAGAGCAAACTAGTTTTAAGAAGAGGGCTCAAACTCAAGAAGAACCTAAGAGTGCTAAGGTGAAATTTCATAAAGTGGGTGGTTCTCAAAAGGACAAACCTACTTGTGCCAAATGTGGCAAGAAATATTATGGTGAGTGTCTATTGGGTACCGAGACTTGCTTTGGTTGTGGAAAGGAAGTACATAAGGAGAGGGATTGTCCTAATATGGATTCTAGGGAAATGAGGATAAGCAAGATGCCCCTAGTCTTCCAAAGGAAAGTACTTTAATAAATAGGTGTTTATATGCACTCCGATCTAGAGGAGAGAAGCCAGATGAGAGTGATGATGATGTTGGTAAGTTCTCTTTCTCTTGTTGTAATATGAGTTCCTTCTAAATGGGGGAGTATGGTTAATAAATGAGATAGAAAGTCCTAGAAGTTGTTGCATGTGCATGGTGTTTAGGAGTCTGGTTGAAATTGAATTTCATTAACTTCTTGCACTGTGTATTTTATGAAGTTATGATTATATTGTAAGACGTCATTATATGAATTTACCTTGCATATTATCATGTTTATATCATGAATTTCCCTAAAGTCACATTTTTGAAAAATTTGGCAAAAATCAATGTACCATTAAAATAGTTCACTGTTAAAATTTTGGAAAATTTAACAAGTGATTCTTTGGTCTAAAATTTTTGTAATGTGGTTAGAACTGATATATATATAAGCATGATATCGAATATAAAATGAGTCTTTGCTATTTGGAATGAAGCATGTGTGTTTTGTAGCATAATGAGTGATATAATTATTTCCTATTTTCTTGTTGTGTTGTGATTCTCTTGACTATGTGAAATTGATATTTTCTTATTGATTTTTTTGTTGTATGGTATTTTCATTAGCTTCTAGTTCAATCTTTATCTCGGAAGTGTTCGAGGAGTGGCAAGTGTCATTTGAGGACGAATGTTGTCCAAGTGGGGAAAAATGTAAGACCCCGAAACTGACTTAGGTTGACTAGAGCCGAACATGTTAGTACTGATAGTATAAGGTCCTAAATAGGTCTATAATATGGTATAGAGGCAGTTTCTAAGATTTTAGGTGCATCGGTGGTCAAACATCAAGGGACGACCAAGACGTTCGACGACTAAGTCACCTATATGCCCCATATGTGGTTTTATGTATTTATGTGATTTACATTCATGAGGTTTTAAGGTATGTAAATTTGTTATTATATAATATATAGGAAGTGTGTCAAGTTTCGTGGAGTTTGGGGGTCAAACGTCTAAGAACGTCCATGACGTTTGAAAGATGTGACTGCATGTTTCGTCGAGTTTTATGTGTTCGTTTTGGATGAAATTTATCTGAGCGGTTCTAAAATCATAGAATATAATTTTTGGGTTGTAAATTTCAAGTCAAACATCCCCAAGGACCAACTAAGGGTCCTTGAGGAAGGACCCATGTTGGTGGCCAAAACTACCCAAAGGCAGTCGACCTACGGATGACAATCGATGGCCAGTGGCCTCATCGACGCCCCGTAGGTGGTGGGAGTTGTTTTCTACTTATAATGGGGATAAAAAATAAATTTTTCAATTCTCCGAACTCATCAACGAAGTCTAGGACAGCCCGTGCATGGGTTTACGCCCCGTCGATGGGGCAATCATCAATGGTGGCCTCCGTGCGTGTAGTTTCATTGTAAATTGAAGGGTGATGTTGCAATTTCACCCCACTTACAAATAAGAGTATTGGCAGTTTATTAGGGGTATTTTGGATATTTTAAATGTGTTTATAAGCCTAAAACACATTGAATACTTCATTCTTCTAAATCAAATTCCCAAATTCCATTAAGAACTCCCAAACGACTCCATTGAAGTCCAAAGTCAAGGAAGTGCTTGGTATGACGAATTGGTTGAGATTCTTCATCAAAGTGAAGAATTAAATTCATCAAGATATGGATTTTTATACTGGAAACTCGTTTCATCAAGGAGCCCCGATTCCCAAGATGTTTTCTAAAGTTTTTGAAGTTGAATTGTCCAATTTCATGATTCTACCATGGTTTCTTGCATAAATTGTTTTTAAAAACTTATTATGGATTATATTTATGTTGTATTAATGATTTTAACCTAATTTACCGATGAACCTATGAATTTGGATGAGCCCTAGTTTTTAGCTAAGTTGTGGGTTACTTTATGATGATCTAATGTTAATGAATTCTTTTGTATTTTCATGTGAGCTATTCATTGATGTAATAATTGTAGTAAATTTATATATAGGTTGTATATATTGATGAAAATACATTGAATTGACCTATTTCATTGATTATTGTATTTTTTATGTTGATTTGTTAGTTATGTTCTTGGTTAAGGGTCTTATGTTATTGAATCGAATAAGTGGATTTTGGATTGAAGAGTTGAGGATGATGTGGGGGCATGCTGCCCTATTTCCCTTATTTTTGTTGTTGCTTATACTTAAATTATGTTGTGTTTTGTACGGTACACTTATGGTGGCGGTGTTATGTGTTTTACTTGCAATTGACACGGACGTGCCGACGTTACTTTATGTATTATCATGATCATGGCCTTGTCGTAAATTACATGAAGTAATGTGACTATTTGTGTATTTGATCATGTGAATCATGAAAATATATATCTATATGTGAAATCATATATGTGGTCTTCTATTCATGTTGTCTTAGATGATCATGTTAGAATATGACCAACATAATGTGTATAGTGTTAGGGTGGAGTCTTGGTTATTCCGACTTGACTATAAGGGTCTATATTGGTCACATTGATGATCTTATTATAGTATATAGTATGTCATGAAGAATTAGGGTTGTTTCTATGTGCTTCTAGAATAACTTGCATTATGAGTTAAAAGTGAAGTATGTAGTGTCTTGTCTAGGTTGTCTTGTGTCCCTTGGTTGATGTATATATGATTATGAATATTTGATGTCTTGAATTAGGATGCTAAAACTCTTAGTATTGAATGTATGAATGACATGTGACCTCAAATTAACTTAAGAGTCTTTTATGTGAAAACCTTGGCTTAGTGGTAATGTTAACATTGTTGAAGTCGTAAGCCGTAATGGTATCCCTCAAAGTAAATTAACGATAGATTCAAGGTTAATTGTCTTGAAAGAAATCATATTAATCCTTAGTAAAGTCATTATTAGCTTCTTGTCGCTATTGTCAGGTACCCCTAGTAGACCTTTCTTTGATAGGGTAAATGGGATTGGGTTATGAACTTGTTATGGAACCCTTTTATGTGAAAGTAATGTGTAAATTACTGATAGAGAAGGCTAGCATCGAGTTAGTATGGTAAGGGAAGTAGTTCCTGTTTAAGAGTGAAACTAGATTACAAAGCATTCCCTTCATATTCCTTAACCATATGCCTACATGGGATGTGTCTAAGTTCTACCCTTGGCAAGTAGAACAACCTCATCGGAATAGGATAAAACTCCGGATTCCATGGCTTGATATCATGGTCTATGTTGGTTATTGCCTATTCTCATAATATTACCTATTAGCATTAGAGAAGTTTATGAGGTGTAGTTGGTGGTATGGGAACTATCTTGACATTGCCCAATAAACTTTGAAGGTGTTACTTTGAGTTCCTAGGTCTTTTCCAAGACCGTTACTTGAATATGCTTTATGTGATGTATGTGTCTATTAATGAACTAATGAACTAGTAATCCTAACTTAGTAAGTATGTAAATGAGTGAGTACCTAATCTAAAGTGACTTAAGGATTCCTTAGCTAAAGTATTAATAGGTCATAAGAGATGGTTTCTTCATGTGTTACCATTGGAAGTATTGAGGATGAGTCTAATTGGGGAAGTTGGTTGATTTTGTGGACATCATCTAAGCCTTATGTAGTCTTAAAGACTATTTAGGTAATCTTGAAGAAGTCAATCATGGACGTTATCTTCCTGATTACTTAAGTAGGTTTTTTGATATCCTTTGGAAGACGAGTTTCATATCATTTATGTATTGGTGTGTTAAGTGACAATGATTCTATCCTAGGGACTCTTTAGGATCTTTTGAGTGTGTTTTTAAGTGATTGTATGGGCAGTCGCTTCACAATTCACTCAAGGAAGACTTAGAGTCACCTTTGCTAGAAAAATCTTACCTTGATGTTTATGATGCTTTGTGAGTGTGTATGTGACTCATTATAAGTATTCTTAAGGGTCGTTTAGCACATCTAGAGAGGGTGTATGAAAGGTCTCTCTTTGTGTGACTTAAGTAAATCATATGACAACTTTGAGTGGGATAGCAACATGCTAGAAAGTTGTTACTATGAAAGGAAGTGAATTCACTGTAACAGTGAGGTATTTCACTGTATAGTGAATTGAACTAACTGTAAGATGGGTTCTAAAATTATGAATTGTTGTTTAAATATTTTCCTATATGTTCTTGAGTTGTTAAAAGTTGTTCTTACGATTAAAATGTGATTTTAAATGAAAACATGCACATTTCCAATAAATGTCCGTTTTGATGATTTTTATGCATAATGTCATACATAGTACATGTGGTTGTACTAACTCCATAGTTTTATCTATCTATATAGTTCTTCGTAGGTGAGGAGATTTTGGGAAGAAAGAATTTGACCATAGCGTCGTTCAAGAGAAGTTGAAGTATGTCCTCTTTTGACTCGAGGGCAAATATGTCTTTTATGTTTCTTGTTGAAGTATTTTAATGGACTAACAATTTCTATATTAGTATTTTGAATGGGCCGTGTCCCAAGCATTCTTGTATCTTAAGATGATGATATTGAGACTTAGTATTTCCTATTGCTTTATATGGAAGAGATATTAATAACTATGTTATGTTTTGTGAAATGTTTTAATTGCGCACTACTTTTCATATTATTTATGCAATGAATTAAATGAAAGGGCTTGTATAAGACCTTCGAGAGGTCAAGTACGCCGGTTGCAATTTGAGATTGCCCCTAACTTCTAGGGTGTGGTTTCGGGATGTGACACGAAGGCATCCTAATAATGCTAGTTCTATCTACCCTTGTGAGTATGAATCATCAATCCTAGACTATAATGACAACCACTATCTCAAGCTACCCTTGACATGAATCTTACTATATTAAGTCAAGCTAGGTATGAATCTACAATCCTAAGCTACCCTATCTTGGTCTGGTCTTACCAAGTCAAATTATATATAAAGGGATCATATACCAGAACTTCAAGTTATTCTACACTAACAAGATATTATTTATTTTAGGTTTTTAAGACATCCTAGACTCATTTTATGTCAGGGGACCTTAAATTTCATAGAATATTTATACCTAAGTGTGTATTGGATCATAGACATTCAACAATACATAACAAGATCACATCAAACTAGATTTACTCCCAAAGCCTTAGCATTGATGACTACAGGCCCTATTCTCAAGCTTTACTTCTTACTATCATCATCACACAAAGATTTCAATTTGTTCTAATCAAATACTTCATTAGTAGGTGAATTTAGTTATAATTGATCATAGAGGTTCAATTTAAACTTTACTAGTTATGATCCTTCATATTTAATAAAGTCTAATTCTTCAATTTCACCTTTCATGGCATAAACCCATACAATATCAAATTCATCAATTAGACTACGGTTAAGCATATATATCACATACGTGCATAATTATATCGTAGTTACATGCTAAATCAATCATAATTAGGTATTATCCATAACATATGAATCATACTTAAACACTATCCAAAATGTTGGAAGAAACTTTAGCTAGAATTGGGTTTTGACTTAACAATTTGAGGAGCGGGGGAACAGGGTGATATATGGGTGGATAAATCATATGAATAACATAAAATAATTTCTTCTTCACATTTAGAGAGAGAATTTCTTGAGAGAATTGGGTTTTTTCGGGGTCTTAAAATTATTTCTAGAATAAATTAATTTTGGAGTATATTATTATTATATTTATAATAAATAATTACCATCCTCCCTTAACCCTTAACGAATAAGGGTTTAACCCCTAAGTCCCAACTTAAAACAAACTTCCAAATATGCCTTACCCACGAGACCCTGTCACATGGACTGCAGGTGGGTCTATGGGGTGTACCGCAACCTCGTGGGTGGTGGTCTACAGCTCCTAAAACCAGTCCTTAACCCAAAATCCCATCCATGGGGTGTGGGTCAACATACTTCCCGTGGATCCCCAATAATAGATGCCCCTTTTTAGGTAGTTTAGGAGCTTTTTTGGGGTCCTCATCAAAATGCCCTTTGGTTGATCTGTCTAAGGTTATTCATGATTCGTCTAGCATTTGGGTGACTCACACTCCTCCTCCTCTAGCTTCAGATAATATTGTGCACCTAACACCACCTGTAGAAGGTCCTCCTCCCCAGTCTCTAAATAGAATAAAGTACGAGGGACCGAGACCTAAGGAGAAGTGGTTTTCCACATATGGTGTGGTTGAAAGATATACAAAGATATGGAACACCATCAAGTCTAGTGAATTCCAAATCTTCACCAAACCATGGTATCTTTACAATCCTAGTTAGGTTAGGGACTTTTACTAATCATGCAAAGCTTTGGTACCATATAGGGGAAGAGGAAGGCAAGTATCTCAAACATATCGATTATACGGTTTTCAAGGGGAAGAAGATCAAATATGATAATGATGATACAACGTCGTATAGGTTATATACCGTGGTTTCACGGTATTATTAATACTTTTTCCTTAAGTTTAGTGTGTCCAAAAGCCTTTTTGTTCTAATTTTTATATAAGTTTATCTTTATTTCCAGGAAATCTGTCTAAAAGATGAATGCGGAGGTTTTTGAGCAAGAAATACAGAAAAGTAAAACCTACGGAGCTTGTGACGGTCCGTCAAGCTCGTGACAGTCCGTAGGTGTCATCTTAGTGCAGCTGCTAAAGTAAGATGGGGAAGTCCGACCAAGTGTGGGGTTAAGGAATGCGTGACGGACCGTCGTAGACATGATGGTCCGTCCTGCTGGTTCGTCATGAAGTTCAGAGAAGTAGTCCTAGTACCCAAATTCCAAGAGTTCAAGTGTTTTGGAACGGAGACCCTCGACGGACCGTTGTGCCTATGACGATTCGTCATACCTGCCGTCGAGGGTAATGAAGAGAGCAAGATAAGAAATTGCACAAGTATGGGACGACGAAGCCCATGATGGTCCGTTGTGACCACGGCGATCCGTCGCGAGATGCGTAGACCCAGCCGCATTTTTACAGATTTCCAGCAAATAGAGTTCTTATTTAATTAGGTTTTTATTTTTTATAAATAGTTTGAAAAACATCATTTTTGGGGTTAGACCCTTGATTATTGTGAGACTTCGGATTATTTTTAGACTCCTTGTTAGACTCTTTGTTCTTCAATTAATTTCAGTAATTCATTGTTGGTGATTTTTGTTGATTAATCAAGCGAACATTTGAATTTTACTCTTTCTCATTGAAGTAAGTGCATGAATTCATTTATCATATATTTGAATATTGTGATTATGAATATGGGTAACTATACTCCATAACTAGGGTTGTGGGAACCGTAGGCGAATAATGATGTAAAACCTAATTAAAATAACAATTCTAGAATAGTGTCTTGCATGTATTGAAAATTCTTTCACTTAGAAGTTTTTATAACGGATGGCCAACGTTAGAACTCGCCTTAATGCTACTTGCCGGACCAAGTAGGTAGATAATAGGAAAAGAATTATCAACATAGATTTAGTGTATATTATCTAATAGGCTAGTATTGATTGGTACGATGTAATGACTTAGTCAAATATCAAATATGATGCTTAATATGAGGTAAAGGTAAGGGTTAGTATAGCAACACACATAGCCGGACCAAGGTGCGGAGTGAAATTTTCTAGATGCCGGACCAAGGAATTAGAAATACATAACTTATCACTTTGCATGCAAGATACTAGGAAAGAATTGTTATAGTTAGAATTATCAATTTATGAAACTGTGGGGAACACGTAAACCCTAGTTACTTTTATTAACTAATTAAACTCCAACATTTGAAGCTGTGTGTTGTCTCCTTAAATTTTGCTAGTTATTTTCATTTATTTAGAAATAGAAAACCCCCTTTTTATAATTTTTGCTTTCCAAGGAAGTAATTGACTGAACAATAGTAATAATAGATGGAAGTTAAGTCTAAACTATTTTCCTCGTGGGAAAAATCCCAACCTCACTATTTGGGTTATTTACTTGACGCGACCGCTTTACTTCTTATTTGAGAAGTAATTTTGAGCGTATCAAATTTTGGCGCCGTTGTCGGGGAAAGTAGCTTTTAGATTAACTTAAACTTATTACTATAGTTTAGTTGATATTTTCTTGATTTTACTTTGTTTTATTTTTTTTGATTTTTGCAGAAGCAACTTCCTTGTATGCCAGATACACGGAGAGGAAGAGAACCCTTGTTTTCCTACGATCGTGAATTAGAGCGTACACTACGCAACATGAATCGAAACTTGGAAATTAATGATGATAATCCAAACCAGAACATCCCATCTCCGGTTGATGTTCATGTTTAGTTATTACCCGATGCTCCGGGTGAACACAAACAGAGGGGACAAAATCCTGCTCCACGGCCCCAAGAATACTATAAAGGCTATGACAATATAGAAGACTCCGATAGGCCACTTGTCTCTCCCCCTCTACCACCAGGCCACATCTTTGTGGTAACTAGTAGCCTGATGTGAATGTTCACTGCCAGAGGTTTGTTTTCAGTGCTACCTTCTGAGGATCCGCATGCCCATATATCTAAGGTTAGGGTAGTGTGTAAAAGTTGTGTAGGGAGGCCTGACTTGGACTTGGATGTAATAGGGTTAAGAGTGTTTCCTCTCTCAATGACGGGAGAGGCTGCTATATGGTTCACTGAGCTCCCTTACAACTCAATTTTAACTTGGAACCAACTAAGGGACGTTTTCTTAGCACGCTACTACCCGGTCTCCAAGAAACTAAACCACAAAGACAGAGTGAACAACTTTGTGGAACTACTAGGAGAGTCAGTTAGTAGTTCTTGGGATAGATTCACCTCGTATTTGAGAAGCGTACCCAATCACCGCATAGATGATGAGTCACTGAAGGAATACTTCTATCGGGGACAGGATGATAATAATAAAGTCGTGTTGGACACTATAGCAGGTGGATCTTATGGGGAGTGTCCTTATGCTGAGATTGCTGAAAAATTAGAGAAAATCTCCCGGAATAATAAAGCTTGGAGTAATAGGAAGTTACATACCAGGAGAAATACCTTAGCAGTGCAGTCCACAAACAACCCAGCCACGGATGAGATTCGTGAAGAAATGGCTCAGATGAGAACTGAGCTTGGGTTGGTACTAAAACATATCAGTGGGGGTGCAGAAAAGATTAATGTAGTTAACTACTTTTCTAAACCAACACCACCTAATGATGAATGCTATTATGCGGAGGATTCCTATGCGGTAAATGAGTAGACAGGGGGTTTCCGACCAAGTGACCAAGGCTCTAATCATGAGAATTGGCACGAAGGTCAAGGGAACCAAGTTCGTAATTATGGTAACTATAACCGTGAGGGTCATTATGTCCGAGATGGAAACTACAATTGCGACAACAACTTTAACAGGGGTAACTACAGTAACAGAAATGATAAGAATGGGACCTATGTTCCTCCTCAACATCATGATGTTACTCCTAGGGATTATGAAGATAGTATTGCGCGAGTTGAGGATATGTTGCACAAAATGATGAGGACGTTCGATGCTCGTGATGAGCATATTAAAGAGTTAAGGAGTTATTTAGAGAGTATTGGGCAAAAAGTCGATACATATGCAATATCGATTAAGCAGATCGACTTGCCAATGGCCCAATTATCATTGACTCTGAACACACGGAAACCGGACACTCTTCCTAGCAACACTGTCCAAAATTTGAAAATTGATGAACAGTGTATGGCAATCACTACTCAGGGTGGTAAGCAAACCATTGACCCACCTATTCCGTCTAAGGAGGAAAAGGTGAGAAAAGATAATGATAAGGTGGTAGAGGATAGTGGTGAAGCAGAACATAGCACTGGAAAAGATGCAGAAGTCCCTATAAATGTAATTCCCATGCCTAGACCACCACCACCCTTTCCTCAGAGATTAGTGAAAAACACCGAGGATGGTAAACATCGGTGTTTTATAACAATACTGAAGCAGCTTTCTATCAATGTCCCTTTGGTATAAGCTCTAGAACAAATGCCCGGCTATGCCAAGTTTATGAAAGATTTGATTATAAAGAAAATATTGATCACTTTCGAGGAGTATGATCGAATGCAGCATTGTAGTGCTATTGCTACAAGATCTCTCGTACAAAATAAAGAAGATCCGGGTGCGTTCACTATTCCTTGTACAGTCGGGTCATTACATTTTGCGAAAATATTATGTCATCTGGGGGCAAGCATAAATATCATGCCCCTATCGATTTACAAGAAGTTGGATTTGGGTGACCCAAAGTCCACTGCCATGCGACTACTGAGGGCTGATCGAATAGTGAAAAGGCATATAGGGATACTCCACGATATTCTAGTAAAAGTGGAGTCATTCATATTTCCGGCATATTTTTTTATTCTTGATTGTGAAGTCGATTTTGAAGTGCCTATTATTCTTGGGAGTCCATTCCTTGCTACGGGTAGAGCCTTAGTTGATATGGAAAAGGGGCAGATGAAATTTTGGTTAAACAATGAAGAAGCGACCTTCAACATTTGTAGGTTCATGAGGCAGAGTGGTGAGATCCAATTGGTATCTGCTAAATCCCACAAAGAAAAGGTAAAGAAGGATAATGACCTAAAAAGTGAAAAACGAGAGTTTATGGTTGGGGATTTGGTGCTGTTAGACAGTTCAAGGTTGCATTGGCTTCCGGGCATCCAAATGGACTGGCCCTTACTTGATTACCTAAGTATTCCCTCATGGAGCAATTGAGTTAAAAACCAAGGAGGGAGTGCGGTATATGTTTAATAGAGAACGAGTTAAACTCTATTTTGGGCATGCTGCATCGGTGAATGAAGTGATAGAGGCATACCATCTTGATGAAGTCTGAGTAATCAAGTGTCCTCAATCGTGCCGCAACGTTAAATCAGGCGTTTGTTGGAAGGCAACCCAATAGTTATAGTTTTTCTTTCTAGTAATGGTAACATTTTCTACAAATGGGGTTTAAATTTGCAGGCACATCACTAGGAAATTCTGCAGAAAATTAGTCTGTAGCAGTCATTGACGGATACAGCGACAGACCATTGCGCCTGTGACGGACCGTCGCATGAATCCGTTGTGCTAGGTACATCTTTCTCTTATTTTCAAACTAGGGCACACGCGACGGAACCAATGACGTACCTTCACAATTGAGACGGACCGTCGTTGAGGAATCGTTGCGTCATTAATGAAGCATACCCGACCCGACCCCGCTGGGGTTTTTTAAAAATTCAACATTTAAAACCCCCACCCCTTCATTTCACCCCATTACTTCACTCTTTCTCCCATTTCCCTCCCTTTTCGACTTCCAAAAATCCTAACCCCTCTATCTTACAACCATCATTTTCCCCAAATTTTGCAAATTCCCAAAAAAAATCATCATCTACTAGTCGGAGCTGCTGCTGTGGGTCTCTACTTGATAACCAAGTACCTTTCTCTCTTGTTTTTCTCAAATTCTTAGGTATGTGTCTCTAATTTGTACTAATTTATATTGCATTTTTCTTTATCAAATAGTATTAGCCTAGTTCTTCTTGATATGTTCATTTTTTAATAAAATTCTGTCTGACTTAGGTTGAAAATCCTCGAAATTTCCATGTTAAAACTCTAGAAATAGGCGCTTTAGCATTGCTAGTTTTCTAGGTATTTAGGTTAGACAAATGTAGGTTAAAACACTACCAACTCGATTTGGGTCATAAGGGATGAATGGGCATCCCCAGTTCTGTCACTGAGTTACAAAACGAGACCACGATGACGGACCGCCGTACCCACAACAGACCGTCATTGGGTCCGTTCCAACAACCCTCACACCCCACTGTCCAATTTCCAAGTGTCCACCAATGGCCACATGCGATGGACCGTCGTTGCCACTAGGGTCCGTTCTGAACAAACGTTCTGGTTGTCAGAGACCCTTTACTAAGGGTCTCTTGCTTTTTCTAAGTGTCTTTCAACAGACAACTATGACGGACCATCATACCCTCGATGGTCCGTCCTGCATGACCATTATGATGGTCAGAGACCCCTCTCCTAAGGGTCTCCATATTTTTTTCAATTGTCCTCTGACGGACACCTACGACAGACCGTCGTACTTGTGATAGTCCATCCTTCTTATACCTTCATACTTGTCAGAGACTCTCCTTCAGTGTTCTCCATATAAACAAAGTCTAAGTAAGACAAGACCGACCCCATGACGGTCTGTCATACTCACGACAAGCCATCACCTGGCCAGTCGTGTTTCACTGTTACTATAGAAATGTCATTACATCTTAACTATTTTATTTATTTTGTGTGGTTTTGTTAGTCTTGTCTGTTCCTTTTAGTACTTATATTGATTCTCTACAAGTACTATCTATTATATCAACAAAACAAGAGCGAGTCTACGCAAGCAGGCGATAAAAGTCTGTTGCCCCGTCTGCCCGCCTGGTCATTGGCTTTAATGTTAAACATGACCCCGAGTACATGCCCCCAGTCACTTCCACCCCTTCCCGAGAAGCATGTTCTGCCAGAGCCACACCCAAAAAGGTGGCGTACGGCGTAGTCACTGCCTCCCAGTCTGATGAGGAGCGCACACTGACCGGCACACCTTCTGGGTCAGCTACTAAGGAAGAAGGAGAGTCTAGCTCATTGGGAGTTTCATGGTCGGAGGAAGCCTCCAGATCTGCTAAGGTTCCCGCACCCGCCACCACTGCAGAGACTGCCTCGTATGGTGAGGCCGCCAGTTAGGAATCCTCACCCGGTTCACCAACTCGTGCTCTCACCCTGGTTACTGACCAGCCGAACCGGTGGTGTGTCGACGGGCTGTATTTAGTCTATTCCGATGCAAAGTTCTTGAATGAAAAAGGAGTCATGAATCAGACACTTACATTGGAGCGGAGGGTCCTTACAAGAAGTCTCCCGACGATGCCAGAGATCGCCAATATCTTCACCAGACATCGACAGGAGTGGACAGCGTGTCCGTTGGGATGATGTAGTGAAGATTTGGTCCTAGAGTTCTACGCCTCATACATAGCAACTCTTAGATCACAAATTGATAGGCAGGATGCCCCCGCCAAACAGGCCCCACTGGAGAAGGTCGGGGTACGTGTCATTGAGGTTGATATCTCCTTGCCTGCCATCCAGAGGTATCTATACGGCGAGAATTTTGATGCCAACCTGACCCCTGTCACCACCGAGTTTGACTACCGATGGCAGATTGTAAAAGATGGCCAATTTCTACGTGAGCCATCGCTAAGAGAGACCACAAAGAAGTGGATGGCCCTGCATTTGTCCATTGATGGAGAGGTGCTGACTGGGTGACCTAGCCTAAGAAATCCATCAAGAAGGCCAACTTGACCTTCACGGCGATGTTTTTGTAGTTGATTGTCCGCCACTACCTTTTCCTCCAAAGCCGCTGATAATATAGTCACATCGGATCGAGCAGTACTGATGGTGGCGTTAATAGCTGGATTTGAGGTGGATTTATCTTGTCTTCTACATGCATTCATACATGAGAGGGATTTTAAGGTCACAACTACCTACCCTTTCCCGTGGATGATATTTTCTCAATACAGGTCAGTAGGTGTGCCTATATGGAACATTGATCAGCTCAAGACCCCACTGCGCACTGTTGATATCAGCCTCATCATGGATGAGGCCAATGATTTGGCTCCACGCAGAGTGCCTCGTCTATATTTGCCTCAACTTTATGACAATCTAGCTGATACGGTAGCACAGGACCGCACGGCTACGCAAGCGGCTTCCTCTGACACTACCCCGGTTGAGTCTATCCCGGGTAGTAGAACTGCCCCGAGATCCTCTCGTTCAGCCCCTTTCCCCGATCTGGTCCCGCTTGCTAGGGTCCATAAATTAGAGGACCAGATGGCTACACTTCTGCATCACATCCAGCCTTGGATGTTGAAGTCTATTGCTGAGGCAGAAGAGTGCTTGGAGCGGAGAATGGTTCAGCACACAGAGCGGAAGATCGCTAAGGTTCATTAGCGCTTGGACTCTTTTGAGTAACGGGTCTTAGCCCGACCAGCCCCTCAGGTGGATGTGTCGATCCTTTAGGCGGCAGTCGACAGTCTTCACACAGACTTTGAAATGATCTTAGAGGCTAGGGTGCCTGAGTCTAAGGTCCCTTCTGCAGAGCTTGCTGAAGAAACAGTGATGGCGGCCCTATTCGCCACTTCAGAGATTCCACCACCTCCCCCTCGAGAGCATGCCAAGGGCGTAGGGGTCTATAGGAGGATGAAGCTCGATCAAGGAAGAAGGAGCACCATGAGATGGAGGCTGCGAGAAAAGCCTCACTTGCTGGTGGGGAGGTGCGTCAGATGAGAGCAAGAGAGTTAGCTACTAGGGCGTATAGCTCCAGAAATGTGGAGATAGCGGGAGGCATTGGGGATAGTGACGTTGATGCTGAGGACACTACTGAAGGTGTCTAGATTACAGAGGTAGTGGGTTCCGTGGAACCGGACCCACCAGATTACAGAGTAAAGTGACTGAAGAATTAGTTGAAAGAAAAGTAAAGAAAAAAATATATACAAGAAATACAGGCAATAAAAGAAGAGAGTCACTTACACAAATGAAGAAAAAAGGGAAAATAGCAAAGTGAAAGAATATGAGAAATTGGGTAAAATAAAATGATAAAAAATGGTATGTTTAGCCGATATGCCAAGGAGGGCAAAAAGTCACTAAAGTATACCTAAATATACCCTACCTGACCCTGAACCTATGTTTCAAGTTAAGAAAGCCCTATCGTGATCCTAAGAGTTGTATAGCAAACTTAAAGCAGTGAAAATAAAGCAAGCTTATGGAAATATGTATGAATGAGTGTGAATTTGTTCTGAGAGTGAGTGTTGAAAAATAATCCTTATACTCAAACTGAAATCATTGTGTGAAAAATGAGGATTTTGTTTAGAAGTGAGGACACTAGTTGCAGTACTGGAAATATTAGCACCTCGGTGAGAAATTGTAGAGGATAGGTGTTAGTGCATGGTGAGTCTGTGTCATGGTTTGATTCCACATAATTCAAGCCTAACAATAATAGCATGCATAAATATTACGAGATTGATCAGGATTGATAGCCAAATGATTGCGAAGGACAAAACATGGATACTATTGTACAAAGATTTTGTATTGAGTCATTGTGTGTCGCTTGAGGAAAAACAGTGAATTTAGTTTAGGGTGTTGATATACCGTGGTTTCATGGTATTATTAATACTTTTTCCTTAAGTTTAGTTTGTCCAAAAGCCTTTTTGTGCTAATTTTTATATAAGTTTCTCTTTATTTGCAGGAAATCTGTCTAAAAGATGAATGCAGAGGTTTATTAGCAAGAAAAGCAGAAATTTACCACTTACGAAGCTTGTGATGGTCCGTCATGCTCGTGACGGTCTGTAGGTGTCATTGTAGTGTAGCTGTTGAAGGAAGATGGGGAAGTCTGACCAAGTGTGGGGTTACGGAAAGCGTGATGGACCGTCATAGTCATGATGGTCCATCCTGCTAGTTTGTCATTAAGTTCAGAGAAGTCGTCCCAGTACCCGAATTCCAAGAGTTCAAGTGTTTTGGAACGGAGACCCTCGACAGACTGTTGTGCCTATAATGATCCATCATACCTGCTGTCGAGGGTAATGAAGAGAGCAGCAGAAGAAATTGCACAAATATGGGACGACGGAGTCCATGACGGTCCGTCATAAACACGACGATCCGTCGCGAGGTCTGTCGCCCAGCCACGTTTTGACAGATCTCCAGCAAATAGAGTCCTTATTTAATTAGGTTTTTATTTTTTATAAATAGTTCAAAAAACATCATTTTTGGGGTTAGACCCTTGATTATTGTGAGACTTTGGATTATGTTGTGGGAACCATAGGTGAATAATGAGGTAAAACCTAACTAAAATAACAATTTTAGAATTGTGTCTTGCATGTATTGATAATTCTTTCACTTAGAAGTCTTTTTAACGGATGGACAACGTTAGAACTCACCTTAATTCTACTTGCCGGACAAACGAGGTAGATAATAGGAAAAGAATTATCAACATAGATTTAGTGTATACTATCTTATAGGCTAGTATTGATTGGTACGAGGTAATAACTTTAGTCAAATATCGAATATAATGCTTAATATGAGGTAAAGGTAAGGGTAAGTATAGCAATACACATAGCCGGACCAAGGCGCGGAGTCAAATTTTCTAGAAGCCGGACCAAGGATTTCGAAATACATAACTTATAACTTTGCATGCAAGATACTAGGAAATAATTTTTATAGTTAGAATTTTCAAGTTATGAAACTGTGGGGAGCACGTAAACCCTAGTTACTTTTATTAACTTATTAATCTCCAACATTTGAAGCTGTTAGTTGTCTCCTTAAATTTCGCTAGTTATTTTCATTTATTTAGAAATATAAAACCCCCCTTTTATCATTTTTTCTTTCCAAGAAAGTAATTGACTGAACAATAGTAATAATAGATTGAAGTTAAGTCTAAACTTTTTTCATCGTGGGAACGATCCCAACCTCATTAGTTGGGTTATTTACTTGACACGACCTCTTTACTTCTTATTTGAGAAGTAAGTATGAGCGTATCAATAGGAATGAACTAAAAACTTTGCAGATGAAAACCAGAGTACAATCAAGAGAACGACATTGAATGATATGAAATATTGGATAGCCCATCTCCTGTCTCACAATACTCGTAGGTGATTAAAGCTAGAGTACCAATAGAAAAGAAAAACCTTAATCGTGGTGAGGTATTGGTTTAGTTTCATTAGTAGAACAATCATGCAAAACCAGAATGCGTCTATGCTCCACCACATAAAGATGGAATGTCTTATATCCACTATTACAAGGAAGAGCATCAAATTAGGTAGAATTATTGGACAGGAGATGACCATGTGAGCTAGTAAGCAACATACATTTATGTTGTTTCAAATATTGATTACTAAGCTACATAGACGGACTCGTGTGCTTCAATATTCAAAGACAGATGTGGAAGTGACTCCTAAAACCTGTACTAACATCCGACGTATTGAGGCAAAGTACTTGAAGAATGAAGCTAAGAGAAAGAGGGAAACTTTGGTGGATTCTTCCTCGGTGGTTGATATTGAGACCTTATATGTAGAGGAACTATTGCCTACTCCGACAACTAGGCCTTCAAGTACATCGAGTTTTGTCTCTTATGTGATACCGAGTTCTTCAACCAATCCCCAATCTTCTATGTATGTCGCTAGAATTGTTGTATCCTTACCACCACTCACTTAAGCCATGGTGTTACGGATGGGTAACCTAGCTCATTTTGCTGTTGTACGTGCCTCCACGCTAGAGGTTGAGGTGCATGGGATGATTCAGAAAGCTCTAAGTGATGCATTGACACCTTTTAGATATTCAATTAATTCCCTCACCGCAAGAATAGAGGTTTGTGCGAGGGATTTAGGGAGCCACTCATGAGGTGACGATAATGAAGGTCGCGATTGTGGATTTGAGGAAAGACGTTGACCAACTAAAGTACACTAATGTCAATTATTTTTGAACAATGAAGATCCCTGACGATCTGGACAAAAATATTTTTCCCTATTCTAATGTGCCTCTGGCTACCACTTGAGATGAGGTTAGAGATGATGATGTGACTGTAGAGTCTAAGGTTGAGAATGATGATGAGCAGCTTTGTGTTCAGGAGGAGACAACCTATGATGGCCTAATAAAGGTCGAGGAGGTTTTGGTACATTCAACTGTTCAAATATCTTTACGAGATATTATATGGCACTCTATTGGAGATATTGTTGATGATACATTGTACACTGATGCCTAGCCTTGGAGTATGATCATGGGCAGTAAGTCCCCGATAGATAGAGTGTGTGAGATGTAGACTTCACTCAGGCCTATCTTGGCTTTGTGAAATTTTGACCTCCCTCTCATTTATTTTTACTGATTATTTTTTTTAGTTGCATTTGAGGACAACTGTTTTTCTTCTATGTGAGGGGTAAGGTAATTCCATGCCTACCTCCTGTTATTCTATTTTTTCTATGTATATTGGATTTTGTTGACCTATATATGTTATATGTTTTTTTTATCTTAATCCTGTGGATGTTGCAATTTTTGGCCCTTTGTTTTGAATGGAAATGATTTTTGAACTTAATTTAGAAGTTTTACCACAACTATTGTGTATGATTGTGGTTGTTTATTATAAATTTGAGTATCAATTGAGATCAGTACCAATGACGTGATGGTACTCTTAATTAAACAAAGTAATGTGCGGCTACAATGAGGCCAATAAAGTTGCATAGGAAATGTGTGAACTTTTAGAATCTTATAGTGAGTATCAAAATATTAAATGGGTTTCTTATAATGAACATTGAACACTAGATAGAAAGTGCGGAGTTTGTTTGATATTGGTGATACCTCGAATTTTCCATGTTGGTCATGTTAACGGAGGAATACAAGCACTTGAAATGATCTTAGGTAACAATTTTTAATAGTGAAACAATTTGACAATCTACCTCTTTTGTGGCCAACCTTGTGGCATGTTTGAACCTTGCCTAACCCCTATCCTTTTCTAGGAAGAAATTTGAATAATTGTGATCAACTTTATCCATTTACCCATAACTTTCATGAATTGTGGTTTGTCGAATATCCAGTTTAGTCTAAGATCCTAAGTATAGGGTATTTTAAAAGAGAAACAAAATCAACAAGTGTGAGAAATCCCCCCTTGAGTAATGGTTTTGTAAAACATGGATCCCTCTATGCAAAAAGAGAGAGAAAATAAGAAAGCAAATAAAAAGAATAAAAAGTTGTGATATAAAGTAGTGGAAGTTGCAAAAGAAATGAGGTATATGGTAATTTATATGAAGTTGAATAATGGGGTGGATTGTGAGCATGATAAAAATGTTACAGAAAAGGAAGAAAGAGGCGTTTAGACCACACTTCATAAAGGTAGAAATGACTCAGCCTAAATAACCATACCTTTACACTCAGCCCCGTTACAAGACTTGAGAAGATCTTTGTGATATTGAATGAGCTGAAACGAATGCTGATTGGAAATAAAAACAAACCTACAGGTGAAGTCATACATGTATTTATATTTGTGAATGTGAGAGTCATGTGATTTCGGAACTCTAAATTATTTTAAAAATTTGTGTGAATATAATCTTCGTTGTCGGGGAATTTGAGTACCTCTGTTAAGATTGAACTTGCATTTGAATGAAGTATTGTGAATGTGAGCATCTTTGATAATAGTGAATCACAATTTGAATCTTTGAGTGCACAATTGAAAGTTGCATGTGTAAGTTCAACCTTGTTGTGTGCATTAATGTTGAGTATTATGCAACATTATTTGAGAAATCCTTTTGAAGCGTTGATCTCGAATTTTACTTGTAGACAAACAAAATTTTAAGTAAGTGGTGTTTATAAGACCGAAATTTGGATTCATATGGGACTTTGTTTATATAGATTTAGTGTCCTCAAATGCCCAAATTTTTCCATAAACTAATATTAAAGCCTTTATTTCCAGGTATATAGATTGAGGATCAAATCAAGGAAACTAAGTATGAAAAAAGGAACAAAATAAACTAAAGAAATGAAGAAAGGTGAGCCTGATGATCGCCAAGATAACTTGGAGAATCGCTCGGTGTCTATTTGACCGCCTAAAGTTCTAGTGTGCCATCCTTCACAGAAGAAACCAAGTTGTTTATAGAAAATGGATAGTTAGTGAATCACCGAGTATTTTTGCAATGCGATGAGTGATGCCCAAGTTACCTCGCCGAATGTCCCTTTGAGGCTTATTTCTTGCAACTGTAAATTATATTTTGAATATTTAACATGGTATGTTGAATTAGTAAGGAAAATTTTTATCTTGAGTTACTTTTATACTTTCTCAGTAGACTTGAAGTCTTTTAGAGCATCTATTCAGAGATATTGCAAGTGATTTTGAAATTTATGCAAATTAAAGCATTATAAAGGCTTAATTACTCTTACCTAGTTGATGGCTAATCGATTTGGTAGCCATTTTGAATCTTTTATAAGTTTGGACAAAACCAAATTCATGGGTGTGATCATGTGATTATGGGTTGAATTAGTTTATGGTATTGTTAATTAGTAGTTTGTGTGATATATTAAAGTTGGTTTCATCATTATTTGTGGTTAATTTATGAATTGTAGTTGTAAATGTCGTTCTAACCTTGTGTTCTTAGTTTTCTTGATAGAGAGATTTTAGAAATATGATTATTGATTAATGATTTGCAGGTATTGGGTTTAGTTGGGTTCAACTTTCTCGAGAGTGAATCCTAAAACCAAACCTACCCATCTTGCTCAAGAGAGTGGATGAATTATTGTGTAGGTTGTTTTTCATTGGTATGTTTTTTGATGTTCAAAAGAAATCAACTAATTCAGGATAGTTGTTCTAGAGAAAAATATCTCCTATATACTATATCCTACACACTAATTTTAGATTTTTACTTGTAGTTTCAGTTACCCATACATCGAAATTTGCCTACAATCAATCACATCCAATATTTCCTCTCCTTATTAATATTTCAAATCGTTTGTAATTGCAGTGTAGTTTATAATTGCAAACAAAAACCTCCATCTTACATTCGTGTCACAGTGTTTTATTTGTTTTATGTCATATTTCGATATATATTCCTATATCTAGCTAGATCACATTTGTAATTCTTAATTGAAATTATGCATGTGGCTTTCATGCTGAGATTCGACCCCAACTCAATTGTTGGGTTATATATAGCTTAACAATTATTTCGACTTAGATGTATTTGATAGACGTTACCAAAATTATACCTTGACGTTTTAACATAAAACTGAATATTTATAGGCTCTAGGAGGTACATTTACAACTCTAATCTTCATTTTAAGCTCTAGCTTAGACTACTAGTTACTGTAGTTGTACAATGCCATCCCAAAATTATTCGATACACAGACACCCTAAAATTTCTTACATAGGGTCGATCATTTCCCGACAAGAGCTTAATCTGGGGCTATTGATTGATAAAGAGATGTCCATGAGGGCAAGGAAGCGGGAGACTGCACTATCATTCTCGATGTTAATCATCAAGCTGGGTAGATGGGCATGTGTTCCTCGAGATGAAAAGATTGATGTGGAGGTGACACGCACTTCCCTTACTGACATATGGGGTACTAAGGATGAGTACCAGTAGGATGAGGCAAATAGGATGAGGGAAGCACCGTTTGACATATCCCAAGGTGTTGATTTTGAAATGATTCATAGGGAGATAATCATGTCTACTCATGCTAGTGAGCTCTTAAGTACATCTGTACCTCCCCTTTTCTAAGAGGCCTAGATCATCTATCCCCCATTCCCATAGATATAATGATACTGGTACTTATACTTCCTAGACTCTGATCACCTTAGATATGTTTTAAAAGATATGTAACCTATCTCATTCCACCAATGTAACTGCCTCCCGACTAGAAGTCAAAACTTCTGGGATGATTCAGATAGCAATTTTTGTTTCTTTGACAACTCTCAAAACTTTTTTTAATACCCTTAAAACAATATTAGAGGGGTGTGAGAGATGGAAGGAAACCATTAGTGAGGTGGTGGCCTTGAAAACCGACACTACCGGGTTGAGGAAGGATGTGGACTAGCTAAAGTCCACTAATATGTCCATGATTTTGTGCACGGTGGAGATCCCATATGAACAAACCACTGATATTGAAGCTCATTTTGACATTCCTTTGACCACCACCAGATGATATTTTAGATGATGATGTTGTTGTAGAGTCCAAGGTTGAGACTGATGAGGAGTAACTTGGTGTTCATGAGCAGAATGTCTATGAAGGTCTGACTGACTTAGAGGAGGCCATGGTGCATTCAAATGATTATTTACCCCTGATGGATGATCCCACGGTGAGCTCCGGTGGAGCCACGATTTTTGAGATTTTAGGTACTAATGCCTAGATAGAGGGTGTTATGATTGTCATGGCCCATGCACTAATGCCCCTATAGATGGAGTGACTTAGATGCACACTTTACCCTAGGCTTAGCCTGGGAGGATGGATTTTACCTTCCATCTTTATAATATTTTTATACAATTATGTTTTTTCTTCATTTGAGGATAACTACATATTTTGTTGGGTGGGGTGAGGTATTTCTATACCAACCTCCTTTAGGTTGTTTTGTGTATTGGTTTTGATGATGGTTTGGTGAATATTGAGTGTATTGGTTTTGTTATATATATCTTGGTTGTAGAATTGTGTTGCGGATGTTCTTAGCATGTGGTCCATTTTTTTATATGAAAAGCGGTTTATGTACAAATTTAAAATTTTCCACCTTTTATGTGGCAACACCAATGACTTGAATAGTGCTCATAATTAGATGAAATTAATGTGTAGCGATGATGGGAGAAACTTATAAGTTATACAGGAAATATGTTACTTTTAGCATCTCCTTGTGACTAGTCGTTAATCGAATGAATCTCTTGTAGTGACCATTCTACTGTTTCAAGAAAAGGTGGAGTTTTATTTAATATTGGTACCAAAGCCTTGTGTAGTGAGGTCGTCTTGAACATTTTACTTGATGACACCTAGAACATGCCTCATTGGTCCGATTGATTGAGTGAAGTGAACCATCTAAATGATCTTGGGAATGAGAACTTGTAAATTTGACAGTACACCTGTTTATGGCCAACCTTGTGAGATATCTGCAACTAGCTTGGACCATATTTAACCTATCCATTCCTTTGAAGAAACTTGAACAACTTTGACCTCTTTATCCATCACCTATAACTTTCATGAAGTATTGGGTCATTTGAATAGCCACCTTACACCAAAAGTCTAAGCTGGCAGGGTGGTGAAAAAGAATGAAAGTCAAGAAGTGTCAAAACAACTTCCCATTTGTTTCATTATTTAGAAAAAGATGGAACCCCTCCATATAAAAAACAAAGTAGAAGAAAAGAAAAAGACTGAAAAAGAGAAAGAATTGTGAAATAATCTGTATAAACATAGTAAAAACAAATTGGGTATCCAACGATTCATATCTAGTTGAATTAATCGGGTGGGGTTCAATCATCTCTGAATGTAAAAGAGAATGAGAAAGAGTGATTTCTAGGTCATACTTCATGAAGGTAGAAGCCGCTAAGTCAAAATGACCATACCTTTGCACTCAACTATATTACAAGACTTAATTAGACCTTTGTCATCTTTAGTGAGATGAAATGAATGTTGATTGGAAAATAGGGGCAAGCATATGGGTGAATCATGCATGTGATTGTCTTTGTTACGAGGGCATTTGAGTACCTTTGTTGAGCTTGAACTTGAAGAAATTATTGTGAACTGGAGTATCGATGGTAATGGTCAGTCACAACTTGAATCTATGAGTGCACAAATGAGCATTGCATTTTTAGCTTTAACAATTGTGTATACATTCATGTTGAATCTTATGCAGCGTTTTTTGCGACATCCTTATTGAACCATTGATCATAAGTTTTACTTAAGGAAAACAAAAAGTTTAAGTTAGGGGCATTGATGAGTCCAAGATTTGGTCTTATTTAGGGCTTTGTTTTTTTCATGCCACGAGCTATCGCTGAGACATAGACACAGGACCTAGGACCACAAGTGATCCCAAGCCAACCCTGCTGGCATGATAATACAAAAAAAACTTATGCGGAAGTGATAATTTTAAAGGAAAAAATGGGGAATACCCATATTTTTAAACTGAGATATTTGAAATACTGACGACTTTAATATAAGGAAGAAACTAAGTTGAAACTACTTATATCTTAAAATAGCCTCTAAACTGACTAAAAATATTTTGAGAGGCCCTAGCTAAGACTAGCAAAAACATAAACTAAAGGACCAAATACTGAAAAAAAACTCATGACTATTGTCTTCAGAGAATAAGGACTCACCACTAAATCTGCTGAACTCGAGATAGGAAATCCATCTAAGCGTGATCTGGATGCTCAAAATCTGAACCTATATCACGAGAAGATGTAGCACACATATGCATCAGTACTAGAAGGTACTGAGAATGTAGGATAGAGTAAAGATGAAATAAAACATAACCAAACAAGAACAAAATAAAGTGTAATAATCAGAGCATGATATATACAAAATTTTGAGCTACTTGTATGCAATGACAAAATTTATAAAATGCTGAGACTGAATACTAATTGATATGTAAATATGGTCAATGGAAGAGAGTTAGACTGAACTGTGTGATCTACTAATAACCGATAGTAAAACCACATGAGCTAAATGTGGAGTACGATATATACGTCCCATCTGGAGAACCCAAATACGCTGCCAGAGGTATAAAGGCATGCTAGTGTGATCACTCAACTAATTCCCACAGAGGAGACTTACAACCTACTTGGATAGTAGTTCTTGGACTAATTGGGTACGCTGAACCCTAGTAAAAATGGATATTATGTTACTCTTAATGAATAAAGTGATTAAGATATTATCATTGAATTTCCTTAAATATTGGATAGCTCAAAATTGAACTTGCAAACTTATAATGCAACAATTAATCTAACGAGGATGGATTACTAAATAAGGCATGTATATCTGAGGTAACTGAAATATCTGACCTAGCATGTGAAACTCAAGAATTAAAGAAATACATAGCTAGGGTTCTTAAATTCATGCAATAAACTGAATAATAACTTTACAATCTTATTTGGAAGATATATTTAACTAATTTAAGATGATATGTCGTAATTCTAGAAACCCTAAGTTCAATTATATTAAGAGAATCAAGAACTGACTTAAAACTAGGGATCTAATGGGCATATACATGGTTATGAATTCCATGGAGAAATCTTTAGAATTTGGGGCTGGAGCTGATGGAACCTTGCTAAGTTCTTGAACTAGGGTTCTTAACCTTTTCTCCTCTCTTGTTTATAATTTTTCTATGTTTTGATTAATGATTTAACTTAAGTAAGTTTTTGTTATGTTTCTAGGATTAAACTTACTAAACCATCATAACTAAGGGTCTAAATAACGTAGATTAGAGGATAAATAAAATGGGAAAAGACCAAAAGACCCCTAAATTAACTATTATCTGAGTGACTTTGTCGTCGTCTGTGAACCAAGATCAATGAAACTAGTCCACGAACTGTGGTCCTATCTATGGTACATCCTATTCCTCATAGTTTGATTTAGGGAATTGGTTCTGAGGACACAAATCAACTGACCAGGTTCACTGACCAGAGTTCAATCTACTGACCATCCTGTTCCTCCATAGTTTTATTCAAAGAATGTGTTCTAGAGACCAAGATCAATGGAACTGGGGCACGGACCGTGGTCCTACCTACTGTTAGTAGGTCCTGGCTATCTTTTTTATCAAAATGTGGATTCGGGAATCTGAATCACAACCGGCATCGTTGACCTCTCAAGGGTCGCAGACAAGCCTCTTGCATTCATCACATTCATATGGTTAATTTTAGCAGAAAATTTAAGACTTTATTTTTATATTTGAAGTATACATAGACTTCATATTGCAAACATATAAACGCCTATTTGTAAGGAAGTTCATTGCTCATACATCAACCATCTAGTTTTTAAAATATACAACTTGAAAGAAATAGAATCTCATATCATAATTTATACTTGCCAAAACGACACCCTTACTAGTGTCTAAGTAAAATGGTAAAGAAACACTAGTGGAACATTGCTCCACTAGTTCAAACCTACTACTAAGCAATAAATGAAAAGGCAGGCATCCTCGAATGCATGAGGACCTACCAAGTCCGGATGAAATCTCTGAGTCCGAACAGCTGCAATGATACCTTCAACGTCTACCTAATCCTGCACCTAAAATAGTAATATTGTATGGAATTACTACACACTTATACTAAGTATGGGTATATGCAGAAACACATAACTGTAATGCATGAACAAGAATGGATCTTCCTAATCAACATGCTTTCTTAGAAGGTCAAGTCTCTTGACTTGCCTTATTCGTAATAGGAAGGTGATACCATGAATATGTCACACATCATACAAAGGTTCACATAACATAAATTTCATGTTTCATATATCATACATCATCGATGATTGATTAGTTTAAAGTTCTTTTTTACATTCAACTCATACATCATCGATGATTGATTCTAGCATGAGGTATTCATGTCTCATTAGATTATTTCTCATCTCTTCTTTACTTACTAAGTGTGAATTGTCCTTAAACTTACATATAGAATATGATTGAGACTTGTCTCTTAAAATTCAACACTCTCTTAGGTGAGTACTTTTGATGATCTTTATTTGGGCTTTCTTAAGACTTGTCTTACCGTTCATTTTAGACTCTTATCATATTCTCACCATTTTTATTAGAATCATAGTTTAACATAATTACTCACCTCATTATGTGAATGTTCATTTCTTCATCTTGCCATTAACTTACATCATATGCCATGCACATGGCATTTAGTGTACTTTACAATGATGGTAGTACCCCTTTCGAGTTACATCATACATAGGGCTTATTTTCATTATTTAAGTGATATTAGACTTTACCGTGTTCGAATCCCTTGGGCAGCATTTATTCATTTTATTTATTTTCATTGTGTGTGAGAGAAAGATTTATGTGTCTTCACACATTCGGCCAAGAGAATTCGAATTTGATCCCTAGTGTCTGTGTTTTTATTTATTGTATGTAATACTTATGTGCCTCACAATTTCGGTCAAGGGGATCCGTGTTCGAATCCCTTCCCACACAACATTATTTTCTTTTTAATTTACTCAATACCTCTTCATCTAGTGTAAGAACCTTTATATCTCGGATTCGATTCTTAGGTGTAGAATTTTCTTTATTTGAATTTATCTTAGTATTCTCTAATTACCATTAGGTCCTTAAGTTCATTTTTTCTTACACTTTAGTCTGGACAATTTTATTTAGATTTTTATATCAACTTTAACCAATACTTTACCCTAAACTTATGTCCATATATCCGTATCATTTCTTTGTGCATTTATGTACATGGACGAGAGTCTTAGACTCATTTTAATTCGGAAATTAGTATTTCATCATCATATGTTAATAATACGACAATTACATAGAGCATAATTCAACACATTCTTGAAAGAAATATGTAATATGCATTACATGGTATTAGCATTATCGTGTATATAAAACATACATACAATCGGACACTCATAAAATTATTATACACAGTCCAAAAACAGCACACCGCGCACAATCATAAATGCTCCTAAGGCTATCTACCAGAAAACATACCAATGCATGCATCAACATTTCAGAGGATGTAATGACAAGGGCATGCAACGGGGGCAACCTTAGTTTTCGATTGGAATACGTACTGAACCTTAGGGGGCTCTTGGGAAAGACACCAAGAGATAAGAAAACCCATACCTTTTTCAGCATTGACAATCAGCCACGAACACACGTCCTAACCCACGCACAAACCCTTCTTTCGAGCCTTGGTTATTGTTCACAAGTGAATTTCTTTACGTGATTTGTTAAAGCACTTAGGCGTATAATTTTTTCTTTTCATTTTTGATTGATGAAGCCGAGAACTCTTTTGAATAGTAGGCCTATATTGTTTTCTATTTTTAAATTGCAAAGTAAAACTGAAAAACATTTTGTGGATATGTAATGAATTAAGAGTGCACATTGAGTACACTCCTAGAGGAGGTTGTGTACCTCTTTCCTGGGGATTTTGTTGTTGACTTATTAAACACAATTTAAATGATAAAATCATATTATAATCTACATATTAAGTTACTATAATTCCCCTCCTGATTTCTGTCTTTAAAATCAATTAAATTGTCACTTTAGCGCCTCCAACTCGGCTCAAACCCGAGTGTGGAGATCCAGTAAAACTCAGTTTTGACCGCCAATCTTTGACCTATTTTGAAAAGTAAAAACCTTATTTAATTAATTAAATATCAACATTCTAGGTACATTTAGGTCTTACTTAGCATAGTCATTTTCGGGTTATTATAGTTTGTGGACCAAGATCGACGTACCTGATCCACGGACCGTGGTTCTACTATGATCCGTAGGTCCTGGTTAACATTTGTGGACCAAGATCATTGGACCTGCTCCACAAACCGTGGTATAACTACGGTCCGTAGAGTCCTCTCTAGATGTCATATGCACTTCTGGAAATTTGAATTTTGGTCTATCTAGGGTACAAGTTGTTAGAGTTTTGATAGTTTTACTGTCCTCCAATGCCTAATTTATGAAATAAATTAATGTTAAATAATTTATTTTCATGTATATGATCTAAGGAGGAAGGCAAAGATACTACTAAGAAAAAAGAAGAAAACAAAGATGAAGAAGCGGAGAAAAGGCAATCCCGGTGATTGCAAAGACCATTCTCCGAACCACCAAGAAACTCTTCATTTCACCTAATGTTCGAGTATGTCAACCCTGGGAAAGAAACCAACTCGGTGAAAGAATTGGGAACTTGGTGAATCGCCAATTGGTTCCTCAACAACACACTGAATTGCCTAATGTTATAGGACTTGAGATGCTCAAAACCAGTTCAATTTTCCGATAGAAGTCAGCAAAGGACAGATCACCATACCACTTAGTGAGCTTACTTATATCATCTAATGGGTTTTTACTAAAAATTTTAGAAAACTATTAATTGAGTTTTGAACTGTATATTTATATTTCTAATAAAATGATCATTCGATAGAGTTTTCTTTGAGAGTTAGGGATCCTTTGTAGACTTCAAATATTTTTTTAGCTTAAAATTGAAGATTTTCAAGTGCGTATTTAAATTTAACCTTTGAAAAGCATTGTAAAGGCTTGGAGACTATTACCAAGTTGATGGTTGATCGAATAAGCAATTATTTTTATAATTTTATGATATTAATCTAAAACTGCAATTCTTGGAGTGTGATCATGTGATTATAGGTTTAATTAACTTATGGGTATTCTTAATTACTGATTTAATTGGTACATTGAATCGGGTTTGATCGTTAGTTGCATTTTAATCTATGAATTGTAGTTGTGGATTCAGTTATAATTTTGAGT
The DNA here is from genome assembly GCA_027704765.1 of Solanum habrochaites. Classification (NCBI taxonomy): domain Eukaryota; kingdom Viridiplantae; phylum Streptophyta; class Magnoliopsida; order Solanales; family Solanaceae; genus Solanum; species Solanum habrochaites. Next base: position 17,406,842 of record JAKWJA010002497.1, read on the forward strand.
TTTACCTTTCTTGAGATAGTTATAATTTTGAGATTTTAGCTTGCTTGACATAGAGGTTTTTGAACTGAAACTATTGATAAATGGTTTGTAGGTATTGATCTTATATGCATTTATCTCGAAAGAGTGAATGTGAAATCTAAGCGTACCAATATAGCTCGACAGACTGGTTGTATTAAGGTTGTGACTTGTTCTTAGTTCCTAAGCTTGTTGATGTTTGAAAGAAATCACTTGAAATGTGATACTTGTTCTAGAGAAAACAATTTCACTCATTGTCCATACTACACTTATACTTAGATATTTATTAACAATTTAAATTACCCATGTAGTGAAATTTTCCTATAATCATTCACATCGCCAAGATCCGTCTCGATATTGTTATTTTCTCTTGTTTTGATTGCATTGTAGCTGATAATTTCAAAACAAAGGCTCATCATCTAACGTTTGGGTCATATCTTTATATATGCTTATATGTATTTTCAATAATATTTATTCCTATAACTAATTAGACCACGTTTGCACTACAAAATTGAATTTGAAAACATGTTGCTCCCTGTGGAATCGACCCCAACTGTTTGTTGTGTTTTATACTACTTAGCGATCGTTTATAACTATAATTGGATAAGGTGTGCTTGAAACGTTATATCAATAAGAAGATACAAGAAAGAGGCATAAGCATGGCTTTATTTGAAGTGGACACGAATTGGAAGAAAAAGAGATGAGTCATAAAAACGGACTCAACAATAGAGTAAAGAAAACTCCAACTATGTATCCTCTCCGCCTCGCACAGAGATGATTTACTATTCGACTCTTGATAATTGAAAGACTATTCACCCTCTCCACATCACATAGGAAAAAATGATGAGAGGACATGCATGTCTGTATCAACTCATTCTGATGTCCTACAAGCCAGCTTTTAACCATTTTTACCAAACTATATATTGACTCAGGTTTTATTTTTTTTATGATTGTTTTTTTTATTTGGGAGAATGACTACTCTTACGAATACTTACTCAAATTTTAGGGTTCATTCCTTCTATATTTCATTTATTTATTCTTCTTATGATTAGCGAATATTCAAGGACCAAGAATCAAATTATGAGTACATTATACCTCTTATTTTAGAGTTGTGCTACAAATGAATGTGTATTATTGAATCTATGGACTTAAGTTGGTTATCACTATAAATATCTTTTGTTTATCAATTTCCTGTGTTAATTCTTGATCACCATTAATATACATATATTTTCTAACTTGAAGTCGGGAAGGAATAGAAGGATAGAACGTGGGACAGAGGGGCTTGATCGTTCTTAAGTAAAGAACATATGATCAATTTGTATCTATGATAGGGATATACCTAAAGACGTTGCTTTGTTATGAAGAAAGACAAAACTTATTTAGTATCCAAAATAGGGGGAAGCCTATGGTATTTAGGACTACTAGTACTTGAATTCACTTATGAGTGTGAGTGTTGACTGAATACTTAAACTGAAATACCAAATTTTGTGTGAGAAAAAGGATTTATTTGTGGTGAGGGAACTAGATACATTGTTTGAATGTTTGTATCTTAATGATTGTTGAAAGTGTATGTGGTGATGTTTATGGTCTATCTATACCTTGTTTTGTTCCGCATAAGTTTGCTTATCGAGTCTGAATGAGATGATGTGAACTATATTTAAAATTTGATAGAAAATATCAAATGATTGCTTGAGTTGTGTGTTTTTTTCCTCTGCGTGAGTTTCTTCTAGAGTTTAATCTGTCGCTTGAGGACAAACAACATGTAACAACTCGGAAATCTAGTAAAAGCCATGCTAGAGTCTAATAGAAATTAATATGTGAAACTAGAGACTCACATGTGAATTTGATGTTGGTAAATTGATTGAGTGTTTTAAATAATTTTCCAAGTAAGGGTTCAAAAATTAAAGGGTTAAACGTCAAGATAAAACTATAACGCCCAAAAATTAGTAATTCAAACTAGTGTGTTGTAGAGTCTTGTGGTGGAGTTTTGGAGTGTTTAAAGAGGGTTAAAACTCATAGAATTTACCGCCAAACTTAGTATGTCATGTTTTGGGGTTGAACTTCGGGGTACGATCCCCAAGTTACACCCAAGCGGTACTTGAGGAGGATCCCAACACTGCCCAAAAAGCTGTCAAAACATAATGATCTACGACCAAAATCCACGGCCCTTAGACCAACCTACACCCCATAATTCATGGGCTTAGGTCAAGGACTGCAGAACGCCTGCAAATGAAGTTGCAGGATCAAACCACGAAGGACTATAGACCCATCAACCGTCCATGCATGGTGATCCGTAGATCCTTCCACTGTTTAATGTTTTTAGTTTAAGATTGGCGTCTTATTTTTAGTTATTTTTTTATGAGAGGTTAGGAGGGACTATTAGATAACTAATTAACTTCATATATTAAGAATTTTATGTCATCAAACACCTCATTAACTTATAAGAACCCCAGACCCCCAAATCAAAACCCAACTACTTTTCCCTCAAAGAATCTTTTCTCTAGAAACCCCATTGAAGAACCAATAAGAGTTCAACCTAGGATTTGATATTGAATTTTTCTCATAGGAATATCATGGAGTTTACACCTAAGATATGTTAGTTCTCAGCAAGAATCCCTTCAACTATATTTTAATAGTTCCCCAAATTCTAGGTTTTTGACTAAATAGCATTGGTCTTCTTCTAAAAATGTTTCCATTGTCCAATCATGATTGTTTATGTTTATATATTATTATTTGTAGGGAGATTTAGGGTGTTTTGATAGTTTTTGAAGAAAAGCCCCAAAGACCCATATTTTCTCCTTCTTTCTCAATTGTAACCCTTGTATGGATTGTTTCATGAATAGAACTTTATAATATAATGTCTTCACATTGATTTTGGTATTATATCATGTAATTACTCTGTCCATTGTGTTAATTTCAAGAAGTAGGTTTGAACCTTTATCCTCTGCCTTGAAACAATATTTTCTAGTGTTGTATATGTTGATGAAGATTGTTACGAACTTATTGAGCCACTTGAAGGGTAGAGGTGCTTATTCATGATGTATTTACGTGATCTTAGTGTGAGTTAATATATATATACTTGATTAACCTAGGGATTCTAAGGCAATTTATATAGTCTAGGGTTGTGCATGAAAGAGGCTTATGGATGGTTTCAATGTGATCCTCCAAGAATGATGAATCTCTCAATGTAATGCCTTAGACTAGATAAACTAGACTTGAATTGTTTTAGAATAATGCTTCTAAACATAAATTTACTTGAAGATGATACTATGTGCATGTTTAGGAATACTTGGAATATAATGTGCCAATAATTGATGAGTTGTTGGATCATTGTATTCCCCTATATAATGTGCTATATATATGTTTCGGATGAGGTTGTCAATAGCCCTTGATGAGGATATTGAGAAGGTTTGAGTATGTTGACAAGATTGTGTGTGAACTCATGATTTACTTAGAAGTTGTAAATCATATGAATATTATGTTTAATCTGGTATTATTGAGAAGGTCATTCTATCCTTTACCTTAATCTTAATTATGATGGAAGTAACTATAATATTAATGTTGTTGACTGTGTTATTACACATATACACAAACTTCATGCATAAATATGATTACGATGTATCAATGGTGTTAATTGAAGGTATAGTTCTCATATGCCCCTTTACACATTATTATGTATGAAACGTAGAACTTTTATAGAATAATAACGATATAATTGTGTTGATTCAAAGGCTAATTGTCATGAAAACGCTATAAATAATTTTGAAAGGTTACTCACTTGTGGATGATTCTAAGGTTGAAAGGATATTCTAAACTTATAAATCCTTGAGCTAATATATTGTATTTTGGGTTGAATGCCTAAGTGTATTCTCCTATAAACAACAACTTAAGTAAATACTTAAAGTTACTTTAAAGGGAAATGTGATTAGCACCGAGTGAACATGAAAATTAGATGGAGGATTTTATGTCTAAAAAGTTCGACTTCCTGTATGGGTCCCATCAACGTTTAGTAAGTCAAGGTTATCGATATATATGTTGTCTCATGATATGGAAACTTTCTCCGCTTTGCAAGTTCGGGTTTATATTAGAAATCTCCTTGTTCCATAAATATGTGCCCACATAGGTCTTTAGTTAGTGTAGCCACCTAGACCCTAATTTAGATAGTTTCACCTTAGGCAAATGAAACACCTATTTTCAGTATGAGGGCAGAGTACCGGATTCTATGCAGCTCACATGGTCTATGTCGTTCATTGCAAATCTCCCTAAATGTTAATGAATGTGCATTAAAGAGGTAATCATGGACTCAACTGGTGACTTCATAAGGGGTACTACTTCGAATGACTTGGGGTATGGCACTCCACTAGTGCATTGCACAAGTAGGACTTAGGAGAGGTTAGGGTGAGCTCTTTTATAATCATAAAAGTGTATTATTTGTGAATGTATGACATCTAAAGATATTAATGATTACTCTACTCAATAAGTATTGTATTTCATCATAATATATGTGAAATCCTCGTTAGATCATTTCTTTTATTTATGCTTTCATTTTTTAGTAAGTTGTTACTTATAATTATGAACAATTGTAGCCAAAAAAATATATTTATCTATGAATTTTTTTTGTAGCAAATAGTTTAATTATCCACTACAAATTTTAAGTCGTCGCTATTTAACACCTTACTTATTTTGTGACAATATTTTTGTTGTCACTAAATCATAGATTGATTAGAGACAATAAAATATTTGTCACTAAGTATTTATATTATTATTTGTCAAAATTAAATATAAATTTTCGTAGCTAAAATTTATAATATTTAACTACGAACCCTAATTTGTCGAAATTGTAGCAGTATATATTTTTAAGATGAAATTTTTTTGTGTCCAAAATTTTATAAGTTATAAGACTAAAATATTTTGTCATAAATTAGGTACATCATTAGTGACGAAATAATGTGTCACTGATAACTTTAAATTCGTGACTAACACTAATTAACAAATGACGCCAATTTATTTTTTTGTGGGAAACTTTAGTGGACAAAACATTGTTACGGATTTTTATGTTTCATCACTAAAAGTATGTATCTCATATATTTAAGCACGGAAAGTAAATTTTGTTACTAATGTTGAATAATTAGTGACGAATTTGAAGTCGTAGTTTTATCATGAATTACATACACTATTAGTGACGAAATAATAATTTAAATTCCTGACAAACACCACTTAACGAAATGGCGCCAAATATGTCTCATATATTTAAGCACGAAAACAAAATTTTGTCATTAAATGCGAATAGTTAGTGACAAATTTAATATCATAGGTAATAATTTCGTAGAGATATATCATATTTGTTGTAGTTATACCATTGAAAACATTTGGAGAAGTCTCTTGCTCTTGATAACTAGTGATCACATAAAGGTAGTTTGCTCTTCTGCTAGTACCGGAAGTTGCTCTTCTAGGTGCATCCATGTCTAGTGGAGCAACAGATGAATTTTGGACTCTATTGCCTCTTTTTTTTCATTACCTGGATGGTTCTTAGGGAACTCTTTCATGTAGTGAACCTCTTTTCCACACTTGAAACAGCCTGTAAAGCCATCGCAACACTTATCTGGGTGGGTTCTACAACACTTAGTATATGCATGAGCCCAAATACATCTTTGTGCGACACTACCATAATATTGGGTAGGTCTAGCTTTGAAGTGTTGTTGACTGTTGTACTCATATTTGTTTCTTCGTGCAGGTGCACTAGAAGATTATGGACTAGGTCCTTTTTTCTTTTGTTTGATAGAGGACCAATTCATAATACTTGTTTGCTGCCCGGACTCATTTCCTAATGTCTTTTCCTTCTTATTCTTAAAAATTTCTCTCTCTGTTAGCTTTTCCTCATCAACTTGTTGCACATGGATCATCAGCCTTGCTATTGCCATGTTATGTATTAGCATGACTTCCTACTTTCCCTATTTAAAAGACGAGCAACCTAAAAATGAATTAACTCATCCTTCTCCTCATGTCGGCAACAATGTATTTGCTTCTCTTAGTTCAGGGTAAGTAAAATACTCATGAAAGCACTATAAAAACAAGTCCAACTCACAATCAGTGATGCCCAACCACGAGTTAGAAAGAAAATATATAGAGACTGACTCTATCGTACGAAATGAGTATAAAGAAAGTGAGATAGTTCCAAAAATGTTGCAACCTACTAATTACATATGTGACACACTTTATACGATATAACTAGGGCATAACAAACACAACTTTATAGACTTCCTAGGACTTGATCTCTTTAAATATGATACCAAGTTTTTCATGCCCCAATTGTAAACCCTAGGCTGGAGTGGCACTCGAGAACCATTGTTTGCCCCAAGAGAACCCTTGACCATGCTTACTCAACGGAAGACTTAAAATCATAATACAAGGATTAAATGCATTTCCACACAATTTTTTAATAACATAGAACATTTTAAGGTCAAACATTCAACTTGGCCAAAGTGGCAACTCAAGTATTAACATATGAAATAACAATGTAATGACAAATGAAATACTAACTGTATATAAAGCCTCTCAAACAAAGAGGGATTTTGGGACATGACCTCGAATCATGATAACTACGATAATACTACAAAACGAATATGACATGCCCTCAAGGAATTAATGTAACATTTTAGAAAAAGTTATGAACATGTAAATAGATATAAATGTATGATTTATGATTTTTATGATATAGAATTGAGTCATAAAGTTTAATCTAATGAAGAAGAGTTTCTAAATATGAGTGCTAGCAGATTTTACAAAATGCTTAATTCAGCTTAGAATCCCTTATGACATTGATGTGAACATCAAGAGTAGTCTATGGTTGTTAGAATGACGAGTATAAAAGTTGAATACAAGATGCCTCGTAGTTGTTTTAATCCAATTTCTCAAATAATTAAGGAGACAAGATCTCGAGATAATAAGATACCTCTTGATTACTACCGAGCGAAGAAGCTAGTCTTAGGGCTTGGTTTAACTAGCCAAAAAATTAATTGTTGAGCTAATATATGTATGTTATATTACAAGGCAGATAAAGAGAGGACAAAATGTATGGTTTTTCAAAGAATCTTATCATAACAAAATGTGGGCATGAAGAGTAAGAAAAATATCCCACAAAAGACAATGTATTACCTTCAACTTATTCCTAGACTTCAATGATTATATGTTGTAACAAGATCTACTGAACACGTGATATCGCACTATGAAAATATCATGGAAGAAATGTGTTAACTTACCCTTCGGATGGAGAATAATGGAAATACTTTGATCATACTTATCCAGACTTTCCTGTTGAGCCTAGAAATGTAAGTCTTGTCTTTGTTCTATTGGTTTTATTCCTTTTGTCGACTCAGGATCATTATCACTTTCTGGCCAGTGATTGTTAAACAGTACAATCTTCCTCATGATATTTGTAAGACTGTCCCATATATCTTCGTAACATTGATTATTTTAGATCCTCATAATCCAAAAAATAAATTGATGTGTAGCTTCAACTATTAATAGATGAATTACAACATTTATGGAAAGATGGTGTATTCAGTTATAATAGGTCAAAGAAAAAGAATTATCTAATGTGAGTTGCATTGATGTGGACAATAAATGATTTTCTTTCTTATGGCATGTTGTCGAGATAAATTACAACGAGTAAATTAGCTTTCCCAAATTGTATTGATGAAAAAAAAAACTTTCAGTTTTAAAACGGAAGAAATGTTTCTTTGTTTTATTCTAACAATCAATTCTTAATTACTTCTCAATCATGAATTTAGAAGAAATAATAATTATTTTTATAAAAGAGAGGGCAATTCTAGACCTCCTTCCATGTTAACTAGAGAACAAGTATGGGAAAAAGTTAAAGGATTTCCTAAAATTACTGAATCTGGTCCGCAACTTTTACTGTTATGGAAAATCACATACGTAGACCAAAAGAAATATTTTTGAGATCTACCATATTGGAAGACTAATTTAGTCCACCACAATCTTGATGTAATGCATTTAGAAACAATGTCTTTGACAATATTTTCCATAGAGTCACGGATAACAAAGAGAGAACAAAGGATAATGAGAAGATAAGAATGGAGTGGAAAGAATATTGTTGTCAATGTTATTTATACTTGCCACAGACTGTTGATAGATGATGGATTAAATCAAAAGTAAAGTTATCCTTAAATGAAGACCAAAATAAAAATGTCGTTGAGTGGGTTGATGAGCTAAAAATGTTGCATGGATATGCTTCTAGTTTGGGTAAATATGTTGATAAGAAGTAATTAGAGATATTTTGAATGAAAAGTCATGACTGCCTAACTTTTATGCAATGTCTTATTCTAGTGGCTTTTAATGCACTTCAAAAACCAATCTGGAAGCGACTAACAAAATTCAACCTGATCTTTGAAGAATTATGCTGAACAATATTGTTGGAGGATCAGTTAAGGGAATTGGAAGAAAACATTCAATTAATCTTGTCTAAATTGCAATAAATATTTCCACCCGGTCTTTTTTATTCAATTGAGCACTTAATGATTCATTTGCCTTATGCAGTAAGGGTTTGTAGTCATGTTCAATAGAGATGGATGTATCCATTTAAAAGGTATACCAATTTATTTTAAGAATTTATTCTTCTTCTAGTATTTTTTTACATAATATTTTATTTCATAAACTGATCGCAGGTTTCTAAACAAAGTAAAAATGACTAGCAGAAACAAATCTAGAGTTGAAGAATCTACTTGCCAAGCATATTTGGCTCAAGAAATCCCATACCTTGCTTCCAATTATTTTAAATCTCATGTAATATATAGGAATAATAGATTTGATTGCAATGATGATTTAATTAGTAAAAATGCTACTCAACTAACTTTATTCGTCTTTACTCTTTCTTGAGAGGTTATGGCAAGAAAAATGCCAATATTTTGTGGTTAGATGATAAAGAAGTTGTTGCAGCACAATTGCATGTTTTGATTAATTTTGATGAGGTTAAGCCTTTTCTCAAGTAAGTACCAACCATAGTGTACATATGATTATTATATTTACGCTGAAAAATCCTTCAGAGGTACGTACAATGATCTTATTGATGATATCAATTATAAGTAAATTGAAACGTACTTTCAGTGAGGGTTCAAAGAATATGTATGATTTGATATAATGAGTTGTGAATATAGAATATATCATTTGAAATGTATAGATAATATGATTTCTCAGTTTAATCGGTTAATAGTAATCCACAAGAGATCTCACAAGAAGCTTATTTGTGAATTGTAGCGATGGGACCATTAAAATTGGCACAAATTGCACTCAATTTGTTGGGGTGAAGGAAAAAGTGCATATAACAGTAGAGTGTGTGTCAATGGAACCGTAAAAGATGGTACCATAAGTGAATAGTATGGTGTTCTTAAGGAAATCATCAAATTATAATGGCCAAAGGCACCATCTATGAAGTTAGTTTTATTGGCACCATCTATGAAGTTAGTTTTATTCTATTGTAATTGGTTCTCTACCTCTAAAAAATTGCATGAAAGTTGATATCAATTTTGGTATTGTCGATGTTCGTAAAGAGAAACATATTCTAAGTTTTAACCTTTCATCTTTCCCCAAACAGAAACTCAAGTTTTTTATGTAAGACATCCTGAAAAACAAAGGAGATAAATTTAATTGGTGGATAGTTATAAGCACAAAACCAATAGGAGTTGTGAACAAAAGATATAATCTTGAAGTTGCTTACCAAAAGGAACAATACCATTTTAGTGCAAGTAGAGAGGATGATCCGATTGATTTCTTACCACATGATCGAGTTGATGGCAAAGAGATACATGGAAGTAATTTTCAACCAATTGTAAGTAAAAATGAAGCTGAAGATGAGGAGGAAACAAGTGAAGAAAAGGAAGATGACAAGGGGAAATAGAAGTGTAGGGGAAGACTTTTCCAATAGTGATGATTCACAGGATACCTTTCAAACAAAAGAACAAGAAACAAAGGATGATTGAGTATATTGGGTTGGTCTAGGTATTGTGTTTGTTTGAGTGTGGGATGAAAGTAAATAGGGTATTGATAGCTAGCTGGGGAGGATCTAACAACTCGTTTACGCGTTCACGTGAACTCCCATATTATTATCATTATAAAACTTCTTTATATTTTTTTAAAAATTTGAGAATTTCTCCTCTTATAGTCGTATGCATAAAAAGAATTTTTTGTTGAATGAAAGTAATATTTTGCAAATGTTGAACAAAAAGTTGATCAACATACATCTTCTTTAATATGGCTAGAATATCATTGTCAATTTTATAGTATACACCTATAAAAAGTAGTACATATATTATGATGAAGATAAAATGAATCAATACATATTAATTAGAATTGCACCTACATGTATCATTTCTTTGAATCAAGATTGAGATTTATTTAACTTAATAATATTATTTGTATGGTTGAAATAATCGTATTACGAAGTATAATAGAAATCAATATCAATTCAAGAACATTTTCTTTCATATGAAAATTTGAAATAAGAGTATTACTTTTATTGTTTTAGTATAATTGCATTTTGAAATATAATAAGAATCAATCCTTATTAACGAACAAGAGACTTGATATAAAATGTAAAAAGATTCTAAAAAGTATAAGATCTAAATATTCAGAAAATTATCAGGACAATTTCTCAAATCTCAAAATTATTATTTTTATATCATATTTTAACAAACTATATTTTATGTATGTGAAATAATAAAATTTATTAAAAAGAGAGAGAGAGAGTTGTAAATAACAAATCCATTATGTACCTGATGGTGAGAAGTGAGAGGGCACACAATTGCCGAATAAAATCTGAAATATAGAAAAAAAAAGATATTTAGCAAACTGAAGGAAATCTTCATATATTAAATATATATTGTTGAGAACTAAAATGAACATAAGAGGAATAAGTTACCAATCAACAATATATTATATATTCAAACTTTTATGGCATATAGCTGCTAATGATCTATATATTCTCTTCGTCCCGTTTTATGTGACATTATTTTCTTTTTAGTCAGTATTATATAAAGTTTAAAGATGAAAGATTAATGTGACTTGAGTAGTAGAAAATCACTACACATGACTATATATTACTACAATTCTATTTAAAAAGGAACATGAAAAGTTCATATAACTTTTGGAAGCTCAAGGAAAAAAAATACTAAATGTGAGATATAAATCAGTAGGATTATAAATTGAGTTCAAGTAATCTGAATTAAGTTAATTGATGGGAAGATGAAAGAATTCTGTCAATGTAGTTAAATTACGGATAAATAACTTATTTTTAAAATGACTACTCAACTTTTAATTATTTAATATTTTATTATTGACATGTTTTATAACACTTTTATTTAGTTTAAGAGAAAAATGGTAATTCAATTTTTAAAGTTGGAGCTTTTCACTTATAATAATACAAGTACGTAGGAATCACATAGTCCATTCTTCAGGAATTCTCTCTCCAAACGTTGAATCAATTACATATCTTTTCTTCCCTCGGCTTATTCTATTCGTTAAATTTCATCAAGAGTAATTTCTTTCTTCATTTGATCTTCCTCTTTAGCCTGTCAAGTTTCATTTTAGTTATGTTTTACATCTTAATATCCATGTATTATTTACCTAACTAATGGATCAATTAAAGACTTTTGGGTTTTTTCATTAAATTAGTACCCATGGATATGAAAAGTTTTACAACATTATAGTTAATATTTGAAGGGATAACTTATTTTTAAAGATTAGATAACAATATTTGTTAAAATTTGCATTGATAAATGTAGAGCACAATAATGGCAGAAATATGAATAGACATTTTAATTGTTTTACGTTTTTTTATAATGGTTAAGAGAATTGTTTAATTATATAAGGGATAATGCCCAAGTACCCCTCAACCTATGCCCAAAATCTCAGAGACACACTTATACTATACTAAGGTCCTATTACCCCCTGAACGTATTTTATTAATAATTTTTTACCCCTTTTCGACCTACGTGGCACTATCTTGTGGTCCCAACGAAGGTTGACTTTTTTTTCAAACTAGTGCCCCGTAGGCTAAAAAGGTGTAGAAAATTACTTATAAAATAAGTTCAAGGTGGGTAATATGACCTTAGTATAGTATAAGTGTGTCTCTGCGATTTCGGGCATAAGTTGAGGGGGTACTTGTGCATTATCCCATTATAAAATGATAAATGTGGTTCAATATTTTGATATTTACGGGTAAATTGGTCTTTCACTTTTATCTTTTCGGGTTCATTCTTATAATAATGTATGATGATTTATAATCTATTAAGTTGAACAAAACTACTTCATTCATTACTTTGTCTTCATTGGTTTTCATTATAACTATGTTTGTTCATGTTTTATTTATTGGTTACATTACTAATACATTATTTTGTTGTTTCTTGTGTGTTGATGATATTGATCTAAGAGAGTAAGATAGTCTAACAGTAAAAGAGGAAAATTAAGTAAAGAAACACACGTACAATGGAGCAAAAAATAGATCAACTGCATGGTGTAATCCCATCACGAGCCCTCCAATCTACTGACAGTTCACCTCATGTCAACGAATCCTCAATGAATAAACCTAATCTTGAAGTTAATCAGTCTCTACCTTATAACACTAAATCTCGTTCTCCCACAATCCCATCATAGTCCCTCTATTTTCAAATTGGTTCGCTCCATGTAAATGGGCTCCTATGCCTTAACCTAGTCTTGAGGTCAATCGACCTCAACCTCATAACAATGAATCTCAAACTCAATTTGATCAATCACAAACTATAAATAAAGAATTTGAACAATTGATGTCACCACCAACCAAAATGACTCCAATAAACTCATCTAATATAGCTTACAATGGGGAGAATGATCATCAAATCTTGATTATACCTAAACAGGATGGGTAATAAGACATACTTTTAATAACACATTTGCTTAGCTGAATTTTTAATCTTTTTATGGGTTCGATAACTATTGTATTTTATATATGTTTGATCCTCAAAAGATAGTAATTGAAGGCATTGCTAATTGCCTTCGTAATAAATTTAAATTGGGTAGACCCTCATAGAAGAATTTTCCAAAATCTACTATTGATTTGTGGTTTGAGGAATTTGAGGTAAGGACACTATACACATATGATTACATCAAGTCATACCATTTGATATTAACCTGGGTTACTGCTTATTGCCTTCATTTTTAATACTTTTTTTGGGGCAACCTGTTTATGACTAAATGGTTTGATAAATATATAAAAATTTCTACCTCTTTAAGTCTTGATATTTAATAGTAATGCTAGTCTCGATATTGCTCGGTCTCTTGGTCTCTTTTGTTGTTGCCTACTCCTATTGCGTTAAGTCTTAGTTTGGTTAATGGTTAATATTCTAGAGGCAATGATTGTCAGATCCCTAGACTCAGACGGTTGTTGGTAGTAGTAGAAGTAAGCCTTGTTGAACTACCTGGTAATGTTCACATCTCTTTATTGCTTGAAGTAGACTATATGTTAGAATGAAATGATTGTTTGTTTGTGTTATGTCGGATAAGAGCTTGTTTACTATGTCATAGTTCTCGAATTTCAACATTCCCTTAACCGCATCTGTGCTAATTGAAATTTAGTGATAATGTTTCTAGTTTTGAAAAACACGGTTTTGGTCCATTTGTTACTTGTTGGTAAAATACATCTACTTTTTTGATGTTTAGTGTGACTCATAGTATGTCTAAACCGTGCTTATTTTTGTTATAAGATGGCTACTTTGGTAAAAAGATATTTGCTTCGTATTGATGCATGTCAAAATCAGCACATTTCTTTTTTCCTTGTCTCTTTCTTACTGTATGCTAAGTGAATCAACATGGTACCAAGGCTTATTATAAAGTTTTTTTTTGTTAGTTCCCTCATATTTTTCAATTTCATGGAATAGAACTGTCAGATTCCTACAATAATTTATCGTGAATTTTGTCCCTTTATCCTTTTATTGTTGACTGGTAGTAGCTTCGTTCTTAAGTATCTCTTGTTTAATGCGATCGATAATGAAATCCTGAATCGGATTTCCTTTAGTCTCGTTGGACTCCCTTGTAGTGTCCCAAACTTTCTCTTATTTGAATCAAAGTCAATGTTGCAAACCACGTCATGTATTACCTTGAATGTTGATATCTCTACCATGTTTGTTCTTGACCCAGATCTTACTAAGAATTATTTGTATATTGTTGGTCCTGAATATTCTATTTGATATTACTGCATTTTATGATCTTGAATATTTTTTCTCACTTTTAGTTAGTTTCACAGATATTTTTGGGCATGAAAACTTTAGTACTTTTAAAGGATTATTGCGATTGATCTAAATGACCACGAGTTAAGTAATCTATTAAGAAGGGTTTTATTTATTTTGCATCATCATATCCTACTATGTTCTTTTATGGGATTGTTATGCACTAATTAAAATGTTGTACCTCAATGCTAGTCAAGAAGGATATTGATCTGGATAGTTTAGCCGTGTGCAGTTGAAGTTATCCGATTATCATAAAAGTACAATGGTACATGGTAGTCTATATTGCATCAAGTGATTAATTTAAAGCATATTTTTGTCAATCTTCTTTGGTACATACATGTTTGCTTTTGTTTTTTTCCTTACGGTCTTCTCTGCATTTATCTTTAAGCAATTACCTTAAAATATGATTAGTCTTGTCTCTATTCATGTTAATAGTTCATTTCTGAAGGTTCTGAACAAAAGTAAATGTGAATATATTCTTCTATTTATAATATGGCTTGTTAGGGTTCATTTCAACCATTTGGGATATGATTTCTTCTATTGCTAAAAGCAATTCTATTGTTGTCTTCTTTTCTGGAATGGTGAAATGATATCGATGTATCAAACTACTCTATTTTCCTCAAATTTACTAGATGAGGTACATTCACGATAGTGAGAGATCATATTTATTAGTCCAAACTCAAATAAAATAGTGAGCTATTTCATACGTTAAAATCGCCAAAAATAACGTTACTATTTGCAACATTCTTACAATTCTAAAGTTCCTAATACAGGTGGTGTGAGCTTGTATAACCAATGATGTTTTTATTTTCTATATAAATAAGATATTCAAATGGCTCCCTAACTATATTGATGCTATAAGACGTAAATTAGTGGGAAGCACATCTGCAAGGATGACACTACTTTTTCAAGATGTTAGGAGAAACTTGCCTCTGAAGCCAATATGGTTGGGGGATACGGTAATAAAGGAAGGGATGGGGAACTAGGAATCTTCTTCATTCAAGATAAAGTCCAAAACAAAAAAAAAAAGTTACGATTCAATTGATGATGCATCATTTCATATCTGTGGTTGCATACATCATCGAGTTACCGATATGAGAATGGTAATCATATTTTTTAGATATATTTATTTTAAGAAAGTACCATAATACTCAACATTGATAACACAAATATATTCCTTCATTATACAAAGAATCTACTGGAAAAGATCCATCAATTTCTGAATTTTATTTTTGAACTCATCGTAAGAAAAGTTTTATAAGTTGTGTAACTGAGAATGTGGAAACTGCTTATGTAAGTATTCGTTCTCTCTATTCTTTTGTACATAAAATATTTTATTTAAGTTGTGTTAAAACTCTTTGTTTGTGTTTCTTTAAGATCTATTACATGACTATCAGTTTAATGTTCCCTAGCATATCTTACAAAAGAAATGGTGTAATTGAGCCACTCAACGGGAACAAAGAAAAAAAATATTTAGTTGTGAAGGAGGAGGAGGAGAAGGATTCTGGTTTTTGGTGGTTCCATGTAGGAGGGCCTAATGTTTTTCATATACATATATTTGGAAAGTTGCAATCCTTTGGAAAGGTCAGAACCATTCATAAAAGTGAAAACTTTTCATATAAGTTCTAACTATTTCATAATGTCACGACTTTTCATAAAAGTCTCAAATTTTCATTCAACTTCAGAAAGATCACAACCTTTCATAAAAGTCACAATTTTTTTATAAAAGTGCAACTATTCCTTAAAGTCAACACTTTTATTAAAAGTCACAACTCTTCATAAAAGTCATAACTATTCATAAATGTCACAAGTCTTCATTAATGATGCAACTCTTCATAAAAGTCACAATATTTCATGAAAGGGGGAGACTAGATTTTGAAATAATAAACATAGCAGGTAATTCTTGTTTGTTTTGGTGCCATGTATACGGACTTAAGGTTTTCTTTTATATATAGAAGTTCGGAAAAATAATTATCGTAGTGGTTGTTGATAGTACTAGACTTTCTTGTTATCTAGTTCTTTACCTTGTTACAATAACAATAATATATTCAATGAAATCACACAAAGTGACACGTGGCTAAGGTTGTAAAGGTTTATCCTGGAATCTGTGTGGTGTATCAAGTTTATTCGTTTATAATTTTGGTTGGGTTTGAATGTCTAATAACTTTCACACCTAAAAACTATCACTTCAGTGTAAACTACTTAGCCGTTCTCCACCGTAAGGATTTCCAACATCAGAAAAGTACCTTTACGTTGAAATGAGATTAAGTATTCACCGGCATCTTATAAATTTCATTTCAATCTTCAACTGTTTATAAATTCCGAATAGGAATGAGAATAGATATATTGTAGAATTCATATACTAGTGGTTGATTTAATTGTATTCCAACTGATAGCAATCGTAAGTAAGGAACATCTCGACACTTTTACTTCGAGTAAAAAGGATAAGAACCTGGTAGTATTCCATAGAAAATGACAAGCTAGTATATGTGTCACGCCCCGAGCCTACACTCGGGTGTGGACGACACTCGATTGACATTTCTAGTCTCTAGCGTAGCCTTGGCCTAACTTACTCAACTCCGAAGAACACAATAATCATATCTATCACATTAATAAACATAACTGAAAGACTCAAAGGACTAACATCAGACTGTCTATGAAGCCTTTAACATGACTAAAATGAATTTAGGAAAGATCCGACAACATCTTAATGATTTTATATTATAAAGCAAGTAAAAGAGTCCTTTCAGAATGCAAGGAGGCTCACCACTTACTCTGGACTGCTTAATGGATCAACGGTGCGCTGGATGCCGATCCTCGTTACCTGCGTCTACGTCATAATATGATGCAAGTCAACTGGTGTCAGTACATTTAATGTACGAGTTGTGAGTTGCAGTGCTAAAGAATAGTAACATAGGCTTGAAAGGGAAATCTGAAGAACTTACCTAGCTCAACTCAACTATACAAGAATGAACTCATTTAAATATATAGAAAATAAATATAAGTACAATATAAAGAAAAGGTTTTTAACACACGATGTCAAGTCTTTATGTATGCAAAGATACAATTGTGTATGTAAAATACATTTAACTTGTGTTGGATATTCTCTAATCGACAACCATACCTATGAGCCTATGTGATGGTACAACGGTTTACCTCACGTCCCCAAGGACCATTCTATACGTTGCATCGATATAGAACCTGAACTCAATAAGTGGATCCACTAGTTTGCGCTAAAAAAACACTGAGGAATCATCTAAAAAATATTACCATTTCTTTGCTCATGATGGCTACATGGTTTATGGGAGCTTGAGTTAATATGTACTCGCGTCCCCAAATCGTTGCTTAATACTAAACTGAAGATATACTTAGGTCATATGTATTTATATCAACTTCTTCTCTTGTTTGGGATAATTGTTCAAACTTAGCTTAAAAGATCTCTTGGAAATTATAGTTTCTTCTTAACTGAAAAACTAGCCAAATGGATCTTTTGGAAATCTCAGTTTCCCTTCTTATTTAAATGTGAAAACATTTTATATTCTTTTGGAATACATGGTTTCCACAAAAATTTTTGAAGAAAAAGACTTCACTTTACTATTAAATTAACTCAAACTTAAGTCTTAAAAGAAGTTTAAACATTTGTAAAAGATTTATGAAACTTGCAATGAACTTCTTATGCTTATTTTTACTTTTTACTCAACCTGATCTTTAAGTCATAAACAAAGTTAAAAGCATTTCAAAAGACTTCTTGAAAAGACTTAAATAATTTTTCTAGACTTGGCTCTTAACTATCCTTTAATTTGAAGTAATGGATTCAAGGTTGAAATTTATGTGTCTGGATGACTTCTATATGCTTAGAAGTCATCTAAAGTAGTTAGAATCATTAGGAAGTGCTAAAACACTTTAGAAAGGCTTAATACTAATGGATTACTAAAAAAGGGTGAAAAAGCCAATCCAGATGCATTGAGGAGTGTGCGGTGACCGCCCATAAGTCCCGAGGCCCCATTTGGCGCACTGCAGGTGCACCGCGCCTAACCTTCCCAAACGAGTCTATTGAAAATATTTTTTTGTTTTATGACCTTTAATCATTCTAATTTTACTTTTTTTCTCAAATTTACTTTATATTTATGTACCCACATAATATACACAAGGATCTACACAATAAAATAAACAAACAACACTTTCTATCTCAAAAAATTCATAAAATTCAACGCATGTTCAAGAATGAATGCAATTAAAGAACAACCAACAAGAACATTCAATATCCAATCATTTTAGAACTAGATTAAGTTGAATCAAACATGTTTAACACGTGGGTGAACAAACCCCTCGTTATGAGAGACCCACACACCTGGTTGAAGAAATCCTTTGGCGAAAACACCAATATTCTATGTTAACATTGATGAGTTTGCCCTTATTACCTTTTTCCTTTCTCCTTAGCCCTAGCATAAAATCTCAAATTCTATTACTGACAAAGTTCAGCCTTTATCCCTATTAAACTCCTAAAATGGATTAAAATAGTAAGGTAGTGAAAAGACTAAAATACCCCTGAAAATCCCAAAATTGGACATGTCCTTAAGCTAACAACCTAACTTCCAAAGGACATAACTCACTCATACAAACTCGAAATTTTGTAAACTTGGTGGTGTTGGAAATATAGTTCCAAGAGCTTTCTAACCATATCTGGAACTATACCTAACTCATTTCTGAGCTAGGCGTTATGGACATTTGAAGTTGATCAAAAACTCAGCTTTAACTTACTTAAAATTTCTGGATTTCCTAATTCTTTCCAAATAAGTCTTCCCTGATTTTAAACTCCTTTTTATTTCTTTCTAGTAGTGAGATGTTACAATATGCATTACAAATGGCAATCAAGAAAGCGAGTCGTCATCCTAATATCTTATGTAATCATATTTTATTTGTTAATATCAATGTTGAAAAGTATATTTATTGCTTTTTATTGTTGCCAGGTTATGGTGAGAGCTAGAGATTTGCCTTTATTTATTGTCTCAAATAACTTGTTTTGATGCAAAATACTTTTAAAAGGAAGAAACAAGAATTATTAGCTACTCAAAATGCATCAGCTGCGGATTGAGAAACTAATTTAGCTGGTCAACCTTCAGAATTAACATAAATGGATATGTGGGTGGAATTTGTTGGGGGGAAGAAAAAATCATGATTTAAAGGTCTTTGATCCTTTGGTTGATTCATAAAAGGCATCATCTAAACAATAGATATGAACTCTATCAGGAGAAATTTATGAGATGATTAATGCTCAGTTAAATGCTTCTAATGCTGACTTATATGCTCAATTGCAGAAAAAGCGTCACAAAAATTAGAGGATGAGGAGGAAATTAGACTTATTAAAGAGGCATGTATAAAACATATCATGTATAAAACACATCATGTTCAAATGAACAATAATCTCAAAAGAAAATCAAGCTTATGAGAACTAAAGTGGTGATGCCTCTTATAGCGTGAATATATGACAGTGGCTTCGCCCATGATAACATGAATGTCATTTGTTCTGCCCATTATAACACACCATCTTCAAATGGAGATTGAGATAGCTGATAATATTATTTAGCATTAATATTTGAGTTGTATTTTGTTTTTGTATATTTTAAGAATCATAAATTATTGATCATGGAACTTTCTTTTCATAGGAATTATCAATTATTGAAGTGAAATGGTGTTTTTGGTTGTTCTTTTCTTTTTCTCATCATTGGAATCATCTTGATATATACATTCATATATATATATATATATATATATATATATATATATATATATATATATATATATATATTATATACAAGAAATTTTGTAACACCCTATATCTAAAATAGACCAAAAATCAATTTTCAGAATAATATACAGGTGAAACTGATGTGACCATTGACGGACCGTAGCCTGACCCACGGTCCGTACTGCACAACCGTCGGTCGGATCAGAATCCCAAAAATCTCAGCCCAGGATTATTGGTTAAGTGTTGGTCAATGGACGGACTTACGGTCCGTCAGTCAGACTACGTTTGTATTTCATACCTTCGATAGAGACCCCCATTCACCTACTCTTTAACAAGAGCTACGGAAGAACAACGCGATCCGAAGGTCTGACCGTAGGTTGAAAATTAGCAGACAGTTAAGGGAAAATGCAGTTGAGTCATCTTCAAATGGTCATATGTATTATCACTAAATTAATTAGGTGTCCTATGACCTACCCAAAGATAGATAATTTAATTATCTTTCCATAGCCACAGACCTTGATAAAATAAGACATTCGAGTAAAGAGTTATGCCCATTTTATTAAAGACTTGTCAGAAAGGTCCAACTAACGGACCAACCGACGAGGCATCGATCAATCGACGGACCGTCAGTCCTGGCCGTCGATTGGTCCGATAACATCTATCCCAGGGGTATTTCGGACTGTTCCCACTTTGTTTAAACCCTAAGTTACATCATTTTGACCGTAAATTATCAGATTTTAGTCAGTTTAAGCCTAGAAACATAATTAAAACATATTGAAGTCAAATCCCTAAATCAAAACAAAAAAATTAGAAGGAAGAGAGGAGAAAAAGCTCAAAAATCCTAGTGAAAGAACGCAACAAGATCCAACAGTTCCAGCCCCGAAACTTAAGTATTTTTCGTATATTTCATCACCTGGTATATGGGATTTCACTAGTGGGTTCCTTTCACCCATTAGGTCCCTAGTTTTCAATCAGATTTTTAATTCCCATATAATTATTGGATCAAGGGTTTCTAGAAATTTAACAGAACTTTATGAATTCATTAGTTTTATGTTCCAAATCAGATTATCATGTTATTATTCAGTTTATTGCATGAATTTCAGAACCCTAGCTTTGTATCTTTTAGTTGTTGAATTACACATGCTAGGTCAGATATTTCAGACACTTCAAATATACATGCCTTAGTTATAAATGCATAATTACGAGTTTAATTGTAGCATTCTCACTTGGCATGTTCAGTTTTGAGATATCCAGTATTTATAGAAACTTAGACATAATCAGTAAATTTACAGAATTCATTGGGAGTAGTATAATACCGAGTTGGACTAGGGTTTAGCGTACCCAATAGTTGCAGAACTACTAGCCAAGAAGGTTGTAAGTCCCCTCTATGGACAATCAGTTTAGTGATCATGCCAGCATGCCTTTATACCTTTGGCACGGTATATTGGGTCCTCTCGATTGGGCGTATACATCGGACTCCACATTTAGCTCATATCATTTTATTATAGGTTATTAGTATCTTCCACAGTTTAGTCATACTCTCTTGCATTGACCATTTGTCGATATATTAAATATTAAGTTTTAGCATGTTATTAATTGGTCATTGCATCCAGTTAGCTCAAAAATAAACATATCATGTTTAGATTATTATACTTGCTTTTGTACTTGTTCAGTTATGTCTTATTTCAGCTCTACTTTATCCTACATGCTCAGTACCTTTCCAGTACTAACGCATATGTGCGCTGCATGTTCTCGTGATGTAGGTTCAAATTCTCAACATTCAAATCACACATAGATCGATTTTCGATCTCCAGTTCAGCAGATTCAGTAATGAGTCCTCATTCTCCGAGGACAACAATAATAAGTTTTATTTAAGTCTTTTAGTCATTTAGTTTCAGTATTTGCTAGATTTAGCTGGGGCTTGTCCCTCTATTTCTAGTCAAGTTTAGATGCTATTTTCAGACATGGTAAGTTTCAGCTTAGTGTTAAGTTAGTAATTTCATTGTATTAAACTCATCAGTTTTTATATATATTAGTTTTAACATATGGTTATTCCCCATCTTTTCATTATATGTTATGATTTATCTTCCACATCAGTTTATTATATTTAGTATACTCATGATCGTACCATCAAAGTTAGCTTGGGATCACTTGTGGTCCTATGTTTCGTGTACATTTCTCGGGGGTAGATCGGGGCGTGACAAAACTTGGTATCAGAGCACTAGGTCTAAAAGTCCTAGGATGTCTGAAAATATGAACTAAGTAGAGTCCTTTTCATGGGTGTGAAGTGCACCGCATCTAATGAGAAGGAGTCTATGAAGTATTCTAAGAAAAACTTCACTTTTTTGTTACTCTTACCGTGCGTAAGGTATGATCTCATTCCATTCTAACTTGATGTTGTGCTCTTAAGATCATGCCTTCTCTTAGAGTTTAGGCATGGAATGCTAATGCAGGTCCTCTAGTACCAGATAAGGAAGTTCTAATGCAGAGTTTTAGAATGCCAATTAAGCTTTTGGATCAGAGTATAACCAACCAGACAATCAGCAAGTTCGAGTTCCTACTAATAGAAATGATTGATTAGTGGCAGTCAGAGTTTTTGATTTTGTCAGGATGAATCATCCTAAGTTTTTATGGTCACAAGTTGATAAGGACCCACGAAGTTCATTCATAATGTCAAGAAAATATTTGGTGTGATGCAAGTAACTGATAGTGATAGATGAAATTGACATCCTAGTAGCTTAAGGATGTAACTCACATATGGTTCACCTTGTGGAAAGACAACAGAGATGACTTTGTACTTTGAAACTCAGTATAGCAGTCGAATTCATTCTTATTACAAAAACCCTCTTAGAACCTTTCCCAGTCTCTACTCTAGTTGGTGATTCACTTATAGTTAGCCGGGTATACAGAAATTGCCCTGTCATAGTATCTCAGAACGTCACCTCAGCAGATCATGTAGAGTTAGAAATGGTAGAGTTCGATGTCAGTCTAGTCATGGATTTGTTACATTCATGTTATGCCTCAGTCGATTGTAGAACTAGGATTGTTCGTTTTCAGTTTCCAGATGAACCAATCCTAGAATATAAGGGTAGTAGCTTAGCACCTACGTGTCAATTCATTTCTTACCTTAAGGACAGAAAGAGGATTTCTAAGGATCATATCTATGATCTAGTTCGGGTTAAGGATTCTAGCCTTGAAACCCCAACTCTTGAGTCAATTCAAGTAGTTTGTGAGTTTCCAGAAGATCTTCCCGGAGTTCCTCACGAAAAGGAAATCGACTTTGGAATTGATCTCTTTCCAAATACCCAGTCTATTCCTATTCCTCCTTACAGAATTTCTCCAGCAGAGGTGAAGGAATTGAAAAAGAAGTCGAAAGACCTTCTAGATAAAGTCTTCATCACACCTAGTATTTCATCATGGGGTGCACTAGTATAGTTTATAAAGAAGAAAGATGATTGTTTTAGAATATGCATTGACTATAGAAAGTTGAACAAGGTCACAATCAAGAATAACTATACCATCCCCAGGATTTAGGACTTGTTTAACCAACTTCAGGGTGCTAGCCATTTCTCAAAAATAGACCTCAGATCGGGTTATCATCAGCTCAGAGTCAGAGATAGTGACATTCTGAAAATAGCCTTCAATAACTTGGTATGGTCATTATGAATTTGTAGTTTTGTCATTTGGACAAACTAATATTCCTGCATCTTTCATGGATTTAATGAACAAAGTGTTCAAATAGTAATTGGACTTGTTCTTTATCGTCTTCATTGATGATATCCTCATTTACTCTAGGAATGAGGAAGAATATGCGAGTCATTTAAGAATTGTTTTATACACTCTCAAGGATTGCCAATTATTCGCTAAGATCAGCAAATATGTGTTTTGGTTGCAATCCGTTGCTTTCCTTTGTAATATTGTATCTAGCGAAGGGATCCAAGTAGATTCACATAAGATAGAAGCAGTGAAACAATGGCCCAGACCTACCTCTGCTACATATATCAGAACTTTCTTAGGTATAGAGGGTTATTATAGAAGGTTCTTGGAAGGATTCTCCCCCATAGCTTCACCATTGACTAGGTTTAATGGTCGATCGAGACCCCGATTCACCCACTAGCTACGAATAACCAGCACGGTTCGTAGGTGGACCTATGGTCCGTAGGTGGGAATTAGCAGATAGTTAAGGGGAAATGCATGTCGGTAAACTTAAAATAGTCATAATTCTTAGCAGAAAATTAATTAGGTGTCCCATGACCTACCAATAGACAGATAATTTAATTAGCTTTCCATAGCTACCGACTTTGCTATAATCAGACATCCGAGTAAAAATTTATGCCCAATTTAGTAAAGACGTGTCTAACTGTCCCATTCGACGATGCATCAGTCAATCGAGGGACCGTCAATCTTATTGGTCCGACAACAACTTTCCTAGTTGTCTTTTGGACCTTTCTCTCTTCGTTTAAACCGTAAGTTGTGTCATTTTTACCCTAAATCATCAAATTTTAGTCAGTGTAACCCTAAAATTATAATTAAAACATATTTAAGTCAAATCATTAAATCAGAACTTAGATAATTAGAAGCAAGAGAGGAGAAAAGCTCAAGAATCCAATTTAAAGAACGCAAGAAGCTCGAGTAGTTCCAGCCCCGAAACTTAAGTATTTTTCGATAGATTTCATCATCAGGTATATGGAATTTCTTTAGTGGGTTCCTTTCACCCATTGTTCCCTAGTTTTCAGTCAGATTCTTGATTCCCATATTATGATTAAATCTAGGGTTTCTACAACTTTAACAAAACATTACGAATTTATTAGTTTTATGTTCCAAATTAGATAATCATGTTATTATTCAGTTTATTCCATGAATTTTAGAACCATAAATTTGTATTTCTTTAGTTTTTAAATTAGACATGCTTGTTCAGATATTTCAGACACTTTAGATATACATGCCTCAGTTATAAATGCATAATTACTAGATTAATTATTGCATTCTCATTTTGCATGTTCAGTTTCTAGCTATACAATATTTTACAGAAACTCATACATAATCAGTAAATTTACAGAAGCCATGGGAGTAGCATAATACCAACTTATACTAGGGCTTAGCATACCCTAAAGTCCCAAAACTACAAGCCAAGTAGGTTGGAAGTCCCTTCTGTGGGCAATCTGTTTAGTGATCGCGCTAGCATGCCTTTATACCTTTGGCAGGGTATATTGGATCCTCTCGATAGGGCGTATACATCGGACATAATATTGAGCTCTTGTGGTTTTATTATCGGTTACTAGTAGCTCCCATAGTTAAGTCAGACTCTCTTGCATTGACCATTTATCAATATATTCAGTATTCAGTTTCAGCATGTTATAAATTTGTCATTACATCTAGTTAGCTCAGAAATAAGCATATCATTTTCAAATTATTATACTTGCTTTTGTGCTTGTTCAATTATATATTATTTTAGCTTTACTCTATCCTACATGCTCAGTACCTTTCAAGTACTGATGCCTACGTGCGGTACATCTTCTTGTGATGTAGCTTCAGGTTCTCCGCATCCTGATTACGCATATATCGATTTCTGATCTCCAGTTCAGCAGATTGAGTGGTGAGTCCTTATTTTCCAAGGACAACATTCACGAGTTTCATTTCAGTCTTTTAGTCATTTAGTTTAAGTTTTTGCTAGATTTAGATGGGGCTTGTCCAAGTATTTCTAGTCTAGTTTAGAGGCTATTTTCGGACATAGTTACTTTCAGCTTAGTGTTTAGTTCGTAAAATCATTGTTTTAAACTCATCAGTTTCATATATATTAGTTTTTTCATATGGGTATTCCCCATCTTTTCATTATAAGTTATGATTTAGCGCCCGTATAACTTTACTCACTTTTTATGCTCATGATCATGCAAGCAGGGTTAGTTTGGGATCACTTGTGGTAATAGGTTCCGTGTTCGCGTCTCGAGGATAGCTCGGGACGTGAAAAAGTTACTCTTGTTTTAAAAAAATCATCTCAAAACTCCTATGATATACTTTGGATTCTTCAAGATGAATCACTTGCAAAATATTTCTATGAAAATCTGCAAGAAATTTCGTTTTTAAAAGATATTTTAGCAAAAAATTCGCAATGGTTTTCGTTACTTATCGCAGATAAAATCATATGTAACAAACATGAGGATTCAAATCTCCACATAAATTGCCTAGGGCTTGTTTAAATCGGCAGGTAAGAGTTACCTATGAAGGTTTTCCATCGGATATCATGCTGCAAGGAAATTTTAAAGGAAATCAGATTACAAGCGAATTTACTGTACTATCCCTAGGAAAATCTTATGTAATCAACACTTTTTTTTGGTGAAAGAAAATGTTGCAACTTATTCACATATACGTAGGAGGACCTCAGCAAAACACCATCTTTAAAGGATGGTAAGTATGATATTGGCTTTATTGATGATTGTACCAGATGATGTTTCATTTATTTTTTGAATTATAAATCTAATGTTGTTAATGTATTCTTGAAATACAAGGCTTTGTCAAAAATTAGAGCGGTAGCAGAATTCAAGTTATAAGAACAGATAATGGAATCGAGTATACTTGAGAAAAATTCAATAAGTTTTCTAATGAACTAGGAATTGAGCATTATCTAACAACACCCCTATTCTCCTCAAGAAAACATAGTAGTGCAAAGAACAAATAGGACGCTAATAGAGATGACAAGGTGTTTTCTCCATGAGAAAAGTCTACGAAAAAAATATTGGGCTGAAGCTGCAAATAATGTACTATTTCTACTAAACATATTTCAAACTAAGGCCTTAGAAAAGAAAACACCATTAAGTGTTTGGTTTGGTTACAAACATTTGCTATCATATATAAAAATATTTGCTTGTCTTTGTTTTCATATGTACCTCAGGTCAAAAGTGATAAGTTGGACAACAAGGTCGAATATGGAATTTTTGTATGATACAAAAATCATTCAAAAGCTTATAGGATCTATGAACCTCAAACTGACAAAATCATTGTTAGAAAGGATGTCATGTTTGTCGAAAATTACACCTACAACTGGCAAGATGATGAAAAACCAAAAAACTAGAATTTCAGTATATAGATATTGATTATGCGTCGTTAGAGGCACAAGAACACTTTTTTTAAGTAAATCAGTGGCGAGATGCTACAGTTTTTGAACCAAAGGACTTCATTGAGACCACTAAATAAGAAAGTGGGGATATGTAATGTTGTTGATGGAATGTAACAGCACATAGGAGTTGGTTGACAGACCATCGTACAAGAAGGTATTTGTCACGACCCAAATCAGGGACGCGACTGGCACCCACATTTACCCTCCTATGTGAGCGAACCAACCCATCTAAACCTTAACATTTCAAGATATATCAACAGAAAATAATGCGGAAGACTTAAACTCGTTAATAAAAACAATTCAATACTATTATTATTATTATCCCCAAAATCTGGAAGTCATCATCACAAGAACATCTATGATCAAATTACTAACTAGGAGTATTCTAAGAACAAAATAACTAAAAAGCTAGTCCATGCCGGAAGTTCAAGGCATCAAGACTTGAAGAAGAAGACCCAGTCCAAGCTAGACGCATTAGCTCACCCTGAATTTCCGATGAAGTGAAGACTGGCTAGATCTACTGTTGAGTTGAAGTTGACGGAACGTTTGCTGCATTACACAAATAACAAAGAGGAAAACATAAAAGTAGGGGGTCAGTACAACCACACGTACTGAGTAGATATCATCGGCCAACTCAAAATAGGGAACAGTATATATCAATAATAATGTAAATCAACTACAATACTCAACATGTAGCAATAACAACATGAATTCATCAATAACTACAACCGAGTTCACACATGAGGACTCAAGCCTCAATACCATACTCATTTGGGAATTAAGTTCATTAGATTGAGTATATTCATTATCTTTCAAGATTCATTATCTTTCTTCCTCTTGTGTCGGTACGTGACACTCCGATCCTCTATTTCTATCCTGGTGCCGGAACGTGGCACTCCGATCCTCATTCTATCCTGGTACCGGAACGTGGCACCCGATCCATTTATCTATCCTGGTGTCAGAACGTGACACTCCGATCCTCATATTCTATCCTGGTACCGGAACGTGGCACCCGATCCATATTCTATCCTGGTGTCGGAACGTGACACTCCGATCCTCATATTCTATCCTGGTACCGGAACGTGGCACCCGATCCATATTCTATCCTGGTGTCGGAACGTGACACTCCGATCCTCATATTCTATCTATCCTGGTACCGGAACGTGGCACCCGATCCCCTAATTCATCAAGCCTTCTTTTACACTAAGGCATCATCATTCTCATTATATAATATATCAAGTGAATTAGGGTTCTTTCAAGATTTGGGATTCAATAGCTTCATCATGCTTTGTTAATTCATCACAATTTTATAATCATAATCATGCAAGCATACAACTTAAGCACATAGCAGGGTTTACAATATTATCAACACATAATATTCACTATTAAGAGTTCACTACGAATATCGTAACATAAACCATAACCTACCTCCACCGAAGATTAGTGATCAAGCAAGCAATTTCCCAAGCTTTGTTTCTCCTCGTTTCTCCTCTTTCTCGTTCGACTTTCTCTCCCCTTTTTCTTTCTGTTTTTCTTTATTCAAACCCTCTTTCTTTTACCCTAATTAATATATAATTAAGAATAAAAGATGGCAATAATAACCCACTAATTAACTTAAGGTTACCTCTTTAACCCCCAAGTAATTAGACTTATTAACATTAGCCCTCTAACTTTATAATTAAAGCAGGAATAGTCAAAAACGTCCCTTAAAACGTGTAAAGAAATCCGACCCAGACTGGGATTGCGCAACCTGCGACGGCCCGTCGTGCTTGCGACGGTCCGTCCTGCAGGTCGTCGCAACCGTCAGAGAGTGGTTTTCCACTGAAGACTCTGTGACGGTCCGTCACACCTGTGACGGTCCGTCCTGCCATTTCGTTACGAAGTTCAGAGAGTCGATTTTCAGTACCCAATTTCAGATTTTTCCAAGTATTTTGAAACGACACCCTCCACGACGGTCCGTCGTGCCCTTGACGGTCCGTCGTGGCCTCCGTCACCTCTGCCAGTTTTTCCAGAATAAAATCTGTTGCTTAAAACGACTAAACAGGTCGTTACAATAGATACCAATTTACCCATCGTTCGTCCCCGAACGATCACAAGAAGGAAAACAAGTGCGAAAAGGAATACCTGAATCCGTAAACAGATGTGGGTATCTTTCCCGCATATCTGCCTCCTTCTCCCAAGTGGCTTCTTCAACCGGTCGATTCTTCCATTGCACCTTGATGGATGCAATCTCTCTTGACCTCAACTTGCGAACTTCTCTATCTAATATAGCAACGGGTTCCTCTTCATAAGTCAAATTCTCATCAAGCAAAACTGAATCCCAACGGATAATGTAGTTTCCATCTCCATGGTATCTTTTCAACATGGACACATGAAATACCGGATGCACTCCGGACAGCCCTGGGGGCAAGGCTAATTCATAAGCCACCTCCCCTATTCGCTTTAGTACCTCAAATGGTCCAATATACCTTGGACTTAGCTTACCTCTTTTGCCAAACCGCATCACCCCTTTCATGGGTGAAACCTTCAACAAGACTTGTTCACCTTCCATGAACTCCAAGTCTCTAACCTTCCGGTCTGCATACTCCTTTTGTCTACTTTGCGCCGCTAGAAGATTTTCTTGAATGCCCTTCACCTTTTCTAACGAATCCCTCAAGAGATCGGTACCCCAAGGTCTAACCTCGAATGCATCAAACCAACCAATGGGAGATCTACACCTCCTCCCATACAATGCTTCAAATGGAGCCATATCAATACTGGAGTGATAGCTATTATTGTACGAAACTCTGCCAAAGGTAAGAAGCTATCCCATGGCCACCAAACTCTATCACGCATGCGCGAAGCATATCCTCCAACACTTGAATCGTTCGCTCAGACTGACCATCGGTCTGAGGATGGAACGCGGTACTAAGGTCCAACCTAGTACCCAATTCTGCATGCAATGTTTTCCAAAACTTAGAAGTAAACTGCGTACCTCTATCTGATATAATGGATAGTGGAACCCCATGCAATCGAACGATTTCTGAGATGTAGATTTTTGCTAACTTCTCTGCATTGTGAGTCACCTTGACCGGAATGAAATGAGCAGACTTAGTCAATCTGTCCACAATTACCCAAATTGAATCAAACTTCCCCAGTGTCTTTGGAAGACCAACCACAAAGTCCATTGCAATTCTCTCCCACTTCCATTCAGGAATGGGCATTCTTTGAAGTGTTCCTCCGGGCCTTTGGTGTTCATATTTCACTTGTTGACAGTTTGGACACTTGGCAATAAAGTCAACAATATTGCGCTTCATTCTACTCCACCAAAAGTGTTGTTTTAGGTCGCGATACATCTTGGTTGCACCCGGATGTATAGAATACCTTGAACTATGAGCTTCTGCCAGAATAGTGTTGATCAAATCATCAATGCGGGGTACACATACCCTTCCCTTAATCCTCAACACACCTTCCTCGTCGATTGTTGCTTCTTTAGCCTCTCCTCGCAACACTTTATCTCAGATTCGCCTTAGTTTCTCATCATCAAACTGTTTTCCCTTAATCTTGTCAAGAAAAGAAGATCTTGACTCCACACTAGCCAACAATCCTCCCTTCTCATTTATTTTCAACCTCATCAAGTCGTTAGCCAGAGTCTGAACCTCTCTAGCCAATGGGCGTCTAGAGGCTTGCACATGAGCTAGACTTCCCATGCTTTCCGCCTTTCTACTCAAGGCATCTGCCACAACATTCGCCTTCCCCGGATGATACAAAATAGTGAGGTCGTAGTCCTTCAGTAGTTCCATCCATATCCTTTGCCTCAAGTTCAAATCTTTCTGAGTAAAGACATACTGAAGGCTACGATGATCCGTGTAGACCTCACACTTAACCCCATATAAATAGTGTCTCCATTGCTTCAATGCAAACACCACCGCGGCCAATTCCAAGTCATGAGTTGGATAGGTACGTTCATGCACTTTTAATTGTCTTGAGGCATAGGCAATCACGTTCTTCTCTTGCATTAGCACTGCACCCAAACCCGAATAGGATGCATCACAATAAACAATGAAGTTCTTACCCTCTACCGGCAAGGTGAGGATAGGTGCGGTAGTCAACAAAGTCTTAAGCTTCTGAAAGCTTTCCTCACATTCATCTGACCATACAAATGGAACATTCTGCTTAGTCAAGTTCGTCAATTGGGAAGCAATAGAAGAGAATCCTTTGACAAAGCGGCGGTAGTAGCTAGCTAACCCAACAAAACTCCGTATTTCTGACACATTAGTGGGTCTTACCCAATTCTTCACTGTCTCAATCTTAGAAGGATCTACCATCACCCCATCCTTCGAAACCACATGCCCCAAGAAGGACACTGCATCTAGCCAAAACTCACACTTAGAGAACTTGGCGTAAAGCTTTTTCTCCCTCAACATTTCCAACACAACCCTCAAATGCTCCTCATGTTCCCTCTTACTTTTAGAATATACCAGTATATCATCTATAAATACGATCACAAAGAGGTCCAAATACGGCTTAAATATCCCGTTCATCAAGCTCATGAACGCAGCAGGGGCGTTCGTAAGACCAAAAGACATCACCACAAATTTGTAATGTCCATACCTCGTTCGAAAAGCAGTCTTTGGCACATCCGTTGCCCGTATTTTCAATTGATGATAACCGGATCTCAAGTCAATCTTAGAGAAGACACAAGCACCTTGTAATTGATCAAATAAGTCATCAATGCGAGGAAGAGGATACTTGTTCTTAATAGTTACCTTGTTCAACTGTCGGTAGTCTATGCACATCCGAAAACTCCCATCCTTCTTCTTCACAAACAAAACCGGAGCACCCCAAGGAGATGCACTTGGTCTAATGAAGCCCTTGCTCAACAACTCTTGAAGTTGAGCCTTTAACTCTCTTAACTCCGCGGGAGCCATTCTATACGGGGGTATAGAAATGGGGCGTGTGTCCGGTTCAAGATCGATACAGAAGTCAATATCCCTGTCTGGGGGCATACCCGGAAGATCTGCAGGGAATACATCAAGAAACTCACGGACCACCGAAACCGACTCAATCGAAGGTACTTGGGTAGTGTCATCCTTGAGATGTGCCAAGAAAGCTAAACACCCTTTACTAACCATTTTCTTAGCACGAAGAAATGAGATGATACGCACCGGATTGGAAGTGTAGTCACCCTCCCACACTAACGGATCTGTCCCAGGCTTGGCCAATGTCACAGTTTTTGCATTACAATCCAAGATCGCAAAATTTGGAGAAAGCCAAGTCATACCCAGAATTACATCAAAGTCACCCATTTCTAAGATAACCAAATCTACATAAGTGTTACTCCCCACAAAGTTCACCAAACAAGACCTATGTACCTTTTCAACTACCACAGACTCACCCACCGGTGTAGAAACACGAATAGGCATGTCAAGTAATTCACAATGCAATTTTAGACCATTAGCAAATGATGAAGATACATATGAAAACGTGGAGCCAGGGTCAAATAATACAGATGCCATGCAATCACAAACCAAAAGATTACCTGTGATAACAGCATCAGACGCCTCCGCTTCAGATCTCCCAGGGAAAGCGTAACAATGGGCCCTATCGTTTGTCTGTCCATTGCCCCTACCATGTTGCGTAGTAGTGGCTCCATTTTGCCCATCACCTCTGCCGTTGTGATGACCACCACTACCTCGACCACCACGTCCTCCAGAAAAGCGGCCTCTACCATGACCACCTCTACCTCTAGCTAGTGGGGTTCTGTAACTCTGGTTTGGACAATACCTCTTGATGTGTCCAACCTCCCCACATCCATAACACTCTCGGGGTTCATGCATAGGTCTCTCGGAGTAGTGTTGACCGTTCTGAGGTGGACCCCCAACTACAGTCTGTAGTGAAGACTGAATTGGTCGACTTGAGTAACCTCCGGAGCTCTGTCCTCTAGAGTGAGAACCATTAAACTCGCCTCCCCTTCGAAACCTTTTTGATGTCGATGTCGTGGTGAAGTCGTCTGGCTTCACTCCTTCCACCTCTATCACAAAGTCTACCACCTCTTGGAAGGATGTTGCCGTAGCCGCTACCTGTAAGGCTGAAATCCGCAACTCTGACCTCAACCCCTTCACAAAACGGCGAATCCGTTCTTGTGGACTGAAACAAAGTTGGGTGGCGTATCTGGATAGTGCGCGAAATTTAGCCTCATACGCGTTAACTGTCATCCTCCCTTGCTCTAGACTCAAGAACTCGTCCCTTTTTCTATCTCTCAAAGTCCTTGGGATATACTTCTCCATAAACAGGGTAGAGAATGATTCCCAAGTCATAGGTGGTGCCCCTGTTGGTTGACACTCAACATGTGACCGCCACCACATTTTGGCGTTCCCTTGAAACTGATAGCTCACGAACTCAACGCCAAACCGTTCTACTATACCCATCTTGTGTAGTAGCTCATGACAATCAACCAGAAAATCGTAGGCATCCTCTGATTCTGCGCCCTTAAAGACTGGAGGTTTCAATTTCAAGAACTTACTGAAAAGTTCATGCTGATCATTTGTCATAATAGGCCCAGTAGTCAGGCGTGGAAATGTGCCTATTCCCAATGATGCATCCATGCGGGGAGCCATCGTAGCCGCATGTCGTACCTCTGAAACCGGAGGTGTTGGTGCAGAAACCACTGGAGGTGCCTGACCCTGATCGGATAACCCACTAAGATAAGCAAGTACCTGGTTGATCATCTCTGGGGTAGGTTGGGGTGGCATTTCCTCATTCTGCCCTTGTTCATTCTCCCCTTCCTCCCCCTCTCTTATCACCTCCTCGGTCGGTGGAGGAGTCACCGCCCTAGTATCAGATGGGCTAGGTGCTTGTCCTCTTCCTCTAGAGGACGTCCACCCACGACCTCTCCCACGGCCTCTTGCCGTTGCTCTTCCTCGAGCTACAGCCCCAGTGGCTGGCTCAGTCGTTTCTTGTCTTTCCGTTGTTGCTGCTGGTGCGGTCGTTGCTCTAGTTCTAACCATCTGCGAAATAGAGTGAAGATGGTCAGATACCAATTCGTATCGCCCAGATACCAATTGGACTCAAGTAGTAGCACGAAAGAAGAATGAAAGAGTGAAATTTTCCTAAAGTCTTATAGCCTCTCAAGGAAAAGTAAAGGCGTCCCCCTACCGTTCCTTAAGACTCTACTAGACCTGTTCTTGTGTGATGAGACCAATGAACCTAATGCTCTGATACCAAGTTTGTCACGACCCAAATCAGGGACGCGACTGGCACCCACATTTACCCTCCTATGTGAGCGAACCAACCCATCTAAACCTTAACATTTCAAGATATATCAACAGAAAATAATGCGGAAGACTTAAACTCGTTAATAAAAACAATTCAATACTATTATTATTATTATCCCCAAAATCTGGAAGTCATCATCACAAGAACATCTATGATCAAATTACTAACTAGGAGTATTCTAAGAACAAAATAACTAAAAAGCTAGTCCATGCCGGAAGTTCAAGGCATCAAGACTTGAAGAAGAAGACCCAGTCCAAGCTAGACGCATTAGCTCACCCTGAATTTCCGATGAAGTGAAGACTGGCTAGATCTACTGTTGAGTTGAAGTTGACGGAACGTTTGCTGCATTACACAAATAACAAAGAGGAAAACATAAAAGTAGGGGGTCAGTACAACCACACGTACTGAGTAGATATCATCGGCCAACTCAAAATAGGGAACAGTATATATCAATAATAATGTAAATCAACTACAATACTCAACATGTAGCAATAACAACATGAATTCATCAATAACTACAACCGAGTTCACACATGAGGACTCAAGCCTCAATACCATACTCATTTGGGAATTAAGTTCATTAGATTGAGTATATTCATTATCTTTCAAGATTCATTATCTTTCTTCCTCTTGTTTCGGTACGTGACACTCCGATCCTCTATTTCTATCCTGGTGCCGGAACGTGGCACTCCGATCCTCATTCTATCCTGGTACCGGAACGTGGCACCCGATCCATTTATCTATCCTGGTGTCAGAACGTGACACTCCGATCCTCATATTCTATCCTGGTACCGGAACGTGGCACCCGATCCATATTCTATCCTGGTGTCGGAACGTGACACTCCGATCCTCATATTCTATCCTGGTACCGGAACGTGGCACCCGATCCATATTCTATCCTGGTGTCGGAACGTGACACTCCGATCCTCATATTCTATCCTGGTACCGGAACGTGGCACCCGATCCCCTAATTCATCAAGCCTTCTTTTACACTAAGGCATCATCATTCTCATTATATAATATATCAAGTGAATTAGGGTTCTTTCAAGATTTGGGATTCAATAGCTTCATCATGCTTTGTTAATTCATCACAATTTTATAATCATAATCATGCAAGCATACAACTTAAGCACATAGCAGGGTTTACAATATTATCAACACATAATATTCACTATTAAGAGTTCACTACGAATATCGTAACATAAACCATAACCTACCTCCACCGAAGATTAGTGATCAAGCAAGCAATTTCCCAAGCTTTGTTTCTCCTCGTTTCTCCTCTTTCTCGTTCGACTTTCTCTCCCCTTTTTCTTTCTGTTTTTCTTTATTCAAACCCTCTTTCTTTTACCCTAATTAATATATAATTAAGAATAAAAGATGGCAATAATAACCCACTAATTACCTTAAGGTTACCTCTTTTAACCCCCAAGTAATTAGACTTATTAACATTAGCCCTCTAACTTTATAATTAAAGCAGGAATAGTCAAAAACGTCCCTTAAAACGTGTAAAGAAATCCGACCCAGACTGGGATTGCGCAACCTGCGACGGCCCGTCGTGCTTGCGACGGTCCGTCCTGCAGGTCGTCGCAACCGTCAGAGAGTGGTTTTCCACTGAAGACTCTGTGACGGTCCGTCGCACCTGTGACGGTCCGTCCTGCCATTTCGTTACGAAGTTCAGAGAGTCGATTTTCAGTACCCAATTTCAGATTTTTCCAAGTATTTTGAAACGACACCCTCCACGACGGTCCGTCGTGCCCTTGACGGTCCGTCGTGGCCTCCGTCACCTCTGCCAGTTTTTCCAGAATAAAATCTGTTGCTTAAAACGACTAAACAGGTCGTTACAGTATTGGAGTCAAGTGGGTTTATAAAACCAAGATTAATCAGGAAGGTTCCATAAAATATTACAAGGCCAGGTTTGTTGCAAAAGGGTACATACAAATGTTTGGAGTAGATTTTTCAGTAACTTTTACTCCTATCACCCCTTTGAATTATAAGATTTTTTTTTATCTTTATTATCTCAATACAAATGGAAGATACACTAGGTTGATAAGAAATCAACTATCCTAAATGGCTACCTTGAAGAAGTAATATTTTGTAGAACAACCTCAATGTTTTCTATCAAAGTCAAAGATAACAAAGTGCACCTTCAAGAAAAGGCCTTATTGTTGGAAAACAATATTTAAAGAGGAAGCATACCATAATCATATTGTTTACTTGAATAATAGAAAAAGACAGTTTATGGTAGAATACATAAGATTTCCGAACTTTTATTCAAGATTTACCTCTGGATGCATGAGCAAATATTATCACATGAATCCATAAGCTAGTCCACACGCTGGAACCTTTAAGTGGATCCACAAGGTAGTCCTCAATCTACACGGCAATTTTTTGATCTTCTACATTGTTTCCGAGTTTATGTCCGAACTCTCTCTATATTTTGTGGAAAAGTATCAAATTAAAACTAATTCTTTAAAGGGGTTAGAAGAATACCATTTATAGAAATTTGTTCCTATTCCAAGAAGGAGAGGGAACACTATGTCTTTCCATATAATAGAAAAAGACGTGTACTTCTCCCTTTCCTTAGAATAGAAATAGACATATTTCTCCCTTCCCTTAAAATATAAAAAGACATATACTTATCCCTTTCCTTAGAATAGAGAAAAAAACTTACTTTTCCTTTTTCTTAGAATAAAAAAAAACACATATTTTTCCTTTTCCCCTTAGAATCGACTTTGAGTTCTAGTTAAATGTTGGCACGGTAAAAAATTAATTATCGAGCCTTATGGAAATAATAATTTCATATCATTCCACTAGAAACTTTTAGTTGCACTCCTATATTGATATTTAGAAATTCTCTGTTAAACATATGTAATTTCTCATTTTAAGATTACATATATTATTCAATAAATTAAGTTACTAACGAATTTAATTCAATGATAAAATTCTCTTTAGATCACTACTTATCTTATTTCATGTGTTGAATTCAAAAATCCACTCGCAGGTTCTGACACAATGAAAACCTACAAGCTTCTAAAAAAGGCATATCATTAATATCGATAAAAAACATGAATTCGGCAATCTATATTATTATTTCATCAATTTATTATCATCATTTAACCTACTAAGCATATTGACCTATCTTAGAATCATACCGTTTAATTAATCCAAACAATAAGTAACATATATAGTCCATAATAGTTATATCAGGATTGAAAATATAATCATATTCAATAATTTAGAGATTATGCTTTTGTCAGCCAGTCTAAAGAAACTATCTCAACTCGGTTTCGTTCAATATATTCAAAATGCACTTGCACAAGAACTTGAAATTGTATCATTCTCATAATCAAGATAAACTACATATATTCTTGTGCTACAATCATACCGGTGGCATGTTTAATTTCAATCTTAGATTGCGAAAAAATAAACATTATACCTACAAGAATCGTTGATTGAATCTTCTATGTATAAGCTAAAACTCTACACATCAAGTCACCTACTATATCTTTAAGCATGCACCATAAGCAAACATATGATCTAATAAAAACAATAAATAATTAATTTTTTAAAAATATTGTATCTAAACACAAGTCCACATTTGTATGGATTAAAACAAGATCCTAGAGCTCTGTATAGCAGCACATATGCTCATTTCTGAGCTTAGGATTTTCAAAAGTAGTCAGCGACTCTACTGTCAGTATTAGAAAAGAAGATTCTAAATATTCATTGTTTCTTTGTATGTATATGACTTGCTAGTTACTGTAGCAATTTATATTTGATTAATTTGTTCAAGACCTAAATGATAGAAGTTTTTGGGATGGTAGACCTTGGTGAAATATTTACTTTGTTGAAATAGAGATTTAGCAAAATGACATGAAATCCTCATATGCCAAAAGAAACATGCTAAAGAAATTCTCATAAAGTTAAAAATGAAGAATGCAAGTCTATAACAACTCCTATGAATAAAAATGTAAGAATAGAAAAGTGATGTTTTGCAAAGAAGATGGAGCTGAAAAGATTGATGAAGGACATTATAGGAGACTGATAGGTTACCTAATGTAGTTGACTACAATGAGACCATATATTCTTTATTTTCTGAGTTTGCTTTGAAGATATGTGACTTTTGCTAGTGAAATTCATTTTCAAGCATATAATCGTGTGATTAGTTATGTTAAATGTACTGCAAATATTTCATTATGTTAAAAAAAAGAATCGGACATTCAATTTCTTGGATTATTTTATTGTGAATGGGATGGTAGCTCAGATTATACGAGAAGCACCTCACTTCTGAAATATTCTCTTAGTGTTCAAAGAAACAAGATATTATGGAACAATCTACAGTTGAAGCAGAGTACACTGCAGCTGCATCAACTGTGAATCGATCCGTTTAGATTTAGAAGCTGCTGACAGATTTGTGCATGGAGCAAAAGAAAAGCACCGAAATCACTGTTTATAATAAGGTGCAATTTTAATGACATAATTTTATTTCACATAGAAAGAAAAATAATTTAAAGATCATGCTTTATTTTTTGAGTAGGTGCAAAAGAGAGGAGAAAGACTTAGCCCATTGCAAAAGTGATTCTCAGACTTCTCATATTTTAACTAAGGCCCTACCTTGAGCAAGATTGATTTTTTCGGAAAAAAGACGGGGTGTTACAGCCTTTGAGTCAATGAGGAGTGTTTAAAGCATTGACTCGAAAGCTCGACATTATCTCCACTTTCTATTGTATCAGTATACAACTTAAAAGTAGGATTAGTATGAGATATGTAAGGCAACAATGTTGCGACGGATCTTAATAGTAAGTTTCTATATTTTTATCTTTAGTTATTGGATATAATGTTAGCTTATTTTACTCCTTTTCTTTAACATTTTAAGTTATGAATTCATGTATTTATATTGTAGACATTATTTAAATGAAGTATGCAACTTAACCTTGTTAAATTTTCTTGTCTTTCATCTCCCCCTCTCTATTTTTTTCAAGATGAAAATTCACATTGCTATCTAGCAACAAGATGTTTGAATGGAGGGTGGCCTTTTAGAGAATGAGGAAACAAATCACTAAAATACAGCATGGGAGAATGGAAGACTTGGACACTGCTTCCCATATGAGATATTAGCGATCACTCGGAGCATTTCTTTTGTTAGTTTCAGGCGTAAGAGTTATTCATTGACAGTCATAACGCGAAGCCGTGAATCGCTGCCTTTGGTAGACACCGACATATAGATCAGAATATTTGTGGCATATTCATGTGCAAGTTTATATAAAAAATTTAATCTAAAATCAAGGTATATAGTACCGCCACAAACCAGGAAACTCAGTTATCTATTGGTTAAAATGCCCAATTCGGGGTAAAATCTAATAACTCAGTATAACCCTTCAAATTGAAAAGTTAATTTCCCGAATCAACCTTTATAGAGGATCAAAAGATCTTGGCCCATTCCCCATGTATACCTATCAATATCATTCCTAATTTTCATTTTCTTTCACACAATTGTACCATGAAAACTATCATCATTAAAGACTAAACAAATGCTTGTTACAAACTATTGAATACTATTGTGGGTTGATACTTAAAGGTTGCTTTTGGAAACTTTTTTCCTTCACTTAGTAGGAGGATAATGCTAAGTTATCTACTAGACAAGAGGATTCAACTCCACTACTGAATTTGACACCGTTCTCAAGATATCTTTGTCCTTTGATTATCAACATGATATCCCTAAATAAAACTTTTTATTGGTTCTCCTAAAAATTGTACTTTAATTTATGTGGTTCCCCAATTCTGAATGACGAAGGAAAACTCCTACTATATATTATAACAAAATCTAAAATTCATAATATAGATAATGTTAACTAAAACACTTGAGAAAATATTGGAATCTATCTAACTATACATGTCCATGAAGCCTCTACTATCGAAATATTGGTTTTGTCAAAAGGCCCACGACATTTCAAAACCCTACTACTAATGACCAACAAAAATGATGTCCACTAAAATAAGGGAGGTCTCTCCAGATGCTGATTAGTAGATTATGTAATCTCAACAGAATGTTTTAACATCTCGTAACATGAAATAACTAAGAATAACCTAAGAAATAAAAAAAATTACCTTTTGAAATAAATAGAGAAATCTGGAAATTTTTATAATTTTAAAAAGTGAATTTTGGTCATTTTCAAATGACCATAACTCCAAGCTCACAAGGAGTTAGGGTGAGTTCTTTATTTTGTTAAAAATACCTTGAGAAAGATTTTTTCAGCAGCGCTGAGTTTGTGTATTTTCTATATCGTATGAGGAACATATGACTTTCAAAAGTTGGGTTGTTGGACCAAGGAAAGTTCAATCTGGATTTTAGTAGGGTTAAACTGGTCTTTTCACCCTACTATTTCCTAATTTTCAAAATCTTACTAGGGGTAAAACGAAGTCCCAATTAAGTTTTTGAATAGTTGAGAACACTTAGGTCTTGGGGAGAAGAGCTAGTGGAATTCAAAGGGGGTGATAATTATCGAGGTATGTGAGACATTTCTATGATGGGTTCTTCCACCAATACAATAATATGTTTAACTAAGCGCAATTTAGAGTAGATTGAATGATGAATATTGAAGTCGTTGATGAAAAATCGTTGAATTCTTATTGGTTGAGTTGTATCATTCCTTTTGTTGTTTGTTTCTTGTTTTTGGGCTATTTTACGAGTCTAAGCTATTGGGTATTGAGGATTCTAGTGATCCTATGTCTTTGGTGTGACATCCATGGGAGTTTAAAAGGTTTAGAATTGAAAATCGATGAAGAAAATTCAGAAATACCACCTGACAAGCCCTTAGGCGCCGCACCTGCGAGAGCTCCTCAAGGTAGCCTCTGTCTGATAGGGCTTGGCATTCCGCGCTAGCCTTATCCCCTAAATACATACTCTATCTTTCTTTCTTACTCATTTCGTTTGTTATAGTTTATCTTTAAGAAGTTTCCCTTTAATTCGTGCTTGCACGTGTATCAGATTATCATGCCTCCACGAGGAGCAGTCAGATTTTTTCCTACCAGAAGAAATTTAGAGGAGTCGGAGGAACCTAATTCAACTGAAGTGCAACCTCAAGAGGAAGTTACCACAGTTGATTTCCATGAGTCTATCTTGATATTATGTAAAGTTGTGACCAACCAAGTCGGGCAATAAAGAGAAGCTAGACAAAAAGGGGCTGACACTTCGAGAATTCAGGAATTCTCAAGGATGAATCCCCCATGTTTTTCTGGTTCAAGCAGTACTAAGGATCCAGAAAACATTTTGGAAGAGTTGAATAAGGTGTTTGAGGTGATGCATGTGGTTGATGTTGAAAGAATTGAACTAGCCGCATATCAACTGAAGAATATGACTAGGACGTTGTTTGATCATGTAAAGGGAATAGAGATAAGAATGCACCACATCTGAGTTAGGATTGCTTTGAAGAAACCTCTTGAGGTGTTTCTTTCACCGAGAGCCGAAGGAAGCAAAGGTGAAAGAGTTCCTTACCTTGATACATGACTCCTTAAGTGTTCATCAGTATGGGTTAAAGTTTACCCAACTGTCTCGATGTGCTCCTGATATGGTTAAGGATATAAAAAATGTAACATTCCGGAAAATCATATATCTAATGAAGATCGCAGTAAGGCCTTAGGATAACCTAATAGGGCACATAGGAACCCAATGCCCAATATTGAGAAATATTGGGCATAGTATAGAAAAATTGGCAAAGGGATATACTTTTTGGGTTGTCGCACCCCAATCCAAGAATTACGTTCAATAAATTTACCTGCAATGAAGAACCTAAGATAAAAGAAAAATCCGTTCAGAATAGTTTCACATAAAGTACTAGACATCCAAGTGTCAAGCCTACTACTATAGCACATGATCATTTAAAATGATTATGTAAATTAAGCAGTGCCCAAGGACATAGTTAGGGTCCTTCGGACAATAAGTAAACATTCCCAAATAAACCATAAAAAATAGTTAGTTAGGAAAGTTCAACCAACCCATGTGCAAGAACATGTGCAAGACATGTGAAGAATCTGCCGAAGGAGGGAACTACCCTAACCGAATTGGAAAACGTGTACAAGGGACCACTCCATGTGGGGCATAACCTACCTACTTATTCTAGACTCTAACCTACTGCACTGAATAACTAAATAACCTATGAATAACCGAATTGGACCCATTAGTTAACCCGACAACCTAGGACCAAAACCGATGTGACACTAACATAGTACTAGTTAAATAGACAAGCTAGACCTAACCTAGAATGGTCCAAAAGGTTAGTTATGATCCTAACAACTTAGGGATACTCTAGTAATTCCCATAGGTTACTTAATTAATTAATTAAGAAAATTAATTAATTAAATTTAATAGGGCTAAAACCGAAACTAAAAAGAAAATTTTCAGATTCTAGTTATGACAAGAAAGGGACAACCTAGTAGCTAACCTAGGATTCTCCAAAGAGTTAGTTAAGGTCCTAAAAACCTAGGTATACTTTAGTAATTACCCTAGGATACTTCATTAATTAATTTAGAAAATTAATTAATTAATTCAAAGGGGGAAAACCGAAATCACAAAGCACTTTAAAGATTTCGGTAAAAACAAGAAAAAGATAACCTAGTACCTAACCTAGGATGGTTCAAAGGATTGGTTATGAACCTAACGACTTCAGGGTACTTTTTTAATTAAATTAGTTCACCTAATTAAGTAAATTATTAATTTAATTAATTATTTTAAATGATCAAAACGAAATTCTTACACTAACAAAGTACAACTCAAGAAACATCCTAGTACTTAACCTAGGATGGTCCAAAAGGGTCAATTTTGGTTCCAATGACTTGAGGGTACCTTAGTACTTATCCTAGGTACCTAAATTAATTAAATTAAGGATTTAATTAATTAATATAAAGTCAAAATGTTGAACAAAACCATAGTCAACAGCAATTAACCATAGTCAACATCAATTTCAAGATTTGACTAAGTGTTATGCTCTCCTATGTTAAGTCAACTTAGGAGGGGCGTTTTGATAATTGGTTAATTAGTTTATTAAATTAAATTATTGAACCTAAGTTGTATAATTCAAGATAAGTTATTAAAACTAATAATCACGTTCATATTCATAGGAAAAAAAGGACGCAAAACCGTAAGCAAGTGAGGGAAAGAAAAACGGAAAATTTTATTTATTCTGCTAGGCGATTTCAAGGTTTCTCCATGTTTTCTTTCAAGATGGTATTCGTATATTAAGTTCTACTTAAGGTATGGGTTTCTGTCCTATAATTCTTTCTCCAACAGTATTTTCCTTCGAACGATTCACAAGATTTTAAAAATTAGGGTTGGTCTCGTCGTTCTCGTCGAACTCCCCTTCCCTAGTATTCTTTTCGATTTCAATGTTGAATAGGTAAGATATCATGTTGTTGGTATGTGGTGCTGTCTGTTATTAACATGTATTGTTCTTGAATGATGAGTATCAAATGAACTTATGAAATTGCAATTGCGTAAAGTTAATCTTATCTTGATAATTAAGGATCGATAATATGCTAAGTTAAGTCTATGATATGTGAAGTGAATATGTGTCTTTGGCTGAATGTTGAATTGCTGTTGTTGTGATGTTATGAAGATTTTAAATCCATCAAATGTTAATATAACTATGTCCAATATGTGTTACACTAAAATCAATAAACTAAGAATCGTCTCAAAGACATCTATGAAATCATATCTTGAATAAATTGGCTATCTGGTTCCAATAAAGTTGACTAATTCTATTTGGTCAAAATGAATATATGCTAATGTATAGGAACTTATGTAAATGATTAAAAGATTGGCTAAGTGTTCATACATATGAAAATTTAAATATGAACATATGTAAAAATTGGCTTATGCCAAAAAGAATGAATTTGCTAGTCTAACATCCCAAATCTTGAACCAATACTAATCTTATAAAGTAATATCAATTAATATGTCAATTCTTGTGCAGTAAGAGTATGAAATATATATTAAG
Source organism: Solanum habrochaites (assembly GCA_027704765.1). Taxonomy (NCBI): domain Eukaryota; kingdom Viridiplantae; phylum Streptophyta; class Magnoliopsida; order Solanales; family Solanaceae; genus Solanum; species Solanum habrochaites. The sequence goes on from JAKWJA010002497.1 coordinate 17,451,245, forward strand.
CACTTCTAAAGTAATATCAATGAATCCATAACCAAGGGAATGACATTCATTGGGACAACTCCCAACATGCTCCACAAAATTGAACTATGAACACATGAAACTAATTGAATGAAGTGTTCCTCGTCCATAAACGGTGATATGAAGCTACTAACTAAAGTAAGTAAGTAACGTGAGTTATAACATAATTGCAGCGGTCTAAATTAAGTAAGTGACAAGAATGGGGTGTTAAAGGATGTGAGACAAGTCTTACTTACACCAAAGCTAATTTGTTAAAAGAATAATCACGAACGAAGGTGTTAGAATGTGTGGAACTAGTCTCATTAACACATAAGGATGATATGTAAGGAAAATTCACATTCATTAATGTAAATTAAGGACGATATGAAAGAACAATTCACATTTCATCAATGTAAAGTAAGGAGGACCAGTCATCAATAGAGTAAGTAAATCTCAATCTAGCAGCAAGCCTCCATAATGCTTGAGTCAACCTAAAAGATGATGAAATGAACATTCACATAAAAAGGGATGAGTTACTAAGATGTATGTAATGAAATGACGAAACGTTAGAAGGGTTAAGTAAGAGTGTGAAACACACTAAATGGAAAAGTGCATTGGCATATGATCAAATGAACATTCATGTAAAAGGGATGAGTAATTATGAAAAACAAATGTGCTAATGCTAATGAACGTGGTGATAATATGATAAGAGGCTAATTTGAAATATTATATCAATCTCAAATGAGCCTAAGTAAATGTTACCAAAATGTACTCACCTATGAGAGTGTAAAGCTGATGAAAAGACTAGCCTCTATGTACACTCTAATAAAAGAATTGAGACTGATGTATACTTAATACTTATGATGAGATGGGAAATCATCTATTTTATCTATGATGTCCTCATACTAGAAGCCATCTTAATGATGTATGAGTTGAATGAAATGAAACTTTATATTGAGAACCGATAGGCTAGTTATGAGCGGTGATGCCTTTTTTTTGGGAAGGGAGAAGGTTCATGTAACTCTCATGAGATGAAAATGTCTGGCATGCCGGGTATGGATCTCCTTATATCTCCTAGTCTTCGAACCTATACTACCAATAGAGGGATCTGGAGGGGTTTAATTCCCATGTACGCTAACATGTTTTGGTTCACTTTGGACAGTGATTCCACCTCTTTTCGGTGTGGGGTACACACTGGATTTCATGATGCTCACATGATCTATGCCGATTAAGGTTGGAGTTCCTCAAAGTATGAAAGATAATGAAATGAACGATACCGAAGGTGTTTGTGCAAGACAATGAATGAGGAGGTGAAATCAGATTCAAGCAATGACATCAGGTCATTCCTTGTCATTGCACTTCATCATCCCGATGAGAGTCTTAAACTTCATCCTAGGTATAGATGGTTTTTACATCATCCTATGAATGAATGAAATGAATAATGTGAAGTACGAATGAATGAATGAAGCAGACTCTGTGTTTGCTAAAGAAGGCCCTCGGGTTGAGGTCCCATATGTTGGGCACTCACTTGAGATTTCTTAATGCTATATCAATTATTCCAAGGTCTCGTGCATATGAAATGTATAATATATAAAACATTAAAGTAATGAAGTTAATGTCATAATCAATAGAGAATGGCTTATGAAATGTAATGAATACTTGGTGTAATTAATAATTTGTTGTAAGGATAGTCAAATCATGTAAAATAAAGTTTACAATAAGTAAAGGTCATAAATAATAATGAGTCATCATGTTATGAAAATGATAAATCCAAATAAATTGGTTTATAATGAGTTTATATAATTGGCAAAAGATATTAGCCAAATAACATTGGCTTATAATGACTTCTTATATTAGGCCAATACTACAATAATAGGAATAATCACTGAAGATTGGTTTATAACGAATTCATGCCCAAAGTAAGCAAGATCATAAACATTAATAATATTCCCCAATATATATGCACATTATGCAATCAACTAAAGAATGAGTACAGTAAATAAGTATTGACTTATAAATATATTCGTTCCCCAGATTGTAGTTAAGTCATTTCCTTAATCTCCTGAATTACTTACTTAATTCATTGTGGGTATGGGACTACAATGAATCATTGCACTTGTAAGTTAAACATAGGACCAAAGGAGTTATTGAAATACAGAACAACAAGAGAAAAAAATTACAAAAAAATCTATGTGTACAAAGAGGAGCTCTCGAGTTTGGAGGATCAAAAATTTAAATCTTCGCCCGAGTGGTTCTTAAATTATGTTGATGATACTAATGTATTTTATCATATAGCAATTGATTTGTGTGTTTTGAATGCATTAAAATACATCATATTCATACCACAATTCACAACTAATGAATCAGGAAAATCTAATGACTAGACTTTCCAGAAATGGCATGTTTCTTAGGAAGAGCTTTTATTGATCATGCATAGATTTATGTGTATGTGCGAATACACCCATACTTATTACAAGTGGTGTACTAACCCCCTACTATTTACGATTTTAATAGGTGCAGGTTAGAGGACAAGTTAATTACACTTGCAGTGGTTTGGACTTCAGTGTTTCTCCAAACCATTGGGTAGGTCCTCATGATTTCGAAGATGCTACAGACTTAGTCTAGCCTTAGTTTTAGAAAAATATAGTTGATGTTTTCCCTCCCATTTCTTTCGTACTTTCATTTCAAAGCTTTTGTAATACGACCGTGTTTGGCAAACGTATTCTATTTGGCAAAAGTATTTATGATATATTCTTATTCTATTTCAAATTGATTTTTTATAATAGATGGTTGTTATATTTATGTTGATCTTAGTATATGATGAATTCATGAAATAACTATATGAAGTCTATGTATACTTTAAACGTTTAAAAGTTTTAAATTTTCCGCTAAAAATAACCATATGAACGTGATGAAAGAAAGATAAGGCTTGTCTGCGACCTCTAAAAGGTCAACGACACCTGTTGCGATCCGGACTCCTGAATCCAGGTAGTGAAAAGAAGAAGGATGAACTTATTTGTTTCTGGCTTGGGTCGTGTTTCAAAAAAAGAGGATAGGGATGCAATGTTAATTCTGTACATAGACATTTTGAGGCTAATGTTCTATGTGCAACAAGTTGAAGAGGAGAATACGAGGGACAATGAGGAATACATGAACAACAAAGCTAAGACTTAGAATATGTCTGGTCAGCATAAGGGTGGTTCAACTCGAGGAATACATGAACAACAAAGCTAAGACAAAGCTAGTGCACCTTAGCCCAGAAACATAGATAAGTATAATGGCCAAAGTTCCCAAAACTTTAAGGCTAGACCAGACCAATCCCAAGGTAGTGTGGCACAAGGAGGAAGTTGGGCTCCTGCATTTGGTAAGTGTGGTGAAAACGACGTTGGTAAGTGTCGTGATGGCCAGCCGGGTAGTTTCAAATGTTGTCAATAGGGGAATTACATGAAAGATTTTCCCAAGAATAAGCAGGGAGGTGAAAATTCGGGCAATAGAGAATAATATTTATACTTTCTCCACTAGACAAGGCTGCACCTAGAGGAGCCATAGAGAATAATATTTATACTTTCTCCACTAGACAAGGCTGCACCTAGAGGAGCCACTTCCAGTACTAGCGGAGGAAAAAACTGTCTCTATGCAATAACTAGCCGCCAAGAGCAAGTGAACTCTTCAGATATTATCGCGGTTATGATCAAAGTCTTTACTTTTGATGTTTATTCATTGTTAGACCCAAGAGCAAGTTTATATTTTGTAACTCCTTACCTTGCAAATAAATTTTAGATTCTTCCTAAAAAAACTTTGTGAATCCTTATGTGTTCCTACACCTGTTGAGGAGTTTATTGTAGCGGAAAGAGTCTATATTGATTGTCTAACTTCATCAATCCTACGAACAAATGACTGAACTAGTAGAGTTATACATTAGATTTTCATGTCATTTTAGATATGGGCTTGCTTCATGCCTGTTATGCGTCAATAGATTGTAAAACTCGAGTTGTCAAGTTTTAGATTTCTAATAATCCAGTCATAGAGTGGAGTAGTATTTAAGCAGTGCCTAAGGATTGTTTCATTTCGTACCTTAGGGAGAGAAAGTTAGTATCAAAGGGGTGTATCTATCACTTAGTCCAAGTTAATGACTCAAGTGCTCAGGTACCTTCAGGTCAATTTCTATAGTGAAAGAGTTTCCAGAAGTTTTTGCTGATGATCTATCCGGAGTCCCTCGTGAAAGAAAGATAGACTTCAGCGTAGACCTCATCCCAGATACTTGTGCTATGTCTATTCCTTCATACAAAATGGCACTAGCAGAGTTAAATGAGCTAAAAGAACAATTGTAATATTTGTTAGATAAAGGCTTCATTCGACATTGTGTGTCACCTTGTAGTACTCTGTTCTTGTTAGTTAGGAAAAAAGTTTGTTCCTTTAGGATATGTGTAGACTACCGCCAATTGAACAAGGTGACCATCAAGAATAAATATCCTCTTCAAAGGCTAGATTTACTTTTCGAGTAGCTTCACGGTGCTTCTTGCTTCTCGAAAATTGATCTCAGATCAGGCTACCATAAGTTGAAAGTTATGGAATGTGACATTCAAAAGGCAACTTTTAGAACAAGGTATGTGCATTATGAGTTTTAAATTATGTATTTTGGTTTGACAAATGCACCAACAACATTCATGGATCTTATGAACAAAGACTTCAAACCTTATTTAGATCTGTTTTTCATCTTCTTCATTGATGACATACTAGTTTTTTCAAGGAATGAAGAAAATCATGCTAGTCACCTCATGGTTGTTCTGGAGTATTTGAAAGATAAGGAGCTATATTCAAAGTTATCCAAGTGTGAGTTTAGGCTTAAGTTAGTGGCATTATTGGGCAACATTGTTACCGGTAATGGGATTATAGTTGATACCCAAAAGATAAAAGTAGTTTAGAGTTGGGCTAGACCCATATATCTAATAGATATAAGGAGTTTCTTGAGTTTTCCTGGCTATTATAGGAGGTTTGTAGAAAGTTTCTTATCTAGTTCGTCTCCTTTGACAGTGCTAACTCACAAGACAGTTATGTTTTAAAAGTCTGAACCTTGTGAGAAAAACTTTCAGGAATAGTAAAAGAGGTTGACTAGTGCTTCGATTTTAACTTCATCGGAAGGTACTCAAGGATTGGTTGTGTAATTTGATGCATTTACGATTTGTTTGGGCTGTGTGTTGATGCAGAATATCAAGGTTAGCTAATGCTTCCAGACACTTAAAGATTCATGAGATGAATTATTCAACTCATGACTTAGAATTGGTTGCAATAGTTTATTCTTTAAAAAAAATTAGGGTTCTAGTACTTGTATGGTGTTCATGTCGACATATTCACTGATCACAAGATCCTCCAATATGTGTTCACTCAAAAAGAACTCAATCTCAAATAGAGAATGTGGTTGGAATTACTCAAGGATTAAGACATGAGTATTCATTACCATCCACGTAAGGCTAATGTGGTTACTGATGCGTCAACAAGGTTATCCATGGGAAGTAATTCCCATGTTAAAGAAAGAAACAGAGAGTTAGATAAATATGTACAAACACTTGCACGTTTGAGAGTCAACTTATGGATTCCATAGAAGGAAGTATAGTGGTAACCACTGGGGTTGAGTCATCATTAGTGTCAGAGGTGAATGAGAAGCAAGACCAAGACCCCATTTTGTTTGATTTAAAGGGGAGCGTTCATAAGAAAAGAGTGTTAGATTTTGAACAAGAGAGAGATGGCGTATTGAAGTATACACGTAGATTTTGTGTACCAAAGGTGAATGAACTCGAATAAAGGATCAAGAAAAATGCTCATAGCCCCAGATATTCAATCTATCCGGTTTCCACAAATATGTACCGCGATTTGGGAGAGGTTTATTGGTGGGAAGGCATAAATATTGTCATTGTCGAGTTTGTTGAAAGTGCCCGAATTAGAAGCAACTCAAAGTAGAACACCAAAAACCCGGAGGTTTGGCTCAAAATATTAGAACTTCTAAAATGGAAGTGGGAGATTATTACCATGGATTTCATCACAGGCCTGCCAAGATCTTGCAGGCACCATCATTCTCTTTGGGTGATTATCGATAGAATGACAGAGTCGGCTCATTTGTTGCCAGTAAAGACTACCTACTATACTGAAGATTATTCTAAGTAGTACCCTCAAGAGGTGATGAAACTTCATGGTCTTCGGGTCTCTATTATTTCATAAAGATGTGCACAGTTTACTGTATAATTTTGGGAATCTTTCCAAAAAGGTTTGGGTTCAAAGGTGAGCTTAAGAACAACTTCTAATCCACAGACAAATGGAAAAGTAGAGCGTGCAATCCACACATAGAATATATATTTAGATCTTATGTTAATGACTCCAAAGAAAATTTGGATGATCACATACCCCTCATTGAGTTCGCTTACAACAACAATTATCATTCGAGCATCCAAATGGATCCTTATGAGGCTCTTTATGGGAGAAGATGCATATATCCTATTGGGTGGTTCAAAGTTGGTGAAGCATGGTTAATAAGACCATATATAGTTTACCATGCCATGAAGAAATTAAAAGTGATTGAAGAGAAATTGAAAATGACATAGAGTCGCCAGAACTCCTATAGAGATGTTTGGAGAGGACCGTTAAGGTCTGAGGTGGACGATTGGGTGTATCTGAATGTTTCACCTATGAAGGGGGTTATAAGGTTTGGTAAGAAGGGGAAACTTAATCTATTGGCCCTTACAGAGTCTCCAACATGGTTGGCAATATAGCATATGAGTTGGAGCTACCCTAAGAGTTAGAACCGGTTCATCCAACATTTCATGTGTCTATGTTGAAGAAACGCTTGGGTGATCCTTCATTTATCGTACCAACTAAGAATGTTGAGATTAATGATAGATTATCCTATGAATAAATTTTTGTTCAGATTTCGTATCGTCAAGTTCGCAAGTTAAGGAAAAAGGAAGTTACATCAGTCAATCTCCTTTGGAGGAACTAATTCGTTAAAGAAGCGACTTAGAATGCTGAAGAGAATATGACGAAGAGATATCCCCATCTCCTTAAATCATGAGATAATGTAGATGAGGTATTAAATTCTCTTCGTAGCACTTTATAAGACTACGTGTACGCAGATTGTTATTTGCTTTTGTTGTTGAGTGATGAAATCATGTTCCTACCCTTAGCTTAGTGAAAGATATCTCATTCGAAGACGAATGTTCCCAAGGGGAAAATATTGTAACATCTCGTAACATGAAATAACTAAGAATAATCTAAGAAACAAAGAATAAATATTTTTGGAAATAAATAGGGAAATATGGAAATTTAAAACTTTCAAAATTGAGTTTTGGTCATTTTCAACTGACCATAACTTCCACATCAAGAGGAGTTTGGATTATTTCTTTATATGGTTGGAAGGCTCTTGGGTTGTAGCTTATTGTTACATTACCTAACGGTACTTGTGGATTTGTAGTTTATGGTGATGCTTCTCAAGTGGGTTTAGGATGTATACTTATGCAACATGGCAAGGTAATAACTTATGCTTTGACGCAACTGAAGGTACATGAAAAGAACTATCCGACCCATGACCTAGAGTTGGAGGCAGTAGTTTTTGCCTATAATATTTGAAGGCACTACTTATATGGGGTCCATGTTGATTTGTTCATTGACCACAAAAATCTCTAATATGTGTTTAGCCAGAGATATTTGAATATTCGACAAAAAAGGTGGTTTGATCTTTTGAAAGAGTATGATATAAGTGTTCTCTACCACCCCCGCAAAGCTAATATAGTTGTCTATGGATTAAGTTGAATGATTATGGGTAATGTGGCTCATGTATGAGATAAGAAGAAGGAGCTAGTTTGCGATGTGCATAGGTTTGCCCGTTTAGGTATCTAATTGGTAGATTCCTCGAAGGGTGATTCACAGTTCACCATAGCTATGAATCATCTATGGTAGTTGATGTGAAGTAAAAACAACATCTTGATCCTATTCTGATGGATTTCATGGACTAAGTTCTCACCAAGTAAGATTCTATAGGAGGTTCATGGGTTGAAATATTCTATTCATCTGGTAGCCACTAAGATGTACTGTGATATACGAGAAGTCTATTGGTGGAATAGAATGAAGAAAGATAGTGCAGGCTTTATGGCTAAATGTCCAAACTGTTAGAAAGTCAAAGTCAAAAACCAAAAACTAGGAGGTTTGGTTACAAGATATTGATATTCCCACTTGTAAGTGGGAAGAAGTGAATATGGACTTCATTGTGGGGTTTCCTCGTACTTGAAGGCCACAACATTCTATTTGATGAAAAAATTAGGCCATTTCCTTCATGTCAAGATTTCAATCTCGCAGAAGACTATGCTAAATTAATCATCGAGGAAATAGTGAAGTTACATGGGTTCCTTTGTCTATCAAATTAGATCGGGGTACTCAGTTTACCTCATATTTTTGGAAAGCAATCCAAAGAGAGTTAGGTATGAATGTTAAATTTAGTACCGCTTTCCACCTTCTGACGGATGGTCAAGCAGAAAGAACCATTCAGACATTAGAAGTTATGTTTAGGGCCTGTGTAATTGATTTCAAAGGGATTTGGTACGATGATCTTCCTTTGGTTGAATTCTCCTACAACAATATTTACCACTCAGCATTGTCATGGATCTTTTTGATGCACTTTTTTTGTAGGAGATGTAGAACTCTAATTGTTTGGTTTTAAGTAGGTGAGTTATCTCGTATCGGTCTCGATCTAGTATATATACCATATAGAAAGTTTGACTCATTATTTGAGGTTCAAAATGGCTCAAAGTCAGCAAAATTCCTAAACGTACAATAGAATAAAGGATCTTTAATTTGAGGTTGGTTATTAGGTCTACTTAAAAATCTCACCTATGAAAGGTGTGATAAGGTTTTGCTTGATAGGGACACTTAGTCCTCGATATTTGGAGCAATACAAAATTTTGACACATGTGGGGAAGGTTTCGTATGGACTAGACTTTCCCAGTGAGTTGGCCTGGGTTCACTCAGTGTTCCATGTTTCAATTCTCAAAAAGTGTATTGGTGATCCATTATCCATCTTTCCCTTAGAGGATTTAGGAGTTGATGAAAATTTCTCCGATGAAGAAGTTCCACATGAGATTTTAGTCTGGCAAGTTAAGGACACAAAGAGGTAGTTTCTGTTAAAGTCTTATGGAAGAACCACTTAATTCAGGGTGCTACTTCGGAGGCCGATGCTAATATGAAATCCCGTTACCCTAATCTTTTTCCTTCTACTCATATTCAAGCTTTAGGTAAGTAGTTCCTTTTGAGTTTAAGTGTTTTGGGAGTCATGTGTGTTGTACGAGTTTCTCCTTGATTTTCCTTGTGATATTTGCATGTTCTTGTGAAGAATCATGTTTATATCCTTATGAATGTATGTGGTTTAATTAATGAAGGTTGTATGAACGTTAACCTTTGGTGACCTTAAGGTGATACTTTAGTATGAATGGTGTAACGGAAAACTATTCATACATTTCACTAAATATTACTTAAGAGTTTCTTAAGGTAACGAGTTGAGGTTAAAAGGAAAAGTAATATATTAGAGGTATTGAAAGTGTTTGAAATGTGATAAATGGCTTTATGTGTTGTTGTAAATGGTATCCATGTCTATTATGATGTATGTGAATTATATTGTGAATATTGTATCAAATGTTGATGTTATTTCTTTCAAAGGACATGATGCATGGTACAACTAATGCCCTCTTTAAAGCATGTTTTGCATGGTTATCATACTTACTGAATTCTTGTACTAATATCATTCTTCTGCATCTTCTTACACCATTATAGGTGATGGGTGCTAAAGGACCTTTCTTAGAATGAGGATCTTGAATTACTATTTTCAAATTAAAGTGTGTCCTTAATAATTCAAGGACCTTTATGTTAAGAGTTTCTTTAAGTTCATGTAATAGACTTGTAATGTTCTTTTTGTATTGTAGGGTTGTATCGCCTATTATATTGAAGTCGTGTCAAAGATGGAAAGATGAGACTTAAAATCCTGACTTTGTATTAATGGTTTTAAATAATATGATTTTTAGTCTTGTGTTTTATTTTAAATAGTTTTAAGTTACGCACTATTTTGTAACAATACGATGAATGAATACAAAGGGATTGTATAGGACCTCCGATAGGTCGAGCACGCCGTTTTACGCTAGGGGGGTACTCTCGGATCGTAAAAACTAAGCGTAATTAGCATGGTTCCATAAAAAATTACAAGATGAGGCTTTTTGTACAAGGGTACACAAAAATGTTTGGAGTAAATTTTTTCAGAAACATTTACTGTTGTCACAAGTTTGAATACGACTAGAATTTTTTTAATCTTTACCACCTCAATGTGGATGTAAGATACACCAGGTTGATAAGGAAACATCTTTCCTATGGATAAATTGAAGAAGTAATATTTGTAGAACAACCTGAATGTTTTTCTATCAAAGGAAAAGATAATAAAATGCACCTTTTAGAGAAGGACTTGTTGTTGGAAAACTATATGCAAAGAGGAAGTATACCATAATCATATTGTTTACATGAATAATAGACAAGACATAGTTTATGCTAGAATACATAAGCTTTCAGAAATTTATTACCTCTTGATGGATGATAAAATACCTTCACACTAATCCACTAGCTAGTCCACACGTTGGAACGTTCAAGTAAATCAACACGCTAGTCCATACACTAGACGATAGTTCTTAGGTCTTCGACATTGATCCCAAATTCAAGTCTGAACTCTCTCATTACATGCTAGGAAAGTATCAAATATAAAACTAAATATTTTAAAGGTTAAAAGAATCCCTATTTACAGAGATTTCTTCCAATTGCAAGAAGAAGAGGGAACACCATGTCTTTCCTTAGAATAGAAAAAGATATGTATTTCTCTTCTTTTTTTTAGAATAGAAAAAAACACTTACTTCTCCGTTTCCATAAAATATAAAAATTCATTTACTTATCCCTTTCCTTATAATAGACAAGAACACATACTTTTCCTTTTCCTTAAATTAGAGAAAACCACATATTTCTTCCTTTTTCCCTTAGAATAGACTATGAGTTCAAGTTATTAGCATTCACTGTCTTAAACAAGATTCTCTTGGTCACTCGGTTTTACAGTTCAACATGGCAATTTGTTTGGGGGTGGTATAGAGTATTTACTTTCTATATCACTTCTACATACTCAATGCGGGTGATAACCACTTTTTTGAAAAAGTGGGATCCACCATCACTAATGATACCTCAAGGAGTAACAAATCTGGAAAATATGTAGCATTTCGGTAACAAAACCATATAGTTCCTTTCACTGTTTGAAAGTGCAATAGCTTCAACAAATTTATAAACATAATCTAAATATCAATATATAATTATTACCAAATGAACTCATAAATGTACCTATGAAATCTATTCCCAAAAAATCAAATAATTCAACTTCTAAAATGGGGGTAAGTGGTAACTCGTGAAGTTTGAATACTCCACCTGACTTCTAACACTGAGAGCACTTCTTAATAAATTCATGCGCATCTTTGTAAAGATATTGCCAATGGTAGACATTTTTTATAACATTGGCAGTGTATGCACATCACTATGATGACCCATGACCGGTGAAACATGACAAGAGTGGAGAATTTTAATGGTTTCTTCTTCCGGAACACACCTTCTAATGATGTGATCTACACACTCTATAAATAAGTATTGTTTATCCCAAAATTAATTTTAACATAGAATATGAACCTCATTTTTTGGTAAAAGTTAAGTTCCTCTAACATTAATCCACACAATATATAATCGGCAAAATCAGCAGAGCAAGTAGGTTGTTTGGAAGTTCCTGCGAACCCTTGTTAATCAGGATAAACATAAGTTTTGTCAATATACAACTCTTCATTCTCCTTGACTTGTAATCTTGATAGGTGGTCAACCACCTAATTTTAAAAATGTTTTCTATCTTTGACATCAAAGTTTAATTCTTGTAATAGTAGCAACCACCTTATCAATCTTTGTGTTACATCCTAATTTGCATCAAGTAACATGGTGCAACATGGTTAGTGTGAAAAACCACATTTGTACCTACAAGGCTACCCGGAACTGCTCAAATGGATAGACTACTACAATGAACTCTTGTTCATTAAAGGTGTAGTTACGTATAGCATTGTTTAGAATCTTGCTGGCGTAGTGAATTTGGTGAAATATTTTTTTGCGCTTTTGACCTAGCGCCATTGTCGATGTCGTTCCACTTGCATCACACATAACTTTGAAAGGTTTTGAACAATAAGGGCTAAAAATGACCAGGGTGGATACCAATTTCTCCTTCAAACACCTGAAAACTACCATACAAGAATCATCAAATTAGAATTTACCTCTTTCTCTAGGATTTTGAATAGAGGATGTGCAATCTTTGAGAAGTCGATGAATCTTCGATAAAAAGCAACATGCCCCAAGAATGTACGAGCCCCCTTCACCAAAATTCGTGATGGTAATTTTCAATCACTTTCATCCTCACTTTTATCCTCACTTCCATTAAGTGACATTTTTCCCAATAGAGGACCAAATTTGTCTCGACACATCTTTGGAGAACTTTCCGAGTGTGGTCTAAGCAACCTCAAAGGTTTAACCCACAATCGAAAAATTATCCACAAATGCTTCAACTTAATCATCCAACTTGTCCACAAAAACAGATAACATGCAATGCTGAGAAGTAGACAAAGCATTACTCAATCCAAAAAACATCCATTTGAAGGCAAAAGTACCATATGGGCACATAAAGGTTGTTTTCTCTTGGTCTTCGGGATCAATAGATATCTGGTTATAACTGGAATAACCTCTCTTGGAGAGTCGATCAAACATTTGATCTATGAAGGGCATGGGAAGGTGATCCTTTTCAGACCATAAATTTCGCTTCTTGTGATACATGAATACTCTACACCTGGTCATCGTGATGCCTCCCTTTTTCGGTACACATTACATCGTACATACCAATTCTATATCCGTAATAGGGTAGATCACGTCTTTGTCCAACCACTATATTATATCCATTTTCACCACCTCTCTAATTGGTGGGTTCAATCTCCATTGATGAGCGGCACATACAATCACTATCAAGCTAAATTTTGTAAGTGCAGATACCTGGAGGAATGCCCATTATATCAGTGATAGTCCACCCTATAGATTTGATATTTCTTATCAACACTTCGAGGAGTAATTTTATCTGCAAATCAAGAAAATCAGTTGCACTGATCACCAGTAATGTGTTGTTTTCCCTAAATAAAGCATATTCGAGATGGAATAGAAGTACTTTCAACTTTAGATTTTGTGTTTCTTCTATTGATCGTTTTGAAATAGGACTTTCTCGATTCTTTAAATGAATGTACAATTCAACGGAGTATTTTACTACCACCCCTCCAAACCTGATAGGGAAGCTACTACCTCTTCATACCCTTAAATTTCAAACTTATCATAGTTAGCAAGCACACCTTTAGTGGCTCCCTCACGTAACAAATGGCTCATACTAGCCGCCCCTTCATCAATAACATCAGCCTAGGAAACCACGTGAATATCACTTGGGCGTTTCATTGACTCAGAAACATCAAAGGTTTCTTCATTATCAATCACCTGAAACTTTAATTCTTCTTCGTCAACATCAACCAACGGTCTTTTGGTTTCCCAGAATGGGTCACCCAAAATAATGGGAATCTCTGGATCTATTTCCAAATAGAGAATTACAAAATAAGGCGGGAAAAGGAATTGGACAAACTTTACAAAGATGTGAGAAAGTATCCCCACAGGACGTTTAATTGATCGGTCAGTCATCAAGAGTATTATTGTTATGGCTTTAGACTCTGCCAACCTGAGCTTTTTTGTAGATCACATATGTCATTAGGTTGATAATTTCTCATAAATTTCATAGGGCTTTAGGAAATTGTAGTATGCCAATAGTACAAGAGATGGTAAACGCTCCGGTATCTTCTCCATTTTTTTCATAAGCTCAGTCATAACTGGACTACAACTATGGGAAACATTAATTGTCTCAAAATAAAAACTCCTTTACATTGTGACTAAATCCTTCATAAATATGATGTAACCCGACATTTCAAAGAAATCTCACACAAGTGGGAGATTAATTGATAGTATCTTGTATGCTGAGAAGAACTTTTTGTACTTCTCTTCTTCATTATTCTTCTTTAGCCATTGGGAAATGGAGGAGATCTTTTCTGTAAAGGTTGCATAACTTTTGGGATTGGATTGTGTTTCTCCATTTCTCTTTGTGGTTCTTAAGCCAAGCTTTGATGTTTAGGTGATTCTTCTCCCTCAATGCCTTTTTCTTCTTTATTACCTGCAACATGGAATATTGCAACCTTTTACGAGTAACCACTACCAGCCCTTTAACATCTTCTTCCATTGTCAATCTTTGTTTTAATTGTGCTGAAACTGATCTAAACTGACCTTCAAGTATCTTGATTTCCTGTGCGTGAGAGTTTACGTTATTTATGAATGATGAACCTTCGACTTTATCAAGGATTCTTAACAAAAAATCATTCACCTAGGGATTAGTTGCACTCGCTTTCAATTTTGGGCTCTGAATCGAGTGAGAGTGGTCCTATTGATGATCGTCCTCCCTTTTCAAATTATAACTTTTTTCAGCCCAATATTCATAGTATCTCTGTTGCTCTTCCTCCTTGTGATAGTTCCAACCTTGATTTCAATCTCGCTGTAAATAGTGTGGGTGGAAACCCTTCTCTTATCTTTTAGAGTTACAACCATGATTCTCCCCTATTTTTGACTAAACCAAAGAAGAACCCTCCTCAAATCTAAATACTCCACTTATTCCCTTTATGATCCTACATTTTCCATCATATCTTCTTGTCATTGATCCATTTGGTTCAACATTTTCATGATGTTTGCATCCCTTTGTATTAGTGTGGGGAAAACCCTTCTCTTATCTTTTAGAGTTCTAACAATGATTCTACCCTGTTTTTGAATAAACCAAAGAAGAACCCTCCTAAAATCTAAACACTCCACTAATCCACTTTATTTTTCCTACATTTTCAATAATATGTTCTTGTCATTGATCCATCTGGGTCAACATTTTCTTGATTCTTACATCCCTTTCTCTTCCCTTGCCAATCTCTTCTTGTTCCATTCCAAATTAAAATGGATAGACTTGATCCTCTTGAGTGTACCAAGCTTGATTTATTTTTGTCATTTCATCGAGACAAAATGAAGAAACTTATAAAGATTACAACATGATTCCCCTTCATACCAATTCATCAACCATTTCATTGTTAACCGAATTAAGACTCAATAACAATATTGGAGTAGCAATTCCTTTGGTAGCCCTTGAATTGGGCATTTAAGTATGGTTTTCTTTAATCTCACCCACATTTCATGGATATATTTACATTCCCTTTGCTTGAATCCTTGAATGACCTATCTATGTTTTATCATCCTTGGAGGGGAAAGAATCTTGCATTACAAGCTATAATCGGCTAGTTCGATGATGTGTTTGAATTGTTCTGTAGCTCGGCAAACCACTCTCTAGCCTCCCCTATTAGAGTTAATGGAAATAACTGAAATGAGTTGACATTTGAGTCACATCCTTCAATGGAAACGAGCTGCATAGCACTGTAATATTTCTTACATTTTCATGCGGGTTTTCATGGTCTAGCCCTTGACTTATGCCCCTCATTCGGAGGAGATCTAGAATTGTCCTACTAACTTCAAATGTTTTATTCCCATCATCATGTGGTAAGGAAATAACAACCATTTCACCAGCATGATATGGGTTGTAAACACTATTGATACCATCGATATTGTCCCTATGACCTGCTTGACTACCTTTCACCTCTTATTCACTCATATTCTTTTTAGTTTTATGTAGCCCAACCAACACTAAACAATGCAGCCTAAGCCAATTAAACTACATCCTGCAAATTTGCAAATCAAATATTCAAACAATTTAAAGTCATGCTACTCCCCGGTAGCGGTGCAATTTTGATTAACGTTTCAAAAACACTGCATCAAGTCTAAGTCTCAATAGTCGCTATTCAGTGTCATAATCCAACTAAATGAGTTGGGGTCGATCCAACAGAGGGTAGCTTTTCATTCTAACTCAACTATAAAATAATAACAAAAACCTTTTCAACTTACCATTTAATGCACCTTTTTTATTTAACTTTAAATCTGGCTATAATTATTAATCCATTCAACACTTCACTCAAAACGATCAAATAGTGAGGTAATGATTGGGGAATTGAACAACTAATTATTGAACTCAACTTAGTTGATCAAAATTGCTTCTCACAATGGCATAAATTGTCGTAGGTAGGTAGGATTATATGTAAAGAAATTTTCTCTCGAACAATTACCTTATCTTTTTTAATTCTCCCGAACATCAACACAAGATGGAAGATTCCCACCCTTGCAATCATCAAATCTACTCTCTAAAGCTAGATAAACTGGATTTATTCCATATTTCACTCTTACAAGTTGAAATTATGGTAACTGACTACTAAGGATACTAAACTTGCTACTTCAGCTCTGAAATTCTTTCTCGAGAAAGCACAATACACTGAAACTGATATACTATTTATTTAGGATGACTTAAAAATGCAGCAGCAGAGACATTTAAAATTAACACCATTATTTGTAAATCAAAAACACCCAATTCACAGATTTGAATAATTGGTCACATAATCAAAAACCTAAGAAGAGGGTTTTAGCCAAACATTGTACTAATTTGAAAATGTACATCTATCATGTTTTCATGCTATTGAAGTAAAATTCGACAGTCAAACATTACAGAAATATTCACTATTTCAAATCCTCTAACAACACTTTGTTGAAAAATCGCTTGAAATGCCTCATGGTTGTGTATTTTCTCTCCATCGTTCATTCCTCTTCTTCATAAATTGTCACATTCTAGGAGCACCACCTAGAAATAACATGGCATACATGACCTCTCAGAGGTCTTATACAAGCCCATCGTTATCATTCATCGCATTGTCATAGGTAAATTTAGCGGAAAATTTAAAACATTCTTAGAACATGATATGCTAGAACATTACTTCATATATATTTATATATAAAATATCATCGTACATAGTTAAAAACTCTAGTCTCTTTTTTCTATCCTAAACTCAACATCATAAGATTACTTTAGGGACACGACCCTTCTAACATAATACAAAAGTACAATGATGAAAGACTTTGCAGTAAACCATAAATAAGAAATCCTTGGAACTTAAGGACCACTTTCCTTTGGCTTGGGAATCACATATCAAGCTCCTCGCCATTAAAAACTTCTCTTAAGAATCCATAACTTACACTTTGTGTAAAAATTAGAGAAGAGTGGAGTTAGTACAAGAATGCACTAAGTATGACAACTATGTAAAAACATGCATTGAAAAGGGACATTTTCTTAAAATCATACTTCATGCCTTTTTGAGTAAATCTTAATAAAACCTTTATACAAAAGCATTTCTATCATTAACATACTTAATATAGACATATTCAAAGGCCAAGCATCATATAAAATCACAAATAGAATTCAATCCACTTTTAATGTCACTTTACATTGAGCTATTTACCTTAACAGTGATCATTTTCCTTTAACATTCAAGTTCTTCTTTTAACTCATTAACCTCCAAGTAACCCTCTAGTGATACTTGGTGCAATGCATTACCTTGGTGGAATTCATTACCTTAATTCCACAAGGAATCATACATACATTCTATAAAAGTCATCACTTATCATCACAGAAGTAGAATACATCAAAGAAACATTTAAGCCAAGACCTTAATGACTTTACAGTAAGTTTCATCAACTTGCACATATACTAACTTCACTTCACTTAGCACATTATGAAACCTTACTCACAGTCCCAATCTAAATCTACTAGTGCAATAAAAATGTGAAGCCCAAAAACCTCACATATACTTACTAGACCTATCATGAGACCACATAACTTAACATATCCTTGATGATCAAGTACAATGCTACAGTCAACCAGATACACTTCAATATAGGACCTTAGTCACATAGTTATATTAGAACTTCATATAATGCATATCATATCATCATATAGACACTAAGATAATTCCATGTAAGAGAACCACAAATATAAACATATTCATTAGAACACCTTCCTAAAACTTCCCTCAAGAGTCACTTGTGGAATGTATAGGTGAAGTCCCATACCCAACCTACACTAAGCAACTACCATTAAGTTATCCTAATTAGGGTCCTTACTTTACTTCCATTGTCCATTTACTTTAGGGAAACTATAGCCTTAACCGACATAGATCATGTAATACTAAACATAGAATCCGGTGTCATGTAACCCCAAATCGAAATAAGGTTGTCTACCGGCCAAAGTAGAACTAAATATGACATAGCATTCTAAGTGGATCCACTAGCTAATATCCTATGGTGGCAACATAGTTATGGAACATGGAGGTACATGTTAAAAGTCTCTTTATTCAAAATGGGCATTATGATTATACACTTTTGAAAACCCTCTTTATGCCTACCTTCTACAATGGGAAGGGATACCATTTACTTCAAGTTTACTCGGTGCTAAGCTAAGTTCTTTTTTTTTAAAACCCTTTATTAGATTACTTTATAAACCATATGATTTTGGAGATTCACTCCCCATATGCTTAGCTCATAGGTTATAGATGAGATGTCCTTTCATCAACCTATATAATGTGAGAAAATGTTTCACATGGACATAGCATATGTAAGCACCCATCTAGTTTAGGATACACTTGAGCACACCTTTCAACGATCCTCTATTGAATGTAGTTTCATACATGTGTGTGTATACACATTTGAGCAAACCTTTAAAGTAACAGCTTTAGACCACACATGTTCATACTTTAATTCATTCATGCATAAGTGAACAAGTCTAAATATATGAGCCATGCTTTCATATAAAAACATTTAGACACTAGGTATAATCGCACTTCATCATACAAAGTAAAGCAGTCATGAAGCCAGAGCTAGTTTCACTGCTACCGATTCGCACCACATTCTTCACATCATAGCACATAAGATATGTTCATAACTTGTCCATACATTCATATCCATGTACATAGAAAAACCAAACATAGGAACTATACTATGAAGGTACTAATTTGCAAAGTCTAAAAAAGGTCCCCTACCCTTGACCATACTAGTACACCTATCAAGTCATCATAGTTAAGGAAACACATATCATACTTTCATAGACATAAGCTTAACAAACATAGTAATAGACACTACTGAATATGAGAACAACCTTTTATCAAAATGATAGTATACTACTTGTGAGCATGCATGTAGAGTGAGGGTGTGTGTACATTGGTCAATATGGTCACATAATGGCTATCAATAAAACATTAAGGAATCCACCCTCTTAGGACCAAAATGCACAACCAAGCATAAACCACACAACACAATTTAGCATAGGAGACAAGCTAACTTCATATTACACTTTATGACTCCTAACATTAGCTATTCACACCTTCATATAGGGGTACATGAGTAGGGATCATCAATTCTTAACATTTCATTAATGGCAGAAACTACACATGATCTTAACATAACCATTTACATGCTTATACAATAGTCATACAACCTAGATAACAATTAAAATAGGCTAGTAGGCATAAGCATCACATAGCGTAATCAACATAACCACAAACTCATGTATCCATCAAATTTCCTTAAACATAGTCAACACATATATACTCTAATAAAGTAACACCGCCACCATAAGTTGACCATACCACACAATGTCATACAAGGCTTCATAAACTACAATAATATAAAAAGGTAGAGTGGAAAAGCCATTCTTACCAATCCATCAATCATTTGATCATAATTGATCAATACTCCTTTTTCATCATCCAAAAATTATAGGGAATTATATAATTATACATTTAACCATGAAAGAAACCATATACAAGTCGCTACAAGATCATACTACAATCTAATATAATACATCACATATATAATAGAAAGTAGAAAGTTATAGATCATCAACCTATCTCCCTAGTCTTGTTCATCAATAATATTTTATAAATAATATATGTGTAAGGAATTAGCTAAGAAGTTAGAACATCATCCACCCTAGAACATAGATCACAACATATACATTACTATATCGATCAATAGACTAGAAGAACCTTGACCAATTCATACAACCCTTCTTTAATTTTATAATCAAGGATTTATACCCACAATTCATCTATAATATTAACTTAAGGCAGTTATTACAATGATCTTTGAATAATTGAAATCCTATACAAATGTCCTAAAATTGAGATAACTGTAAACACATAAGAGAACATAGGCTAGTCTTATTCTAATCTTCATATTTTGATCCACATGGATAATCCATCAACAGTTAACCATCAATATACTTAAATAACAGTAGACATGATCAATTCAGTGTAATGGAGTCACAAATCCCCAATAACAAGCCATGATCACAATTCCCTTGCAAAGGCTAAATCGAGTTTGTGAAGGGACATGGGTTCACAATGCAATTGGATTGAATTTCACCTTAAAACCAACACATTATAATAAATTCATCATGTTAAGCCTTTGAAATTTTTTTGAGAAAGAACCCATGGCTAGATTAAAGATTGAAAGTTTGATCATAAAATCTCTTTGATAACTTTGAGATTAACTCTCTAGATGGAATGATATCTAGAGATGAAGGAGCACGATTCCTTAATTTGTAAGAAGACCTCTAAAACTGATGAGGGATCCACGGGAATCCAAACTCCAAGATGCTTTTGAGCTTCACCTTCAATGGAGGTTTCTAGAGAAAATTGGTTTTGGAGGGAAAGTCTAATTTGTGTGAATCGGATTGGGAATGGGTTTATAACGTTTTTGATAACTTAATTACACCCAAAAATCACGAAATAAATGATTTATGGTCAGTATAGAGCATGGGGTGAATTTTCCATTCACCTCTTTAATGAAACAATGCACAGACAGCTTGACACAGTCTGCACCAACGGCCACAATCGACGCCCAGTGGGTCCATTGACGGACCGTATGTGGCTTCCGTCGAATGGGTATTAGGCTGTATTTTGGCTGAGCCTTATCAAGGGTAAGTGAACATTCAAGAATTCACCACCAATGGTCCATTTGTCAACAAACGGGATGTCATTTGGTTCAGTCGATTGACACTGCCAAGGCAGTGGCGTGGCAGCCTTTAGGTCGTTCTTGTGGGCCTTTTTGCGGGGCCCTTGGGAAGTCGTAATCGGATGTTTTAAACATAAATATACACCTTAACATTTTTAAGACCTTCCATGCAAGTTTCTCCCAAAATAAACACGTAAAAAACCTCTAAATGTGCAAGTTACACTCAAGATACACTTGAATGTCTCGAGGGCTAACTTTCAAACATCTTAAACGTTTGACCTCAAAAATTCATGAAACTCCATATAATGATTATAAACATCATTATTACTCATTTAAGGACTTCATAATATCATTACACACACATAAGAACATAAAAACATATAAGGCCCCTTAGGTGACTAGTCGTCGAACGTCTTGGTAATCTATTGACGTTTGACATCCAAAGGACTTCAAATAGCCCAAGAATACTTTAAAGAAGTGTATTAACATGTTAACAAGCTTATAGTCACAACTCAGTATATATACACCCTAACTAATATTGGGGGTCTTACAATATCCCCTACTTGGGAACATTCGTCCTCGAATAACACTTAGAAAACTTTAATCACAACAACGACTTAAATGAACCATAGATCATCTCACAATAGTAATAACGTCATCATATAGAGTAAACACACCAAAATTTAAAGCACCACACTCAAACCATTTGGCACTTAATGCATACAAGCAAGCAAAACTTTTATTCACTCACTCTTTAATGCATCAAACATATAGGCTCTTATCATGTTCATAGGAAAAACATCCTTCTCCTAATCATGACATGGTTATTACACTTTATTTTATTTAAGAGCTCATCATGTAAGGTTACACAAAGGCAGATTCCAACAATACTCAAAAGCAATTTAATCACTGATACTTCAATGCACATAGACTTGAGTTAATTAGAATGAAAATGAATTCTTATTAGTTAGACCTAGTGCTATGAGGGTCATACTCAAACATACCATGTTTAGATGTGTCAATGGAGGAATGTCCTTCTCCTCAACACACTTATATATCTCTTGAGTTCATACCCAAACAAATGCACAAAGTCATCTTTACTGTAACATGTGAATTTATCAACATTTAAACCAAGGCATTCTCATTTTTTATTCCTAGTGAAGTCTAAATGGTAGGTCACACCAAGCACACCACAGTAAATAGGAAGTCATTTCACAAAATGTCAATTTGTATCATACAAATAGGCTTCACAGTCAGCATCATTTGGTAAGAATAACAAAAATCATAGGCACTCACAATGACACTAGCTAATCATGCCTTCCCTTTCCAAGAGTTAGCCTACAATCATGATATCCTAATTATAAAAGTGACATAGTTTTCAAGAGACTCATCATTTTCATTTTAAGGAGACTCAAAACATTTCATTATAAGTCTAAGCATTACACATTAAGAGTGAGTTCAAGCATGCTTCATACCTTATCTCATGAAGTATAATGCACAACTAGCATATCAATATTGTAACAACCCTAAAATTGAAGAACATAAGAAATGTTTAATGTGTCAAGAATGACTATGATTAGACCAGGGTTCACACAGATTGATGCGCGTAGAACCATACCTCAGAATTATTATTATAGACAAGCCAACTAACTTGGGGAGTTAGTTGAGCTTGAAAAGGTTTGTACATCCATGTAGGGCTCTCGAATACGAAGATTTACTCAAGGAGTCTTTACCGGACTTGAAAAGAGGAAATCGTAGGTTTGGAGGATCTAGGGGTAAAATGGCCTTTTTACAGGCTAAGGGTAATATAGTAAGTACCCTAAATATATAATTAATTATTTATTTAATAAGGTAAAGGGAAAAGTGGGTAGAGAGAGATGAAATGGAGCTCTTGAAGTTAAGTCTTGCTCCACCCGTATTCGAACCTAGGTGGGAGCAATGATTCAATATGATTTTTTATTTGTGAATTAAATTAATAAATTATTAATTAATGACTCATTTAACTCTCTCTAACACTCATCTCTCTCATATTTTCTCCACTCTTTCACGTTCTCTCTGTTCGAAAAATACAAGAACTGATCAGCAACTAAGATTTCTTAACTCTTGAAGAACATTCACGTTAAAAAGCTTACTCAAACATTACCAAAAACGTTAGGCAAAGAGAGGAGTCCTTCTGTCAAAAACTTTGTTTTAAAAACTTGGTTGGGGCATGAGTTTTAGAGAGTGATTCTGGGCAGCAACTTGAGTGTTGAACAACACCAAGAACAGGTATGGGTTTTCTCTCTCGTAATCCTTTCTCCAAGAGGAATTTATTTATACAAAAGTCAACGTATGAAACTAGTGTTTTTCTCTTGAATGTTAAACTCCTTGTCCCTAGTCTCCTTCCGTTTTCAATCTAAATTAGGTTAGAAATCATGTTGTTAGTATGATTGCTGGTAGTTAAGTGAGAACTATGATGTTCTTTGTGATTTTGGGTTTAAAAATAGCAAGCATGTTGAATGATGTCAACCGAGAATCATGTGGTGCAATATGTACATGTTTTTTGTTGTTTCTATCCGTTTTGAAGTCTTAAAGTGGTTACTTTGATGGCTAAAATTAACGTACATAAAAAGTGTAATTTGTAATGTTCATACGGAGTGTATGTGACTGATTTAAGTGGAAAGTGCAGCTAAAACAACAATGAATCTATACCTAAGAATGTGTAAACAAATGCATGAATTACACCCCAAAAAGGTATTAAATGATCCATGAACTTCCTAAGTTTTCAAGTGGAAATATTGGTGAATATAAGCTAATAAAATGACTAATTTTCCAGAACCAACTACAAGCTTCGTTTAGGCTAATGTGTAAAAGGGAAATCTGGAAATTTAATTGCTTTTAAAGGGGTGAGGCCACCAAGTTTTCGAACCTGTGACCTCACCCATATAATACCTTAATTTCACAAGTAGAAAAAAATAAAAGAAAAAGGGGGTTGGGGGATTAGAAATGGGGTCTGCAGGAGAGTAAGGAGAGAGTAACAATTTAAATAAATAAAAATGGAAGGCATGGGAATCGAACCCACGACCTCCTGACGGCGAAGGAAGGGAAGTGAAATTAAAAGAAAAGAAATGTGAGGCGTGGGAATTGAACCCACGACCTCAAGGTTGGAAAGGAGAATGGGAGAATTAAATAAGAAAATAAAGTGAGTATGTGGGAGATGGATCCCACAACCTTACTTCTTATGCATAGTTAAGGCAAATGTTAAATAACAATTAATTAAGGAGGCTGTGGAGGTTCGAACCCACAACCTCCCAATTCAAGCGAAATGAGGAATAAAAAAAAAGAGGTTGTGGGTGTTCGATCTGACAACCTCCTGGTCTAGGCAAATTGGAAATACAAATTTTAAATGAAACATACAAAGGGGTATTGTCCAAGGGGTTCAAAGTTGGGTCAAATAAGAAGAGAATCCAAAGAGAAAAATAAAGATAGAAGTATTATGTTGGGGCTCAATCTAGGCTCCTAATATCTTGAAGACTAAAAATAAAGTCAAGGAAAAATGTAAGTATTGTCCAAGGGGTTCGAAGTTGGGTTCCCTTGCCCAAATTCCGTATTGATAAATAACTCATAAGTGAATTAACTGTTCAAGAATAATGCCACCTATTTAGATCAAAATCGAGATCTTTACATATATACAAGATGCATAAGTCTTGTACTACATAATCTTAGGAAGGTATGAGTCACTTAACAAACTATGAATGAAGCCACATGGCTTGTATGTATAGACCCATAAGTCTAGCATACGATTAAATATAATGTAACCTAAGATGTATGTAATGAAATAATGAAATGGACAATGAAATGATGAAACCCTAGAAGGGTTAAGTAAGAGTGTGAAACACACTAAATGGCCAAGTACATTAGCATATGATGAAAAGAACATTCACGTAAAAAGGGGTGAGTAATTATGAAGAGCAAATATGTTAATGTTAATGAACGTGGTGACAACATTATATGAGGCTAATTTAAAAGATGGGAGCAATCTCAAATGAGCCTAAGTAAATGTTACCAAAACGTACTCACCTATGAGAGTGTAAAGTTAATGAAGAGATCAGTCTCTATGAACACTCTAATGAAAATATTGAGATTAACACACTTAATACTAATGATGAGATCAGAAATCATCTATTGATCTATGATTTCCTCATAATAGAAGCCAACTTCCATGACGTATGAGTTGAATGAAAAGAAACTTTACACTACGCACTTATAGTCTAGCTATAAGCGGTGATGCCTTCTTTCAAGAAGTGTCGAGGTTCACGTAACTCTCATGAGATGAGATTGTACGGCATGCCGGGTATGGGTCTACTTATATATCCTTGTATTTCACATATACTGCCAATATAGGAAACTAGCAGTGTTCAATCTCCTATACACGCTACCATTTTTTGGGTCACTTTGGCCTGTAATCCCACCTTTTTTCAGTGTGGAGCCAACACTAGATTTTATGATGCTCACATGATCTATCTAGGTTAAAGTAAAAGTTCCCAAAGAATGAATGAGGCCAGCCTCAAATGATGCACATAATGAAATGAACGATACCAAAGGTGTAAGGATAGGATAATCAAAAGGTGAGCTAGACTTAAAGTAATGACGCTAGGTTATTCATGTTCATTGCACAGCAAACCCGATGAGAGTCTTAAACTACATCCCAGGTATGACTGGTGATTTTACTAGTATATGAAAGAATGAAAAATGAAGTACGTATGAATTAATAAAGAAGACTCTGTGTTTGCTAAAAAAGGATCCCTAGTTAAGGTCCCATATGTATAGCCCTAATTTTGGGAAGTCCTAACGTCAAGTCCATGATCCCAAGTTCTCATGGCATATGAAAGAATGATATGAACTACGTGATATGATATGTGAAATATGTTATGTGTTGTTGCAAAATGATAAGTTTGATGATGCATGTTGCGCTCATGGTATCACCTTCCAAATCAAAATTTGGCAGGTCCATTGACTTCCCTGATCCAAATTTGGCAAATCCACTGACTTGACTTTCCATAAATCATGTTGTTAGGAAAGAGCTATTCTTTCTCATGCATGTCCTTGGTGTGTGCTTTAATAAACCCATACTTAGTACAAGTGTACTAATTCCATTGAAATATCTACTTTTAGGTGCAGGCATAGGTGGACGTTAGATCTCACAGTACAACGTTGCAGTAATCCGGACGTGAGCTTTCATCCGTACTTGGTTGGACTTCATGCTCTCGAGGTTGTATACTATTTTTATCTAGCTTAGATGTAGGCTTTATATAGTGTATCATGTTCCACTAGTGTTTCTTTCCACTTTTATTTCAAATTTTGTATTGTAGCGGTTTTGGCAAAAATACTTTTAATACAATTATGAATTTTTTCTTTCATTTGATTATCCCTATATTAGATGGTTGAGTTGTGAATGCCTATGACGTTAAGTTCAAAATATTTATCATGAAATAAGAAAATAAGAATTTCAAATTTTCCGCTACAATTAACCTTAAAGAAGTAAGAATGATGTATCTAGGCTTGTCTACGACCTTTGAGAGGTCAACGATGCCGATCTCATTTGGGGTCTACATTTTTCTAGTGACAAAGTTGGTATCAGAGCACTAGGTTAAATTTTTGACTAACATTGAAATAGATTACTATGTAAGGAGTCACAAAAGCAAGAGTATCCCCTTGATCTATCAATGCATAAGCATCAAGGTCAAAGACATGTAACGTACCAGTGACTACATCAAAAGAACCTTCCTGATCCTGGCGATCCTGAAGAGCATATAAGATAACCTGGTGCTAATCACAACCTCTACCAGATGAGTTACCCTGTTGATTTGGGCGACTTAATGGTGCTACTGAAGTTGTAGACTGATTTATACCATTACCACCTCCTTGAATTGGTTTAGAAGGACAATCCCTCAACCTGTGACCAGACTAACCGCACCCAAAACATCCTTTTTTTCCTGCAAGACACTCCCCCGGATGTTTCTTACCACATTTAGGGCAAGTGGTGTAAGTCTTGGTTCCTGAAACACTTCCATGAGATTTAGAGCTTGGTATTCTACCATTCTGGTCATACCTGTTCTTGCAGGATGGAACACGGCTAGAGCTAAAAACTTTTGCTGACCCTGCGAGCGATTTCCAGCACTCGATTTCTGCTGAAAATAGTCATAGGTCCCAGTCCTAGACTTCTTATTTTCCTTAGCCTGTTCCCTAAGCTTATCACCCTTAACCTGCTGAGAATGAGTCATAAGTATAGATATGTTCATATCTCCAAATAACATCGCATTTCTACACTCAGTTTTCACCAAATCTAACAATCCATACAAAAAATTATTCATATGAGCCTTGTAGTCAACAACCATGTCAGGAGCATGCCTGGAGAGTTGGTTTAACTTCAGCCCATACACTTGGACTGTCATATTACCTTGCCTCAAGTTCATGAATTCTTGAGCCTTTGCCTCTCTCAACTCTATTAGAAAAAAACTGACAAGAAAAGTCTCACTATAGCAATCCCAAGTGATAGGGGCCGCATTTCCACCCCTATTCTTCCTCCACTAAGTGTACCAGATATGAGAAACATCCTTCAATTGGTATGATTCTAACTCAACCAGACCATTCCCAGTGACTTTCATTACCTCAAATATATTTTTGACCTCATCAAAGAAATTCTGAGGATCCTCATTAGTATGTGATCCAAAGAACTCGGGTGGATTCATCCTAATAAAGTCATGGACCCTTGTTGCTACTGAACTACCATTTTCATTCACATAAGCATGAACCCGATTGTTCTGGTTAGTCATACTCTAAGCTTACATCTGTATGGCATTTTTGAACTCAACATTGTAGACTTCCTGATCTAGGACTAAAGGAGCTACACTTGCATTCCAGGCATTTGTACTCCTAACATTATCTCTACAATGAGGGATGATCTGCAACATAGAACGTCAAGTTATAATTGAATAAGATCATACTTCACGCATGATAAGAGTAACAAGAGAGTAAAGTTTTTCCTAAAACACTTCATAGCCTCCCTCTCATTATATATACACTTCATAGCCTCCCTCTCATTATATGTAGTGCACTTCACACCCATGAAAAGAAATCTACTTAGTACGGTTTTGAGACATCCTAGAACACTTAAAGCTTGTGCTTTGATACCAAGTTTTGTCACGCCCAGAGCTACCCCAGAGAAGCAGACATGGAAACTAGGACCACAAGTCATCCCAAGCAAACCCTGCTGGCATGTGCAAGAGCATACTAAAAAATATAAACTCTTGAAGAAGCTAAATGATAATTTATAACGAAACTATGGTAAATACCCATATGCTAAAACTAATATATATGAAAACTGATGAGTTTAATACACTGAAAGTACTAACTCAACACTAAGCTGAAACTAAATATGTTTTAAAATAACCTTTAAACTGAACTAGAAATACTGGGACAAGCCCAAAGCTAAATCTTGCAAAAACTGAAACTAAATGACTAACGACTAAAATGACACTCATGACTATTGTCCTCGAAGAATGAGGACTCACCACTGAATTTGTTGAACCGGAGATTGCAAAATCGATCTACGTATGATCTAGATGCTGATAACCTGAACCTACATCACGAGAAGATGTAGCGCACGTATGCGTCAATACTTGAAAAGGTACTGAGCATGTAGGATAGAGTAAAGATGAAATAAAACATAACTGAACAAGCATAAAAGAAAGTAAAATCTGACATTATAAACTTAAATTTTAGCTAACTGAATGCAATAAACAATTTATAACATGCTTAAATTGAATACTTAACTTATTGATAAATGGTCAATGCACAGAGTCTGACTGATCTGTGGGAGCTACTAATAACCGATAATAATACCACATGAGCTAAATGTAGAGTCCGATGTATACGCCCAATCGAGAGGACCCAATATACCCTGTCAAAGGTGTAAATGCATGCTGGCGTGATCACTTAACTAATTGCCCACAAAGGGGACTTACAACCTTCTTGGCTAGTAGTTTTGGGACTATTGGGTACGCTAAAACCTAGTCTAACTTGGTAGTATGCTACTCCCTTTAATTCTGTAAATTTACTAATTATATTTGAGTTTCTGTAAATACTGGATAGCTCAAAAATGAACATGCCAACTGAGAATGCGACAATTAATTAGGTAATTATGCATTCATAACTTAGGCATGTATATCTGAACTGTCTAAAATATCTGACCTAGCATGTGTAATTCAAGAATTAAAGAAATACAAAGCTAGGGTTCTAAAATTGACGCAATAAACTGAATAATAACATGATAATATGATTTGGAACATAAAACTAATAAATTCATAAAGTTCTCTTGAAGTTCTAGAAACCCTAGATCTAATCATGATACGGGAATGAAGAGTGTGGCTGAAAACTAGGACGCAATTGGTGAAAGGAACCCACTAGTTAAATCCCACATACCTGGTGATGTAATCCAAGGAAAAATACTTAAGTTTTGGGGTTGAAACTGCTGGAACTTGTTGCGTTCTTAAACTAGGGTACTTGAACTTTTTCCCCTTTCTTGCTATAATTTTCTAACATTTGATTTAATGATTTGACTTTGATATGTTTTAACTATGTTTCTAGGCTTAATTGACTAAAATATGATCATTTAGGGTCAAAACAATGTAATTTAGGGTTTAAATAAAGTGATAAAGGTCCAAAAGACCCCTGGGAAAATTTCTATCAGACCAATCGACGCCTCGTCCTTTGGTCCGTCGGTTGGGCATGTTGGACATGCCTTTTACCAAAATGGGCATAACTTCTTACTCAAAGGTCTGATCTTATAAAGGTCGGTGTCCATGGAAATCTAATTCAATTAAATATCTGTGGGTAAGTCATGGGTCACCTAATTAATTTTTTGCAAAGACCTATCACCATTTGAAGTTGATCCAACTACATTTCCCCTTAACTGTCATCTAATTTTCCACCTACGATCAGACCTACAGACCGTAGGTACACCTTTACCGTGTTGTTCATTTGTAGCTCTTGTAGAGAGTGGGTGAAGAGGTTCTCCATCGATGGTCATGGACTAAGAACGGTAGTCTGACCTATGGACCGTAAGTCTATCTGTCAATCAACACTTCACCAATTTTGTTCATGGGATGAGATTTTTGGGACTTTTTGATCCCATCGACGGTTCTTCATGATGGACTGTGGGTCAGGCTACAGTTTGTCGATGGTCTCTTCTGCTGCACCTGTAGATATTCTGAAAGGCTACTGTCTGTCGATGGTCTCTTCTGCTGCACCAATTTTTGTTTGTTTTTTCAACGAGGTGTTACACCTCCATTGTTGGTGAAGCTCAAGAACAACTTGGATCTTGGATTGTCTTACATTAATGACTTCTTAATTGTTGAATTATGATTCTCTTACATTATATTGTCTACATCTACTGTTATTTATGTGAATTAACGATGAATTGATGATGAAGGATCTTTTTGGATCAATATATGAAAATTTGAGCTTAGTCTAGTATCAATGTGATCACTGTAAATTGTCCTGAATTGATTAAAGTTGATTTCGAATATTATGAGAGTCTTATAGATACTGCCAAAGATTAATATTATGATTGAATTGTAAGTATAAATCGTGTATGATCAAGGTGAAGAAGGAATGATATGAGTTGATATAATTTCTTCTAGTTTATCAAGTTGTAACTTGTGATCTTGACGTTAAGTTGGTTGTATTGTCACGTGATCATGGTTAATTGTCTTTAGATCCTTACTTTATGTATATTGTGATGATAATTAGGTAAAATTGATATAATATGAATAGATAACCATTGAATTGGTTAGGATTCATTTAGATTATTCTAGACTATAAAGTGAATGTTGTAGTGTCTATAACACGATCTTAATGTTAGGGTAGATGAAGCATGATTTCTTTTGAGTAATGATCTTTTTAGCAATTTCCCTACTTGTTTACTATTGAAAAATTGTGACTGATGATCAACTCAAGCGAATTGGGTTAAAGATCTATATTCATCTACTTTCTAGTATATATGTGATATATTGTATTATATTGTAACATGATCTTGTAGCGATTTGTACATTGCTTCTTTTATGATTATGTTACTTAGTTACTTCCCTATACTTGAATTATTTATTAAAGAGTAGTAATGGTCAATGATGACCAAAGGCTAAAGGATTGGTAAGAATTGCTCTACTCTTCTACTTTTCTACTTCCTGCCCTATACTTGAATTATTTATGAAAGAGTAGTAATGGTAAATGATGACCAAAGGCTAAAGGATTGGTAAGAATTGCTCTACTCTTCTACTTTTCTACTTCCTTATAGTAAGTTGATGAAATCTTGTATGGCATTGTGTTGTATGGTCCACTTATGGTGGCCGATTCTACTTTATTGTCATTATATATGTGTTGACCATGGACTTAAACGTGAATTGATGAATATATGAGTGAGTGGTAACGATCACCTTATGTGTAAGTTGTGCCTAATTTCCTTCTTAGTTCTGAATCTAGGTTATGTTACTATTGTTATGAGCATGTTAATGGTTAGGTATCAGGTATAGGTTCTTCCATTAATGAAGTATTAAATATTGATGACCCCTACCCATGTACCCCTATGAGAAGGTGAATAGGTAATGTTAGTAGTCTTAAAGTGTAATATAATGCCTTACCTCCTATGCTAAGTTGTGTTGTGTGGTCTATCCTTGAATATGTATTGTGGTCCTAAGAGGGTGGCTGCCTCAAGATGTTATGGATATCCATTATGTTATCATGTTGACAAATTTACACACACACTCACATATTATGCATGCTTACAAGTAGTATAGGTCATGGTGTCTAAATGAAAGGTAGCTCTCATATTCACTAGTACTACTACTATGCATGTTAAGTTTAGGTCTATAAAAGTACGATATGTGTTTCCTTAACTAGGATGACTTAATAGGTGTAATAGTATGGTAAAGGGTATGGAACTTTGCCTATGCATTGCACATATGTGCCTTAATAGGATAGTTTCTATTTTGGTTTCTATGTTCATGAATATGAATGTATGAACATGTGTAACCTTAATGTGTTATGTTAAAGGTTTTCTCACATATATGTATACATACACACACATGAATGATGATATAGTCATTATAGGAGACTTGAAATGTGTGCTCAAGTTAATCCTAAACTAGATAGTGTGAATGTATATGCTATGCCATGTGAAAGGGTTTCTCACATGATTTAGGTTGATGAACTCTCATCTATGACCTATGAGATAAGCATATAAAGGGAGGGGTGCCCCTTCATATTGTAGGAAAGTAGGAAGATGGGGGGTGCCCCTTCCTATTGTAGGAAAGTAGGTCACCATAGTCCTCACGAAGTGGATAGCCTCATGACCCAAAAGGGTGTTAGAGTGATATTTCTATGATGCCCCCAAGTTCCATTAACTATGCTTGTCACATAGAATCTAGCAATTTGATATCAACTAAAATGCTAGCATGTGTTAATATTCTACATTGGCTAGGTGAGAAAACCTTCTATCGGTATAAGTCTCTACAACATCGACTTCCATGATTAGCACCCATGGACTTAGTGTCGGTTAAGGTTATAGTTTGCCTAATGTAAAATTGACAATGAAAGTAAATGACTAGAACCCTAACTAGAATGACTTAAGGGAGGTTACTTAGGGTAGATTGAAGTAATGAACCCATCTAGACATTGCACAAATATCTCCTTAGGAAGTTCTAGGAAGGTGTTCTAATGTGTATGCTTATGATTATGTTTCTATGCATGACATGGTAGTATTTGTCTATTTGTCATGAAGATGTGCATTGTATGAGTCTATGTGATAAGGTCTTATTATTATATGGACTATGTGAGTCTTAATGACTATATGATGAAGATTGTTGACATGAATGGAGTGGTCTTTACTTAATATGTTGATGTATGAATTAAATGATAAGGTTTGTGGTCTCATGAAGGGTTCACTAAGTATATGTTAGGTTATGGGGTTTCACATATACATTGAACTAGTAGATTAAGATTGGGCTCATGAATAAGGTTTTATAATGATTTATGTTAAGTGAAGTCATTATATGTGCAAATTGATGTAGCTTACTGTAAAGACAATGCATCCTTGACCTAAATATGTCTTTAATAGGTTATACTTGTGTGATGGTATGTGTTGGCTTGTATAGGTTGTATGTATGGTTTTCCTTGTTTCCTAAGGTGATGCATTGCAACCAAGTATTACTAGAGGGTTACTTTGGAGTTTAATGAATAAAAGAAAGGAATGCTCACTGTAAAGAAGGAAATAGTTCACAGTAAAGTGACCTCAAAAATTACTTAAATTTGATATGTGATTTTCTATGATGTTTGACCTTTTAATATATCTATATGAAGTATGTGGATGATATATATGAAATTGTATAAAGGTTTTATGAATATTTACTCAAAAAGGCATGAAGTATGATTTCAAGAAAATTTCATTTTTAAATGCATGATTTTGCATGGTTGACATACTTAGTGCATTCTTATACTAATCACATTCTTCTCTATTTTTAACACAAAGTGTAGGTTATGGATGCTTAAAGAGTGTATTTAGATGATAAGTAGCTTGATATGTGTATTCCCAAGCTCAAGGAAAGGAATCCTCAAGTTCAAGGATCTCCTATTGATGTTTACTGTAAAGTTTTATAAATTGTATACTTATGATTATGTAGTAAGGGACGTGTCCCTATTGTACTCTTATGATGTTGTGTCATGGATGGAAAAGATACTTAAGGTATAAATATTTACTTATGATATTTTATATATATATTTGAGGTAAAGTTTCTTGCATATGAAGTGCTATGAAAAGTTTTAGATTTTCCGCTAAATTTACTATGACAATACGATGAATGATAACTATGGGCTTGTATAAGACCTCCGAGAGGTCAAGTATGCCATGTTACTACTAGGGGGTGCTTCCCAGTTGTAACAAAGGCCATAGTCAAGACATATATAGTGATAATAAAGTAAATACCGCCACCATAAGTGGACCATACCTCACAATGCCATACAAGGCTTCATCAACTGCAATAATATAGAAAAGTAAAGAGTACGAGCCATTCTTGCCAATTCATCAATCCTTTGATCATAATTGATCAATACACCTTTTTCATCATCCATATATTATAGTGCAGTAGTTAAATATACATTTTATCGTGAAAGAAACAATGTACAAGTTGCTACAAGACCATACTACAAAATAATATAATACATCATCAACCAATTCCATTAGTCTTGTTCATAAATAATATTTTATCAATAATATTCATGTTATATAGTAGCTAAAGATATAGAACATCTAAATCATGCTTCATCAACCCTAGAACATAGATCGCAGCATATACATTACTCTATCGATCAATAGACTAAAAGAACCTAGATCAATTGATACAAGCCTTCTTTAATTTGATCATAAAGTATTTATACCCACAATTCATCCATAATTTTAACTTAAGGTAGTAGCTACTACAATCTTTGAATAATCGAAATCCTACACAATTGACCTGAAATCGAGATCACTGTAAATACATAGAAAAACATAGGCTATTCTTATTCAAATATTCAAATATTGATTACATGGATCATTCATAAACAATTAATCATCAATATACTTAAATAACAGTAGACATGAGAAATTGAACGTAATAGAATCACAAATCAACCAATAACAAGACATGATCACAATGCTCATGCAAAGGCTAAATTGAGTTTGGGAAAGGACATGGGTTCGCAATGCAATTGCATTGAAATGTTAAAACCAATACATTATCATAAATTCATTATGATTAAACATTTGAAAACTTTATGAGAAATAACCCATGGCTAGATTGAAAGATTGAAAGTTTGATCATGAAATCTCTTTGAAAACATTGAGATTAACTCTCTGGATGGAAGGATAACTAGAGATAGAGAATTACCATACCTTATTGTGTAATAAAATATCTAAAAATTTATGAATAATCCATGTGAATCCAAGCTCCAAGTTGTTCTTGATCTTCACCTTCAATGGAGGTTTCTAGAGAGAATTGGTATTGGAGGGAAACTCTAATTTGTGTATTAAATTGGGAATGGGTCGATCACATTTTTGATCACTTAAATACACCCAAAAATCCCCAAATAAACCATGTAGGGTCAGGTTGTCATGTAGGGTGAACTTATCATTCAGCCCTTTAATGTAACAGTATGCAGGTAGCTTGACACAACCTCAACCAACGGCCACAATTGACGCCCAATAGGTCTATAAACGGACTGTCTGTGGCTTGCGTTGAATGGGTCTTGGGCTGTCTTTAGGATGAGCCTTATCCAGGTAAGTTATCATCGATTAACTCACCACCAACGGGCCATTTGTCAAGAAACGGGT
Source organism: Solanum habrochaites (assembly GCA_027704765.1). NCBI lineage: Eukaryota > Viridiplantae > Streptophyta > Magnoliopsida > Solanales > Solanaceae > Solanum > Solanum habrochaites. Next base: position 17,486,784 of record JAKWJA010002497.1, read on the forward strand.
GTCATTTTGTTCAGTCGGCAGTGTCTCGGCAGCCTTTGGGTCCTTCTTGTGGGCCCTTTTGCACGGCCCTTAGGAAGTTGTACCCATATGTTTTTAATATTAATATAAAATTTAGCACTTTTAACACCTTAAATTCAAGTTTCACCAAAAATGAACATGTAAAACGCCTCCAAACATGCAATGTACACTCAAGACACACATGAACGTCTCGAGGGCTAACTTTCAAACGTATTAAACGTTATTGGACATTTGATATCAAAACATCATGAAACTACATACACTATTTATAAACATCATTATTACTCATTTAAGGACCTCATAAGCTCATGACCCACACATAAGCACATAAAAACACATAAGGCCCCTTAGGTGACTAGTAAAAGAACGTCTTCGTCGTCCCTTTACGTTTGACTTCCAAATGACTTCAAATCACTTAAGCATACTTTATAGCACTGAATTAACATGTTAAAAATGTTATAGGCACAAGTGAGACACTAGACACCCTAGCTGATTTTGGGGGTCTTACATAAATACTCTCTCTAACAAAACTAAATTTAAACAAGTCTGGTGTATGACTATTTAAGACCGATAAGCGACGTAATTCGGTCTTCGCTGATCGTTCGTTCACTCACCAATTTTCCTTTGTCTCTTATTCCTTCTTTGTCTAGCTAGTGTAATTTTAGAATTTCCAGATTGGGATCACCGAACGATTCTATAATTCACCAAATTTCCTTTTATTTTTCCTGTCAGAACTTGTTTGGATCTCCATCATCACTTTTAGAGACCTGTTCATCCCTCGCTGAGGCAAACAAAGACACGCCAAAGGGAACTGGTTCTCGCCGGAGTTACCCCTAGTTTAGCTCTAGCCATCTGTAACTTTAGGTAGTAAAGTGGCCACTTGCAATACGCCGAGTAATATGGGCGATCCCCAGGCTTTCATTTTTTTATTCCTTTTGCTCACTTTGTTCCTTTTTGCACATTTGTCTCCAGACTTCGTTCCTAAATGCAAATACCTGAAAATCAAAGATTTTACATCAGGTATTTGAACAAATAAGTATTTAAGGACATCAAATATCTCAATATAAAGCCCTATATGAGTCCAAGTCATGGACTAATCAACACCCATAACAGAAGATGATTCTAAACAAAAGTGGATTACACTCCTACCTTTATTAGAGGAGTATACTCTCTCAACAATCTACGATTTTCTAAAGCAACCTATCGTTTGAATATTTCAATATCACACATAACCATAATCCAACCTTTTTATACTTAAGGATATCATCTAAATCTATCATATCAATTCCTATCTAGTCACATAGCCATAATTGGAATCATAACTAACCTTTTCTCCCTTTTTAATTTTAGAATTAGCCCTTCGAGTAGTGAATCTTGAAGACCCTTAGACAAGGAATACGAGAGAGACATTATAGAGTTAAACTCTATGGCGTGACTTAGAGTAGTGAAAGAAATGTAGTTTCCTAATATCTTATAGACACTTATTCATAAATGTCGCACACTTCATACTATGAACAAGACTCCACTAGACGTTACTTATGAGCATGAATCCTAAAAACTATCCCAACAACTTGTTCTCTATTACCATATTTGTTATGACTAGATCCTACAATCCAGACGTTACACGGCATACAAGTCTCTAAAGAGCCTCATACAAGCCTCATAACATTCATAACATAAGACACAAGAAAATTGAACATAATTTAAAACTTTTAATCCATACAATCGAAGTCTTCATTTAAAAACATCAAAAGTCTAAATTTGTCTCTCATGGATATCTAATATGATAGTGAAATAAATAATAGGATCACACCCGTTCAACATAGTCCAAAAAGTAAAATGATATCAAGAAATTAAAAATTAACAATGTTCATCCTTGAACCATGAGGACTCGTTACTATATTTTGAGAGAGTCAATCCAAACTTTCAATACCAGAAGTCAACTTAAGATCCGAAACCTATACTTTGTAAGAATTTTAAAAAATATAGGTTAGCACAAATATGTAAAGTATGATAGTTTTGTAAAAATCAGGCAAGAAAGATATTTTGGTTGAAAACCAAACTTTAAACAATTTTGAGATTCATCATGCATCTTTAAGTATAAACTCATAATGCATACGCATATTCACCATGTATGTCATTATAAAATATTCGAACAATCATCTAAGATACGCCTAAGTTATAATTTTGAAATGTATGAAAAACATCGCATAATACCAATCACAGTAATTACTCCTTTGAGGCCGCAGTAGAAAAGAACATTCATATTCAATAAGTTATGACAAGGAAAGCAACTCATATTAACAATCCAAGTTAATCATTCATTATTACGGTAAGAATTTAAGTCAATCCAAGGATATTTTTATTGAAAACCAAGCATTTAACAATTTTGAGAATCATCGGGCATCTTTAAGTATAAACTCATAAGGCATAAGCATATTTACTATGTACGTCATTATAACATATTCAAACCATCATCTAAGATAAGCTTAAGTTATACTTGTGAAAGGTATGAATAACATCGCATAATACAAATAACACTAATTACTCCTTTGAGGACACCATAGAAAAGCTATATTCATATTCAGTAAGTTATGCCAAGGAAAGCAACTCATATTGACAATTGAAGTTATTCATTGATACGCTTAAACTTACTTCTCAAATAATAAGTAAAGCGGTCGTATCAAGTAAAGAACCAAACTAATGAGGTTGGGATCGTTCTCACGAGAAAAAAAAATTGTTCAGACTTAACTTTATTCTATTATTACTATTATTTAGTAATTTATTGTCCTAGAATACAAAAGATAATAAAGGGGGTTTTTTATTTCTCAATTAATGAAAGTAATTAACTAGATTAAAATAAACAACTAACAAATTCAAATCTTAGAGCTTAATCAATTAATAAAAGTAACTAGGGCTTAAGTGTTCCCCACAGGTTCCTAACTTGATAATTATAACTATAACTATTCTTTCCTAGTATCTTGCATGTAAAGTGATAAGTTATGTATCTCTAAATCCTTGGTCCAACTTCTAGAAAATTTCACTCCGCACCTTGGTCTGGCTACGTGTGTTGCTATACTCACCCTTACCTTTACCTCATATTAAGCATTGTATTCGATATTTGACTAAGTTATTACCTCGTACCAATCGACACTAGCCTATAAGATAGTATACACTAAATCTATGTTGATAATTCTTTTCCTATTATCTACCTCCTTCGTCCGGCAAGTAGCATTAAGGCGAGTTCTAACGTTGGTCATTCGTGAAAAAGACTTCTAAATGAAAGAATTATCAATACACGCAAGACACTATTCTAGAATTGCTATTTTAGTTAGTTTTTACCTCATTATTCACCCATGGTTTCCACAACCCTAGTTATGGAGTTTAGTTTCCCATGGTCATAATCACACTATTTATATATTTAATATAAAAATTCATGCACTTACTTTGATGAGAAAGAATAAAATCCATAAATTTACATGATTAATCAACAAAATCACCAACAATCAATTCCAGAAAAAGTGTAACAATTGCTGAAATTAATCCTTCAATACTTGAATAAAAGAACTAAAGATTACCCAAAAATCTAACTATCAAAAAGTCTAATATCAAAGAGTCTACTATCAAAGAGTCTAACCCCAAAAACGAGGTTTTTCAAAATATTTATAATAAAAACAAAAACCTAATAAAAGAAGGATTCTAATAACTGAAAATCTGTCAAAATGCATCCGAGTCGACGGACCTCGTGACGCACCGTCATAGTCACGATGGGTCATCATGGCCTCCATCGTCCCATACTTAACATATTCTTCTACTGCTTTCTTCATTAACCTAAACGACATTTATGATGGTCCGTTCAAAGCATGACGGTCCGTCGAGGGTCTGCGTTCTATAATAATTGAACTTCTTGGAATGTGGGTATTGGGACTACTCTCTGATCATTGCGACAAACTAGCAGGACAAAATGTCGTGGCTATGACGGTCCTTCGTGGACTTCCGTAATCCCACACTAAGTCATAATTCCCCATATTCCTTCAACTGCTTCACTACGATGCCACCTATGGACCGTCATAGGCTCGACGGACCGTCATAAGCTCCGTAGGTTTTCCATTTCTTCTCTCAAAAACATACTCGTTCATCTTTGAACAGATTTAATGCAAATAAGGAGAAACCTACATAATAATCAATGCAAAAAGGCTTTTGGACACACATTAAACTTAAGGAAAAAGCATTAAAAATACCGTGAAACCATAATATATCAATCATTCATCATTACCTTCAACTTTAAGTTAACATTCTCATTAGCATCATTTTGAGCACATTCATATCATTATACATTGTGACATTAGATAAATACAACATACCACTCTCAAGGTCTACTCATGTAATGCATGAATGACATCCTATACTACAACACCACACTTCATAGATCCTCTTGTGTAACCATAGAACATAATTTACATTATGGGAATAAGCATTAACCAACATGCACTATGCGAACAATCATGGAACCTAATGTCGTGTCCCACACCGAAACGAGTTGTTCTACTTGCCTAATGTATAACCGATAATATTTTAGTTTAGGTTGATCTACTATATAAGACCAATCAGGGAACGTTGTTATAGAAACCCGGCCTTACATGGGGAGAGCTTCGACCTTTCAATTTCCACTCTCTACTAATCTTTAAATTCCCTTAGAGTAGTTCATTCTCATTAACATTATTATACTTGAGAGATGTAAAACCGTTAGGGTTACCACCACAATTGAGTATTCTGATTCGCTACATTATAAGGATAGCTCATTGAATCCTCAAAAAAGAGTCACCAATATTAGATCTACCTATTAAATGTTAAATACTACATTAGTTCATATACTCATCAAGAAAGGGCTACCACCATTAGGTCTGCTGAATGAAAGTTCATTTAGTCAAGATACTTTAGTTACACAAGGGAAAGATGCCCTAAGCCTACCAGTTGAAGTTATTCCAACCAAGATCACTTTTGATTACACAAGAAATGATGTGCTAAACCTACCGATTCAAGGTATAACATTTCATTATAGAAACATTTCACAATATGTCATCATCATTCAAAAGTATATAATTGAGAATAAAGATTAAATAATATCGCAATTTGCATTGTAATCATGATCACATTACCTTCATTGGAATCATAAAGCATATACATAAGCATCATAATATACAACCTTCATATTTTCCCTCCAATTGCTATTAGTAAAACTCAACCCAAACATCAAGAATAACTATATTAGATAAGGGTAATATCATTAGTTAATAACTCAATCATTATAGACATAATAACTTCACATTTTAGTATGATCAATCAACCCAAATCATAAATTCACAATTTAGAAATATGGGGATTCATGGATTCTTGGGGAGTTTTAATCATAAATCAATATTTAATCAACAATTCAATCATAATTATTGATAAATTAAATATTAGAAAGGTCTTGAAAGAGAACTTTTGACTTAGATTGAACGCTAAATTTTGGGGAAATTCGCAAGGTTAGAATCAATTTCTGAATGGACTCTATGGGTAAAATTTGTCAAGACCTGCAAGTACACCCTAGAATAAGGCACTCTTGGATCGGATCAATTGTGTACTTTACCCTTCGAAGGTCTTGTACTAGCCTTTTCGCTATCATTCATTACATGAGACGTGAAAAGTAGTTCAGAATTAAAAAATTTCACGATGATAATAACAAGGAAATACCTTTTATAAATACAAAAGAGTTGTCTCATAGTCACAAGTAAATTTAGTGATCCAAATTTTATATCTTAGGGACACGGCCTTTACCTTGAAAGAAAATATATAATAACTCTTTAAAGAACAACTAAAGAAATAAGGACTATGCCCTTGAACATATGAGGACATACTTAGACTTCAGAAATTTGATTCACAAGCTTGCCTTCAAATCTTCAACTTGCTTCCAACCTATATTTATAGTGTATAGAAAAGTATGGAGTTAGTACAAACATTCTACTAAGTATGACATATGCAAAATCATACAAAAGATGACAGTTTAGTTTAAATAAGCTTTCATTAAGTAAGTAAATCCTTCATGAATATAGAAGTAAAATAACATATAAGTCATCATTTAAATCATAGAATATAACTTCCACAATTTTAGCACAAAGAACAACTTTATAGTGCACTCAAGAAACTTTAGAGTGAAATCAAATCCCTTCAACTCATAGTGAACTCATTTCCTTAGAAGTTTCCCTAATGAAGGTAATACTAATACTCACTAAGGAAAGACATGAAGGAACCTCCCATACAACCCTTTCGATTAACAAGTGATCCTCAAGACTACCCATTATAGGCTTACTTCGTAAAGGTAACAAGTCCACATCTCATAACTTAGACATTAGAGGAAAATAATTACATTTAAGAACTTGAAATAAGTGCCCATCTCCAAATGGACATGCAAGTTACAGAAAGTGCAATGTGAGAATCGCATCCCATACTACTACTCCCAAAATGTGCTCTTTGAGGATTCCATGATATTAGGGACATAACATTCATCATTCATGAGCTTCATTATATAAGATATAATCTTAACATGCTTTCTAAACGTTAGGCATCAAATCACATAACTTCACTATCATTTAATAATGACACATTTATACATAACATATAAAGATACACAACGACTCCCCTTTCAAGTGATTACTTGTGCAATGAATAAATAGCGTCCCATACCACCATTTTCCCTAAGTAGTAAACCCTTTAGAAGTCTTAGTTTTTTACATTATTTTTTGGGGGATAGCTTTAACCGACATAGATGATGAGAGCTAGACATGGAATCCCAACATTAATCACTATCAAATAAGGGATCCCCACTTGCCTAGAGTAGGGTCATTCTCTTAGCCTTCACCTGGATTCCCAAATATCTACACCTTTGCAGGCGCATAGTTAACTAACGAGGAGTACCTATTTCAAAAGGTACATTTGATAAAACATCTCAACACACGAAGTGTAACCACCCCTTTTTCAAATTCTCTCGGTGCTAAAAATAACTCCCCTATGAAGGATTAAACATTCATTACTAAAGGTTAAGGACTAACTATTGGACATTACAACTCGACTTACAAAGGGTATCCATCCTCGAACCTTTCTTAGAATGCTCTTGTGAATAGTGAGGTTGCTAAATACTTCATCTCAACTCAAGAAGAGTGTTCACCCAAAAACTCCCCTTCTTTTTACTATAGAAATAGTAGGGGTGGTCTAGACACATCATCTCTACTCACGAAGAGTGTCCACCCCTCAATTCCCCATTAACATTCATTCAAGTATATGTGTGTACATGTGGGCAAACCATTCATAGAGTCGTTATTTTCAGAACATTGACTTCTAAATATGCTTACATCTTTATTCATCTCATTTCACACACTAGCATACTTCACATAAACATATGCTTCACTTAGACATATACTTTACAAACATACATTTCAAGTTTCATAAAGCCCATCAACAACAACCTCCTTATTATCACCTTACTTCGCATACTATGCCTCCATGGCCATACTCACATTACACAAGTAAATACATATTCATATGTTTCAAGTAAACACCGCCACCAAAGGTGGACCATACCACTAAAGAACATTTCAATTGAAACCAAGAAAGGTAGAACAACTTACTCTTTGTCCAAAGTTTCACCACCTTTCATCAATTTCTCCAATAACTCATCACAAATTAGCATTTAAGGAAGTAGCTAAACATAATTTAACATAAAGATATTCCAATCTAAAAATTTCTAACATTATCTATATACACACTAAACCCACTTCACAAGATAAAAGTTGGAAATATGCATAAGCATGGGTTCATTGGGGTTTTTACATTAAAATCACCATAACGCTAAAAACATCTCATGTTACTCACTAAAACGTTTTCATGCAAAGACCCATACTTAGAGTCAAAGAATAGATAAATTGGAGTCTAAAACCCTTTTTGAAATTTCTTTGAAGTGGCTCCTTGAATGAAAGAAGGTTAAAGGATGACAACCATACCCCGAAAACCACGAAAGTTTGATGAAGAAAACGTCCAAAAACAACCCTTCTAGACCTTCCTTGAGTTCTAGCTTCTATGGAATTTTAGAAAGTCTTTCTTCAGGGAGGGGTTTTGGGTTTTTGAAAATGAAGTCTAACCTAGGTCTATAAACTAACTTAAAATACCCTTAAGAACCTAACATAACCGTCCTTGGTTGATAAAGACATGGGTTGAATTTACCAAATACCCCAAGCCTTGGCCGACTTTTAACTGCTTTCAAGGCAACACCTACGACCCTCCAAGGATTTATCGTCGCCCAGTAAACGCCGCTTTGATGGGGTACGTCATTTGGTTCTGAGACTCTCCTGGTGCAGGCCTTGCATACCTTTTAGGGTAAATCTACGCCTAAGGTCGACGGGTCGTCATTTGACCAATTGTCTGTCGCTTGTGACCGTCATTTGCCATTGCTTGGCAGCATGCTGCCAAAGCGATGTGGTCCTCTTCTAGGGCTCCTCATGGGTCCTATGTGGAGTCATTCTCGGACGTTGAACCCCTATACACGGTCATATATTTCCTAAGGTCGTCTCACATCATTGTCAACTAAAACGAACACGTAAAACTTGCCAAATCATACCAAGACACACAAGCACTTTTCAAGGCACATCTTCCGAACGTCGTGGACGTTCTTGGACGTTTGATCTCCAAGCATCACAAAACTTTAGATAAAGACTTAAAACATCATTATTAAAAGTTTTAACACAAAATTAACTCATGAGACACATGTGAAGTTGTAGTTAAACCTAGTTTATTTAAGGGACGTTACATTCTCTCGCACTTGGATCAACATTTGTTCTCGAATGACACTAAACATTTTCAAGGACATCAAGGACTCAACTAGAAGCATATAACACATATCATAAACGTCATAGCATTCATAGTCAATTCACCAAAATTACAAGGAACACCAACTACACAATCTTCAGGCACTCTGGGCAACCTAACAAATTTTGAACAATTTCCGCAACTTAAAGTTCACACATACTTCATAATTTTCATATCATTTATGAGGAACTACCTTCTACAACATTAGGCATGCTCATATACATCATATCTACACACATGGAAACCATTTTCCATAAAAGTGAAATTTTGTCAAAAATTTGAACTTCTTTTTAGTGAATACAAAAACGTTAACAGTGAAGCAGGCTAAAGATTCAATAATTCACCTTTCATGAAATTTTAACATGAAGGCATGAAAATATGAGAGAAAAGATCATACTAACTCACATTATAACATAACAAAACAACTTTCAATCAATTAATAAATATCATTAGCTACACCTTAGCATGAGAAATATAGGTTGGCTATCAATCTCACCATGTAATCATGACATAATCAAGAGCATGCAAAATATTATACAAGCAACGGCACTCATAATATAAAGAGAAATGCAACTCACACTAATCTACATGACACTTAATCATTACAAAACTCTTATGGATTTTGGACTCAAGGTTGAATAAAAATATATGAAAGATAAGGATATCAACTACCTTTTTACTCAACTCATTCTACCCCACTCATGGTAAGGACATCTTCAAGGTATCATACTTCAAAGTCCCACTATACCTCTCACAAGGTGGGAACTCATACTACCCTTAACTTGTGAACATCAAGACTAAACATCAGCCTTACTAGTCAAGCATAACACCCTCCTATTAGGAATTCAATCTAGGAAAAGACACTTAAAGTATCACCTCATTAACCTCTTAGGAATCAAATAAACTCAACACATGGAATAAAAATTCCCTCTTTCTCTTTCCACCCATTGAGGTTGGTTCATTAGGAAACCAACAAAGTTGCTATATGGATTCCACCATTTTCTAGCATAACTTAACAAATACCTTACTAGGTAAACTTACTACCTTTACCTACATAAAGTGAACTTACACAAGAACTTCAATCCAATCACAAGTAAAACTATGAATCTTTACCCACACAAGAGGGCAGACCTCAACTCTTACAAAACACCACATCCTTTCAACACTACTCAAATTTACACCTTAATTTTTCTACTATCATTGAACATAACAAAAATATAACTCATTGTCCCCAAAAAGTACTTCACCAACCATTGTAACCCTTACCATGCTTAGAACTACATCACCATGCAATTTCACATCATAATACAATTTCATTATCACCCATAGTCATAAATGACATCACATCACAATCATCAAAAATCATGTTTACATCTACTTTTCTAGACACAAAACCACCATAAACACCAAAACTAACATTTGTCTCCCTCAAACATAGAAAAATATCCTCTTCCAAGCAATTTCATCCAGAAGACCACCGGGCAAAGGAATAGAAGAGAGATACCTTATGGAGTTAATTTTTATGGAACGATACAAGAGTAATGAAGAAAGTGAAACTCTATCGTCCTATAGCCTCTCACTCATGGGTGTCTCGCGACTCACCAATGAACAAAACTCTACAAGACGTGGTTTTTGAGACTTTAGACCCTAAACCATTTCCCATAACTTTATGCTCTGATATCAAGTTTGTCACGACCCGCAAGTACATTCTAGAAGAAGGGAGAACCCTTGGGTCGAAATAGGTTTACGTACTCAACCTTTCAGAGGTATTGTACTAGACTTTTTGTTATTATTCATTACATAAGACATGAAAAGTAGTGAGGAATTAAACTTTTCAGGAGAATAATAACAAGGAAGTATCTTTTATAAATACTAAAGAGTAGTTTCATCATCAAAGGCCAACTTAACGACAAAACTAAACTATCTTAGGGACACAACCCTTTACATAGAAAGAAAATACATAATAAGTCCTTAAATAACAACTAAAGAAATAAGGATTACGCCCTCGAATATATAAGGAAATACTTAGACTTGAAAGAGTTGGCTCCCAAGATTGCCTTCAAATTAATCTTCAACTTTCCTCCAACCTATACTTATAGAGTATAGAAAAATATCGGGTTAGTACAAATATTCTACAAAGTATGGCATATGCAAAGTCATGCAAAAGAGGACATTTTAGTATAAATAAGCTTTCATGATAAGTAAGTAACTCCTTCATGAATATAGAAGTAAAATAACATATAAGTCATCATTTAACACATACAATATAACTTCCATAATTTTAGCACAAAGAACCACTTTACGGTGAACTCAAGAAATATTACAGTGAACTCAAATCCCTTCAAATGACAGTGAACTCAATTCCTTAGAAGTTTAACTAACCAAGGTTGTCCTAATACTCACTAGGGAAAGACATAAATGAACCTCTCGTACAATGCCTTCGATGCACACCTAAGAAATCCTACCCATTATAGGCTTACTTCGTACGGGTAACAAGTCCACATCTCATAACTTAGACATTAGAGAAACAAAGTTACATTTAGGAACTTAACAGAAGTTCCCTTCTGCAATTGGACTTGCAAGTTATACACAGTGCAATGTGATAATTGCATCCTATACTACTATTTTCACAATGTGCAACTTGAGGATTCCATGAGATTAGGTACACCATATTCATCATTCATAAACTTCATTATACAAGACATAATATTAACATTTTTTCTTAACTTTAGACACTCAATCACATAAATTCACTTTCATTTCATTAAGACCTATTAATACATTACATATAAAGACACAGCAAGACTCCTCTTTCAAGTGCCTACTTGTGCAATGGATAAATAGCGTCCAATACCACCACCTACCCTAAGTAGTACACTCTTTAGGTTAATTAGTTCGTTACATTATTTTGTGTGTGATAGATTTAGCTGACATGGACCATGAGATCAAGTCATGGAATCCCAACATTAACCCCTATCAGATAAGGGGTCCTCACTTGCCTAGGGTAGGGTCATTATCTTAGCCTTCTTATGGATTCCCCAATAGATACACTTATGCGGGCGCATAGTTAAAGATAAGGATATTGCTTCTAAGTCACTCATTCTCTACTAATGAGCAGTACTCATCTAAGAGGTACATTGGATAGTTAATCTCAAATCACGAAATGTAACCACCCGTTTTCCAAATATTCTCGGTGCTAAGCATAACTCCCCACGGAGTCTTAAACATTCATTACTAAAGGTTAAGGAATATCTATTGGACACCACATCTCTAATCATGAATGGTATCGATCCTCAAACCAATCTTAGAAAGCTCTTGGGAATAGTCAGGTTACTACTAAACTCTTCCACTAAACTCACGAAGAGTGTTCACCCAAAACTCCCCTTATTCTTACTATCGGAATAGTAGGGGTGGTCTAAACACTTCATCTATACTCACTAAGAGTGTCCACACTAAAATTCCCCGTTCACATTCATTAACTTCATTCATACATTCAAGTTTGTGTATATGTGACCACAACTTTCATATAGTCACTATTTTCATAACATTGAATTATAAACATGCTTACATCTTTATTCATATAATTTCACAAACTGTCATACTTCACATAAACATATACTTTAATTAGACATAGTCGCTACAAACATACATTTCAAGCTTCGTAATGCACATCAACAAAAACATCATCATTATCACTTTACTTCACATACTATGCCTTCATGATCATACTCACATTACTCATGTAAATACATTTTCATATGGTTCAAGTAAACACTGACACCAAAGATGGATCATACCACTCAAGAATATTTCATTGGAAACTCAGCAAGGTAGAAAAAATTACACTTCATCCAAGCTTTCACAACATTTCATGAATTTCTCCAATAACTAATCATAAATTAGCATTTAAGGCAGTATCTAAACATAACATAACCTAAATATATTCCACTCTAAAAACTTCTAACATTATCTAGATATATACACAAAACCCACTTCACAAGCTAAAAGTTTGAAATATGCATGAGCATGGGTTCATTGGGGTTTAACATTAAAATTATCATTTAATGCTAAAAACATCTCATCATAATAATTAAAACTTTTTTATTAAACTACCCATACTTAGAGTCAAAGAATAGAGAAGTTGGAGTTTAAAACCCTTTTTGAAATCTCTTTGTAGTGGCTCCTTGAATGAAACAAGGTTCAAGGATGACTACCATACCTCAATGAGAAGAAACCCAAGAAAATTTTGATGAAGAAAACGTCCACAACCAGCACTTCTAGACCTTGCTTGTGTTCTAGATTCTATTGAGTTTGAGAGAGTCTTGAAGGAGGGTTTTTGGGTTTCCGAAAATGAAGTCTAACCTATGTCTAGGAGTATAACTAACTTAAAATACCCCTAAGACACTAAAATAACCGTCCTTGGATCACGATAGAGTTGGGGTGAGCTTAAAAAACACCCCAAGCCTTGGCTGACTTTTAACAGGTTTCCATGCACGACTTATGACACTCTAACGATGGACCGTCGCCCAATCGATGCCCCTTTGATGGGATCCATCGTTTGGGTATGAGCCTCCCTTTATGCATGCCTTGGATACCTTCCATGTTTAATCGACGCCCAATGTCGATGGCCCGTCATTTGACTAATGGTCTATCCCTTTTGGACGTCGTTCGCAACTGTTTGGAAGCATCCTGCCAAAAAGATGGGTCATCTTCTAGATCGCCTCGTGGGTCCTAGGTGGATTCGTTCGCGGATGTTGAACCCGTATACATTTTTTTCTACGTCCTAGGGTTCCGTCACGTCGTTTTCAACTAAAGCGAACACGTAGAACTTGCTAAAATGTTCTAAGACACACAAGCACTTTCAATGCACATCTTCCGAACATTGTAAACGTTATTGGATGTTTGACCTCCAAACATCACCAAACATTAGACACTGCCTCAAAACATCATTATTGACAATTTTAAAACAAAATTAACTCATGATACACATCCGAAGGTCAAGTTCAACCTACTTCATTTTAGGGGCGTTACAATATCTACCCATAGATAAATCCACCATACCTTAATTGATTTTTCCCATTAATTTGAGAATAAGTACCTTGGTTTTTGAAGACCTAGCATCTACTTCTTCCTCTTCTTCTTTTTTGGATAGATCTAGAGAGAGAACGTTTTTTAAAGATGAACTATTTTGGGTTTTTTGTGAATAATAAAGTAAATGGGGTTATTAATGAATTAATATCATTCATATATGTGAAATAAGAGAATATGAATTCAACACATTTATAACTAACTAATGAATAATTTATGAAAAATACCCTCCCTAGGAAACCCACTTCTAACACCATGACAAGACTCACTAGCCTTGGTCCAGACCACGAGCTATGGTCCCGCCCATCGTCCTTGGGATGTGGGTAAGATCTTGAGTCATGGATGTCACAATTTGAAGGAAGGACCACGAGCCTTCATACGAGTCGTGGTACAGACCAATGGGCGTGAAGTAGCTCGTAGTCCTTAGGTAATAGCTTGGTCTCAAGTCCTTTCCTTCCACAAGCCTAATGGGTCTTCACGAGATCCATCACGAACTATAGTCAAGAGAGCTGGACATGAAGGTGGTCGTGGTCTTGAGGTAGAACCTTTCCAAGGTTAGGTCAACCTTGTCCTTTATCTTAGAATTTTCCCCCTTAGCCTTGCCACTTACCCTTGTGACCCTCAACCTAACATTTGATCTTCTTCTAAACAACAATATAATATGTACCTTGATGTTAAACCTTAATTTAGGATTTAGTTTAATCTACAAAATATCTGAGTTGTTACACCCACATGAGCATATTAGGATTTTTGTCGACATTTGTGGTCTATTCTCATTAAAAAAGATATCACAAGAATCAGTTTGTCTCAAGTTGTTCCCATTCTCTTTAATTTGTGAAGCTACAAAATGGTTGGTTGCGTTACGAAAGGATTCCATCACATCGTGCGATAAACTTACCATAACATTCTCTGTGAGATTCTTTCCCCCATTAAAGATGATAACGCTTAAAGATAACAACAAAGGTTTCAAACGCTTGGACGGTGAGACAACTCATGAGACGTCACTGAGGTTTAAGAAGTTGGTACTTCAATGCCTTACTAAAGGCCTTCCAAAAAATGTGCTGCTAAAATACTTCTATAGGAGCCTTGGCTCATTGAACAAAGGAATTGATGATGAACTTATTACCGGTGGTATACTCGTGAAGACCAAGTGTCTCCTCTCACTTTTAGGATGACAAAAGAGAAGATCGAAAAAGATCAAGAGAGATACATAAACATGGCCAAAATAATGGGACAATTGGATATCTTGGTCAAAAATGTTATGGGTAGATAGAAGAGTGTAAATGTTGTGGGTATTGGTGGATCAAACCTCGAAAAGCTCAATTGTGTAATGAGGATGTGAACTTCCTAGCTAATCAAGGAGGAGGATATCACGCAAAGTATCAAAGGTTGGGTTGAATTACGGGTTGGAATAGAGATTATGGATGGAGAGAGCATGAAGGAGATTGGTGTGACTCTAATGTTAGTTGGAACGAAAGATATAGTGACAAGAGGAGGAATGTACCACCCCATGAGCGTCAAAATCCAAAGGAATCGAAAAATATATGCATGAAAGACGTGCTTTCACGCATTCACAACAAAGTTGAAGGGTCATAGAAGGTATTGAAGTAGATGAAGGAGCACATTTCTACATTTAATCAAAAGGTCACCTCTCACTCAGTGCAAATTAATGAATTGGAAAACCAAATGGGTAAATTTTCTTCTTATTTGAAACCAAGCACAAAAAGGGAGCCTACATAATGATGCTTTAGAAACCCAACAAATGATATGTGAATTAGTAATTTCATTATGCCACAATTGTAACACCCCGTAGCCAAAAGAGACCAAAAATTAGTTTTTTAAGAAAAAATCAGCATGTGCTACAAACGGTGGCATCGGCGGACCATAGCCTAAACCACGGTCCATCCGCACAACCGTCAATGGGATCAGAAACTCCCAAAAATTTCAGTCTAGAAAAATTTTTCTGGGTGTTTCTCCATTATTTCAGGAATGGATAGACCCAACGTGTTAGGAAGAAACATGTAACCTCGCAAGCGGGACCGTGGATTAGGTATACATGAGGGTGCAACTGCATCTAAATTAAAGGCTTCCAAACTCCCTAGCAAGAGAGGAAAAGGCAAAGGCAAGGACTATTTGCCCATGGTTGATACCACAGGCACAGAGTATAACTCCATTATTGAGGGAATCTATAAGGCTCATCTCACTCAATTAAACAACTAGGGAGGATCATAAGATTCTCATGCTTTCGTCTCTATGCTAGAGGATGACTATCTGCTACAAGCCCTAAGAATAGAGCTCTGCTCCAAGAATATGCATAATCCATCTATGATCCCGGTGCCTCCGACTCCTCCAACTGTAGCTTCAACATAGATTGTGGTTCTAGCCCTACAAGTGCAAAGTTTTTCTCCCTTATCTCTCAATACACTAATGGTCAAGGGATTAAGGACTATTCTTAAGGAGAAGATATTGTTCATAGATGGTATGGTGGACAGGTATCCAGAGATATCGAGCACTCTCAAGTACTATAATTTTGATATTTCTACTAAACCCCAGGGAACCTAAATTCCGAATTGGTTTGGGTAGTTATACTCGGCATACAGAGATTTAGTATCGAAAGGGAAGAATAAGTCCAGGACCTTAAAACTAGATTACTCTGTGATAGTTTAGGGGAAGAAAGTGAAGTGTAAAAGTGAGGACATAAAGTTGTTTTGAGGTGTTCTAATAACTCCACGCACGATTATGTTGACTTGATCCAAATAAAGACATTAGAGGACTTAAAGGATTGGATGGCACCCGTTCTATCTTACATTACCCCGAGGTTGATTGAGGGTGATGGACCAATAGAGTAGAAGGATCTTAGAGTTACATGTGGGTACTGGTTTGGATTCATTAGCTGCACTACATGTCATGACCTAGGGGTACCCCTAGACGTAACAAGGCACATAGAACCCCAAAAGACTTCATATAATCCAATTAGCATATCATAAAAAATCACTACAAAAATAAGAGTAAAAACGCTATACAAGTGCAAAATTTTCATAAAGGAGAGTGGATGTCTAAACTTTTCAAAGTTGGTTCTCAGCCCTTATAACATAATCTAAAATTAGATACAAGACTCAAAAAACAATTATAGTATTCGTGCTCGAAACGTGACCACCTTGAGAACTGGACCTTACACTTAGGAAAATGTCGGAAAATATGGTTAGTTAAAAAAATACACTACGTATGATAGTCATACATAAAATCATAAAAAACATACAAAAAGGACATTTTAGCTGAATGCATGCCATTTGCTACTTTGAAGCATCATTTTTAAGATAACGGAATAGAATAATTCAAAAGGTAATTAACTCATAAATCATCATACCATAAGAGGAACACAACATAAATATCCTCAAGCATACTTGTAAAATGCATCAATAAAATCCCACAATACCAACCATACTAAGTAAAGTTGCTTGAGTAACTATAGTTCATAAATCATATTTTTTTCATACTATCATAGTGGGATAAGCCTTAACTGACATAGAGAAATTGAGCTAAACATGCAATTCAGTGTCTACCCTACACCAAAAAAGGGTTGTCGTACTTACCTAAGATAGAACCATACTCCTATCTTAGGTGAATCTACTAGCTAAAGAACTATGAGGGAACATAGTTTACATGAAAAGGGGACTGCTACTAGAAAACCCGGCCTCTACTATCGTGAAGGCTTCCATCCCAAGAGATTGCACCTAGAAACCCAGACTCATTAACGTGAGGTGTTCCATCTCATATTACTATCCACTAGGTGCTAAACATTCATACCCACAAACTTCACATTAATTATTCACATAAGTACATATTGATGGAAGAATGTCTTCACACTCAGTAAAACATAACTGCTACTGTAGCTCCAAGATTTAATAAGTGATAATAACCTTCCAACCTAGGAATCATCTTATTGTGATAAAACGTTTAACGTGATATAATATTTATACATAAGTGTGTACTTGGGGACAACCTTGCAACTACACAACAACTAGATCATATGTATATTCACATTACACAATTGTTCTTAAAGCATATACATTAACCTCATCATAATGCATAATTCTCATTCTTAGCCCTTAAGGACCATAGTTAATATTAAATTAAAAAAGTATAATTACTACATTAGGCATGGATAGTAACATTATTCAAATAATTCTATTACTACAAGCATAAACTCATAATACTCCTCTTCTACAATTCACCCACATCGCAGGGTCATAAATTGGGAATATGGGGATTACATGGATGGTTGGGGGATTTAATCATAAAACTATAATCAAGGATCAATTAAATCATAATATAAAGTAATTAAATCAATATATTGTTTTTAAAATGAATCTATGACTTAGAGTCAAACCGTAGCTTTTGGGGAATTTCGATCATTGAAGTTAAGGTTTTAAAAAGGACTACATGGATGATAGTTATCCATTGATGATGGAATACAATACCGTAGATATGAATTCCAATGAAATTGAGTAAAAACCCTTATCCTTAAACCATAGCTTCACCTTTATTCTTCTTTTTCCTTTGAGTTCTAGAGAGATAATATTCATTGAAGAGGATTAGGGTCTTTCTTTTGGGATCTGGAATTATCAGGAGATTATTTGATTTGGTATCTTAAAACCCTTATATAGTTATTATAATTTAGTATAAAATGATGTCACTAAATAGTAATTAAAATTGGAAAACCCCATAAAGCCCCTAAGTGTAACTGCCAAATGTCAGTTTGAAGACTCACCCATGATTGTACGACCACAATCTGCAGATGGACTCACGTCCTGTGTTGGTGAGCCATGGTGAACGTTCAAATACCTATATCTACGACCTTGACCCATGACCCCTCACTGACCGGCCGTGGTAAGACTTAGACCCATTCTTAGTGTCTGGCCTTCGCCCCTTACTCTTGAGATGTGGCCTGACCCCCGAGGCGTGGGTGCCCTCCATGGGTTACTTCAAAGAAAACTTCTTAGGGTCCTCCTCAAAGAGTCATGATTGGTCATTGTGGTTGTACTTTGACGTTCTAACACGAAATACTATATATTTAGGTACGGGAAGGTATGTTTGCGACTTTAACCCTCATGTTTAGATTCTAGCATAGCATGCTAGTTCTTGAATATTACAATATCTCCCCCATGGGAACATTCATCCTCAAATGACGATCTAGACACTTTATGGAATTAAAGATTCCAAACTAGTAACCCAACATGCATGAAACACCAAAATAATGCACAATTTAAAGGAGGAAATATCAACTCTAATAAAAAACAATCAATGCATTAAAAGGTAGTAGGAACTACATCTAACAACCCATTATGAATGAAACTCAATATTTCTCATATTCATAGGAGGAAATACATTCTCCAACTAAAAGTATGCTCAACACACTATTATGGAGACAACATGCAATTACTCTCGAACCATAGTATAGCATGTTCATCAACTCATCTCACGAACTCAAATAGGCAACTCATACTCAATGCACAACAACATTATGAAAATCAATCATGAAAACTCATTTTCTTGATAAACATGAATTTCTCAAGAATATTCATAACAAAATAAAATGATGGAAACAAACATGTAAGACACATAACTTCCAAACACTAAAAATGAAGAGGAACCACTTACCTTAAGCTTGAATATGAGTAGATGGAAAGAGAGAACGATAAAGGGACTTTATATCAGCCTCATCCTACAAATTAACATCCTCAACTAAATGATTTTTCCATAGACCTTCACGGAGGCAACTTCTTTGTTTCTCAACTTCTTGACTTGCCGGTCTAGAATCTCAACCCACACTTCTTCATAAGCAAGATTCTCTTTAACTCTAGTGTCACGGTTTTGTTTAATTAGCCAAAACATTTATTGTTGTGTTAGTGGATGTATGCTATATTACCAGGCTGATAAAGAGATGACAGAATGTAAGTTTCTTAAAGAATCTGGTTATAAAATAATGTGCGTAAGAAGGGTTAGAAAAATATTCCACAAAATACAGTACTTTACCTTCCACTTATTCCTAGAATTCAACGGATATATGCTTTGACAAGATCTAGTGAACACATGATGTGGCACTACGAAAATTTTAGGGAAGAAGGTGTGTTATGCCACCCTTCGGATGGAGAGTCATGGAAAATCATTGATTGAACATGTACACTTTCCTGTAGAGCCTAGACATGATAGGCTTGGTCTTTATTCTGATGATTTTACTCATTTTAGTCAATCAGGATCATCATACTGTTGTTGATGAGTGATTATTAGACCGCTCAATTTTCCCCATGATATTTGTAAGACTGCCGCGTATAGCTTCTTAACATTGATTATTTCAGTTCCTCATAATTCCAAAAATAAAATTTGTATAGAACTTCAATTTTTAATAGATGAATTACGACAGTTATGGAAGGATGGTGTATTCATTTATGATATGTCTAAGAAACATAATTTTTTCATGCAAGTTTCATTGATGTGGATAATTAATGATTTTCCTGCTTATGGCATGTTGTCGGGATAAAGTACAATAGGTAAATTAGCTTTCCCAATTCATATGGATGAAACAAAAACTTTCAATTTGAAAATAGAAGAAAACTTTCTTAGTTTCACTGTAACCATCAATTTCTACCTCTCAATAATGAATTTAGAAGAAACAATAATGGTTTTTATAAAGGAAGAGAGGAAAAGTCTAAGCCTCTTCCCAGGTTAACTAGAGAACGAGCATGGGAAAAATTAAAGGATTTCAAAAAATTACTGAATTTGGTCTGCAAAACATTTACGGTTATAAAAATTCACATAATTGGACTACAAGAAATATTTTTCGGATCTACCATATTGGAAGGGCAATCTAGTTCGCCAAAATCTTGATATAAAGCATTTAGGGAAAAATGTATTTAACAATATTTTTCATACATTCATGGATAATAGAGAGAGAACAAAGGATAATGAGAAAGCAAGAACGGAGTTGAAAGATTATTGTCGTCGAAGTGATTTACACTTGCAAGAGACTGCTGATGGGTGATGAATTAAACCGAAAGCAAAGTTTTCCCTTAAATGACCACCAAAAGAAAGATGTATGTGAGTGGGTTCATGAGCTAAATGTGTTGCATTGATGTACTTCTAATTTGTGTAAATGTGTTGATGAGAAATATTTAAAGTTATTTGGAATTAAAGGTCATGACTGCAACATTTTTATGCGATGTATTATTCTAGTAGCTTTTAATGCACTTCAAAAAACAATCTGGAAGCCACTAACCAAATTCAGCATGTTCATTAAAGAATTGTGCTCAACAGTATTGCCGGACGATAAATTAAGGGATATGGAAGAAAACATTCAATTAATCTCCTGTAAATTGCAGTGAATATTTCCACCCGGTCTTTTTGATTAAATTGAGCACTTAATGATTCATTTTCCTTATGATGCAACGGTCTGTAGTCGTGTTCAATAGCGATGGATGTATCAATTTAAAATGTATACTAATTTATTTTTAGAATCTATTCTTTTTCTAGTAATTATATTACGTAATATTTTTATTACATAAACTGATTGCAGATTCCTAAAAAAATAAAAAATAAAAACTATGAAAAACAATTTAGAGTTGAAGGATATATTTTCCAAGAATTTTCTCAAGAAATCTCATACCTTTCTTCCCATCATTTTGAATCTCATGTTATATAGAAATAATAGAGTTGATCCCAATGATGATTTAATCAATAAAAATGCTACTTAAACGAAAGCTTATTTGTGAATTTTCGCAATGTATGATTTAATATAATGAGTTGTGAATAAAGAATATATCATTTTAAATGTATATATGATATGATTTCTCAGTTTGATAGGTGAATAGTAATCCACAAGATATCTAACAAGAAGCTTATTAGTGAATTTTAGCAATGGGACCATTAAGACATGCACAATTTTGGCCTTTTTATTTCATGAATAGATATTAATTTCACACTACTTCTTGGGGTGAAGGAAAAAGTACATATAATAGTGGGGTGTCAGTGGAACTGGAAAAGATGGTACTATAAGTGAACATTATGGTGTTCTTAAGGAAATTATCAAATTAGAATGGCCAATGCCACCATGTATGAAGTTAGTTTTATCCTACTGTGACTGGTTTTATACCTCTAATCATGGCATGAAATTTGATATCCATTTGGGTATTGTCGAAGTTCGAAAAAAGGGAAGATATTCTAAATTTGACCCTTTCATTTTTCCCCAACCAGAAACTCAAGTTTTTTTATGCAATTCATTCCGAACAAAGTTGATTGGTGGGTAGTTATGCAGAGAAACCCAAGAGGAGTTGCCAACGAAAGATATAATTTGGAAGTTGCTTACCAATAGGAACAATAACATGTTAGTACAAGTACAGAGGATGATTCAATTGATTATATACGAGATGATTGAGTTGAAGGTGAAGATATACAGGGAAGTAATTTTTAACCAGTTGTAAGTGAAAATGAAGCTGAAGATGAGGAGGAAACATGTGAAGAAGAAGAAGACGAGGAGGGGGAAAGAAGTGAAGTGGAAGAATTTTTCGATAATGATGATTCACGAGATCACTTTCAAATCGAAGAACAGGATACAGAGGATGATTGAGAATATTACTTTGTCAATTTATTTTATTTATTTAAAGCATTATATTCTGGTTTATTGAATTGTAATTTCTATATAGTACGACCATTTACCAAATTATTGTGTCTCCCTCGATATTTTTAACTTTTATAATCTATAATCTAATCAGTTGAACAAACATATTTCTTTCATTCCTTTGTCTTCATTGTTTTTCATTATAACTATGTTTGTTCATGTGTTATTTATTGGTTAATTACTAATACATTATTTTATTGTTTTCTGTTTATTGGAGATGTCAGGTATAGGGTATAAGAGAGTAAGAAAGCCTAATAGTAAAAGAGGAAAATTAAGTAAAGAAACACACGAATAGTGGAACGACAAAGAGTTCAATTGCACGCCATATTCCCATCACGAGCCCTCCAATCTCATGTGGGTTTACTTCATGTGAATGAATCATCAATGATCAACCTAATCGATTAATCTCTACATTATAACACTGTATCTCGGCCTCCCATAATCCCATCACAATCCCTCTATTCTCAAATTTGTTCGCTCCATGTAAATGGGACTCCTTTGCCTCAACTTAGTCTTGAGGTCAACTGATCTGAACCTCTTAATACTGAATGTGAACTTAATCTAATATTTTACAACATATATATAAAGAATTTGAACAATTGATGTCAACACTGACCAATAGAACTCCGGTCAGCTCATCTAGTAAAAATTGGCAAAGGGGACAATGATCATCAAATCTGGATTGTACCTAAAGAGGATGGGTAATAAGATTAACTTTTAATAATACATTTGTTGAGCTGAATTTTTTTATTTTTTTATGTGTTCGATAACAATTAAATTTTATGTAGGGTTTATCCTCACAAGATAGTATTTGAAGGCATTGCTAATTGCATTCGTTGTAAATTTGAATTGGCTAGACTCTCATGGAAGAAGTTTCCGAAATCTACTCATGATATGTTAGAATAAAATGACTGTTTGTTTGTGTTATGTTCAGATAAGAGTTTGTTTACTATGTCCTAGTTCTCGAATTTAAGCCTTCCCTTAATCGCTTATGTGCCAATTGAAATTTAATGATATTAATTCTAGCTTCGAAGAACATGGTTTTGGTCCATTTGATACCTGTAGGTAAAATATATTTGCTTATTTAGTGTTTACTGAGACATAGAGTAGGACTAAAGAGTGCTTATTTTTGTTATAAGATGGCTACTTTGGTAAAATATATTTGCTTTGTGTTGATATAGGTCTAAATCAACACGTTTTGTTTTTTATTGTCTCTTTCTTATTGTATGCTAAGTAAATTAACATGGTACTGAGGCATATTATAATGTTTTTTTTGTTCGCTCCCTCATGTTATTCAATTTGAAGGAGTAGAAGTGTGCGATTCCTATTATAATTTATCATAAATTGTGTCCCTTTATCTCTTTACAAGTAAAATTACACGCACTTTCGCGCGGTAATTTTTTATCACAAAATTTATAAAATAATATTTTCAAATTGTCAGTTATTAAAACTAAAACACTATATTATCTTACATACAATATTACATTGTAAAAAACATTAATAATGTAAAGGAAGATGAAATTTTTTGCATTTTATAATTGATCCTAAATAACAGAAGCATAAATTAATGACTGTAACAATATATTCCAAGATATATAACATAAGCAATGGCCTAAGTGAGTCACTCAATGAGAACAAAGTACACAAATATTTAGTTTTGATGGAGGAGGATTCTGGTTTGTGGTGCTACTATGTAGGCGGGTCTAATGTTTTCTTTTATATTCATATTAGGTTATTTACTCGCGCGAATAATCTTTCTAAGTATAGAATAACCTTTCCAATAATCGTCTATTATAAGAAATAAAAAAAAGTAAATTTTAGAATGTTTTAAGAACATTTCAACATAATGATTTGACATTATCACTTACCTCAAGAATTGTAAATATATAATGAATGATTAAAAATATTGTGGTATCTAATTATTTTTATCTTTTACTCAATTTATCATAATATATGTTTATTAATATAATTGTCTTGTTAAACTAACGTGATATTTTTCTGCAACAATGAAGCATCACTATTGTTTTATTTTTTTGTACATGAAAAATATAAAATCTTGTAATCTATGGTTAGAAGACACTTAAAAATATACACCATAAGAACATAAATAATATTTTTTAGAGGAAATCTACTTGTCTGAGGTAAAACATTGAACTATTTTCGTTATTGTTACTCTGCTACTTCGAATGCACTTCTAAATGTTTCATCAATGCAATTTTATGGCTTTTTCATATATATGTATAGATAATTGTTGCATTATGAAAATATAAGTAGATCAAAATGTTGGATTGTAGCCTCATGTTAAACAAATATTTTCTTTCATATTTTTTTCAAATTAAGCTTGCCGAAAATAAGCATAAATCACAAAAGTATTTAGTAGAGTTGAATGACAAAGCAAAAAGAAAAATGTTAAAAGGATGAACTTTGTCAAAGTGAGATCAAACAGGGATAATGTACATGTACCCCCTCAATCTATCCCGAAAATCTCAGAGACGCACTTATACTATATTAAGGTCCTATTACCCCCTAAACTTATTTTATTAATAATTTTCTACCCTTTTTGGCCTACGTGGCACTATCTTGTGGGCCAAATGCTGGTTGAATTTTTTTTCAAGCAAGTGCCAAGAAGGCCGAAAAGGGGTAGAAAATTACTTATAAAATAAATGCAGGGGTTAATAGGACCTCAATATAGTATAAGTGTGTCTCTGCGTTTTCGGGCATAGTTTGAGGAGGTATGCATTTTCTCGATCAAATACAATACTTCAATCAACTTTTAATCCTTAAATTACACATAATACCCATTGATAAAATTTAGTAAAAATATATACTTTACAATACAAAATTCAAAAAATATGGGCATGCAAAGCTATTAACTCTGAAATGATTTTTTAATTAACAAAAAAGCACATTGATAAATTTTTTTTAGAGATTTGTGGAGATTCTTTTATCGTACCTTCCACAATTCAAGTAGAGAAAACTTACCCAAATAGTCAATTAATACTTGCCATTTAATGTGTTCTAGAAATACTTAAAAATAATAAATTTACATAAAAATAAACAACAAAGTTTAAAACATGCATTCAAAAATAAAAATTAATAAGATAAGCACAAATTAATGACTATAACAACGATATTAGGATTTTTATCAATAGAATGAAAAGATATGAAAAAAATCATGCCGATCGAATGCACAATGTCACCTTAGGTAATTATTACCTTATAGTAACCTAGGTTTAAGAGAATAGATCATCTCATGAAGGAACAATTTTATTACGATTGTATTGATACAAAATAATAATGTAAGTGAGTCACACAACAAGAGAAGAATTCACAAATACATAACAATCTAGAAGAAGAATAAGAACTTCAAATTTTTCGTTGTTTTATAATAAGAGAAAATTACTCCATTTATTGACAACAAAGGGTAGTGTGAACATATGTTTATTGTACCTTATCGAAAAGGTCAAAGATCTTTCGAAAGGCTACAACCCTTCAAAAATGTTACAACCTTTTATGGTAGTCACAATTTTTCATAAATGTCGCAACTTTTCGTAAAATTTGCAACTTTTTATCAAAAAAAGAAGGCTAGTTTTAGAAACAAAATAAATTGAAAGGGAATTCTGGTTTGTGGTGGTGCCACGTAGGCTGACTGGTACCTTTTTACAAAAATATATTATTTGAAAATTTTGCAATCCTTTGAAAAAGTCAGAATCTTTCATAAAAGTTACAACTTTTCCTTAAACTCACAACTTTTCATAAAAGGCCCAACTTTTAATTCAGCTTCAGTAATGTCACAACCTTCATAAAAGTCATAACTTTTCATAAAAGTGAAACTTTTCCTTAAAGTCAAAACTTTTCATAAAAGTCACAACTCTTTACAAAAGTCATAGCTATTCATAAAAGTAACAAGACTTCATCAGAGTTGCAACTCTTCATAAAAGTCACAACATTTCATCAAAGTGGAATGCAGTTCTAGAAATAATATATATATTATATATATATATAATATATATATATATTATATATATATATTATATATATTATATATATATAATTATTAGTGGCAGTAGCTTCGTGCTTAAGTATCTCTTGTTTAATGTGATCGATAATCATATTCCAAATCGGCTTTCCTTTAGTCCCGTTAGACTCCCTAACAATCTCCCAAACTTTCTCTTATTTCAATCAATGTCAATGTTGCAAACCACTTCTTGTATTAGCTTCGATCTTGAAATCTCTACCATGTTTGTTCTTGGCTCAGATCTTACTAAGAATTGTTTGTATATTGTTTGTCTTGAATCTTTCTTTTTTATATTAGTGCATTTTCTAGTCTTGAATATTTATTCTAACTTTTAGCTTGTTTCACAGATATTTTTGGACATAAAAACTTTAGTACATTGAAAGGGTTATTGTGATTGAGCTAAATGAATACGAGATAAGTAATCTATGAAGATGGGTTTTATTTATTTTGCATCGTCATATTCTATTGCGTTCTTGTATGTGATTGTTATGCACTTACAAAAATGTTGCCTCTCAATGTTGGTGAAGGATATTGATCTGGATTGTGTTGCCGTGTGCAGATGGCGTTATCCAATTATTAATGGTCTGTGTAATCATATAAGTATGGTGGTACATGGTAGTCCGTATGGCATCAAGTGATAATGTAGTGTATTTATGTCAATCTACTTTGGTACCTACACGTTCACTTTTGTTTTTACTTTACTGTCTTCTCTGCATTTATCTCTAAGTAGTGACCTTCAAATGCGATGATTACTCTGGTCTCTATTCATGTTAATAGTTCAATGCTGAAGGGTCAGAACAAAAGTAAATGTGAATATATTCTTCGATTTTTAATATGGCTTGTTAGACTTGGTTTCAACCATTTGGGAATGCCCTCTTTTCCAGAGAGCAATTCTATTGCTCTCTTCTTTTCTTGAACTGTTAAGTGATATGTATCGATGTATCAAACTACTCAATTTTACTCAACCGTACTAGATGAGGTAAATTCACGACAGTGAGAGATCATATTTAACTGTCCAAAATAAAATAAAATATCGAGCTTATTTCATACGTTAAAAATTCTTCGAAAAACAACGTTACAATTTGCAAGAATCTAACAATTCTTAAGTGCCTAATACAAGTGGTGTGAGCTTGTATAACTAATGCAGTTTTTATTTGCTATATACAGAAGAAATTCAAATGGCTCCCTCACTATACTGATGCTATAAGACGTACTTTTGAGAAAAGCGCATGTGCAAGGATGACACTGCTTTTTCAAGATGTTAGGAAAAGCTTGCCTCTAAAGCCAGAATGGATGGGGGATCTGGTCTTGAAGGAAATGACGAGGCACTAGGAGTCTCCTTCATTTAAGATAAAGTCCAAACAAAATTTTTAAAAATTGCGATTCAAATTATTGTGCATCACTTCATACAGGTGGTTACATACCTCATTGAGTGATCTATAAGAGAATAGTAATCATAAATATTTTTAGATATATTTATTTCAAAAAAATAACATCATACTCAACATTGACAACACAAAATATCTTCCTTCGTTATACAAAGAATCTACTGGAAAGGATCAATTAATTTCCGAATTTTACTCTCGAACTCATCATAAGAAAAGTTATATAAGTTTGGTAAATGAGAAAGTTCAAATGTCTTATGTAAGTATTCGTTCGCTGTATTCTTTTGTAGATTTACTATTTTATTTAAGTTGTGTTAAAACTCTTCATCTATGTTTCTTTAAGTTGTGTTACATGTATTATCAGTTTAATGTTCCCTAGTATATCTTACCTATTTTTGTTAAAATGTCATGTGTTCTTGAAAGCCATCTAATTAAAGTTTTACTAGATTATGATCCTACTGTATCATAAGATTGGTAAGAAAATTCTAGCAGTAAGATTGGTAATTTGACAGCTGTTTTTTAAGGTAATAAACAAGAAGTTTCAGTTTATCTTATGATCAATCTTTTGTCCTATGGTCTGACAGTCCTTTTTAAGTAAGCTATACATGTAATGTAAAATTTGAACTTACTGTGTATTATGTTTTCTTTAATTGATATAAAGTTGTGTTATTTTAAGCTTTCTCTACCCAGTAGACAATGTCATTATTAAAATATTTTAATTCAAGTATTTTGTGAGTGATATAATGTATATGAGGAATCAACAGTATAGTTAAAGTATTTTATGAGTTTTGTTTAGTTTATCTCAATTATCTTGCAATTGCGGAACAATAATTATTATAGTGGTTGTTGGTAGTACTAGACTTTCTTGATCTCTAGTTCTTTACCTTGTTACAATAACAACAACATATTCAATGAAATCGCACAAAGAAATACATGACTAAGGTTGTAATGGTTGTTCCTGGAATCTGTGTGGTGTATCAAGTTTATTCATTCATAATTCTGGTCGGGCTTGAATGTGTAATATGTTTCATATCTGGAAACATTCACTTCAGTGTAAACTAGTTAGTATTTCTCCAGCATAAGGAAATCCTACATAAAAAAATACTTATACGTTAAAATGAGATAAAGCCTTCATCTGCTTCTCATAACTTTCTTTTTCAACCTTCAAACATTCAGAAACTCCTAATAGGAAAGAGAACATATATATTGTAGAATTAATATACTAGTGGTTGATGTAGTTGTCCTCCAACTAAAAGCAATTGTAAGTGAAGAACATCTCAACACTTTTACGTCAAGTACAAAGGATAAGAAGTTGGTCATACTCTATAGAAAAGGACATGTAAGTATATGTGTTATGTCCCGATACTACACCCTGGGTCTGACAGACACTCGATCACCATTGTTGGCCTCGAGCGGACCCTTGACCTTGCTTACTTAACTCAGTGGAATACAATAATCATATTTATCACATCAATAGACAAAACAAAACTTGAAAAGGATGAAATAAATAAGAATGTTCAAAACTGAAACATTCAACTTGGAAAAAACAGGCAACCCAAATCTTAACAATAAGAGATAATACTGAAAGACTCAAAGGACTAGCATCTGAGTGTCTATGAAGCCTCTAACATGACTAAGATGGATATTGGGATAGACCCCACAACATCCTAATGATATAATACAAGAAAGCGTGTAAAAGAGTACTCCGGAACGCAAGGAGACTCACCACTAGCTCTTGAGTTCTCAATGGATCAACGGTGCGCTGGATGTTGATCATCGTTACCTGAGTTTGCATCATTCCATGATGCAGACCGACTAGTATCAGTACATTGAATGTACTAGTATGCGAGTTGAAGTGCTAAACATGCTAACATAGGTTTGAAAGGGAAATCTGAAGAACTTACCTAGCTCAACTAAACTCTACAAGATTGAACTCATATCAATATATAGCAATTTAAAATAAGTGCAATATATATTAGAGTTGTTTAAAACATGATGTCAAATTTGTATGTATATAAAGATACAATATAACTCTGAAATGTACGTAAAAATACAAATGACTGTTAATATAAAACGTATTTATCTTCTGTGGAAGATTTTAATCGATAACCATCACTATGAGCCTATGTGATGGTACAACGCTTTACCTCACGTTGTCAAGGACCATTCTATGCCTTGCCATCATTACAAAACCCGAAATCACTAAGTGGATCCACTAGTCTACGCTAAAAAGAACTAAGGAATCATCTAAAACGTATGATCCTTTCTATGCCCATGATGACTACATGGTTTATGGAGGGTTGAGTTAATATGAACACGCGTCCCCTTATCGGTGCTCAATATTACTCCCAATATATACTTAGCTCATATGTGTTTAAATCAACTTCTTCTCTTGGAAATCATAGTTTCCTCTTTACTGAAAAACTAACTCAATGTATCTTTTTGAACTCTCAGTTTTCCTTCTTATTTAAATAGGAAAACATTTCATATTTATTTGGAAATACCAAGTTAAATTTTTTATGAAAGACTTAAGAAACTTGAAATTAACTTCTTCACATTATATTTAATTTTTACACAATTTAATCTTTAGGTATTTAAAAAGGTTAAAATCATTTGCAAAAGACTTTTTGAAAAGACAAAGTATTTTCTAGACTTTGCTCTTAAATGTTCTTGAATTTGAATTTATGGATTCAAGGTTGAAATTAATGTTTATGGATGATATATGTTTAGAAGTCATTTAGAGTAGTTAGAATCATTAGGAAGTGTTAAAACACTTTAGAATGGCTTAAACAGAATGAATTATGAAAAATAGGGGGAAAATATCGATCCGGGAGCATCCGAGGCACGCCGCGCCATACCCAAAGTTCAGAGGCACCATTTGGGTGCACACAGATGGGGCCGGCCGCGCCTAACCTACCGGGGTGACACCTGTCGAAAATCTATTCCCATTTTCTGATCTTAAATCGTCCTAATTTGACCTCCTTTCTCAAATTTACTTTTTATTAATGTGCCCACAACATATACATAATGATCTAACCCAATAATCTCAAGAAACAACACTTTCTACATTAATGAATTCATAGACTTCTAGTCGTGTTAAAGAATGAATGTAATTAAAGAACAACCAACAAGAACATTCAAAATTCAATCGTTTTAAAACTAGATTAAGCTAAGTCAAACATTTTAGAAATGTGGGTGAACAAACCAATAGTTATGAGAGATCCACATACCTGGTAGAAGAAATCCTTTGGCAAAAACACCAACGTTCTTTGTTAATATTGATGAATTGTCCCTTTTTACCTTCTTCATTTCTCTTTTCCTTTATCATTAGCCCTAACTTGAAAATCTCAAACTATAAAACTGACTAAGTTCTTTCATGACCCCTATTAAACTCCTAAAAATGGATTAAAATAATAGGGTACTGAAAAGACTAAAATACCCTTTAAAATCTTGGAGTTGGACATTTTCGAAATCCAACAACCCAACTTCCAAAGGGCATATGTCACTCATACAAACTCAAAATTGCGGAAACTTGGTAGAGTTGGAAAGATCGTTCCAAGATTTTTCCAACCATATCTGGAACTATACCTATCTCATTCTGAGTTAGGAGTTATGGCTGATTGAAGTTCACCAAAAACTCACTTTTTACTTGCTTAAAATTTCCAGATTTCCTTATACTTCCCAAAATATGTATTTCCTGATTTTAAATTCCTTTGTAGTTCTTTCTAGTTGTGAGATGTTACAATATGCATGTTAAATGACAATCAAGAAAGCGAACAATAATCCTAAGATATTATGTAATCATTTTTTATTTGTTAATATCAATGTTGACAAGTGTATATATATATTGCTTTTTATGGTTGCCAGTTTGTGTTTGTGGTGAGATAAAGAGATTTGCCTCTAAATATTTTCTCAAATAACTTGTTCTGATGTAGAATATTTTTGAAAGAAAAAAAACAAGACTTATTAGCTTCTCAAAATGCATCAGTTGCAGAAGGAGAAACTAATTTAGCTGGTCAACATTATTAATTGCCATAAATTGATATCTGGGTGCAATCTGTTGGTGGAAAAATGAAGATTTAAAGGTCTTGGCTACTCTGGTTGATCTGTAAAAGGCATCATCAAAACAATCAATATCAACTCTATCATGTGAAATTGGGGAGATGATTAAAGCTCATGTAAATGCTTCCAATGCTAACTTATATGCTGAACTGCACAAAGAGCATCATAAAAATAAGAGGATGAGGTGGAAATTGTAATTAATAAAGAAGCATGTATGCAACACATCATTTTCAAATGAGTAATAATCACAAGAAGAAAATCAATCTTTTGAGAATGAAAGTGATAATGAATCTTCTAGCATGAATATATGATAGTGGTTTTTCCCATGATAACGTGAATGACCATTTTTTTTCTCATTAAAACACATCATCTGCAGGTTTCTTATCATAGGAATTATCACCTATGACTTACGAATTGTGTTTTTTTGTGGAATGAAGTGATATAACTTGAATGGTGTTTTTTCTGGTTCTTGCGGGTTTTTTTTTCATTTGAGTTATCTTGAATTACTTGGGGTTCTTCATAGGGAATAACTTGCGAAATATTTCTACAAAAATCTGCAAGAAATTTCATTTTTCTAAGAAATTTTAGGAAAATATTTGCAAGAATTTTCGTTAGTTATCGCAGACGAATCGGTAACTAACATACCTGAAGATTTAAATTTCCCACGTAAATTACCTAGGGCTTGTATAAATCCGCATGTAAGAGTTACCTAAGAAGGTTTCTCCATCGGATTTCTTGTTGCAAGGTAATTTCACATGAAATCAAATTACATGCGAATTTACCATACTATCCCTAGGAAAATCCGCATGTAATCAATTCTTCTGTTGTAGCGAAAGAAAATGTTGGAACTTATTAACACACATGTAGGCAGACCTTAGAAACATTATCTTTAAAGGATACTAAGTACAATATTTTCCGTATTGATGATTTTACTAGATAATGTTGGATTTATTTTTTGAATTATAAATCTAAGGCCGTTAATGTATTCTAGAAATACAAGGCTTTGTGAAAATCAGAGTGGTTGCGAAATTCAAGTGATAAGAACAGATAATGGAATTGAGTATACTTTAGAAAAATTCAACTAAGTTTTTTAATGAAGTAGTAATTCAGCATGAGCTAACAACACCGTATTCTCCTCAAGAAAACAGAGTATTGGAAAGATTAAATAGAACACTAATAGAGATGACAAGGGCTTTTCTCCATGAGAAAAGACTGCGAAATAAATATTTGGCAGAAGCTGCAAATACTGTAGTATTTCTACTAAACATATTTCAAACTAAGGCTTTGGAAAAGAAAATACCATTTTTCATGTGTACCTTAGGTTAAAAAGATAATATGGGTAAGAAGGCTGAATCTGGATTTTTGGAGGATACAACAGTCACTCAAAAGCTTATACGATCTATTAATCTCAAACTTACAAAATCATTGTTAGCAAGGATGTGAAGTTCGTCAAAAATGACACCTACAACTGGAAATATGATGAAAAAAATTCTAGAATTTAAGGATGAAGATGTTGATGATGTACCGTTAGAGGGACAATAATATTTTTTGATATAAATTAATGGTGGAATGCTACAATTTTAGAACCTGGGGAATATATGGAGGCCGCTAAAATGAAAAGTGGGGATATGTAATGTAGGAGGAACTCAAAGTGATAGAAAATAACAACACATGGGAGTTGGTTGACAGAATATCGCACAAGAAGGCTATTGGAGTCAAGTGGGTTTATAAAACTAAGCTTAATAGGGATGCTTCTATAAAAAAATAAGTACAAAGCAAAACTTATTGCAAAAGGGTCTGCACAAATGTTTGGAGTAGATTTTTAAGAAACTTTTAATACTGTCACCCGTTTGAAATAATTTTTTTTCTTTGCCACCTCAATGGGGATGGAAGATACACCAGGTTGATGAGAAATAAGATTTTGTAAATCGATACCTTGAATAAGTTAAATTTATTGGAAAACCCTAATGTTTTTATATCAAAGGCAAAGATGACAAAGTTTACCTTCTAGAGAAGGCCTTGGTGTTGGAAAACTACTTGCAATGTGGAAGCACACCATAATCATATTGTTCACATGAATAATATACAACACATAGTTTATGCCATGCATAATCTTTTTGAATTTTTATTCAAGATTCACCTCTTGATTAATGAGCAAATACCTTCAAGCTAATCCACAAGCTAAACAACACACTGAAACCTTAAAGTGAGTCCACAAGCTAGACAACAGTTCTTCGGTCTTCTATTGATATCAAGTTCACGTCCAACTCTCTCAATAATTTGTGGGGAAGTATCAACTGGAAGACTAATTCTTTCATGGGTTCGAAGAATTCCTATTTATAGAGATTCCTTCCTAGTCCAAGAAGGAGAGAGAACACCATATTTTTTTCTTAGAATAGAAAAAACATTTACTTCTCCCTTTCCTTAGAATACAAAAATACACATACTTCTCCCCTTCCTTAAAATTTAAAAGGTCTTATACTTGTCCATTTCCTTAGAATAGAGAAAACCACATACTTTTGCTTTTCCATAGAATAGAGAATAGAGAAAACCACATACTTTTGCTTTTCCATAGAATAGAGAAAACACATACTTTTTATTTTCCTTAAAATAGAGAAAAACACATACTTCTTCCTTTTTTCCTTACAATAGAGTCTGAGTTCTAGTGAAATATGGGTATAATATGGACTAAAATTAATTACTGAGGTTACTATTTCGGAAATAATTTCATCTCATTCCACTAGATTTTTTAATTGCAATCCTCTATTTATATTTAGAAATTCTCTGTTAAACACATATGTAATTCCACATGTTAGGATTAGATATATTAATCAATAAATTAAATAACTGAAGAATTTAATTCAATGATCAAATTTCCTTTAAAACTCTACTATCTTATTTCATGTGTTGAGTTCATAAATCCACCTACAGGGTTTGAGATGATGAAAACCTATAAGCTTCTCAAAAAGGCATATCATCAATCTCAATATCGAGACATGGATTCGATAATATAAACTATTATTTCATCAATATATTATCATTATTCAACCTACCAAGAATATTGACTCGTTTTAGAATCATACCATTTTATAAATAAAAAATGATAAGTTACATATACAGTTCATAATAGTTATACCAAGATTAAGATATAATTATATACAACAGTTTAGAGATTATGCTTTTGTCAACCAGTCTAAACAAACTATTTCTACTCGATCTCATTCAATACATTCAAAATGCACTTACACAAAACTTGAAAGTATATCATTCTCCCAATCAAGATAAAATACATATATTCTTATGCTACAATCATACAGGTGTCTTGTCCAATTCCCACTTGTGCAATATGTGGTTGGCATACCATAATACAAATCCTACTAATCACCCCTTTTTAAGATACCTTAGTCATACACATCATCTTTAGACCTTATTATACACCATAGTCATATATAAGTAAATAGTAATGTACATTACTTGAACGATAAGGAAAGGTAGTCATATGAAATAACTCAAATGAACCATGCAACAATTCAATTAAAATCATATCATAGAGACACCACCCATAACCCCTTGATAAGTTCACTTGCGCAATGTACACATGAAGTCCCATACCTCCAATATAGTAAGTAAAGACATCAAGAAGACACAAGTGTAGTCACATACGAAGAAACATCATAATGAGTGGACTAAACCTTAAAATCATTCATAATTCATCATACATGAAAGACTCACAAAAGAAATCCTCTTAGGACCCACATCTGCAATTTATAGGTAAAGTCTTATACCCTCACCTATACCAAGTAGTACCCCTCAAAAAGCCTTAATTAAAGTTTATATTCTTAATATTAGGTCATATTCATATCTTAGATCATATTCTTAAAATATAGGGGGATTATAAATAACCAACATTGACCATGTGTGGTACATGGAATCCGGTGTTCTACCCCCATACCGAAAAAACATATTTCATTTTATAAGGTTAAACTAACATAATTAGAATCAAGGTGGATCAACTAGCAAATGACCTGTGTGGGAACATAGTTATGGGATATGGATATTGCTTCTAGAAACTTTATACTCCTATCATGTGGGATTACATCTCATGAGATACCATAGTGTGAACCCACCAACTTACGTGAATGAAGCCATCTCATAATCATATCCACTCGGTGCTATGAATAATTACCTTTATAGTATCATTAAGCCATTACTTATGCAGTAATTCATAAAGAATGCTTTAAAGAATCAACTACTCATATCTTTTATAGCTCAAAGGTTCCAAAGATGAGAACAATCGTTCAATTCAAGAACCAAACACATGTGAAAATGTTCTTTCATATTATATTCATATAGTCTTCAAGAAAATTTTCTTTTATTCAACATACCAACACTTCACTTAATCATATGATAACATTCATATTCATATCATAACATAACATATATGATCATATCATACCATTATATACATATCCATATCAGAACATAACATACATATTCACATCATATAATAACATACATATTCGCATCAGAGAATAACATATATTCGCATCGTAGCATATTTGATCATAATTAGGGTTGTAAGAAAAGAGATCATAACTCAACAGAACAATTCATAAATCAAGTAAGCACCTCAACCATTACTGCATCAAAAATTTATATAATGTAACTTCAATATATCATACCTTTAAAGATTTCGCTTCAAGGGTAAAACTCAAGATCATGTCTAACATCCTTGATTTAACACATTTACATAGAATAACATCATAACCCAACTACATAACTAATATGATCATAATCAACTCAATTTATTAAGCTTTACTTATAATAAGTACAAAATTACATGATCTAGTTCGAAGGTCATTCATAAAGACTTAACCCTAATCCTTAGCAATAGAGAATGATCTAGAGTAACTTCATAGTAAAATCACCTAATCAATATAGATATTCTATATATTAAATCTAAACTTATAAATCAATTCATACAGTGGTTACAAATTGAAAAATAAGGGGAAGAACATGTGTCTTTGCGGCTTTTCTTAAAAAACTATCAATATACCATTAATTCAACCATAAACCATCATTTCTAAACACAAATAACAATAATTTAACAATAGATACGTTTTTAGAAGATGACACATGCTTTGGATGTAAACCTAGAATTTGGGAAAGTTTGAAATCATAGTTAAAGGGGCTTCTTGGTGGTAGCTAACTAAGAATTAAAAGCTTCAATACCTAGATTTTTTTTGAGAGAAGTGTTTTGGAGACACTTTGGGGTAAAGTTAGTTATGATTTGGGTTAGTTTAGGGCCTTGTAATTTTCTAAAGTCCATCAATTTAACACCTAACCGACCTTTATTAACTCCCACTTAATAACAAATAAAAACTAAGACCCCTAACTAAACTTAAAAATCTCAAAACCTGGCAGCATCTACGCCCCTCCACCTATGGACCGTTGGTGGAGTTACTGAACGTGGTTTTCTTCCATGGTTTGAGTCAGCCACTCTAAATGTTTCAAGCTCCTAAAAAACCTGAACATGGACCCATGAGTGTAACACTATTTTTTCCTACACGTTTTAAGGTAAGTCAAATTGATTAATTAGGTGGTTAGTTAATAAGTTAAGGGTTAAGGGAGTTCTAATTAAGTTAGTTAATCACCTATATAATTACCCTAACCTAATTAAACAAACCTAACCCTCATAATTTCCCAAACTGATATTTCTCCTCCTTTTCTCTTCTTTCTCTCTCCAAAAGAAACCCCATTGAAGAACAAGAAAAAGGTGGGTTCTCAACTCCATACTTCCTATTGAAAGTCTAGGTTCTTAAGACAACCTTTCCTATGCGGAGGTTCCATTTCAAATCCGTGATAGAAAAGTATAGAAGTTAAGGAAAAAATAGGTGGCTTCCGTAGAGGTGTTATGGAAAAATCACCTAGTTGAGGGTGCAACATGGGAGGACGAGGCCGACATGAAGTCCTGTCACTCTAATATATTTTATAACTAAGGTTAGTATCCTACTTGTAGTGAAAATAATGAGTTTATTTAACGTTGCCTTGATTCTTTGTGAAGTTGTGCAAAAAAGTGCATGTCATAGTGAACTTTATGCCTAAAACGAAAATTTTGCTTTTTACTTGTTCTGTGTTTTTCTTGTGCATATTAGTACATTTTTTCTTCATGAATTGTATTGAGCATGTTTATATGTGTTGAAGAAAGCCTTGACACAATGAATAAGCATGAAATGAATGTTGAACTCTTATTAGTTGAAAATTGATATTTTGAGTTGCATTATGAAAAAACCATGTGGTTATGTTGATTTTGAGAGTAACTCATGTTTTGATATGTTGTTTGTTGGGCTACTATTCTTTAGTCTATTCC
This sequence comes from Solanum habrochaites, assembly GCA_027704765.1. Taxonomy (NCBI): domain Eukaryota; kingdom Viridiplantae; phylum Streptophyta; class Magnoliopsida; order Solanales; family Solanaceae; genus Solanum; species Solanum habrochaites. The sequence goes on from JAKWJA010002497.1 coordinate 17,525,300, forward strand.
TTCCGTTTTCAGAATTTTAGTGTTATTTCGGGACAAAAATTTGTAGAGTGGGCGAGGGATAATGTAATACTTTGAAAGTTTAAAGCCTAATATAGAGACTAACTTAAGAGTCTAAGAGTGTTAAAACTTATTTAAATTAAATTTTGAAATATTTTAGTCACTCAAGAAGTTTTAAAATCAAAATGTCAAATAACGTCAGGAAACTAGTTCAATGAGATGGTAGTGTGCCTTAGTCTACTTGACTAAATTTTAGGAGTCAGAAAATGATGAATTTTGGTGGAAGGGTTTGTAACACGTATTAGAGTTAGTTTATAGTGGAAACATCTAGGTACGACTTCCCAAATACCAACCAAGGTCTCTTGAGGTAGACCCTTGCAAAGGAGGCTAAAAGTTGTCAAGGGACAGTATCACCAACGAAAGCCATACACGAGGAGCGGTCTAATCGACTGGGCATCGATGGACACTTAGACAAATTAGTGGGAAGCTATCTTGACAAATATCTGACCAAAATGACGGACCAACAGGATGTTTGGTCCCTTGGCCGTCGATTGACAAACGGGGCATGGGTCGTGGTCTCGTCTGTCAAGACTATTTTTTCCTACAAGTTTTATGGTAAGTCAAATTGATTAATTAGGTGGTTAGTTAATTATTTGGGGGTTAAGGGAGGTCTAATAAGTTGGTTAATGACCTATAAAAAGAACTTAACCTAATTAAAATAACCTAACCCTCATATTTTCCCAAACCCAAATTGCGCCTCCTTATCTCTTCTTTCTCTCTCACAAAGAAACCCCATTGAAGACCAAGAAAAATATAGGTTCTAGGGATTCTAAGGATAAATTTTCTCCATCAAACTTCATCAATTAGTAAGGTATGGGATTTCTTTCACCTTTGGAATCACTTTCCCCAAAGGGCTCCTTCAAATTGATTTCAAAAGTATGTAATTCAAGTGGGTTTTCTTACAATACAAAATTTATCTTGTGAATTGCTTTGTTTTTTATTTATTTTGGTTACTATGTTTATATTAATATGCATTATGATTATATTATACTACTTCTTGACCTAGTTTGTGGAAGATGATCTTTTTCCCCTAACCCTAGGTTTTGATCTTTAATTGAATCTTAAAGTATTGGCTCAATTGGTTTGGTTAGTGTGTCAATTACTATCCTATGTTGTTATTATGATAATTATGAGTATACTGTGATATATTGTAATCCAATTATGCTAGTACTTGAGTAATTGACTTAGGTTGTGAAGTAGATTATGAATTTGATCTAAGTCTCTAAGTCTAGGCTATGAACCAGTGATGAGTTATTGTGTAATGATTCAATTGGACTTGTTATGTTGGTTACTATTTTGTGATGACATTACACCCATTGTTCGGTTGATTTGAGGGTTGATGATAAGACCGTGATGATGGCGTTCTGAAGGAGATTGAGTAAGTCTTGTGATCCCTATTCATTACTTCAATAAATGCAAAGGTTTTATTAAAGTATACATTTTATTAATATTGATAGGGTTGGTATGATGTTAAATTGAAATGTCTTACTATGGATGGTGAGTTGTTGGCTTATAATGATTGTAATAATTTACCAATGCTCCTTATTATGATGTTACTATGTAAATGTGCTAACCTCACTTGTATGAATTGAAATGAAAGGAATATACTCATGAAATTTTTATTGAGCTATGATGATTATGATAATATAGGGGATAGACCCTATGACTTACATTGAGCTATGATGATTAATAAAGACATTAAAGACATTTCAAAAAGAGACTCTAGCTTAACACCGAGTGATAGAGTGAGGAGTGACCTTCCAACATAGGGAAGGTAGGATCACTAATGTACTCCTGAGATTGGAGACTATAATGTACGTATCATAAAGAGGGTCCCAACTATATCTCCTAGTTCTTGAACTATGTTTGCCCCCATAAAAATACTAGCTTGTGGATCCACCTAAATTCTGTGTTCATATTTTGGTACAACCTTGGCAAGTAGTCCCCCTTCCTTTAGTGTAGGGTTCCATGACACCGGATTCCACATTAACTCATGTAGTTTATGTCGGTTAAGGAAAGATGTTCCCAAAAAGTAAAATGAACTAAAGGAATGAACTCTAACTAGGATGATCTAAGTGGTTTAGCTTAGTCTAGGCAGCGGTATGGGACTCTACCTATACATTTCACTAGTTAGCCTTGAGGTTCAGTGGTATTAAATTCTTGATGATCTTTGTAAGAAAGGAAAAAATTATGTGATTGTATTATGGTATGTATGTGTTCTGGAGAGTATGAGTGGGAGATTGATGGAGGTTTCGGTGGCACTTAGTGTATTGGTGTTATAATTGAGTTAAAAAAAATGGAAGGCAAAATTAATCAGTTTCAGTGTGTCATCTAATCTGGCACAAAGTTGAAGGTGATACTCTGAATGAGAAAATTGAGTTTGGTATAAATATGGACGAGCACAAACACCTAGGATGTGTTTGATAATATTTAGGAAGGGGCGGTGCAAGGAAACCTCAGTGAAGATACAATGGTAAAGAGGGTGTTTGTGTTCAGCGAAGAGTAGCAGTCAATTAGTTGAAATTTTGAATAGAAAAGATATAGAAACGTGCCCGAGATTGTGTTTTGGAGCCTTCAAGATTCAAGGTTTTCTCATGTTTTGGAAAAGCAGAATAATGTATTACTTGTAAGTGGGTATTCTAAGAATATGATGAGCACGTTCTTGGAGGCTGGTGGTATTTTTAGTGTCATGCCAAGTTTATAGATGTTGGAGATATCAAGAGCTGAGGGTTCACCTTTTAAGAAGTTGACAATCAAATTGAGTAGAGGGTTCAACTTTTACGGGGACATGGACAATTTTGATGAAGCCAACTTGTTTGGGTCCATTGAAGCTCATCTTTATCGAATATTATAAGAAACTTTGAGGCAAAACTGAAGGATACTAATTATAGTCGACATGTGGTGGTAGAATTAGTAGTCACAACTATTTCTGTTTCAAACTTGAGTCGCCAGACCTATCGAAAGTTTAAGGTGATACTCAAACTGAGAAAACAAATTTGGCAGGAATATGGACTGGGCTGCGAGCACGAACTTCCAGAAAGTGTTTGATAATATTTTTTAAGTGGCAGTACAAGGAAATCTTAGTGATGCTCAAATTCTAAAGACGAAATTCGATGAGGCTGTAAGATACAAACATTAATAATCATTTGATTTTAGTGATAACAAGACATTCTGGTTGCTCATTTTTCCCTCTTGAATTTAAAAAGTTATTATTTCTCCATATTGCAGTCTCTAAACCCTTTAGGTATTTTAGAGAAGGAGGATTCTGCATGATATTGTAAGTTTTAATTACGAATTTGCAAATTCAGACTATACAGATATGTGATATGACTTGTAAGGTGGTAACTCAAATGAGTATTTTGTGGCAGGGACGAGCTTTCTTACTTGAACAAAGTAATTCTACTTTATTTATTTCTGAGGGTGACAATGAATAGCCTACTAATGATAATATGGATGTGTAGAACGGGATTATGATTGAGATGTAGGCGCTAATGAACAGGATCATGATCAAAATGGAGGCACTAATGAGCAAAATGTTGATGAAGATAAAAATGCTAATGAAGACGATTATGATCAAAATGGGGGTGCTAATGAGAAAAATGTTGATCAAGACGGAGATGTTAATGAACAGGATCATGATCATAATGGAGGTGCTAATGAAGAAAATATTGATCAGCATGTAGGCGTTAATGCGTAAAATGCTGTTAAATATAGAGATGCTAAAAAACAGAATCATCATCAAAATGGAGTTGCTTATGGGGAAATGTTGATCAATATAGAGATGTAAATGAACAAGATCATAATCATAATGTAGGTGCTAATTAAGAAAATCCTGATCAACATGTTGGCGCTAATGCATAAAATGTTGGTCAATATGGAGATGCTAGTAAACAAGATCATCGTCAAAATGGAGGCGATAACAAATGGAGATACACCAATGAACTGAAAAAACATGTGTATCTTACTGATAGATATTATTGATGAAAATGCAGACATGTTATTCACTTACTAATATTTGGTTTATCTTCTAATTTCATGAAGCTAGTGAACTGTCAAAGATGTATTTCCTTGACTACAATTTCTATGTAATCTTTTTTTCTAGAAGTTGAAGTTTCTTGACAATAAATGCTAATGCACTTAAGTTTTCTTCTCTTTACAATCATGATCTTGTTGTGGAAATGTTAATGCACTTACTTTATAATTAAGGCATTTTCCTTAATAAAATGGTTGTGCAAATATGATATCATAATAAAACAACTCTCTCAAAAAGATTTGGAACATTTCAACAAAGGTAGCATACACCATGTGGGCCTAATGCACCACATTTTCAACTTCAACATAATGAAATATCAAAATTTGGAACTCTTACATCGCTTAGTTTCTGAAATACTGTAAAAGAGCCAGACAACTTTCTATATCATGTTAGATTGTCAATCCCATAAGAGAATCTTGTACTATGAAGTTATTCGGGGACTGAATAATTTTGATGAATTTATCTTCATAAAAAAAAAAGACATAAACAAAGTCTGCAGAGAAAATAAATAACACTATACTGCTATTATTAAAAACTAAAGTACTATTGAAGATTTTCAAGAGAACTTTTCTGTTTTAGGAAGGAGTGATGTAGAAAAAAAGTTGGTGATATATTCATCCACATGGAACCTCTGTTGCCCAAATTATTAGGAAGAAATAGGGCCACCAGAAGAGAACACCAATATAACGATGGAAAACAGAGAGAACAAAACATAATAACTTGGATAGAGAAATTAACAGAAAAAAGGAAAACAAAGAGGCTCTTGGTAAAGAAAAAAATAAATTAACCTGAGATAACACAAATAACAAAATGAAGAGTAGATCGGATCATGATGAAAAGAAGGAAACAAAAAAAAACTAGATAATAACTAATACACCGTATATAGGAAAAACAGAGAAGCTCTTCATGAACAAAGAAGGGATTTTTTTTTTACCTGGCAATGTTGTATTCTATTGAGGTAGAGAGAAGTTAAACAGATTAACGGGACAGTGACGTGTTGTTGTATACATTAACATATATCGGTGAAGAATCAGAAAATGTTTTGTAATAATTGATAACAAGAGTAATGAAACTTGTAATATTCTAGTAGTTTGATGATCCTCTCACAAATGTAGGTACCAGGTCCTTGGCAGAGTACTTCCGTCCAGATTCAAAGTGGTGCATAGCTGTAAAGCTATCTATACATCTGTCTTGTCAGGTTGATTGGTGAGATGTGCAACATACTTCACCAATAGGAAAGGTGGACGAAGTTGTTTGTCTAAGCGGTCAAAACCCTTGTTGGTAAGTCATGTATACAATAATAAACAAACAACATTATTCATTCAAGAAAAGAGAGAGCGAGAGCTAGCAAGTCTTTTTCAAACTCAAGCATCAAAGAACGCAACAAAGGGCCTGGTCTCGAAAAGCCTGCATACAAAAAAAGGATGAAAAGACAATTATTAAAAAGCTTCCAGTTGTGATATGGTTGGTGCACAAGTCTTTCAACGACAGAATCTCAGTCATTGGCCTCTTCCCAAGAGTTTGTGTCCATTTTGATATAATCTCTTCTTCAAAACACAATCTCAAGATTTTTAAAACAAAGTTGTGAATTTCTGAAAATTCATAAGCTCAAAAGAAATGGTCATCTTTAAGGAAGAACATTGCTCATGCTTAACAAACAGAACTGATAAAGTGTTGAAGCATCTTTGTTGTATTTTTAGCTTTGTGTCTTATATGCTAAATTGTTTAGTGAGAAACATTGTTGTTGCTTAGTTGAAGTCTAAATCATCTAGAGTTAGGTAGTTTAGTGGGTAGCGTTGTCTGCTTAGTCGAATTCTAAATCATATAAGAGTTAGCTGTTTTAGTGGGTGTGTTGTATCTGATTAGTTGAAGTCTAAGTTCTCTAGAGTCGAGTTATATATTCGGCAGTGTGGTATCTACTTAGTTTTTTTCTTTATGGTAGAGTTACTACATAAATGGGGAAGGGATTTAGAGGTGAATTCCTAGGTTACAACAGTTTGTAATCTGAATCATTCCTCTGTTAGAATGAAATGTAGTTTGGATTGAAATCATGTTAGTACAGCTCGTTGTTTTCACCGCCCTTGAGCAAGAGGTTTCCACATAATATCATTGTGTTCATGCTGAGTCAACTAATGTTCATGCTGAGTCAAGGGGCCTGGTCTGTAGACTAATAGTGGACGCATACATTTCAACAAAACTTGAGCATTGGAAAAGGGTTGTTACAATGAGGGAAGTTGAGCAATAAAAAATGAGCATTGCAAAAGGGTTGTTATTATTCATAGATTAAATGTCAAACGTAAATTTTGAAGGCATAAATAAAAAAATAGAAGGTTGTAACTATTTGCGAATATGGATTTATTTAAGATTGATAGATTTGTATTCACTAGATACAAGCCTTCTCCGATTACTTATAAAATAGTTGGAAAAGTGACCTGATGGGATGTGAAATTAAAGGAATAATGTATTCGAGTGTATATCAAATGTGTTTGCATCCAAAGGAAATTAATATAACTGAATGGCTGAATATCAATATATGTTGTGCATTGACAGTGAAAGCTAGCATAACATATGATGTTTAACATTCCTCTCTGCGGTGATTAATTGAAATATACCCTTCTTTTGTCTTTTAGATAAGATCAGTTGTATTTTCTATTATTAGGTCATTACCAATGCCGATTAACAAATACATTTGAAATAATTGTATTTGTTATCTGAGTTAGGTTACGCTCTCATCAATAACATGGAAACACAAATATATGAATGTCAGATAACCCTATATATCAAGGCGCATAGAGATGAACAAATATCACATATTATTTTTGCCTCTCATGCAGGAGAGGTGAACATACAATTTGGTTATATATATGAAGTAGAAAGATTTTTAAAAAAAATTATAATACCTTCTATCGCATAGGAGTTCAACAGGAGTCAATCTTTAAAGTCATTTATTATTTGCATATTCAAATAACAAACTATCCTCATGTGTGCATGCCATTTTATAAGATCTTCAAAAATAACGCGATGATCTGAAGATTAATCGTTTAAAGGTACTATATGATATTGGGAGCACGAATGGATGCATCATTTCCCGAATTAAGTTTTAAGAAGTTCTATCATCATCGAATGTTATAAGAAGATAATAATCAAATGATTTAAAATATATTAGGAAGTTCTAAATCATTGGATAAACTTAAAAGAGATCATGCAACATGCACTCATTAAAGTTCACACATTCATTCAAGTTCTCTTCTTACATGCATAATGTATAGTTTTCAGTAATCAATTTTATGATAAGGTATTAATTTTTCAGTACTTCTTACCTTTACTTGTTTTGTTAAGATTTTCATTGTTCCATTTCTAGAGTACATAAGATGAAGGATATGAAAACGTTGGAAGCATTTTGTGAAGTGAGTTTGAGATAACCTTATTGAGATGTAATAAATTGTGGGGGTAGACAACCCTTTGAATAAACTATAGCGATTTGAACGCTCGAACATGACTTATAAATGTTGGAAGCATCTTGTGAAGTGACACTAAAAGTTGACTTAATATATGGTGTTTAGCATTCCTATCAATTGTGACTAATTGAAATATGCCTTTCTTTCTTATTTAGTTTGGCAAAAATCAATTGTTGTATTTTCCCTAATCTGTTCATTACTAGTGTCGGTGAATAGATTTTTTTAATAACTCTATATGTTGTCAAATCAATGTTACACTTTCATCAATAAGATGCAAGCACAAATATATGAGTCCAACATAATTCTAACCATCAAAACATAGATTGTTACGATCCAAGCTACTGTATATGTTAGAGGCTCCCACACTACACCCATGGTTGGGAAACCAACCATTTTTAACATGCAAACAATTATCAACTAAAAACAACATTTTAAATGTATAAAAAAAGTTTTAGAAGGAATTCATCATCAAAACATATACCGGGAATAATCCTCCTAGAACATGAAAGTTGCATACCAAAATATCTGCTAGTCTAAAATATGAGGTGTCAAACTCAAAAGCTAAATTGAAAATCTGAGTCTTGAAAATGGACTAGAGGTAAAGAGTTAACCCATAGTAGTCCAGAAGAAGCGGCTCACTTGAATTCATGAAGTGTTGGAGTCACGACTGAGGTCGCGTAGCAGCTACTGGAATGTACCTTGTACTACACAAATGAAGAGCAAGTATAGTATCAATACACCAAGTTAACATGTATTAATAGGATAATCGGTTAGCTCTAGTTATGAAGAATATGAACATGTAACCACAATTTAGTAAAACTAGACCATATACATTTATAGCTATAATTAGAAAGTCAAACAAGACTCCAATTCCTCATCATATCATAACAATCACGAAAAATATACTCCCCAACATTTCAATAAAACTAACACACTTTACTCATGAAACCAACACATAGACAATCACATGTACAAGATGTGGTATCCGACCAACTGATATAGAACCAATGTAAGTTGTTGTACCAGAGCCAACCAATAATATGTACCAGGTGTAACACTCGAGAAATACATAAACAACTACTTTAAATTCTGGGTGACATCCTTGAATTACCCTAGTGGTGGAGCCAGGAATTTTTTTAAGGGTGTTCAAATTTTGAAGAGTAAATAAGTACTTTTTAGCTGAATGTGCTTATATAATATGTATTTTTAATTATTGATGAGTGGGTGCACCTAGATTTATAATTAACTAACATTTAATTTAAGCAAATTATAAGAAATTTTTTAATTATAAAACTATTAATAAATCAAAGTAATAGATAAAAGTAAACATAAATTGTTTCAGCTATTACTGCCTTGTTTATCTTCACTTGGCGGTTTGACATGACATATTCTTAGAAGCAATAAATAGAAGGTAATTTTATTATATAATTCCTATTAATTATAAGGTATTTAAATTCAGGGAAATAGAAAGTAGTTAATAGTAAGGATAAAATAAATTTAGTATAACAAATTGTCTCTTATTTTTTAAAATTGGACAAACAAAATTGGACTATTTTATTTCCCAAAAAAAGGCAATGTCCAAGTACACATAAATAAAAGAAGTAATTGAATTATATAAAGAATGCTAAATTTCTCTATAGAAATTTTAAAAATATACTTAAAAAGAGGAATATGTACCATTTTTAATGTGGATTTCATCATGATGATAGGGCAGGTTTTCATGGTATTAGTAAGAAAAAGTATTTAGTGGTCTTGAATAAATGGGTAAGAGGACTAGTTAAAGATGCCATCGATAGGCAACAATTTCATTTATTTCCCTTCTAGTTTCTTTAAAATTTAAAAAGTTGTTATAAAATCACTTCAACAAGAATCAAAGCGCAAAACTTGGACACTTGAATGCACATACTTACCCTCCTACCAACAACAATTGTGTTTAAGAGTGTGCATTTATTAATATAACCCAACTATTATGTGGCTATTAAATTTGATGTTTGTCCCGATATACTTTAAGAACCTTTATCAGTCTACATACATTGGTGACCCTATCATTGCTAAGGGAGATCATAGAAATTGCCCAGTTTTTTGTTCTCATAGTCACTCCTATTTACTTGATAGATCTTGATATATTACACTTTCATATCATTCTTGAGATGAATAGGCTTCCCTCTTGCTAGGCTTCCATAGATTGTAGGACCTGATTGAACACATTCTAGGTTCTGAATGAAAAAAATCTTAGAATGGAGGGGGAATTTAGCGCTCCTAAAGGTTAGGCAAATGATTTATGTGAGTTGCGTTTATCATATTGTTAGGGTTGGGGATACAATAAAACCCTACTCTTGAGTCACTTCATATTGTAAATGAACTTTTGAAAGTGTTTCGATTATCGTAGTATTCCTTTAGAAAGGGAAAATAGCCTTCTGTATTAACCTACTCCTCAATACACAACACATCTCTATGCCTCTTTACCATATGCCTAGTCAGAATTTAAGGAAATAAATCATCAATTGAGGAAGTTTTAGATAAGGGTTTTGTTATATCGAGTATCTCTCTACGGGATAATCCAATATCTTTACTCTAGGGGATGAAATGATCATAAAAGGAAAGATTAAAGCATCCTAAGATACAAGTCGAAAGCCAGCCAATATAGATCCCAATTAGACTCTCCACCATTGTCTATCAAGTTCACACAATTGAAATGTACCATAGCAAACTCATGAGACTCAACCAAACCAACTGACTCATGTACATCCTGAATATTTCAACATTGAAATTGTTGTGGATCAATCTTCTGATATTATCTTAACAGTCCTTCATGTCCTCTAATAGTATTAGCAAGGTTGACTCTCGAATCTGTCGCACCCCCAAGCTATCCTTTGATGCAAACACGGGCCTAGGATCACGAGTTACCTTAAGCTAATCGTGTTGGCATAAGCTGAACATACTATGATAACAAAAGTAGTGCGGAATCTTAAAACATAAATACTCTAAACTGAAAAGATTGGGAATACCCATATACTATAACTAAAATAAAAGAAAATTGATGAGTTTACGAGTCACCTCATGCTAATCGTGTTGGCATAAACGGAGCATACTATGACAACAAAACTAATACGGAATCTTAAAGCATAAATACTCTAAAATGAAAAGATGGGGAATACTCATATACTATAACTAAAATAAATGAAAATTGATGAGCTTAATACAAGAATGTATCAACTCAATACACTAAAGTTGAAACTAATGATGTCTACAAATAAGCCTTTAAACTAACTTGAAATATAGGGACATGCCCCAACTAGATCTTGAAAAATAGAAACTAAATCTGAAAAGTGATAAAGATAAACATGTCACTAGTCCTTAAAGAATGAGGACACACCCTTGATGCTATTAAAATGATGATCGGAAACCGATCTAAGCATTATCTTGATGCTGAGAACCTTCACCTACATCACGAGAAAATGTAGTGCATAGTATGCATGAGTAATTAAAAGGTACTGATTATGAGTGATAGAACAAAGCAGAACTATGCATAATAGAACAAGAACAAAAGCAAGTTATTATAGACATTGAATACTGATCTAACTGGATGCAAGGACCACATTTATAACATGCTGACCGAATTCCTACTAAATTATAAATATAGTCAATGAAATAGGGTTTAATTGAACTGTGGGAGCCATCGATAAATTGATAATAAAATCATATTAGCTAAATGTGGAGTCCGATGTATATGCCCCATCGAGAGGACCCAATACACCTGAAAAAGGTGTAGAGGCATGATGGCCTTATCACTAAAATGATGCCCATGAAGGGTACCTATAACCTACGTGCTAGTAGTTTTGGAACTATTTGGGTACGCTGGACACTAATCCAACTTGGTATTATGGTACTCCCAATGAATTAACTAGTTAACACATTATAGCTGAATTTCTATAGTAGTAAATAGCTCAAAACTGAACATGCAAACTATGAACAACAATTAATCTGATAATGATACATTAATAATCGAGACATGCATAACAAAATAATTAAAATATGTGACCTAGCATGTGTAATCAAAGAACTAAAGAAATAGAAAGTTAGGGTTATGAAATTCATGTAATAAACTCAGTAGTTATATAATAAATTTTCTTGGATCATTCTAACACCTAAACACGACAAATCTAACATTCAAGAAACCCTAGGTTTAGATGATATTAAGGGAGTCAAGAATCTAACTGAAAACTAGGGACCTAATAGACGAAAGGAACAAACTACAGAAAATCCCACATACCTGGTGATCAATTCCACAGAGAAATCCTTTGATTTGAGGGCAATAGCTAGAAAAATCTTGTTTCGTTCTTGAACTAGTGTTGGTCTTCTCTTTCTCTTCTTACAATTCTAATTTTTTTAAGTTTTTATTAATTATTTTTACTATGGTGAGTTCTTGTAATGCTTCTAGGTTAAAATAACCAAAATAGCATAGTTAAGGGTTAAAACGACGTAATTTAGGGGTCCAACTCACAAGGAAATGACCAAAATACCCCTCACTTCAATTTTGCTTAATCCACCAATGCGATTGATCATTAATTCATCGATGAATCTATCATCCATCCTCTTAGTCTGTGATCTGAGGTCTCAACCTATGGCCTGATTAACGATCCATCCTATCAGTGTGTGATTGAATTTATAGACAAGGTTTTGTGGGTATCAATCTACGGAATGATTGATGATTTGTCGATGGATCCACGATCTGTCATGTCAGTCTGTGATCGACTTCAGACACCAAGCTCTGAGGTTATCGATCTATGTAATGATCAATAATCCATCGATGGATCAACAATATCTCATGTCAGTCAGTGGGTCATTCCTTAGAACTATTTCTTCTAAATTACTAAGGATGGTTGCAGATGCGAACCACAGACCACCAGTATGGGCCATGGGTCACTTTATGGTCCATGGGTGACAACCGTGGGTTGCACCTGCAATTTCTAGAAATATGCGTTAAGTTGTATTTTTGGATATAGGGTGTTACATTATCTCCCCCTTAGATCATTCATCCTCAAAAAAATTTAAACTAGCTTTAAAGGGAGGGTAAAGAGCTGCAAACCTTACTTCTAAGCACTAGAAAGTGATTTTCTGAGTCACTTGATTTCGAAGAACATGCAAATACGCTGAAAAATGCAAGTACAAACTTAAGAAACATGATACTAAGACTGATTTCATGAAAGAATAACTGAAAATTAAGAAGGAACTATTACCTCAAGCTGGAGTAGAATCGGAATGAAATAGGAGAGGATACTTGGCCTTTCTTGTTGCCTCTACTTCCCAAGTAGCTCCCTCTATAAACTGACTCCTCACAAAACCTTGACTGAAGTGACTTCTTTGTTTCTCAACATTCCGAACTTACGATGCAGAATCTGAACAGGTATATCCTCATATTAGAGACTATATTTCACAACCACATTATCTAATGGCACTATGTATGCTGGATCACCCACACACATCAATTATTAAGGAAATTGACGGGGCGTCTTAATGTATTCATCGACGAAGACTTAACAATTTTTGTAAAATGTACATTTTAGCAAGTCTCTAACCAAACGACAAACTTGCAGGATGGTTGGTCCCAAGTCCTGTCGACTGACCTACGACCCGAAGGTCGGGGTCTCGTAGGTCAAGGTTGCGATTTTCTGGTCAGTTTTAAGTTACTTCATTTAGTTAATGAGTTGGTTATTTAATTATTTAGGGTTTAAGGGAGGTTTAATTAAGTTAGTCAATGACTTATATAAAGATGTAAGCCTAATTAAGCTAACCTATCTCTCACAATTCCAAAACACAATTGCTCTGCTTTCTCTCTACTTATTGTCTCCCAATAGAAGAACTCCATTGAAGGGCTAGGTCTAGATCATTAGGGCATAAAGGAGGGTGTTTTTATCCATAATTCTTCAACAATTAACAAGGTATGAGACCCTTTCACCTTTGGGATTCCTTTCCCCAAAGGGTTCTTCTAAAATTGATTTCAAAAAGATGAGTTTCATATGTGTTTTATTCTATTGCAAATTTGATCTTATAAATTGTATTTTATATGGTTATTTTTGTTATAATACTTAGATTATGATGTATTATGATTCAATTATGCTATTTCTTTATTAATTAACCTAGTATGTGTAGTAGATCTTGAAATTGACCCAAGTCCCTAACCCTAGGTTACGAACTACTGATAAATTGATGCGTAGTGATTCAATTTACTTCATTATTATGTTAATTACTATTATGTGATGATATTACACCCATTTTGGGTTGAATAGGATGGTTGATTGTAAAACCTTGGATGATGGCTTGTGAAAGAGATTGGGGTAACTCTTGTGATCTCAAACATTACTTTAATTGTGATTACTTATTTTTAGTGATGAAGTTCTATTTAAGTACACTTTATAAAAAGATAGATTAGGATTGGTATAATTTTGTACTGAAATGTCTTGATTTATGGCTTGTGAGTTGTTGTCTAGGATGTAATTATTTATGGCTTGTGAGTTGTTGCCTATATGACGTATTATAATATGGTGATGTAAATGTGCTAACCACACATGTGTGAATTGAATTGAAAGTATGTTTTCATGTAAATCCTAATCAACTAAAGACTATGACTATATAAGGAGTAATATCCTATGACCTAAACTAAGTTATGATAATTTATGAAAGACATTTGAAAAGGGACTCTAGTTTAGCATCGAGTGAATTAGTGGTGAGGAATGTCCATTCCCACATACGGAGATAGGATTACTATCTTTCTCATGACATTGGAGACTATGATGCATGTAGCATAAAGAGGGTCCTAAACATATCTCCTAGTTCTTGAACTATTGTGCCCATAGGCATACTTGCTAGTGGATCCACATAGATGCTATGTTCATGATCTTGTACTACCTTGGTAAGTAGTCCACCTTCTTTCGGTGTAGGGTTCCTTGACACCGGATTCCAAATTAGCTCATGTGGTTTATGTCGGTTAAGGTAAGATGTTCCTAAAAGTAAAATGAAATAATAAAGTGAACTCTAACTAGGATGACCTAAAGGATTTGACTTAGTCAAGGTAGGGGTATGGGACTCTACCTATACATTGCACTAGTTAGCCTTGAGGGAAGTATTCGAAGGATATTCTTATATGTTATGATCTTATGAAATAAATGTTATGTTTATGTTGATTTTTGATTCTAAATGGTCTATCTTGCTAAATGTAAGGAGGAATACTTATGATAATATGATATGTGGAGTTGGACATTATTCATGATCCTTTGACTAGTTTACTTGGTTGAGTGAGGTTATGGGAATTCACTTGACCATTGCACTAGTAGACTTTGTAAAGGGTTATGGATAAGGGACTTTACTTATGTTGTAATGTTATATACTCATTTATACGCTTATGGTTATTCTATGAATGTAGAATTACATTGACGATGAGTCTTATTATGTTATATACATGTTGACTTGGCTTAACTTAAGTAGGTTGGTCTTGTGCTGAAGATGCTTGTATCATTATAGCTAAAATGGCAAAACTACCCTTGTACTATTTGAAAAGGTTTTAAAATACCCCTCATCCATCTATTGAGATAAAAATACCTCTTAGTCAACATTTTTGGTTCACTATTACCCTTTAAACTAATAGCCTTTATATATTAAATATTATTATTATTATTACTATTATTTATTATTATTACATGACGTCTTTCAATTGAATAAAGTTAAATTTCAACCCACTAATGTTTTTACTACCCCACCCGACCCATATTAACAATCCTTAACCCAAATTGAATTAAAAAATCCTTTAAAAATTTGAGAAAAAATTGAATCATATCTTCTCCTCCTAAACTTAATATCCTATTTTTCTTCTTCCCCTTTTCTTATTGAGGGATTTCACAATCAATTTCACCCAAAATAATAAGATTTTCATTGAAACTTTTTATTGAAGCTGAAATATTGAATCATCTATTGTAGTTCAAACATTCACATGTTTTCCAATTAAAAAAGACAAAATGATAAAATACTAATCTGTAAAATTCACATGTAAAATTCTTTTCCGATGCACAAAATTTATTGACAGTTTTAGAACTTCAAATTTGGACAGTATTTTCCCTAACTTTTAACTTACGCACATCAATTTTTTAAAATAATGGCACAGTGAGCTTAAAAGTTTATACGCATCAATGTTGTAAATAATGGAAATTGACAGTAATATAAGTGACAAAAAACTTGAATAATGAAAAAAATACTAAGTATTAAAAATACAGTAAATGTTATTTTTGGGTGAAATTTATCTTAAAATCTCTTAACAAGGAAAAAAGAAAAAGAAAAATAGGATATTAGTTTTTGGGAGGAGATGGTTCAATCTTTTTAATTTTTGATGGATTCCTTAATTGAGTTTGGGTTAATGGATATAAATATGGGTTGGGTGGTACAAAAGAAATTTTTGTGGGTTGAAATTATACTTTATCCAATAGTAAACGGCACACAATAATTAAATAATAATAATAACTTAAAAAATATAAGGATGTCAGCTTAAAGGGTAATAGTGAACTAAAATGGTTCACTGAGGGTTATTTTTAGCCTAATAGATGGCTGAGGGGTATTTTTAAACCTTTTCAAATAGTAGAAAGGTATTTTTGGCCCTTTTTTGATAAATATATGATTCTTGCCTTACATATGTTCTTGTATTGTGCATAAGACTTTTCATAGTAACTTGGCACAGTTTTATACAATCTCCCTTTTTAGCATAATTTCTATTATGCGTGTGCATATGTTTCCATACATAGTACAAGTGATGTGCTAACGTTGCTGACTACTTTGAACGAAGGCTTGAATCATTTCTCCAAGTGTGGGTATGTTCTCGTGTTCCGAGGATAATGCCTTCTTATCTCTCTACCTTTATTACATTGTTATAGTCTAAAGATAATTATTTCATTCATGTTGTTTTAAGATATTATTGTAAGACCTAAGTGGAATTTCTTCATTTTTGTAAGGGCTTCACCCATATTGGTCTATTCCGTTAGATGGTTTGATATGAGAATTCCTTATTAAGACTATATTATGTATGTTATCTATATATGACATAAAGGTAGAAGAATACAGGATGAATTATCATACCTTATTTGATAGAAAACCCATGACATATGGTAATCAATCACTCAAAATCTTCAATTGAAGCTCTACATTGAGTACAAGCTTTAATGGAGTCTTGAGATAGTTTTCCTTGCAAGAGGAGTTTTGAAATTCAAAAAGTGAAGTCTAATTTAGGTATAAGTGGTATAAACTAACTTAAAACACCTAAAAACCCCTAAAATAACCGTCAACAAATAATCCCCAAAGTACCCAAAAGACCCCTACACTCATTGGACCTCTTAACCATGTCTAATTTTACTTAAAAACGACGTGACCAAATTTGGGACATGGCTGCGTGTCGCGGGGACACCTCCATATCTTGGTTCTGGAATTAATTTTTAGGAATAATGGTTCATGAAAATCCCATATCGCAAGGCAAAAATTTTACCTTTTAAATGGCAGTTGCGCGACGCAGGCAGTGCCAAAAATAGGCTGCTTTGGCAGCCTTCTTGCTACACCTTGGGTCCTCCTCAAGAACCCTTTGGTTGGTCCTTGGGGAGTCGTTCCAAGAATTTTTGACCCTACACATGTACCTACAGGTGTTAGTGTCATCCCTTATGATTTTAGAATCGAAACAACACCTAAAAAATCGAAACAACACCTAAAAACAAGGCAAACATAAAAGGAAAGACTAGCAAACACAAGGCTAATTTTCGGACGTCTTGATCGTTCTTCAACCTTTCACATTCTAACTCTTAAGACTGACTTCTAAAGCTAGTATTCATCTTAACACCTTATTAACTCATAAAATTCATGATAGGATCTAGCATCTCCTATTTCACTTCAAAGGTTGTTGCATTGTCCCCCACTTAGAAAAACATTCATCTTCGAATGACACTAAAACACTTTCAACACTTTCAAGAGATAAAGAATCAAGACTAGAAGATCATGTCTAATCATCATATATACAAATTTCTTAGTTAATACACCAAACTTACAAGGAACACCATCTTCACATAATCATGCACTCTAAGCAACCCAAGCAATTAGGAACTAGTTCCACAATTCATAGTGCACACATACTTCATAATTTTCATTGCATTTTGAAGGAATTAACTTCTCCAACATTATACATGTTCATCATTTCAATATAAGGATCAACATGCAATAATTTTCATATTACACATTGGCATATAAACATAACCACTTTTAAGGAAAATAAGCAAATTTTACTATGAGTCTAGAGATATCTATATAATGATGGAGCATTGTTGTACGACACTCTTTTTCAACCAAACTAGACACCCTCCACACAAAATTATTCATTCTATCCCTAGAGATGGATACCAAGGTTGGCACATACTTAGATAATTGGCTGAACATGAGAGATGATTCCTTCACAGACATCCCCCCTTGACGAAGGCTCATGAATTCGACAAAATTTTTCTCCCTCAACTCTAAGGGGAAAAACATATCAAGAAAGTTTGTCTTGAACACTCCTTAATCTATCGGGACTTCCCTTACGGGTCTCTCATCCCACTATTGCTCAAACCACACTTGTGCCACCTCTTTTATTTGATAAGCGGCTAGCTTCTCTTTTTCTCTAGAAGTCAGTCCTATAGCATCTACCACCTTGAAATTCTCATCTGTGAAGCGTTGTGGATCCTCATCAACCTTAGTTATATGAAAAGTAGGAGAATTCATCCTCACGAAATCCCAGATTGTAGAAGCGAGAGTACTTGCATTAGGGTTCACTTGAGGTCCAACTCCTAGGTTAGCTTGAATGTCATGGCTTGAGTATGATAACTGACGACTTGAGGTTAAGTCGTCATGAGTTGGGTTAGTGTGTTAAAAGCATCCCTTATCTCTACATTAAACATATCCCCTTAGACATAGGGAGCTTGAGGACCTTGCGACACTTGAGGGGGAACCTCTTCATTCATATTCTCTTGATTATCTATTTACCACGAGGAGGAACTCCCTCATTCACTACTCCTTACTCCACTATTCCTGCAGTTAAACACAAGAGAACAGATTAGGGAAAGACACTTATAGAACTTAACTCTATGGTACGACACAAGAGTAAATGAATGAAGTGAAACATTTATCGTCCTATAGCCTCTCGCTCATAAATATGTCGCGATTCACACCAATGAACAAGACACTACTAGACGTGGCTTGTGAGACCTTGGACCCTAAGACTATCTTCCATGACCTTATGCTTCCATACCAAGTTTGTAATGACCCAGGAGAACCCCAAGTCGCTACGCGGCGTACTTGACGTTTCAGAGGACTTGTACAAGCCTCATAGCTTTCATTCATCACATAATATGAAAAGTAGTGCGGAATTAAAACTTTTAACAACATAACTAATAAGAAACACTTTCAGAAACGTAACAATAAAGTCTTATCATCACAAGCCAACGTAAACACGTCTTACTAGCATAGGGTTACGACCCTTACATAGAATAGAAATTAATAGTCTATTACAAGTCTTTAATATAAAGAAAATAAAATGTAACATCCTCATCCTCAAACATATGAGTTCGTACCAAAGGACTTCAGAGAACTCTACTTCCCAAGCTTCGACCTCTAGAAATCTTCACTTGCCTTCCACTTATACATGTAGAAATCGAGAATAATATGGAGTTAGTTCAAACAATTTACTAATTATGGAAATATGTGAAAACATGCTTTAAAATGGACATTTTTGTTGAAACATACTTTTCATGATATTTTGATTAAATTTGATAAATCAATATGATAAGTCATGCCTCGAACAAATTCTTTCTACAAAAAGCTATTGTGTATATACGACAATCATGAGTTTGTTTCCAGTGATGATAATGCTTAGCTTTGAAAGCTAAATCTGATCGTAAGTCCACAGACTATAAATCAATTTTTTTACTTAAGGGCACGACATTGGGTTAAAATCCTGGTGCACCATGATGAAAAGATATTAGGTTTAAGACACTTTTATATGTATAAGACATTTGAATTTGAGTCTTAATGCACCATATTGATGATATAATAATGACTAAAGAAAAACTAATGTATTTTTGATGAGAAGTCATCAAATGTACTGAATTTACTCCATTAATAAAGTGAATGTGGTAGTAGTAATAAATATGTCTGAAAGATGAAAAGCGATTGAATAATGCACATAAATATGGAATGAGGTATTAAAGCTATCATAACATGATAACATCACATGTATGTGTTCCATTCATGAAGAATAAGAACTTTTGATAAATGCTAAAAATATGGATCTATTCTCCAAAGGGAATGAGGTGTAAGTCACCATACTAGGATGTGAAAGATTGCGACCTTTGTTCAATGATGTGGTATCACTAAGAATGTCACTAACAAGACATGCATTATAAAAAAAAATTATGTTTTATATTCATGCTTGTATTGGACAAGAATTAGTACAATTGAGGCACATTTTATGATAAATAAGAAGTTTATTAATTCCAATACTTTCTTAATTTGACATAATTTTCTGGGACATCATTAATATATAATTTTTAGACAAATTATGGAAAATTAAAATTGACATTCATGGAAGAACATAAAAATTCTTTTAAATGGTGAATTTTGTTGTACTGCTTGTTAGCAAGGCAGATTGTTTGTGAGACCCTCATAAATGAAAGTTGAGATTGAATCTCCTGCATTCTAGGAACGTATACAAATATTTGTGAAATTATTCATACACCTAGTGGATTATTTAGGTACTTAATGGTCCTAATAAATGTTTCTTCCAAATGGTATCATGTATGCATATTATTATTTCGCAACTTGATGTTTGTAAAAGTATTGACATAAATAATATGATTACAAATACAAATTTCTGATAATCAAATTAGTCTATTAAGTGATTGGATCACGACTTACCTTTAGAAGAGGTAGAGTAATTGAGAAAAAATAATTATGAAATTTACTCTTGGAGTATTAAAGTTGAAAATTTCTCATACATATTGAATGTTGTTACTTGACAAAATTTATACGAAAATATCCAATGAGTCCAAAATCTAAAGCATATACATGTTTTTGGAAAACTTGTTTATCATCATCCTCATAAGGATTAAATAGATTCAAAATGCATAGAGCATATACAAGTATTATTATGCAAATTGATGACTAGAATTGAAACTCTTGAAGAGTTTTAAAAAGACAATAGATAATTTTCTTAAAGAAGTTGAAGTACGCAACTTGCAAAAATCTTCAATCCTGAAGGAAAATATTCATAAAAGGATATAGAAGGAAGCATATTTTTTCAATATTTTTCTACACGCATGACCTCCCAAGAATGGTGATATAAACACGCAACAAGTTTATTAAAGTAATACTATACTTGATATATTCACCAAGTCTCTACCAACTATATTTTTCAAGAATATGGTGTACAAGCTTGGAAAACGAAGATTCAAGTCTCTAGATTGATGTTCTCATTAGCGGGAGTTAATACGTGATGCACTCTTTTTTTCTCATAATGTTTTTGTCCCATTGGGTTTTCTAAGGTTTTTAATAAGACATATATCATATGTATTATTAGATACGCGTACTCTTTTTCCTTGACTAGATATTTTTCCTACTGGTTTTATCTAGTAAGGTTTTAGCGAGGAACATAATCTATCGACATTCAAGGTGGAGTGTTATAAACATATTTGTATTATAGTGAACGTCTATCATGTGGAGTCCTTTTAGGATATGGTTAGGAATCCTACATGGAGACCAAGTCAGGTTTTCCTTATAAATAAAGGGGTTTACTTCTTTGTAAAGAAGATCCATGAAACCTTGAATATACTTCAATATGAATAATAAGTCTTTTCTCTTCTCCCTACTTTATTCTTCTTCTAAATTTATATAGTTTCATAACATAAATGACTTTTTTATTTCATCACATTTCATATTTAATATATTTAAGAGAGTTAAAGGAGTTATTTTTGAATTTTTTAACATTATATAAATTAATAAAAAATAAAGAAAGTCTCCAAAAATGATGAAAAATAATTATATTTCTTTGTCAAAAAAAGGTGTCAAGTCTTCGTGTATACCTTAGATGACATGCACTTTTGTAATGGGTGTATATTTGTGATATGTAATTAATTTCCATGCGTACAACAAAAGTAATTTGTGTCATGGTTTCTGACTGAAGTGCATTTTTGGTGATATGTATTCAGAAGATCAAAACTATTGTCACGTGTAGAACAATAGTTGCTCCAGATTTTTCTACGCAACATGTTTATTAAAGATATCAATTACTTTTATTCTAAAGTCATGATTAGGGTTACATTTAGAAAGTGAAAAACTTTGAAAATATTAATAACAAAGAGATAATTTTAATTTCACTTGTGAACAATATTGAGAAACTACAGTTGTTGAGCCCGGCGAAAAAAGAAATTTTTACTTTTCTATGGGTAAGTTTTAAAAAGTGAAAGAAACACTTTGAATTTATTGATTCTTAAGAAAATAAGATACCTTTTCTTAATCGATGTTTTAGGTCCAGTGATTTGTGTTCAATAATTTAAGCGAATTTTACGTCCACACATCTTTTCTGATATTTATATATCACTAACAGACAATGTTTTAACTTTTCTTCTTGGTTTGTTTTAATTTATTTGTGCTCTCTGAACTAACATGTGTTTTTTTTAACCAGGTATGTTGATGAAGATGTTAACAACTACTACGCATACAACATCAATTGTTCATGTGTATCCTAAACTAATGAATGTTTCTATGTAACTGTTCTATTAGGTTATTCAAGCTTAGAGAAAGACTAAAGAAATTAAGTTTTGGTTTTAGAATATACAGAAAGAAAAGAAATATACACAAAAAATCTTATTTTTATCTACCTATACAATTAAATGCCGCTAACTATAATGAATAACACTACATTTCATACCCTTTTCACACCGTAGTAACTTGGAACAACTTATAATCAATAACAAAATATAATGAATAACACTGTTGAATTACATCGATCCCCATGAATTCCTATTAAATTGTCTATGAATTCAAAAGATTCCGCCATCTCCATACTAGAAAGCTCCTTCTCCTTCTTTCCCAAACTTGGAATAACTTTTATGAGGTTTCTAGGTTTATTTACGACCTATTGATTATTTTTTAAAAGGTTAAAAACTAAGGATTGCACCACTTGATATCAGCCCTATCATGTAGGTGAATCTTCAAGGCCGGATATACAACCCTTTAAATCACCTCCCTTTTAAGGCACCTCACCAGTTTTTACAAGGTGGGGTTATTTTTGTCTTTATGATTGTGTTTGGTACATAAATTACATTGTTTTAACCCCTATTCTAAGCCTAAAAAACAAAGTGTTAAACCTTATTAAGGAGTTAAAGTGTTAATATATTTTTTTACGTTCATTAACACTTCAAGATACTTGTGCAAGTTTCAAAGTGGAAAAAAGTGTTCTTAAAGTTTCATCCATTTTGCGGTAGTGATAGTGTTTGACTAGTTCGTTCTCCTTTCCAACATCTACAATCAAATCAGGAAAAGAGTAATTTAGTGTTTTATCCTTAGATTTGAGAATTATTTAGATGAGTTAATTTTGAGTTCTTGAGTTCCTGTTTCTTTTCGAAATACTATTCTTTATTATTGAACTGTCCTATGTTATGCATTGAGATTCTTGACTTTATCTATTCATGTTTATATTTCAGCATGACCTTACAAACTGAGTACTCTTGAGATGAGTAGTATCGTTGAGTTCTGAGTTTTGGGATTTGAGGATTGAGTTTTGTATAATGTTATTGAGATCTTGGAGTTGGGTCATGTATGTATATATTTTACCATGAACCTTATTTTGAGTTACAAATCTTGAGAATTTTATAAAGCCAACATTTGTGTTTTAAACGGAGTCTTGAAATTCCAAAGAATGCATTCTTATTCATATGAGTCGTGCATATTAACTAAATCAAGATGTACTCCAAAACTCTGCTCTCCAAACCATCTATAGCTGAGACCCTTATGAGTAAATGGGTTTCAGAGTTTTGGTAATATTTTTACCCACAATGGTAGTACGAGTTACGGTGTTCTAAACAATAGTAGTAAAAGTTTCCGAAGTTAGAATAATACATATAGAGATATAGTAATCTATGAAATGGAGAGAGTGATAAGATAAATTCTATTGTTGTAGTCATGCACCTAGTAAGTCATTAATGAGGAGTTTTCCCTTATAGGTAGACAAAGAAATGATGAATTTGTATAGAATTCATAATAGAAGGTAGGGTAAGAATTACTAATATGGATAAGTTAAAGTATACTTTAACCAGAAGGGATATTATGCCAATATGCCACGGTGTTAGTGAAAACTAATTATCAGTGTTAAATAGAAAAACAGAGTAGTCATAAGGTGATAAATCTAAGCTAGGGTTGTGATTTTGAAGGGATAACCCCATGATACATAGAGGATTATAGACTAATTAAGTAATGGTGTATTATGAACAGGTACATATTACTTAAGTTGTTTAATGAAATGTGATGGTAAATTGTAAGTAAGTGGATTAGGAGATAAAGATTGACTACTTTTCATAAGGTCGTAGAGGGTGAGTGTTTCTTGATTTTGTGTAGTAGTCATAAGTTAGTATAATACATGAGCAATTATATTTATATATGTGTTTAGTAATAGATACTAAAGTTTAATTTGAATCAAATGTCATGAAAAAGGATGACAAAATGAGGGTCGTAGTGTTAGTTTGAAGATCTGATCTACTAGGTTTGACATAAATTAGATGAGTAATTAAGGTGTTACTTTTTTTATAAATGTGAGTGGTACAAGTGTGGTATTATTACTCTTAAATGAGGTAAATGGATTGTGGCTAATTCGTTCGATTAGAAAGAACATTGAGTGGTACACCTGAGATTTTACCTAGTCAGATAAGGTTCCGATTAAGTTGATGATTTTTCATGTGTGGCTAGATTGTATAGTTGAGTTGAGTCGTCAATGGGGAGTAGGTTGAAGTAAAAATTATTTTGTGACCCTTAAAGTTTTGGTTCAGGGGATCCTATATAGTCAATGTGTGCAATGATTATAGAAAGACATCTATAAGTGTGAAAAGAGGTTAAGAGAAGTATTTGAGAAAGAGGTCTTACAAGGAATCTGAAAGAGGGTCGATTTATTTTTTTAACCGAACACCACCCTAGGCAGTCTTGCAAACGTCTGCAACACTCAGCCTGTCTTATTCACACAGATTTGACTAAGTATAGAAATAGTTAAGCAGCAAAGTTAAACAACAAACAGAATGTACAGGAACTCGTTCCAACATTTATTCATCTTATAATTAGTACAAAGGTAAGGTTTCAGGAATTTCTCAAAGGCCAGAATCACTCTCCCCATCCTTAAATTAAATTTCCACCTTTATAAAATTTCTGCACATGGCAGTTACATGCGGCAGTTACAAATGACACTTGTCCAACACTTGTTATCACAGGATTCAAACTAATGTTTCCAACAACTTTATTTCTAACAGATAGAATCTAATTCAAATTACATCCGTATCCACACGAAATATCAATATTCTAACACTTAGAATATTTCAGGCTACATTCCAACACTTAGAATATTTCTTCCAGCTTTCAATACTTAGAGTAATTTAGCTGCCCTCCAAAACTTAGTTTTATTTCAGCAATTCACGTGAAATGACTTTGTTTTTCCCATCGTCAAGTTTTCACAGCTTTACCTTGTCAAGCCAACATGCTGCCTTGCCGATGACTCTATCCCGCACGTAAATCTTGTATGTTCAAGTTGCTTTGCCAACACCCAAGCACCTTGAACCTATGTTTGCACTGTTTTCCCCCCATTCATGTCAAGACCAATGCCCAAGTCCTTGGCATGTCTGCGCGTAGTTAGATCAAGTAGTTTACGGGTCTAACAGACCACCCGCACCACTTGAACTCGATGTCCTCATCGAGACTGTTTTAAGATAGTCCTCGATTTGAGCATCAAATTACCATAAGTCTTTCGCCTTCTCCCAAAATGCATCAACTACACTCTTGCCTTTCCAGTAAACCAAGACTTCAGTCTTAGTATTCTTCTTACTTGTGCCCACAACCCGGTGATCAAGGATCTTCTCAATATCAGCATCATACTGTGTAGGTATTGATGGAGGATCCCTCTTTGACCTGTTTCTGTTCGAATCATCTCCATCTGCAAAGTAAGGTTTCAAGAAAATCACATGGAAAGTGGGATAAATTTTCAACCTTTCTGGCAGTTTTAATCTATAAACAACTTCACCCACTCGTTTCACCACTTCTAATGGACATCATATTTAGGAATCAAACCCCGATGTGTATTCTTACTTACAATCTGTTTCCAGATTTCTGGAGTAATTTTCAGTAACACTTTGTCACCCACATTGAACTCAACTGACCGACGATGTTGATCAACATACTACTTCATGCACCTATGATCCTTGTGCAAGCTATCTTGTGTTTCAGATAACATTTAAAGTCTGTCCCTTGCAACCCTGTATATTACTAGACATGTTCCCTGATTTTTAGATTTGGCTACATCTAGTGGGGTCATAGGTTGTTTGCCTAAAACAATCTCAAAAGGGCTCATTTCTGTTGCAGACGACTTGTGTAGATTATACCAGAACTCCGCAATGTCTAACAATGCCACCCAATTCCATTGACTTGCTGTCATATAGTGCCTCAAGTATTCTTCAAACAAGTGATTAATTCTTTCCGTCTGCCCATCTTTTTATGGATGATTCGCAGTAGAAAATTTTAACTCAGTTCCCATCATATTGAACAAAGCTGTCCAAAACCTACTAGTGAACCTTGTATCTCTATCACTCACGATGTCAGCCGGAACACCAAAATACTTAACCACATATTTTTAGAACAAATCAACGGCAACTTCAGATGAACATAGTTCAGGTGCAGCTATAAAAACAGAATATTTCGAAAACCTGTCAACTACCACCATGATAGATGCTTTGCCATCTACCTTAGGGAATCCAGAAATGAAATCCATACTTACTGATAGCCACGACCTTTCAGGAACAGGCAAAGGTTGCAAGAAACCTACTTCCTTCTTACATTCAGTCTTGTCAACTTGACAAACATGAAAAGTCCCGACGTATGCCTCTATATAGTCTTCCATTTTTGGCAAAAAATAAACACGAGACAGTAAACGTCTTTTCAATACCTGGATGTCCAGCCCAAGCAGAATCATGCGCCTCTTTCATTAAGTCTTTCCGCAATCCACCCTGATTTGATACAACGATCCCCCCTTTAAATAGAGCATATCGTCCTCGATCAAATACCGTCTCATTGTGACATCTTGCACTTGACCCATCCATTTAACATACAATGAATCATTTGCAACACACATCCTGATTCTATCATAGAAATCAGTTTCAAGTTTTTAAATTGAATATACTGCAACAAATACTTTTTTGCTACTCAGCGCATTAGCTACCTTGTTGTGTTTTTTTGGCTTATGTTCCCACATGAAATTGTATTCTGCCAGAAATTCTTGCCATCGTGCTTGTTTAGGACTCAATTTTTTCTGTGTCTTGAAAAATATATTTGCTACATTATCGGTTCTTACTACAAATCGAGTACCTAGGAGATAAACTCTCCAAACCTGAAGATAGTGTACCACAGCAACAATCTCTTTTTCATGTATTGAGTATCTCTGTTCAGAATCGTTCAATTTCCTACTTTCAAAGGCCACAGGATGACCTTCCTGCACTAATACTCCACCAATTGCTTTGTCTGACGTATCAGTGTGAACTTCAAATGGTAACTGGAAATTAGGCAATTTGAGTATTGGTTCAGATGCAATAGCCTCCTTCAGATTTTGAAATGCTTCATCACATCGTTCTGACCAAACCCACTTCGCATCTTTCTTCAACAAGTCTATCAAAGTCGTTTCCTGTTTGAGTAACCAGTAATGAATTTTCTGTAATTGTTATCCAATCCAAGAAATCCTTCACATGACTAGGTGCCTGCCAATCAACAATGGCTTGAACTTTCTTAGGATCCAATCAAACTTGGTTTTTACTAACAAGATGCCCCAAAAATTTTATCTTTTGTTTAGCAAACTCACACTTTTCCATCTTAACATAAAGTGTGTATTTTCTCAAGTGAGACAGAACCAAACTTAAATAATTAACATGTTCTTCCAATGTTCGACTATAAACGACAATATAATCTATATAGACAACAAAAAAGTCATCAAGATAGTCAAACAGTACATTATTCATTAAGTTGCAAAATGTTGTCGGAGCATTAGTTATCCCAAATGGCATTAAAAGGAATTCATATGAACCATATCTAGTTACACACGTTGTTTTTGGTTCATCACCTTCTGCTATCCTAACATGCCAGTAACCTGCCCTAAGATTAAGTTTTGTGAACCAGCATGCTTTACTCAACCTGTCCATCTAATCCTGCACCAATGGAACCAGATACTTATTCTTTATAGTTGCCTTGTTCAGCGCCCTGTAGTCTACGCACATTCGCATCGTCCCGTCCTGTTTCTTTTGAAATAAAATAGGGGCACAATATAGAGCCTTAGATGGCTGAATCAATCCAGCATCCAACAACTCGTTCAATTGTTTACGCAATTCAGCCAATTCTTTAGGATCCATACGATAAGGAGCCTGCACAGGAGTAACCATACCATGCAGCAACTCAATTTTATGATCTATATCCCTCCTTGGTGGTAAATTCTTTGGTAATTCAGGCGGCATAACATCAGCATACTGTTTAAGCAGTTCGGCAACACAATCAGGCACTTCTATCTTAACATAAGGTTTCACTTCAACCAAGGCAGCAAGTATAGTGTCATCACCCCTCTTCATCCCTTTGTCGATTAACATAGCAGACAAGAACATTCCCTTGTCTTTCTTCTTTGAAAATTTATTAACATTCCCAAATGGATGAACTCCTTTAAGAAATCATGCATTGCTTTCATTCATGACCATCACTCCATCTAAGTGAGGAAACAGAACAAACTGAAATTTCCTTAGAAAATCAATCCCAAGTATGATCTCAAATTCACCAAGCGGCATCATCATCAAATTATGTTTTCCCTCCCAACTTTCAGTCGACATAGACACACCATAAGCCATACCCACAATGGCATGTGCCTTAGCATTGACTTGTTTTGAGGTAGGAAGGACTTTTATACCACTTCAGCCCCAATTTTGTAGCCATTTTCACATCTACGAACGTGTGAGTGGCTCCTGTATCAACCATTGCCATCACATGTTGTTCTTTAACTGTCATTTATATATGAATTAGGGAAGCATGAGGATTTGAAGCACTAGATGTTTCTCTAACATTATTAACCTATGTAATATGGTTGAAGGACAATCCCAATGGATTTGCCATTGTACCCACAATTTCCTCATCTTCCTCCCTTTCATTCATATTTCCGCAAGCAAAGCGTTTAGTTTTTCCCGGTTCGGACAAGACTTGTCCAAATGAGGAACACCACAAGTCCAACATCCCTTAGATTTACCATCTTTGTTCTTTGGTCTGTCTATACCGTCCTTCATTTGTGCCTTTACTTTGTCGTTTGTACATTCCTTAAGACTATACTTTTTCCATTCCCCTTTATTATCATTATTTTTCTTAGTTTTTGAAGTAGAGGGAACATCCGTCAAAGGACGAGTTGTACGAAAATCAACCAATGAATCTGCAGCAGCAATTTCCCCAGGCAGATCTTTAACATTTTTCCTCCAAATTTTGCTTTGAGCCCAGCCTTGCATACCCGAAATGAAGTTTGTGTAACTTATCCTCATCAGACATATTTTGAATGTCTAACATCACAGAGGTGAATTCTTTAATATATTCCCTCACCGAACCTATCTGCCTTAGCCTTTTTAACTTATCCCTTGCTAGCCAAGAGGCGTTGCTAGGAAGAAATTGATCGCGCATTTCTTTCATTAACTTCTCCCACGTAGCAATTCTAGGACGACCAGCACTTACATCATCTGCATTTCGAATTCTCCACCAATGTTTAGCATCACCCATCAAGTACATTGTGGTAATGTTAACTTGTCAGCATCAGACACCCTTGCAGCAGTAAAATATTGTTCCATGTCCCAAATGAAGTTTTCGGTTCTTTAGCACTTCTTGCACCACTAAAGGCTTTAGGTTCTGGAAGTTTAACCTTAGATGATTCAACAAGATTTGAACTCAACGTTGCCACAACCCGACCAATACAACGATCTCTGCACGAAGGTTTTCATTTTCCTTCTGTAGTACCTCAAGTTGTTGTATAGTTGTTCTACGAAAATTCAAGATTTCAGTGATGTGTTTATCAACATTCTGTCGATATGCACCAATCTCCCCCTGAACTTTCTCAGCGTTAAGTCTCAAATCAATGATTTGTGTCAACAGATCCACAAACGAAATATCTCCCAAAGTATCATCTATAATCCCAACGAATGCTTCGAGTTTTCATGCTAGTTCCCACAGTTCTGCATTTTTTACCATCGTTCAACCGTCCTCTAATACCAATTGAAAGAGGGTCGATTTATTTTTTTTACTGAACACCAACCTAGGAAGTCTTGCAAACGTCTACAACACTCAGTCTATCTTATTCACACAAATCTGACTAAGTATAGAAATACTTAAGTAGCAAAGTTAAACAGCGAACAGAATGTACAGGAACTCGTCCCAACCTTTATTAATCTTGTAATTAATACAAAGGGAAGGTCTCAGGAATTTCTCTAAGGCCAGAATCACTCTCCCCAGCCTTAAATGAAATTTCCACCTTTATAAAATTTCTACACATGGCAGTTACATGCAGCAGTTACAAATGACACATGTCCGACACTTATCATCACAACATTCAAACTAATGTTTCCAACAACTATATTTTTAAGAGATAGAATCTAATTCAAATTATAGCCTTATCCATATGAAATATTAATATTCTAACACTTAGAATATTTCAGGCTACATTCCAACACTTACAATATTTCAGCCAGGTTGCAATACTTAAGAATATTTTAGCTTCCCTCCAACACTTAGTTTTATTTCATTGATTCACGTGAAATGCCTTTGTTTTTCTCATCGTCAAGTCTTCACAGCTTTGCCTTGTCAAGCCAACACGCTACCTTGCCGATGACTCTAGCCCGCACGTAAGCATTGAATTTTCAAGTTGCTTTGCCAACACCCAAGCACCTTGAACCTGTGTTTGCACTGTTTTGCCCCCATCCATGTCAATACCAATGACCAAGTCCTTGACATGTCTGCGCGTAGTTAGATCAAGTAGTTTATAGGTCTAACAGAATCTTAGTACCTTCACATGGAGAGTTTAGTAGCCATAGGATAAGCCTTTCCCAGTTATCAGTGTAAAAGGGATGTAGGCAAATTTAGGCATGATGATATAGATCCATAACTTTAAATAGTCAGCTTCAATCCCAATGGGGATATGATAAGATGTGAAACATATTCAAGTGTTGAGATTTTGTAATGTGTTCATAAAGAGTTATATCGATTCATTCATACTCTAGTGTATTCCTCTAGGATAGTTGTTACAATATTCTACTGATGTTTCTAATATCATAATTTCATTCATGACCTATACTCATACACTTCACACAGATTCAAGTTTATCCTAAGTTTCTAGAATGAAAGGCAAAGACTTTAGCCCATTCATCACAATCTTAGGTGCGAAGACTTTAGCCCATTGATTACAATCTTACTTCACAACCTTATATTTATTAGCCTCATAGTATCAACATATTCATATAAGCACTCATGTCTCATAGTATACTCAATATCACAAATTCATGTTGTACTTTTAATGTCTAGCAACATAATGTTATGTCATATATATTCTTATATTAGATTTCTCAAATGAATCGTGTTTATGATATTTAGCCCTAAAGCTCTTTCACTGATCACGTTTAGTTAGAGAGTGATGTTGATGATAGTATTTGAGTTGTGATAGAAGAAGAAGATTGATGTTTCTTTTGTTTATAGGGGCAGTGTACTTATTCCATCTAGGGTTACAAAATTAGAGGAAGGATGGATGAAGTTTTACTATGAGTAATAGTTAAGTGAAAATATCTAGTTAGTTCTTGATACTAATGTGTGAAATTTAAATTTATAACAATGAAGAGGGAGGAGGAATTCTCAGAAGGATAGCTTGGTAGGAATTCATGGATCGGAGATAGTAATAAGCTTGAATATGGTGTTATTACATGTGGATGAATGCATGGCGCATTAGATTCTTCTTGACTAGGACTCAAAGTTTTGATGAATGTTCTAATAAGAAATAGTATTCATGAGATGAGATTTCCTACAGAGTCGTGAAACTTGAATCTTGTGGTTTAGAATAGTATAATCATCTCATATTTAGGATCTAGTATTTTAAACATAGGTTTGAGCACACTAAGAGAAGACAATTTAAATTAGGCCTTGATAAGAGTAGTCATAAATCCTTGGAGGAGTTATGAGTTGCAACTAATGAACTGTTGTATTCCTAAAGTAGGGCATGGTTTAGAGGTGTTGCTAGACTTGTAAACTAGAATTTTTATTGCTTAAGGCATAATAGTCCTATTCTTATTTCATGCGTTGATACCTTTGTTTCAGGTCTGATATTATCAGATAGAGTTTGACAATATTCAAACTTATATCATTCAAGACTTATGTGTTGTAGTCTAGTTTAAAATTACTACTATCAAACAGTCCATCTTATGTTAGTACGCAAACTCAAAAGTCAAAGAGAGGTAGTGGTCATACCTCTTTTCCAAAACATTCGGTGATGAATGATCGCAAGGGGGAGATACTGTAACACCCCAAAATTTTGTTAGTTGAGTCCCAAACTATTCTTGAATTGTGTATAAGGTAAAACTGAGGGATTATTAACTGTTCTTAGGTGTTATGGTCAATTCTTTTGTATGGGAATGATTTTGGATATGAATTAAGGTTACTCCAATCCCTTAGAATAAAGTTCAGCTGAAAGCTTTCATACCGGTGGTGTTTCAAGATGATATTTTTCTGGGGTCAACATCAAACAACCAAAACTTCCCACACATACAGAATTACTTCGCCCATTATTTCTTAAATTAAAGGTCTTTGGGTGCTCTTTACAGTGCCACAAGTTTTCCTCATTTTGTGTTCGGAGTAAAATGTTATGCCTGTTTTAGTAAAGCCCTATCGGGCAGGTGAAGCATCAGGGTCGGCTATATGGACCTAGAAGTGTTTCACGGACCGTAAAATCTTATATTGTCCTTGAAGCCTCCCTTTAAGGTACCACATCAACTTTCTAATCTTTGATCATTTTTGTTGTTCCCATATGTGTTTGTACTCAAACAACATTGTTTATCCTCTATTATACTCCTAAACCACACCTTTTTACACCTAATTCAAGGTATAAAATGTGATGATCATCTCTTTTACATTAAATAAAACATCAAGATAGTAGAGCAAGGTTCCCAGAGGAGAAACTTTAGGATTCAAGCGCTCTTCGAGTTTCATCGATTTCGCTAAGAACATCATTCTTCAAACTATGTACATAAGTCAATCATAGTTTTGGATTATTTTATCTCCATTCCCTCCATCGTCTACTTTAAATTATGAAAAGAAGAATCTAGAGTTCGATCCTTAGATTTTAGTATTCTAGAAATGAGCTGATTTTGTGTTCTTGACTTCCTGGTTCTTTTTGAAATTCGATTCTTAATTATTGAATTTATATATGTTATGTATTGAGAATCTTGAGGTTGTATGTTCTTGTCTATATTTCAAGATGAACCCTACGGATTGAGTATTGTAGAGATTTGTAGTATCATTTAGTTCTGAGGATTGAGTTTTCCATTTTGTTATTGAGATCCTTGAGTTGATACATTCATGTTTATATTTCAACATGAACTCTAATTTGAGATATAAATCTTGAGAACTTTTTAAATGTATCATTTCTATGTTAAACAGAGTTTTGAGGAAGTAAAGAGAAGTTTGAGAAAGAATATAAG
The DNA here is from genome assembly GCA_027704765.1 of Solanum habrochaites. NCBI lineage: Eukaryota > Viridiplantae > Streptophyta > Magnoliopsida > Solanales > Solanaceae > Solanum > Solanum habrochaites. Next base: position 17,558,887 of record JAKWJA010002497.1, read on the forward strand.
GGAATTAATTCCCATATGTTCCTTTTTCACATGAAGAAAGAGAATACCTTTTTGGAAAAGTTAAAAGAGTTGTCAGAAATATTGAGCTCAAAGCTTTTACCTCTTAAAGGGTCCCCTTTTGAGTAATTATGTCAACCCAGAAACTATTTATATTGATTAAAGACAAATCTTGTTTTCTAAATTAGCAATGAGTTTCAGAGATATTTCAGAGCAGTTACCTCTTTTAAGAGAATAGTTTGAGAAATTATCTTAAAGCACAGAAAGAATATGTTATCATGCATTTGAGAAATATTATATGTTATTGGGAGTAGTATTGATCATTCATATAGGACAGAGTTCAGAAAAGTGACTGCCCCCATAAACCATTTTTTCTAATATGGATAATTCTTTGCCATTTGAATTCTCGTGATCAACGTCACTAGTCTACAGTTTGAGTGTCTAAGAATTTAAGTGAGTATGGTAACCCAACAAAGGGTTGGGATCGTGTCCGAAGGGAGTGGTAGTATAAATAGCAGTCAACTAGTTAGTGATAGTTTAAGACATTATCGAGTTGTGACACAAAAGTGTTAGATAACAAAACAAGGTTTTGTATCAATTTGTAGAAAATAATTAAAATAAAGGAAATCAAGTATGGGGAAAAGTTCTTGGGGTCTGACCGAAATATATATTAACGTCAACTAATGGGTACATGCTTTTGATAGGAAAATTTGGAAACTAGTGGTAACTAGGCTAAGCTTTAGGTTAAAGTAAATTCTCTCTCGGGAAAATTACCCCATGTCAAATGAGCTCCTCTCAAACACTCACTCGTTTAATGAATACCAGCCTACGCCTTATCCAAACTCGCTCTTCCAATGAAAGGTGCTTTAATATGAATCTAGGGATCACCCTCTCGGGCTGAGCCTATTGCCACCTCACTCCTTAGGACATCAATCTAGCGGTCTTGGTTTCGCAACTTCTATGTCGAACAAGTGGAAAACACATAGGTAGTTTTTTTATTTTCAACTACAAACCCATTAACTTAAAACTCAACCATTAGGTGAAATTACAATTAAAATACATCTAGTCCTATGAGCAAATAAAACCCAAAAATAGTATCAATACATATATGCTAAATCACACTCCAATATGGAGGTTTTAGCACACATCAAGCAATAATCAAATACACCTAAAACTATACAGAAATAAAATGGGTATAATAAAATAAATCTTAATATAAGCAAAGGAAGAGGAATGGAGAAGACCCACTTTTTTGTGGAAGAAGAAATTATTTCTTCAAGTTTCCCACAAAAGCCTCTCCAAACTTGAGAGAAAATATGAAAAATAGAGTTATAAATGAAAACTTATAATAATTTTTGAACCTCTAAATATAATAAAGAGTTTAGTATTTATAGACTTTAAATTAAGTGCAGGCGAATAAGTTCGACGAATTTAGTCGTGAATCACTAAGTGATTTGGTGATTCTCCCTTTTTTAGTTCGTCACTGTTTGTGCTTTGCCTTCATTGTCTATGAATGTTGTAACATTGGGCGGAATAACTTTACTTCATAAAACTATTCGGAGAAGCGTCGACTACTTCTTTTCATCAGCTTCTTAATCCATTTTCTTCAGGGCTTCTCATGTTGAAATAAGGGTGAAATGTAGCTCTTTGGCGGATCGCCAAGCATACTTGGCGACACTCCGGCTTCAACTTCAGCTCTTTTCATGCTTTTTGTTCCCATTTTGCAGCTAGTGTCCATGCTTATGCTAAAATATAAAATACCTAAAACTTAAGAGTCTTCATCAAATATTGGGATAAAATAAGCATTTAAGGACACTATTTACATCAAAATAAAGCCCTAAATGAGTCAAATTTGAGGACTCATCAACACCCACCCAACTTAAAGTTTTTCTTGTCCCGAAGTAAAACTTAAGTCATCATTTTAAAATAGGATGTCTCAAATAGTGCTACACAAGACTCATTCATGAACTTATACAACAAGGCTCAAATTACTCATGCATAGATGAATTGTATACTCAATGATCCAAGTAGCGACATACCATTAACAATGATTCTTATGCTCCCAATATCTACTACTTATGTAAGTTCAAGCTCAACAAAAGTATCAAAATGTCCTCACTCAAAGAATGATTGCATTTCCACATGCAAATATCAATCAATTCAACATCAGGAATCAGATATAACAGTCACACTCAAAAAGATGAAGACACTGCGTGTTTTAACTCATAGGTTTGCCTTTATTTTCCAATTGATCTTCGGTTCGTCTTACTCAAGATCAGAAACTTCTTTCTGATAATTGTAATGGGGCTGAGTGCAAAGGTATTGTCATTTAGGCTCAGTGACTTTTTCCTAATGAGATGTGATTTCCTCAAGTTATTCCCTATCTTCCTTCATCAATCCTTAGTGAAGTGCTTCTAAGCCATATCTTTATTCATCTTCATGGATTGCTTGGAAACCTGATTTTTTTTTGGTACTTCTATCCCACAACTTTTCTTTTTCATTATTTTGTTTACTTTTTACTTTCTTTTTTTTTAATTTATTTTTTTATATGGAGGGTTTCTATTTTTCTACAATACCATGCATTTTCGAGACATTTCTTGTACTTCTTGACTTCTCCTTTCCCTTCTTACCACACCCCCTACTTATGATTTTGGCCTAACTTGCCTGCCTATTCACTTAAATCACATAACAACTGTATAATAGGAGATGGATAACGTAAGGTTTAGGTTTCATCAAGGTTCTTCTAAAGAAAAGGTAAGGTTCAAGGGTGTTTTAAAAGAGTTACACACATTCATGGGTAGTTCACAAAGAGGTATATGTGACAGTTGGATCACACTCTTTAAAAATGCCTAAGATAATATTAAAAGGACACCTTTCTTAATCAATAGGACTAATTGGGCAAATTATAGTTTTTTTCTTCCAAGATTCAAAGTAAACTCATCACACAAGACATTTACACTTAAGTAAAACAAGATTACACACTTTCTGCAGTGTGCTATGGTCATTACAAAAGAATCAATTCGATAAATGGCTAATCACAGTGAGATGCAGAGAGTTCATATATTGTGTATGCAACTTCATATGTTCTAATCATAGCGCACATTCATGTTAGTTCAATTGAGATCACTACTCAAGTCATTGATATTGATCGAAACCAAGACCTGAATTTTGTACGAGAACAACCACTTTCAACACAAGGGGTGGCGAAGTTTTCAAAAAGAAATTTTTTTGGGAGGGAAAAATTTATTTTGGAATTAGGACCTAAAAGAGAGTCATAATCTCAAACAATCACGAAAAAAGTTTTAAAACACAATTAAAAACATGCAACCAAATATTCATTAAAACACAAGTACTCATAACAAGAACACAAATGGGTCTCACCCTATCAAAATCAAAAAGTATTTTTCCTCAAATATATAAAAGTGATTGATATACCGTGGTTTCACGGTATAATTAATGCTCTTTCCTTAAGTTTAATGCGTCCAAAAGCCCTTTTTGTGCTAATTTTTATACAAGTTTCTCTTTGTTTTGCAGGAAATCTGTCCAAAGCCAAATGCGGAGATTTTGAGAGAGAAATGCAGAAGAGACCACCTACGGAGCTTATGACGGTCCGTCATGCCTGTGACGGTCCGTAGGTGGCAGCATAGAGAAGATGCTGAAGGAAGATGGGGAAGTCTGAAAAGTGTGGGATTACGAAGCTTGTGACGGTCCGTCATGGCCATGACGGTCCGTCCTGCAGGTTCGTCGTGAAGATCAGAGAAGTGATCCCAGTACCCAGATTCCAAGAGTTGAAGTCTTTTGAAACGAGACCCTCGACGGACCGTTGTGCCTATGACGGTCCATCACACTTGCTGTTGAGGGGAATGAAGAAAGCAGCAGAAGAAATTGTACCAAGTATGGGACGACGGAGTCCACGACGGTCCGTCATGACCACGACGGTCCGTCGAGTGGTCCGTCGACCCAGCCGCGTTTTGGCAGATTTTCATGAATTAGAACCCTTGTTTAATTAGGTTTTTATTTTTCATATAAATAGTTCGAAAAACCTCGTTTTTGAGGTTAGACTCTGCAAGATTAGAAATCATATTATTAGAATGTGTTGATTAGTGTTTGATTCTTTGGAGATTCTTTCAAGTAATTTTTGGTGATTAATCAAGCAATTTTTTGGACTTTATTCTTTCTCATTGAAGTAATTACATGAATCCTTATTTAATATATTTGAATATTGTGTTTATGGCTATGAGTAACTAAACTCCATAACTAGGGTTGTGGGAACCATAGGCAAATAATGAGATAAACCCTAGCTAAAATAACAATTCTAGAAAAGTGTCTTACATGTATTAATAATTCTTTCGCTTAGAAGTCTTTTTAACGGATGATCAACGTTAGAACTCGCCTTAATGCTACTTGCCGGATCAAGGAGGTAGATAATAGGAAAAGAATTATTAACATAGATTTAGTGTATACTATCTAATAGGCTAGTATTGATTGGTACGAGGTAGTAACTTAGTCAAATATCGAATACGATGCTTAATATGAGGTAACGATAAGGGTTAGGAAAGCAACACACGTAGCCGGACCAAGGTGCGGAGTGATATTTTCTAGATGCCGGACCAAGGATTTAGAAATACATAACTTATCACTTTGCATGCAAGATACTAGGAAAGAATTGTTATAGTTAGAATTATCAAGTTATGAACCTGTGGGGAACACGTAAACCCTAGTTACTTTGATTAATTGATTAAAACCCAACTTTCAAAACTGTTAAGTGTCTCTTTCAATTTAGTTAGTTCTTTTTACTTATTAGGAAATACAAACCCCCCTTTTTACATTTTTATGTTTTTACTTTCTAAGGAAGTTATCAACCAAACAATAGTAATAACAAGTTAAAGTTAAGTCTAGACTATTTTCCTCGTGGGAACGATCCCAACCTCACTAGTTGGGTTATTTACTTGACGCGACCGCTTTACTTCTTATTTGAGAAGTAAGTTTGAGCGTATAAAATTTTGGCGCCGCTGCCGGGGAACTTAGCTTTTAGATTAACTTGAACTTTTTACTATAGTTTAGTTGATATTTTCTTGATTTTACTTTGTTTTATTGTTTTTGATTTCTTTTCAGAACTATCCTCATTGTATGCCAAATACACGGAGAGGAAGAGAACCGTTGTTCCCCTACGATCACGAATTAGAGCGTACACTGCGAAACATGAATCGTAATTTTGGAATCAATGATGAGGATCCAAACCAGAACATCCCAGCTCCGGTTGATGTTCATGGTCAGATGTTACCCGATGCTCCGGGTGAACATCAACAGAGGGGACAGAATTCCGCTCCGGTTGATGTTCATGGGCCACTGATTTTGCCTCATCTACCCACAGGCCACACTTTTGTGGTAACTAGTAGTCTGATGCAAATGCTCACAGCTAGAGGTTTGTTTTCAGGGCTACCTTCTGAGGATCCACATGCCCATATAGCTAAGACAAGGGCAGTGTGTAAAAGTTATGTGGGGAGGCCTGATTTGGATCTAGATGTAATAGGGCTCAGAGTGTTTCCTCTCTCACTGACGGGAGAGGCTGCTATGTGGTTCACTGAGCTCCCATACAACTCCATCTTTACTTGGAATCAACTAAGGGATGTCTTCTTAGCACGCTACTATCCGGTCTCCAAGAAACTAAACCACAAAGACAGGGTGAATAACTTTGTGGCACTACCAGGAGAGTCAGTTAGTAGTTCTTGGGATAGATTCACCTCATTCTTGAGAAGTGTTCCAAATCACCGTATAGATGATGAGTCACTGAAAGAATACTTCTATAGGGGACAAGATGATAACAACAAAGCGGTATTGGACACTATAGCAGGTGGATCGTATGGAGAATATCCTTATGCAGAGATCGCTGAAAAATTAGAAAAAATCTCCCGGAATAACAAAGCTTGGAGTACTAGAAAATCTGATACAGGGAGAAACACCTTTGCAGTGCAGTCCACTCACAACCCAGCCACAGATGATATTCGTGAAGAAATGGCTCAAATAAGAACTGATCTTGGGTTGGTACTAAAACATGTCACTGGGGGTACAGAAAAGATTAATGCAGTCAACTACTTGGCTAAACCACCACCTCCAAACGATGAGTGTTATTATGAGGAGGATTCCTATGCAGTAAATGAACAGATGGGGGGTTTCCGACCAAGCGCCCAAGGCTCAAATAAGGATAATTGGCGCCAAGGTCAAGGGAACCAAGGTCGGAACTATGGTAACTACAATCGTGAGGGTCATTATGTCAGAGATGGAAACTACAATCGCGACAACAACTTCAACAGGGGTAACTATGGTAATAGAAACGACAGGAATGGACCCTATGTTCCTCCTCAAAATCGGGAAGTTACTCCTAGGGATGGTGGAGGTAGTATGTCACGAGTTGAGGATATGTCGCATAAAATGATGAGGAGGTTCGATGCTAGTGATGAGCACAATAAAGAGTTGAGAAATGATTTAGCGGGTATTGGGCAAAAAGTTGATACCCATGCAATATCAATTAAGCAACTTGAGTTACAATTGGCCCAATTATCTGTGACTGTGAACACACGGCAACCGGGCACTCTTCCTAGCAACACTGTCCAAAATCCGAAAAATGATGGACATTGTATGGCAATTACTACTCGCAGTGGTAAGCAAACCATTGATCCACCTATGCCATCTGATGAGAATAAGGTGACAACAGAATCTTATAAAGTGGTAGAAGTTGATGATGAATTAGAGGATAACACTGCAAAAGATGCTGAAGTGCCTAAAAAGGTAACTCCTATGCATAGGCCACCACCCCCATTTCCTCAGAGATTAGTGAAAAAGACCGAGGATGGTAAATACCGGCGTTTTATAACAATGTTGAAGCAACTTTCTATCAATGTCCCTTTGGTAGAAGCTTTAGAACAAATGCCTAGTTACGCCAAATTTATGAAAGATCTGGTTACAAAGAAAAGATCGGTCACTTTTGAGGATGATGATAGAATGCAGCATTGTAGTGCTATTGCTACAAGTTCTCTGGTCCAAAAGAAAGAAGATCCGGGTGTGTTTACTATTCCTTGTACAATCGGGCTATTACATTTTGCGAAAGCATTATGTGATTTGGGGGCAAGCATAAATCTCATGCCCTTCTCGATTTACAAGAAGTTGGGTTTGGGTGACCCAAAGCCCACTGCGATGCGGCTACTGATGGCTGATCGAACAGTAAAACGACCTATAGGGATACTCCACGATGTGCTAGTAAAAGTGGAGTCATTCATATTTCCAGCAGATTTTGTTATTCTTGATTGCGAGGTTGATTTTGAAGTGCCCATTATTCTTGGGAGGCCATTCCTTGCTACGGGAAGAGCCTTATACATGGAAAAGGGGCAAATGAAATTTCGATTGAACAATGAGGAAGTGACCTTTAATGTTTGTATGTCCATGAGGCAGAGTGGTGAGCTCCAATCGGCATCTGCTATATCCTACAACATGGTGAGACATCTGAGACACAAATAGAAGAACGTCTAGGTGTAGAAGCATTAGCGGCAGTAATAATGAACTTTGATAGTGATTGTATTGAAGAGTATGTGTCATTAGTCGCGGCTCTTGACCGAGGAGATGTTCGGTTTAAACCTAAGAAATTTGAGCTTGATATGAAAAATCGCGAGTCCCCACCTGCGAAGCCATCGATAGAGGAGGCTCCAAAAGTTGAATTAAAAGCTCTCCCACCTCATCTTAGGTATGAATTCTTAGGAAATGGTGACACTTTACCGGTAATCATTGCATCAGACTTGGATGAACAACAGGTTCAGAGTCTGGTTAAGGTACTAAAAAGGTTCAAAAGAGCCATTGGGTGGACCATTGCGGACATTATTGGTATCCCTCCTGGTATTTGCTCTCATAAAATCCAACTCATGCCTGATCATAAGCCGAATATTGAGAACCAGAGACGCTTGAATCCTCCCAAGAGGTTGTGAAGAAGGAAATTATCAAGTGGTTGGATGCTGGAGTTATCTATACAATCGCCGATAGTAGTTGGGTGTGCCCGGTTCAGTGTGTACCTAAGAAAGGGGGAATGACTGTGATCCCCAACGAAAAGAATGAACTTGTTCCAATGAGACCGGTTTTACTGGATGGAGGGGTGTGTATGGGATTACCATAACTGAACTCATGGACTGAAAAAGACCATTTCCTATGCCCTCAGGATCAGATGTTGGATAGACTTGCCGGAAAAGGGTGGTATTGTTTTCTTGATGGGTTAGTTCGGGGTATAATCAGATTTCTATTAAAGCAGAAGCATCAGAGAAGAAAACCACTTTCACTTGTCCATATGGGACTTTTGCGTTAAGAAGAATGTCGTTTGGTTGTGCAATGCACCCGCAACCTTTCATAGATGTATGATGTCAATATTTTCTGACATGGTGGAGGTACTATAGAGGTTTTTTAGGATGATTTTTCTGTGGTGGTGATTCATTCATTCGAGCGGTGCCTTAACAAATTTAGTGAGGTTCTTAAGAGATGTGAAGACTGCCAATTTGGTACTAAACTGGGAAAAGTGTCATTTCATGGTGAAAGAGAGGTAGTGTTTGGGTCATCGCATTTCAGAAAAGGGCATAGAGGTTGATCGAGCGAAAGTCGTAGGTAATAGAGAGACTGCCCCCACCAATCTCTGTGAAAGGTGGAGAAGCTTTCTTGGGCATGCAGGTTTTTACCGAAGATACTCATAAAGACTTTTCAAAGATTGCACACCCATTGTGCAACATGCTGGAGAAAGACTGTACATTTTGTTTTGATGAATCTTTGTCTTAAGGTATTCGGTGAACTGAAAAGAAAAATTGGTATCTGCGCCTATCATTATTTCCACGGATTGGAGCAGTCCATTTGAGGTAATGTGCGATGCTAGTGGGGTAGCTCTTGGTGTAGGACTGGGACGAGGAAAAACAAAATCCTTCACCCCATCTACTATGCTAGTAAAGCCCTAAATGAAGCTCAGAAGAATACACAGTGACTGAGCAAGAACTCCTAGCAGTAGTGTTTGCTTTTGAGAAATTTCGCTCCTATTGCTAGGTACTAGAGTTATAGTGTTACTGACCATTCAGCATTGAGATATTTGATGAGAAAAAGGACGCAAAACCAAGGCTGATTCGTTGGTATTACTGCTGGCAAGAATTTGACTTCGAAGTGCTGGATAGAAAAGGGACTTAAAATCAAGTGGCTGATCATTTGTCTCGTCTAGAGGATGAAGCTATGAGAGAGTTAGGGGATAAGACTGACATTGATGACACTTTCCCCGATGAACATGTATTGCTGCTTCACAAGACTTGATTCCATGGTTCGCAGATTTTGCGAACTATCTGGCCAGTGATATTGTTCCATCAGACTTGTCCTTTCATCAAAGGAAAAGTTCATGTACGATGTGAAGAAGTTCTTTTGGGATGAACCATACTTGTATAGGAGTTGTGCCGACGGGCTTATTCGGTGTTGTGTGCCAGTGAAATGAGTTGATGTGTGTTGGAGGCATGCCATTCTTCACCTGTTGGCGGACATCACAGTGGTATCCGAACCGCTCATAAGATATTGCAATGTGGTTACTATTGGCCAACTCTTCATCAAGATGCTCATGGGTTTGCTAAAGCATGTGACAAATGTCAACGTGATGGTGGTATTTCAAGAAAGCAAGAGCTCCCTCTAAACCGCATTCTTGTGATTGAGTTATTTGATGTGTGGGGTATTGACTTTATGGGCCCTTTCGTGAGTTCTCATGGGATGAAGTACATTCTAGTAGCAGTTGATTATGTATCTAAATGGGTCGAAGCCATAGCACTCGCAAACAATGAAGGGAAGAGTGTCACTGCATTTTTGAAAAAGAATATATTCTCTCGTTTTGGCACCCCAAGGGCTATTATTAGTGATGGGGGATCCCACATCTGCAACAGATTATTCAAAGGGTTATTGGAGAAATATGGGGTTCGCCATAATGTAGCCACTCCTTACCACCCTCAAACTAGTGGGCAAGTTGAAGTGTCGAATCGAGAGATCAAACAGATATTATCCAAAACAGTGAACGCTAGTAGAACGGATTGGTCAAGGAGGCTTGATGATGCTCTTTGGGCCTACCGGACAGCATATAAGACTCCCATTGGTATGTCTCCATACCAACTTGTATATGGGAAAGCTTGTCATCTACCGGTTGAGTTAGAGCATAAAGCCATGTGGGCTATGAAGAAGTTAAAAATGGATTGGAGCGAAGCTGCAGAGCACCGGTTAAATGGGTTGAATGAACTTGATGATTTTCTCCTGAAAGCCTATGAAAGCTCAGCCCTATACAAAGAAAAGATGAAGAAGTACCATGACAACAAAATTGAAAAACGAGAGTTTATGGTTGGGGATTTGGTGCTTTTATTCAATTCCAGATTGCGCGTGTTTCCAGGCAAACTCAAGTCAATGGACTGGTCCTTACACGGTTACTCAACTATTCCCTCATGGAGCAGTTGAGTTGGAAACCAAGGAGGGTGTGCGTTTCAAGGTGAATGGACAGCGCATAAAAATCTATCTCGGGCATGTTGAATCGGCGAATGAAGTGATCGAGGCGTACCATCTTGATGAAGTCTGAGTAATCAAGTGTCCCCAGTCGTGCCGCGACATTAAATCAGGCGCTTGTTGGGAGGCAACCCAATACTTATCGTCTTTTTAATAATGGTAGCATTTTTTCTATTAATGGGTTTTAAATTTGCAGGCACATCACCAGGAAATTCTGCAGAACACTACTTCACAGTAGCCACTGACAGATACAACGACGGACCGTTGCACATGAAACGGACCGTCGTAGGCATCCGTCACACCAGGTACGTAGTTCTGTCATTTTGAATATTAGGGCACACACGACGGAACCTACGACGGACCTTCACAGATGCGACGGACCGTCGTGGAGGAACCGTCGCGTGATTAATGAAATCTACCCGACCCGACCCGGCTGGACCCTTTTCAAAATCTGACCATTTATATTCCCCACCCCTCCATATTTCACCCCATTACTTCCACATTCCTCTCATCTCCCCTCTCTTTTCAACTTCCACACTTCCCCTCACTGATCATTGCTCCCAAAAACCACCTAAGCCTTATCATTATCATCTACTGTCGGTGTCTACCTTGCCAGAATCATTCTCCATTTGTCTTCTTCTCCATTTCCAAGGTATGTGTCTCTACATTTATACTTATTTATCTTGCATTTTGGTTTGGTAGTTAGTATTAGCTTAGTTTTTAGTCGTATAATGTTTCCTTTATATGCTTATGTCTAAACCTAGGTTCAAAATGTTCGTATGTGCCATGTTGATAACCCAAGGCATAGGTGATTTTGCTTTGGTAGTTTTTTAGGTCGTTGGGATAGACACATATAGGTCCACATCACTACACAACCATGTGGGTTCATCGGGGATGCGTAGGGTACCCCCAGTTCTAACACTGCTACTCAGAACGAGACCCCGATGACGGCCCGTCGCACACACGATGGACCGTCGTAGGGTCCGTTGCATAAGCCCTAGCACCCCTGCTTAACGACGCCTGTGACGGACCGTTGTCTTCACGACGGTCCGTCCTGCCCGTCCGTCATGGTTGTCAGAGACCCTGTTTCTAAGGGTCTCTCAAAATTTTCCAAGTGTCCTGCGACGGACTCTTACGACGGACCGTCATACCCACGACGGTCCGTCCTGCATGACCGTCATGGTTGTCAGAGACCCTGTTTTTAAGGGTCTCTCAAAATTTTCCAAGTGTCTTACGACAGACTCTTACTACAGACCATCACACCCACGACGGTCCGTCCTGCATGACCGTCATGATGGTCAGAGAACCCTCTTTCAGGGTTCTTTCTGTATACATTGACCAAGTACAACACGACGGACCTCATGACGGTCCGTCGTATCCACGACGAGCCGTCATCGAGCCCGTCGTGTGATATAGTATCACTATCTCAAACACACTACTCTAAATGCTTTATGTTGCATGGGCTTGCTTGTCTTGTTTGACATTACTCATACTAATAGTGATCCTTTGCAGGTACTATCTACTATGGCACCCAAGCAAGACCGAGCCTACGCACGCGGGCGATCCAAGTCTGTTGCCCCGTCTGCACGATTGATCATCGGGTCTGATGATGAGCGGGACCCTGAATACGTGCCCCCAGGCACCTCCGCCCCTTCCCGTGCTACACGTGCCCCCAGAGCCACACCCAAGAAGGTGGCATCCGGCGTAGTCACTGCCTCCCAGTCTGATGAGGAGCGCACACTGACCGGCACACCCTCTGGGTCAGCCACAAATGAGGAAGGAGTGTCTGGCTCCTTAGGCGTATCCTGGTCCGAGAAAGCTTCAGGCTCTGCTGAGATTCCCGCACCCGCCACTGCTGCAGCGTCGGCCTCGTCTGATGAGGCTGACAGTTCAGACTCTACATCCGGCGCACAAGCCCAGGTCCCCACCCCAGCCTCTGACTAGCCAAACCGCTGGTGCGTTGAAGGTCAGTTTCAAGTTTACTCCGACGCAAAGTTCTTGACCGATAAAGGAGTAATGACTCGAACACTCACCCTGGAGCGGCGGATACTTACAGGGAGTCTCCCATCGATGCCGGAGATCCACAACCTATTCACCAGGCATCGCTTAGAGTGGACAGCCCGTCCGTTGGGACGATACAGCGAGGAGATGGTCCGAGAGTTCTACGCGTCCTACGTAGCGACTCTCCGATCACAGATCGACAGGCGGGCTGCTCCCGCTAAACAGGCCCCATTGGAGCAGGTTCTAGTCCGGGGCGTGCAGGTTGACATTTCCCTGCCCGCCATCCACCGGTTCCTATACGGCGAGAGTGCAGATGCTACACGGACCTCCATCACTGCTGAGTTTGACTACCGCTGGCAGATAGTGAAGGATGGATAATTCCTGCGAGAGCCAGCACTGAGGGAGACCACCAAGAGGTGGATGGCCCTGCACCTATCAGTCGATGGAGAGGGTGCTGATTGGGTCACCGAGCCGAAGGGGGCCATCAAGAAGGCCAACCTCACGTTCGTCGCAAAGTTCTTGTGGCTGCTCGTTCGTCACTGCCTTTCCCCCACAGCTGCTGATAACATAGTCACCTGGGATCGAGCAGTGCTGATGGCTGCGATGATAGCCGGCTTCGAGGTGGACTATGCATGGCTTCTCCAGGCAGTCATGCACGAGAGGGCATTCAAGGTCACTACCACCTACCCCTTTCCGTGCATGATCTTTGCCCTTTGCAGGTCTGCAGGTGTGCCCATATGGCACATAGATCAGTTGAGGACCCCGCCGGGTACCGTTGACGTCGGCCTCATCAAAGATGAGGCCAATGAGTTGGCCCCACGTCGAGGGCCCCATCAAGAGCTGCCACCACTTACTGATGATCTTGCGGATACGGTGGCCCAGGCCCGCACCGCTACACAGGCGTCCACTGACACTACCCCGGTCGAGTCTATCCCGGGTAGTAGCCCAGCCCCGAGCTCTTCTCGCACAGCCCCTCTACCATTACCGGCCCCGCTTGCAAGAGTCCAAAAACTGGAGGCACAAATGGCCACTCTTCTGCATCATATCCAGCCATGGATGCAGAAGTCTATTACTGAGTCTGAAGCGCGTATGGAGAGGAAGATGCAGCGGAAGATTGCTGAGGTTCATCAGTGACTATATGCATTCGAGTTGAGAGTGTTAGCCCGCCCAGCACCTCCGGTAGATGTGTCGACTCTTCAGGCTGCAGTCGACAGTCTTCGGGCAGACATCAAATCGATCCTAGAGGCGAGAGTGACGGAGCCTGTCGAGCCTGTTGAGGACACTGTATTGGCGGCCCTGTTTGCCACCTCAGACATTCACCCACCTTCCCCTCGAGAGAGTGCCAAGAGGCATAGGGGTCGATCAGAAGATGAGGCGCGAGCAAGGAAGAAGGAGCGTCGAGAGATGGAGGCCGCGAGGAGAGCCTCACTTGCTGAGGCGGAGGCACTTCGAATCAGAGCATCACAGATAGCGGCTGGGGCGTCTAGCTCCCGCAGTGTAGAGACAGTAGAAGGCCCTACTGATGGTGCGGTGGTTGCTGAGGACATCACTGAGGGTGTCCAGATTGCTGAGGACACCACTGAGGGTGTCTAGATTGCAGAGGATGTGGTTCTGGGAAACCGGACCCACCAGCTTGTTGATCGATGGCGCTATGCGCCACAGGTTTGCTTCACCTACCCCTCTAATCTTTAGATTTTTTTATGCATTGGGGACAATTGCATGTTTTTTTTGTTGGGGGTGGGGTAAATGGAAAGTGAGTGTTAGGGTGAAGTCTGAGTAGCCCAACTCACTATCCTCTTTTGGGGTTTTCTTGCCTGAGTTCTTTTTCCCCAAAAGACTGATTATTTTTTTTTTCTGTTGAACCGGCATGTTTATATCTTTTGTACATAGTTTAATTCTAGAGCATGATGGCTAAAATGATATCCTGATAAACTGAAAATAACGCATGACTAGGCATAGTAACTGACAATTGTGTGGCTCTAAGCGTGAAATAGAGTTACACCATTGCATTACCCTAAGTCTTTAATTCGAACTAGGTGTCTAATAATCTGGTATAGTGATGACATGTCAAGTGAGAGTGAGGAAATTTGAATAGTCCACTATCGGTACTGAGCTAGAACTTGCCTGGTTAGTCCTGCTAAAAGTAAGCTGTAACAAACAATTAGGAAAGGATCATAGGCCCTTATTCAAGAAAGCCCATTTCTAACCCAATTAAAAGAAACCGAATGAAATTTTTCCTTCTTTGATCCAAATTATCTGAGCTTAAATTAGACCTTTCTTTTTCACCCTAACTGATTTTTTCGGGGAACAATGTGTTGGCCCTGGTCCCTCCTTGGACATGTGCACCTCAGCTTATGCCAAAAGCATAAGTTGAGGGTGGCTAATACAGTAAACAACCTTCGTTTTGGCCCTGACCCAACTTTGGGTATTGTGTACCTTGACTCATGGCAAAGCCATGAGTTGAGGGTGGCTATTATGAGGAATGCTCTGGAAAGTGGGGTTGAAAGAACAAAAGAGAGAGAAAGAACAAAAGTAAAGTGACTCAGAATTAGTTGAAAGAAAAGTAAAGAACAAGAAAAATCACATACACAAATGAAGAAAGAAGAGAAAATTTAGCAAAGGGAAAGAGTATGAGAAACTGGGCGAGATAAGATGATAAAAAGGGAAGGTTTAGCCGATATGTCAAGGAGGGCAAAAAGTCACTAACGTATACCTAAAAATGTACCCTACCTAACCCTGAGCCTATGTTACAAGCTAAAAAAAGTCCTATCGTGATCCTAAGGGTTGTATAGCGAACTTAAGTGTAACGACCTGTTTAGTCGTTTTGAGCAACAAATTTTATTCTGGAAAAAAAAAACTAGCAGAGGTAACGGAGGCCACGACGGACCGTCACGGGCACGACGGACCGTCGTGGAGGTGTCGTTTCAAAACACTTAGAAAATCTTAAATTGTGTACTGAAAATCGACTCTCTGAACGTCGTGACGGAGTGGCAGGACAGACCGTCGCAGGCGCGACGGCCCGTCACAGGCCATCCACTTAAAAACGAGTCTCTGTAGCATGCGACGGACAGCAGGACGTACCGTCGCAGGCGCGACGGCCCGTCACGGGCTACGCAATCCCAGTTCGGGTCGGATTTCTTTATACGTTTTAAGGGACGTTTTTGACTATTCCTACTTTAATTATAAAGTTATAGGGTTAATGTTAACAAGTCTAATTACTTGGGGGTTAAAAGAGGTAACCTTAAGTTAATTAGTGGATTATTAGTGCCATCTTTTAAAACTTAATTATATAATAATTAGGGTAAAAGAAAGAGGGTTTGAATAAAGAAAATAGAAAGAACAAGAGAAGGAGAGAGAAAGTCAAACGAGAAAGAGGAGAAACAAAGAGAAACAAAGCTTGGGAAATTGCTTGCTTGATCACTAATCTTCGGTGGAGGTAGGTTATGGTTTTTACACTATTAGTAGTAAACTCTTAATAGCGAATGATATGTGTTGGGTAGTATTATTGAGTCTTCTATATGCTTAATTGTGTGTATTCATGATTTGCTCTTATATATATATATGATTGTGATAAAATAAGCATGATGAAGCTATTGAATCTTAAATCTTGAAGAAACCCTAATCTACTTTGTTAATGATGATGTCTTGGTATAAAAGAAGGCTTAATGAACGAAAGTAGTGAGATTAGGGGATCGGGTGCCACGTTCCGGTACCAGGATAGAATATGAGGATCGGAGTGTCACGTTCCGACACCAGGATAGAATATGAGGATCGGAGTGTCACGTTCCGACACCAGGATAGAATATGAGGATCGGAGTGTCACGTTCCGACACCAGGATAGTATATGGATCAGGTGCCAAGTTTCGGTACCAAGATAGAATATGAGGATCGGAGTGTCACGTTCCGACACCAGGATAGTCTATGGGTCGGGTGCCACGTTCCGGTACCAGGATAGAATGAGGAGCAGAGTGTCACGTACCAACACGAGAGTAAATAATATAATGAATCTTGAAAGATACTAATATACTCAATCTAAAGAACATGTTTCCCAAATGAGTATGATGAGGAGGCGTGAGTCCTCATTGATGTGCTTGGTGTTGTAACCAAGGATTATGGTAATCGTAAATGCTGCATGCTAAGGATATTAGTTGATTTTATGATGTTACTTGATATATACTGTTTTCTATTTTGAGTTGGCCGATGATACCTACTCAGTACTTGTGGTTGTACTGACCCCCTACTTTTATGTTTTCCTTTTGTTTATTTGTGGAGTGCAGCAAACGTGTCGTCATCTTCAACTCAACAGTAGTTCAAGCCAGTCTTGTCACACCGGATCTTCAGGGTGAGCTAATGCTTCTAGCTTGGACTGGATCTCCTTCCTCATGTCTTGATTCCTTGAAGTTTCGGCATAGACTAGCTTTTATTTGTTTTAGCTTTTTAGAATACTCTTAGTTTAGTAAATTGATCATAGATATTCTTGTGGTGATGACTTCCAGATTTTGGGGAATTAATAGAAGTTGAATTTTAGAAGTTATTGAATTGTCTTTTATTTATGAGTTTAAGTCTTCCGCATTACTTTATGTTGATATTAAATTGAAATGGTAAGGTTTAGATTGGTTGGTTCGCTCACATAGGAGGGTAAATGTGGGTGCCAGTCGCGGCTCAGTTTTGGGTCGTGACAAACTTGGTATCAGAGCATTAGGTTCGTTGGTCTCATCACACAAGAACAGGTCTAGTAGGGTCTTAAAGAACGGTAGGGGGACGCCTTTACTTTTCTTTGAGAGGCTATAAGACTTCAGGAAAATTCCATTCTTTCTTTCTTTCTTTCGTGCTATTACTTGGATCCAATTGGTATCTAGGTGATACAAATTGGTATCTGACCATCTTCACTCTATTTCGTAGATGGTTAGAACTAGAGCAACGACTACGCCAACATCAACATCAGCAAGACAAGATGCATCCGAGCCAGCCACTGGGGCTGTAGCTCGAAGTGCAACAGTGGCAAGAGGCCGCAGTAGAGGTCGTGGGAGGACGTCCTCTAGAGGGAGAGGACGAGCACCTAGCCCATCTGGTGCTAGGGCGGTGACTCCTCCACCGACTGAGGAAGTAGTAAGAGAAGGGGAGGATGAGGAGAATGAACAAGTACAGAATGAGGAAATGCCACCCCAACCTACCCCAGAGATGATCAATCAGGTTCTCGCTTATCTTAGTGGGTTGTCTGATCAGGGTCAGGCACCTCCAGTGTTTTCTGCACCAACACCTCCGGTTTCAGAGGTACAACATGCAGCCACTATGGATCCACGTATGGATGCCTCACTGGACATAGGCACGTTTCCACGTCTGACTACTGGGCCTATAATGACGAATGATCAGCATGAACTTTTTAGTAAGTTCTTGAAATTGAAACCTCCAGTCTTCAAGGGTGCAGAATCTGAGGATGCTTACGATTTTCTGGTTGACTGTCATGAGCTACTACACAAGATGGGTATAGTAGAACGGTTTGGAGTTGAGTTCGTGAGTTATCAGTTTCAAGGGAACGCCAAAATGTGGTGGCGGTCACATGTTGAATGTCAACCAACAGAGGCACCACCTATGACTTGGGCCTCATTCTCTAGTTTGTTTATGGAAAAGTATATCCCCCGTACTTTGAGGGATAGGAAAAGGGACGAGTTTTTGAGCCTAGAGCAAGGTAGGATGTCGGTCAATGCATATGAGGCTAAGTTTCGTGCACTATCCAGATATGCCACCCAACTATGTTTCAGTCCACAAGAGCGGATTCGCGGTTTTGTGAAGGGGTTGAGATCAGAGTTGCGAATTTCAGCCTTACAGGTAGCGGCTACGGCAAAATCCTTCCAAGAAGTGGTAGATTTCGTAGTAGAGGTGGAAGGAGTGAAGCCAGATGAATTCACCACGGCGTCGACATCAAAGAGGTTTCGAAAGGGAGGTGAGTTTAATGGTTCTTACTCTGGAGGACAGGGTTCCGGAGGTTACTCAGTTCGACCCATTCAGTCTTCACTACAGACTGTTGTCGGGGGTCCACCTCAGACCGGTCAACATTTCTCTAAGAGATCTATGCGTGAATCTAGAGAGTGTTATGGGTGTGGGGAGACTGGGCATATCAAGAGGTATTGTCCAAAACAGAGTGATAGACCCCCAATAGCTAGAGGTAGAGGTGGTCATGGCAGAGGCCGTTATTCAGGAGGACGAGGTGGTCGAGGTAATGGTGGTCACCAAAATGGCCGGGGTGATGGGAAAACTGGAGCCACTACATCGCAACATGGTAGGGGCAACGGACAAACAAACGAAAGGGCCTATTGTTATGCTTTCCCTGGGAGATCAGAGGCGGAGACATCTGATGCTGTCATCACAGGTAATCTTCTGGTTTGTGATTGCATGGCTTCTGTATTGTTTGATCCTGGATCCACATTTTCTTATGTATCTTCCTTATTTGCTAATGGTCTAAATTTACATTGTGAATTACTTGATACGCCTATTCGTGTTTCTACTCCGGTGGGTGAGTCTGTGGTAGTTGAAAAGGTATATAGGTCTTGTTTGGTGAACTTTGTGGGGAGCAACACTTATGTAGATTTGGTTATCTTAGAAATGGGTAATTTTGATGTAATTCTGGGTATGACTTGGCTTTCTCCGCAATTTGCGATCTTGGATTGTAATGCTAAAATGGTGACGTTAGCCAAGCCTGGGACAGATCCGTTAGTGTGGGAGGGTGACTACACTTCTAATCCGGTGCGTATAATCTCCTTTCTTCGTGCTAAGAAAATGGTTAGTAAAGGGTGTTTAGCTTTCTTGGCACATCTCAAGGATGACACTACCCAAGTACCTTCGATTGAGTCGGTTTCGGTGGTCTGTGAGTTTCTTGATGTATTCCCTGCAGATCTTCCGGGTATGCCCCCAGATAGGGATATTGACTTCTGTATTGATCTTGAACCGGGTACTCGCCCCATTTCTATACCCCCTTATAGAATGGCTCCCGCGGAGTTAAGAGAGTTAAAAGCCCAACTTCAAGAGTTGTTGAGCAAAGGCTTCATTAGACCAAGTGCATCTCCTTGGGGTGCTCCGGTTTTGTTTGTAAAGAAGAAAGATGGGAGTTTTCGGATGTGCATAGACTACCGGCAGTTGAACAAGGTGACTATAAAGAACAAGTATCCTCTTCCTCGCATTGATGACTTGTTCGATCAGTTACAAGGTGCTTGTGTCTTCTCTAAGATTGACTTGAGATCCGGTTATCATCAATTGAAAATACGGGCAACGGATGTGCCAAAGACTGCTTTTAGAACCAGGTATGGGCATTACGAATTTGTAGTGATGTCTTTTGGTCTTACGAATGCCCCTGCTGCGTTCATGAGTTTGATGAATGGGATTTTTAAGCCATATTTGGATCTCTTTGTGATCGTATTTATTGATGATATACTGATATACTCCAAGAGTAAGAAGGAACATGAGGAGCATTTGAGAATGGTATTGGAAATGTTGAGGGAGAAAAAGCTTTATGCCAAGTTCTCTAAGTGTGAGTTTTGGCTAGATGCAGTGTCCTTCTTGGGGCACGTGGTTTCCAAGGATTGAGTGATGGTGGATCCTTCTAAGATCGAAGTAGTGAAGAATTGGGTAAGACCCACTAATGTTTCAGAAATAAGAAGCTTTGTTGGTTTAGCCAGTTATTACCGTCGATTTGTCAAGGGGTTCTCTTCTATTGCTTCCCAACTGACGAACTTGACTAAGCAAAATGTTCCATTTGTATGGTCGAATGAGTGTCAGGAAAGCTTTCAGAAGCTCAAGACTCTGTTGACTACTGCACCAATTCTCACCTTGCCAGTGGAAGGTAAGAACTTCATTGTTTATTGTGACGCATCTTATTCGGGTTTGGGTGCAGTGCTAATGCAAGAGAAGAATGTGATTGCTTATGCTTCAAGACAATTAAAAGTGCACGAACGTAACTATCCAACTCATGATTTGGAATTGGCCGCGGTAGTGTTTGCACTAAAGCAATGGAGACACTATTTATATGGGGTTAAGTGTGAGGTATATACGGATCATCGTAGTCTACAGTATGTCTTCACTCAGAGAGATTTGAATTTGAGACAGAGGAGATGGATGGAACTACTGAAGGACTACGACATCACTATCTTGTATCATCCGGGGAAGGCGAATGTTGTAGCGGATGCTTTAAGTAGAAAGGCGGGAAGCATGGGTAGTCTAGCTCACTTGCAAGCTTCTAGGCGCCCATTGGCTAGAGAAGTTCAGATTCTGGCTAACGACCTTATGAGATTAAAAGTAAATGAGAAAGGAGGATTTTTAGCTTGTGTGGAGGCAAGATCTTCTTTTCTTGACAAGATCAAGGGAAAACAGTTTGATGACGAGAAACTAAGCCGAATCCGAGATAAGGTGTTGCAAGGAGAGGCTAAAGAAGCGAAAATCGATGAGGAAGGTGTTTTGAGGATTAAGGGAAGGGTATGTGTACCTCGCGTCGATGATTTGATCAACACTATTCTGACAGAGACTCATAGTTCAAGGTATTCGATACATCCGGGTGCAACCAAGATGTACCGTGACCTAAAGCAACACTTCTGGTGGAGAAGAATGAAGCGTGATATTGTGGATTTTATTGCCAAATGTCCAAACTGTCAACAAGTAAAGTATGAACACCAAAGGCCCGGAGGAACACTTCAGAGAATGCCCATTCCGGAATGGAAATGGGAGAGAATTGCAATGGACTTCGTGGTTGGTCTTCCAAAGACATTGGGCAAGTTCGACTCCATTTGGGTGATTGTGGACAGATTAACTAAGTCTGCTCATTTCATTCCGGTTAAGGTGACTTACAATGCAGAGAAGTTAGCCAAACTTTACATCTCAGAAGTTGTTCGATTGCATGGAGTTCCACTATCCATCATATCAGATAGAGGTACGCAGTTTACTTCTAAGTTTTGGAAAACATTGCATGCAGAATTGGGTACTAGGTTGGACCTTAGTACCGCGTTCCATCCTCAGACCGATGGTCAGTCTGAGCGAACGATTCAAGTGTTGGAGGATATGCTTCGTGCATGTGTGATAGAATTCGGTGGCCATTGGGATAGCTTCTTACCCTTAGCGGAGTTTTCATACAATAATAGCTATCACTCAAGCATTGATATGGCCCCATTTGAAGCATTGTATGGTAGGAGATGTAGGTCTCCCATTGGTTGGTTTGATGCATTCGAGGTTAGACCTTGGGATACTGATCTTTTGAGGGATTCGATAGAAAAAGTGAAATCTATTCAACAAAAGCTTCTAGCGGCGCAAAGTAGACAAAAGGAATATGCAGATCGAAAGGTTAGAGACTTAGAGTTCATGGAGGGTGAACAAGTCTTGTTGAAAGTTTCGCCAATGAAAGGGGTGATGCGGTTTGGTAAAAGAGGCAAGCTAAGACTAAGGTACATTGGTCCCTTTGAAGTACTTAAGCGAGTAGGGGAGGTGGCTTATGAGTTAGCCTTGCCCCCAGGGCTGTCCGGAGTACATCCGGTATTCCATGTGTCGATGTTGAAAAGATACCATGGGGATGGAAACTACATTATCCGTTGGGATTCAGTTTTGCTTGATGAGAATTTGTCTTATGAGGAGGAGCCTGTTGCTATTTTAGATAGAGAAATTCGCAAGTTGAGGTCAAGGGAGATTGCATCTATCAAAGTTCAATGGAAGAATCGACCCGTTGAAGAAGCCACTTGGGAGAAGGAGGCAGATATGCGAGAAAGATACCCACATCTGTTTACAGATTCAGGTATTCCTTTTCGCCCTTGTTTTCCTCCTTGTGATCGTTCGGGGACGAACGATGGGTAAATTGGTATCTATTGTAACGACCTGTTTAGTCGTTTTGAGCAACAGATTTTATTCTGGAAAAAAAAACTGGCAGAGGTAACGGAGGCCACGACGGACCGTCACGGGCACGACGGACCGTCGTGGAGGTGTCGTTTCAAAACACTTAGAAAATCTGAAATTGGGTACTGAAAATCGACTCTCTGAAAGTCGTGACGGAGTGGCAGGACGGACCGTCGCAGGCGCGACGGCCCGTCACAGGCCATCCACTTAAAAATGAGTCTCTGTAGCATGCGACGGACAGCAGGACGGACCGTCGCAGGCGCGACGGCCCGTCACGGGCTACACAATCCCAGTTCGGGTCGGATTTCTTTATACGTTTTAAGGGACGTTTTTGACTATTCCTGCTTTAATTATAAAGTTATAGGGTTAATGTTAACAAGTCTAATTACTTGGGGGTTAAAAGAGGTAACCTTAAGTTAATTAGTGGATTATTAGTTCCATCTTTTAAAACTTAATTATATAATAATTAGGGTAAAAGAAAGAGGGTTTGAATAAAGAAAATAGAAAGAAAAAGAGAAGGAGAGAGAAAGTCGAACGACAAAGAGGAGAAACGAAGAGAAACAAAGCTTGGGAAATTGCTTGCTTGATCACTAATCTTCGGTGGAGGTAGGTTATGGTTTTTACACTATTCGTAGTAAACTCTTAATAGCGAATGATATGTGTTGGGTAGTATTATTAAGTCTTCTATATGCTTAATTGTGTGTATGCATGATTTGCTCTTATATATATATATGATTGTGATAAAATAAGCATGATGAAGCTATTGAATCTTAAATCTTGAAGAAACCCTAATCTACTTTGTTAATGATGATGCCTTGGTATAAAAGAAGGCTTAATGAATGAAAGTAGTGAGATTAGGGGATCGGGTGCCACGTTCCGGTACCAGGATAGAATATGAGGATCGGAGTGTCACGTTCCGACACCAGGATAGAATATGAGGATCGGAGTGTCACGTTCCGACACCAGGATAGAATATGAGGATCGGAGTGTCACGTTCCGACACCAGGATAGTATATGGATCGGGTGCCACGTTCCGGTACCAGGATAGAATATGAGGATCGGAGTGTCACGTTCCGACACCAGGATAGTATATGGGTCGGGTGCCACGTTCCGGTACCAGGATAGAATGAGGAGCGGAGTGTCACGTACCGACACGAGAGTAAATAATATAATGAATCTTGAAAGATACTAATATACTCAATCTAAAGAACATGTTTCCCAAATGAGTATGATGAGGAGGCGTGAGTCCTCATTGATGTGCTTGGTGTTGTAACCAAGGATTATGGTAATCGTAAATGCTGCATGCTAAGGATATTAGTTGATTTTATGATGTTACTTGATATATACTGTTTTCTATTTTGAGTTGGCCGATGATACCTACTCAGTACTTGTGGTTGTACTGACCCCCTACTTTTATGTTTTCCTTTTGTTTATTTGTGGAGTGCAGCAAACGTGCCGTCATCTTCAATTCAACAGTAGTTCAAGCCAGTCTTGTCACACCGGATCTTCAGGGTGAGCTAATGCTTCTAGCTTGGACTGGATCTCCTTCCTCATGTCTTGATGCCTTGAAGTTTCGGCATAGACTAGCTTTTATTTGTTTTAGCTTCTTAGAATACTCTTAGTTTAGTAAATTGATCATAGATGTTCTTGTGGTGATGACTTCCAGATTTTGGGGAATTAATAGAAGTTGAATTTTAGAAGTTATTGAATTGTCTTTTATTTATGAGTTTAAGTCTTCCGCATTACTTTATGTTGATATTAAATTGAAATGATAAGGTTTAGATTGGTTGGTTCGCTCACATAGGAGGGTAAATGTGGGTGCCAGTCGCGGCTCGGTTTTGGGTCGTGACATTAAGGCAGTGAAAATAAGGGCAAGCTTATGGCAATAGGTATGAATGAGTGTGACTTTGTTCTGAGAGCGAGTGTTGAAATGTAATCCTTATACTCAAACTGAAATCATTGTGTGAAAAATGAGGATTTTGTTCTAAAGTGAGGACATTAGTTGCAATACCAGAATTGTTAGCACCTCGGTGAGAAATTGAAGAGGATAGGTGTTAGTGCATGGTGAGTCTGTGTCATGTTCAAATCCCACAAAATTCAAGCCTAATACTGATAGCATGCATAAGATTTGATGAGATTAATCGGGATTGATAGCCAAATGATTGCAAAGGATAAAACATGAATACTATTGTACAAAGATTGTGTAGTGAGTCATAGTGCGTCGCTTGAGGACAAACAACGAATTTAAGTTGAGGGTGTTGATATACCGTGGTTTCACGGTATAATTAATGCTCTTTCCTTAAGTTTAATGCGTCCAAAAGCCTTTTTTGTGCTAATTTTTATACAAGTTTCTCTTTGTTTTGCAGGAAATCTGTACAAAGCCAAATGCGGAGATTTTGAGAGAGAAATGCAGAAGAGACCACCTACAAAGCTTATGACGGTCCGTCATGCCTGTGACGGTCCGTAGGTGGCAGCGTAGAGAAGCTGCTGAAGGAAGATGGGGAAGTCTTACAAGTGTGGGATTACGAAGCTTGTGACGGTTCGTCATGGCCATGACGGTCCGTCCTGCAGGTTCGTCGTGAAGATCAGAGAAGTGATCCCAGTACCCAGATTCCAAGAGTTGAAGTCTTTTGAAACGAGACCCTCGACGGACCGTTGTGCCTATGACGGTCCGTCACACTTGATGTTGAGGGGAATGAAGAAAGCAGCAGAAGAAATTGCACAAAGTATGGGACGACGGAGTCCACGACGGTCCGTCGAGTGGTCCGTCGACCCAGCCGCGTTTTGGCAGATTTGCATGAATTAGAACCCTTGTTTAATTAGGTTTTTATTTTTCATATAAATAGTTCGAAAAACCTCGTTTTTGAGGTTAGACTTTGCAAGATTAGAAATCATATTATTAGACTGTGTTGATTAGTGTTTGATTCTTTGGAGATTCTTACAAATAATTTTTGGTGATTAATCAAGCAATTTTTCGGACTTTATTCTTTCTCATTGAAGTAAGTACATGAATCCTTATTTAATATATTTGAATATTGTGTTTATGGCTATGAGTAACTAAACTTCATAACTAGGGTTGTGGGAACCATAGGTAAATAATGAGATAAACCCTAGCTAAAATAACAATTCTAGAAAAGTATCTTGCATGTATTAATAATTCTTTCGCTTAGAAGTCTTTTTAATGGATGATCAACGTTAGAACTCGCCTTAATGCTACTTGCCGGACCAAGGAGGTAGATAATAGGAAAAGAATTATTAACATAGATTTAGTGTATACTATCTAATAGGCTAGTATTGATTGGTACGAGGTAGTAACTTAGTCAAATATCGAATACGATGCTTAATATGAGGTAACGATAAGGGTTAGGAAAGCAACACACGTAGCCGGACCAAGGTGCGGAGTGACATTTTCTAGATGCCGGACCAAGGATTTAGAAATACATAACTTATCACTTTGCATGCAAGATACTAGGAAAGAATTGTTATAGTTAGAATTATCAAGTTATGAACCTGTGGGGAACACGTAAGCCCTAGTTACTTTGATTAATTGATTAAAACCCAACTTTCAAAACTGTTAAGTGTCTCTTTCAATTTAGTTAGTTCTTTTTACTTATTAGGAAATACAAACCTCCCTTTTTACATTTTTATGTTTTTACTTTCTAAGGAAGTTATCAACTAACAATAGTAATAACAAGTTAAAGTTAAGTCTAGACTATTTTCCTCGTGGGAACGATCCAAACCTCACTAGTTGGGTTATTTACTTGACGCGACCGCTTTACTTCTTATTTGAGAAGTAAGTTTGAGCGTATCAGTGATCCAGAGGACAAATTAAATAAAGACAGAGATAGGGTTTGAGAATAATCTTGGTTAAGTAGCTGCTTCGAGTTGGAGTCCTTCAACAGTTGTAGCAATTAAGTAGAAGGTATGGACTGGACTGCCGAGTGATTTATCAAGCTCTGTACCACTTTTCTCAGCATTTCGATGCGCTTCGCTTCAACCCACGTTCTCGAAAGATTCATCAGCCACCTTTTTTTGCATTAACTAATAGCTTAACCAGTTCATTTCCATTTGGTGACAACATTTTGACTTTTGAATACTTTGGCATATCGCCAAATGAATTTTTACTTCATCAAATTTTTACAGTTCTTCCTAACAAATTAGGATTGTCCAAACAACAGTAGCCATTGGGGTCTCTGATTCGGTAGGCGAGTCACCAACACCTTCTTGTTCTTGTCGAGTTTCATAGACTCAAGGTTTTGAGGATACTTGAGTCAAACAGTGGAAGAGAATTGATAGTTTGTATCTTCAGCGACTCGCCAACTGGGTCTACTTCTTGCCATTTTGCACATTTTTAGTGCCTACTATAATACTTCAACTTGCAAAACTAACATACCATGATTTAACCAATATGAATTATAATCGACATTATAGGGTTTTCGGTTGCCACCCAAACACTGCCTGAGTTAACGTTATGGCACGACATAAGTCAACAACTATTCTTCACCCTCAGAATCATCCATGGTATATAATTAGGTAAATCCTCAACGAATGGAGGATAGTGGACTGTCATCAAATCGGTGATTTGAGCATCCTGCAACTGAATGGTCATGGATTTTGAAGTAGTTATTTCGTTTAGCATATCAATGATTTCCTTAATATCATTCTGTTTCTTGTCATGCTCATCAAGTCTTTTTTTGATGAGGTAAGATGTATCATCACTTTGACAACTCTCATGCTTCTTTCTATATTTTCACCCTCGAAAGGAAAAATTTGTTTCCCTTTCTCTTGCTTGGTCTTCTAACCCCATCACCCATTTAGATAGAACTTCTACTTGTGCCACCAATTAATCTCATTCGTATATCTTTTGGGCTTCTTTGGTTGTTTCGGCCATTTTATCTAGTAGTGTGACAATCGTGTAAGGTGGGTTCAACATTGCCCCTTCGAATAGGTGCTAAGATATTTATCTATTTTCGGGTTCAAGACCCAGCTAGAAATAATCCTGCAGTGTCTAATCGCATTCCATGAGACATGTCTGCGAGATTTGTTTGAAACTCAGGCACATTTCCGAAATTGTCTCCTCCTGTGACTGTTTGAATGTCAATAGAATATCCCTAAGTTTCAATTGCTTGAGGAGAGGATGATTCGTGTTACATTCATACTGCTCATCAGATATTGAGATAAAATAAGCATTTGAGGACACTATTTTCATTAAAATAAAGCCCTAAATGAGTCCAATTTGAGGACTCATAAATGGATATCAGATCATACTTTATATACGAATTCTTAGTTCATTCAGGCAGATCTTAGTGAATCCATTTAGTATTGAGGTTCTATATCCCAACATGATATACGAATGTGTTGTCCATGTGGAAAATACGTTGTATCTTTATGTAATTCATAGTGATGGTATCTATTAAAAAATCTCCAGTAAATTAAACGTTTATTTATATATATCGCTTATTATGTTGAGTTCATAAATGACTACGTATTTTGTAAATATTTAAATGAGTTAAGTCTTTTATTTTTTACATTCAGCTTGAGTATAGTTCTTTTTCATTTCTGCCCTTTTATATCAATTATTTCTTATTTAGCTATATTACATAATCGTACATGCAAATATAATGATGTCCTTAGACCGATATCCTTTTATGAAACAAATGCAGGTGTCTATGATCATCAACATGTTATTCGTTGAGGTCATTCTAAACTCCAACAAGATCTTTGGGAGTCTCCTTGACATACGGAGGAATTCACATTTACTTTTATTTTAGTTGTTTTGAGACATCGTGGGTCTTTTCTTTCACACCTATATTAAACATTAAAGGATTCATAAATATATAGAGTTGAAGTATATTTTGGTATGTATTTTTTCTTGAGATATTTTTGAAAACTAATATAGTTACTGTGTATTTTACAGACATTTTGAGTTAAGTATTTACTTATAGTTTGAGTGTTCAAAATTCTATTTTTAAGCCTATCACCATTTGAATGAGTCTTCCGCTAAGTAGTCAAACAAGCCAAGGGTTCTCTTGGGGGGATAACAAATGATTCTCGAGTTTCGACCATGTATAGGGTGTACGCTCAAGGCGTGACACTTTTATTTTTATATTTTAAGGTGGTCTTTCTAATCTCAAATTTCAAAAGCTCCAAAATATGTAAAGTTTCACATGATCAAAATAAACGACCGGGTTACCAAACTCACATTCCAGTATGTCACCAATTGACTTGTGGTCACTACAATAGTCTCTAAACGATGAAAATAAGACAGTAATAGTGGAATCACATGGAGGGTCATCATGAAAATTCAGATTCACTATGAGATTATATTTGTTTTGAACTTCATTCAAGGCCTAAATATACCTTATGTATATAACTTCATCAAGAACTTATGTGTGTTAAATTAGAAGTGCATTTGCAAGATCAAATTTGAAAATTTCTTAAAGATGAGTTTATCTTTGAAAATCATTATAAAAGAACTCAAAGTATACCACTAAGTTCTTAAATGCAATATCAGCATTAAACATATATAATAAGCCAATCAAATCATTATTAAAATAATGTTGAAACTGAATCAAGTATCCGTTTCAAGTATTTGTAGCATATAATTATGTTTTAATCAAAGATGTTCAAAGGTTATTGAAATGTTTCAAACAAGTTTAAAAAGGAACCGTAGCATATATATGTCAACAATTTTCCTTCTAAATCAAATGGAACCTACATAGAGGAGACCCTCCACTTGATCCCAAGCTTCTTGAAAAACCTCCACATAATTTAAATGGACAATAATAAGATATATTAATGCATATGACATTGCTACACACAATTTATTTCGAACATTCATAGATAGGTTACCCTTCTTACATTAACATGATATTTTGCATACTGAAATAAGTAAAATAAAACTACAATGTCAAAAGTCTGAGATCATTCAAATGAACTAAAGATATAGAAAGTTTTTTTCATTGGCTGATCAATCTGAATTTCAAAAGTCTTCTTCATTCAAAGCTTCATTGAGGAAAGCATCGATATCATCCCATTTGCATGCATCATTCTCCATCATATTCTCCTAATCATTGAAAAAACACCATTTAAGTGTGTATTTTCATAATAATATAATAAAAATAATTTTATTGAAATTTTTTTTTTTTTATAATAATAACAATAAAGTTTTGAACTAACCTCCATTGAATTGTTAAATCCATTAACATTAGGAGTTATTGCATCACTTTGAACAGAAGAGGGATCATTCTGTTGAATGATGTGATTGTTATTGTTATTTATGTTATTATTCCAATTTGAATGGACATTCTCCAACCCTAAATTTGAGGGTTCACTGAAGTTGTTATTCCAAGTAGAGACATGGCTGAGATAGAAAAAGAGTAATACCAACATCAATAATAAAATATATTCTATTTGACATTTTTTAGATAATATTATTACTATTTTAGTAGTCTTAGTTATGATAATATTTTAATCTAATATGGACTTCAGATGTGCTGAATATTATAATTCTAATTTCATCACTCTTTTAAAGCAATTAAATATAATCTTGCGAATAATAATACATGTCGAGTCAAAGCTTTTCGAAAGAAACGTTATAGAGGCGCAAAAAATTTACCAAATTTTTATGAGAGAGTTATCACTAGTTTCACCAAAAGTCACTTCTGTCTGTAAAAATGAATGACTTGATTAGTATAGTACAAAGGGGAGGGGGGAGGTGTATATTTTGACAAGGAATTACATTTCAATAATATTATGTACCTGTGATTGTCCGAATCTTTTTGTTGGATTATACTGGAAATCTACCTCCACGTTCTGTTGTTGGCTCTATTTGCGGATAAAAATAATTATATAAAAAAAATTCAAAAATACCTTAGCGATTTAAGAAGATCATAATAAAGAATAATAATTCACGAATATAAATTTACCTGTAAATGTTTCAATGTTTGTGTTAAATTTTGTTGGACATCTACCACCATACTTTTTTGTTGGCCCTATTATGCGGATAAAAAATAATAGCATCATTTTTTAAAAATATCTCTTTTTTTAGATATTCTGCTTACTAAATTTTTAAAAGTATTACCTGAAATGTGATATGAGCGGATGAATTTTGAATTTGAAAAAATGTCATGTTCTCACTCTGTGAAGAACTTCCAATGGAAGGGGTATATGTGTAATCGCAAAAACTGTTCGCTACTCTTTTTTGCTTGTTCATCCAATCTTGATATATGTTTCTTGGGATACTTGTACTGAAATAATAATGAAATAATGAAACAAAAAGGTAAAAAATTAGAAGAATTATTATGTGTAAAAAATAATTACCTATATGGATTAATCCAATCATTTGTCACAAACCGCTGAGGAGTTGTTTGTTGTGCAGCAAAGTGAACAACCATCTTTTCTTGTTTCTCCAATTCGATCTAATCCAAATTATTTAGACATTAATAAAATCTTAATGATTACATATAGTAGTTGATTTGATTCATTATTTCTAAGAAAAAGAATTATTTTTCTAGAAATTTTTGATTTCGCATAATTCTTCAATGACAAATCAAGAATAAAAGTTGGTGAAAGTAAAAACCTTTCTTGTCATAACTTTTTGGAGAGATTTTTGCAAGTTGCTCTCACACCAAAAGAGTTGATGAAGAGAAGAAAATTTTTCTGATTCTGGAACATAGTCCCTATAGAACAAGTTAGACGATTTAGACGACTGAAAAAGACAATAAGTTAAATATCCAATAAATGTTTAAGGTCATGTCTTTGTATTGAACCATTATGTTATAATTAAGAATAAACATATAAGAAAACACTTGTGATACTCAATAAAATTACCATAAATTAGCATCAACTATCTGCAATTCCAATGTGCACTTCTTGATTTGCAGCTCCAAATTCTACATCAAAGAATTTCAAGTTAAAATAATTTTATTAGTTTCACTCATTAGTTAACATTTGGTTATTACGACAATTCTTAGTTTCGATTTCAATGTCTCACTTAATTAAAAAAATACTTATGAGATATCAAATTAAGTTATGCTTACCTCTATCCTATAGAAATTAAGACACCAGCAACAGGTTGAAAAATCCAAAAGAAGCCATGATTAAAAAGTTTAATTCATTAGTAAAAGTAAATTTCACTTAATACAAAAGTAATCAAGTATGAGGTACTTGGTTGTAGTATCTAAGCACATTTCAAGAAATCAAAATAGCGTAAAACATATATAATATCAGTTGATTGAGCTCTATTACATTGTCATTCGAAGCATGCATAATGGATAAGGGTTATCGAAAATCAATCAAAAACTACTTTCTACCTCATAAAGAACGGGAACGGAGTAAGATCACGAACATCTTACTCTTTTTACTTAATAATTTATATATATTCATTTAATAACAAATTTTTCTTTGAGTGAATATTTTATTCATTTATACGCAATATCATTTCTAAAATTCACCATTTTTCAATACAACTTCTAATTCTCTCTTTATTCAATTATTTTTTTTATTAATCTTCTTATAAATATACTTTTTTTCTTACAATATTTGTAAATAACTCTGAACAAAATATTATCATCGAGAGGCAAAAAATTGACCCAAAAATAAAGAAGTGAGAAAAAAAGAGATTTATACCGTTGATCAAGAAATTGTAGCTTGCTAAAATCTCCGTTGATGTGGTTCAATTGCCTCAACTTTTCCACCTTTTCCTTCATTAAACACCCAAAAGAATTAATAATGGGGAGAAGTATTGATCTCAACAATTAAAATTTATTATAATTCTTTACCAATTATACACTTTTTGCATAAAATAGTCAAACTTGTTATTTATAATGAATAAGAAATCATTTAGTATTTCTCTAAGTTTGAGGATGTCATATTCAAAATCTCTTAATTATTACTGACTTCATTTTAACTTTATTTTTATTATTATTGACATAAAGTTTAATCAAAAGAATGATTTTTTATCCTATGGTCATAAACTAAAGAGAGAGAAAGAATGAAAATAATCATGTGACATAAAAAGTTGAAACTAAAGAGTTGTAAAAAAATGAGTATCTTGATCGAGGAATTGGATATCACATATCACTGAATAATGAAATCTTTATATGACTCATCGCGATCTAACTTGACATGATCAAATCCAAAACTGATGTGGGCCCCAGAATTAAGAATAGTTCTAGTCTGAAAATCATGCTCTAGACTTAACAATGAAATTTCAAATAAAGAATATATGGATCTGGACATAGGGGTGAGGGTGAGGGGATAAATGAAATCCGGACAAAGATTGTCTATATGAAGAGGGAGTGGTAAATTAAATCTAGGATAAAAATGTGCAAATCAAGGTGTGGAGGGGTTGGGCTTAATAATTAATTCTTACAAGGATTGAGCAATCATCCTTTTCTAATATAGCTTTCAGACTATGAGTTATACTCAAAATCTGACATGACACATTCTTTTTTAAAAAAACTAAAAAAAAGAAGAAGAAGAAAGATTGTCGAATGTAAATGGAGAAAGTACTAATTTTCATTTCGTAACCATTAATTCACATCATTTAAAGATAACACACATTAATTAATATTGATAGACGCAAGACTTAATTTTAAAAGTAAAAAGTTCATGCAAATACATATCGATAATGAACATGTGAAAGTATAAAGTACCTTAACATCGTCCATGTGACTAACCCAAGAAAAAGAAAAAACAAAAAACTCAAAAGTTAGTGCTACAGTATATAAGTTACTGTATTAAAGTTACTCATTAATAACTAAATAAAAAATTCAAATAAAATAGTAAAATTAATTAGTTAATATACGTCAATCTCCTCTCAACGGGAAGCTTAACATAGTGTTGAAGCATGTCTTCAATTCTACAAAAGTAACAATTCAGTAAGAATAATTAATCAAACTAATCATTTTATAGATTAATAACTAGCGTAACATAACAAAAATGTTTTGCTGGTACTGTATCTGCAATACCTTTTTTGGCTACAGAACTTGTTGAGTCGATTAGATGGTGAAAGCGCAACAAACAACACATCCACATCACAACAAATTGCAATCTCTTCCGCCTTTCTTAATAAACTACTACATCGCTTATAAAATTTCTTCGTATCTTCATTTTCTCTATCCATCTTTCAAAGGAGTCCCTTCTCTCCTATGGAAGGAATAATAGCTTAAATTGTTCCTTACGAACAATTCAATGACAAAAAGAGAAGGCTAAAAAAAGCTAATTTATAAGCTCAAAAAAGTTATTTGGGTCAAATAAGTATTAAATAAAAATAGTCCAACCTCATCCAAAAATGGTCATAGTCCAAGTTACTAAATGCTAGATTATCCAGTTATTAAATGCTATATTATTACAATTAATAGGATATTTTGACAATACTCCCTCGATTTTAAAAATAATTGTCTAGTTTTAGTTGACAAAAAATTTAACAAAGAGATATTTCAATCTTGTCATTTCAAATTAGTGTTATGTGATATGCCAAAATGTTTTTTAATATTGTATCCTTAAAACATACCTTTTGGAAAGTTAAATTAAAGTGTTGCCAAAAAATAAAACAGGTCATATCTTTTTATAGACTAAAACGAAATTAAGTCATTTTTTTTTGTAACGGATGAAATATGTCATGCCTCGAGGCTACCCCTATATGTAAACACATGACCTAGGATCATGAGTGACCCCAAGATAATGCTAATTTGGCATATAAAAAGCAAAAACTCAGCCTATCTATATCATGAACTGATGTGGGGAATACCCAAAACTCGTCTTAATATATGTAACACTGAATAAGAGTTTAGTAATATTGAACAATCACCTAAAAGCTAAAGTTGAATCTAATATTGTGGATGAAAAAGCCTGTAACCTATTAGAGGTGATGGTACGTGACCCCAACTAACCCTAGGAAAATTGAAACTTAAATGAAAGACTAAGTATGAAAACATATTTACTGTCCACAAAGTATGGTACTCACCAGTGATGTTGCTGAGTATGGATCAGGAACCGTTCTACGTGTGATCTGGATTTTGAGGACCTGAACCTACATAATGAAAAGATGTAGCATAGAGTATATGTCAGTACTTAAAAGGTGCATGCAGGATAGGATAAAAGTTGAACAAAATATATAACTGAACAAAGCATGGTACAAAATGATATAGTCTGAACATGATATATATATATATATATATATATATATATATATATATATATATATATATATATATATATGAACTAAACTGAATGCAATGACCAAATACATAACATGTTGAGACTAAATTCTAAAATATAACATAAAACCTAGACAAATGCTTAAATTCTGATTGTGGGAGCTATTATTAACTTACATAAAACTAGGTAAGCTAAATGTGGAGTCCAATGTATATGCCGCATCGAATGTACTCAATATACCTTACCAAGGGTATAAAAACATGACTAACGTGATCACTAAATTTGACTCCCAATCGAGGGGACTTATAAGCATATGGGGGCACGTAGTTTTGGTACTTTAAGGGTACACTGAACCCTAGTCCTATCGATGCTAAGCCTACTCCGAACTAGAATAAGTATATAATACGATATAACTGGAGTACTGGATTAGCTTAATATTTTGACATGCTAATGGACAATGCATCATTTATGTACGGACGATGACACATTCAAAATTTGAGGCATGTATATTTGCTTAACTGACCTAGTAGTGTAATTCATGAGCTATGGGATCTACACGACTAAGGATCTGAATTTTATGCAACGTAGTAAGAAACGACTCCACAAAAACTTGATAATCTTATTAGGAATACTCTAGCAGATAAATCACAACAAATATCAAAGGTTTAGAAACCCTAGGTCTAAGTAAGATATAGTCAATAAAAAACCTGACTGAATTATAGGGACCTAGTGGATGAAAGGAACCCAATCCCACATATATGGTGATGAATCGATGGATAAATTTTTCAAGTATGGGGCTTGAACTATTGTAAACCTACTGCAATCTTGTAAGGGTTTAGTCAACTCTTCCTCTTTGCTCTAAGTTTTGACTTATTTTGGCCAATGATTCGCTTAGAGTAAAGTCAGACTAGAAAACTAGGCTAAAACATACCAGAACGACATAGTTTATGGACTAACTGATGTAGCTTAGGTTTCTAATGCATAGGGGGAGAGACTAAAACTACCATAACTTAAAACATGACTACACCGTCGATGGTCCTAACCGATGAACCATTGATCGACTAACACACACACACTGAATGTAAATTATATTATTAGTATAATTTTCATTTGAAAATATGCGTGAAATTTGTTAGATAAAATATATACTTTAAGAGGAATATTATATCTCTCAATCACATATACACTAACAATTAACGAACAACATAAATTGTAGTTAACAAAATTCTATTTGTGATGTAAAAAGTTTGAATTATGTTGGTATTGATACATGCAAACATACTCTAACTAATAAGACAGAAAAAAAAACTGTAACTAAGCATAATAATAAACTAGAACTACTTGCAGATGTAAACAATAACTGAGAGAAAATTCACACTATTATATATCTATTTAAGGATAAATGGTTATGTTTGAGCATGTCTATCTGAATATATAATATTAAACATTGGGTTGAAGTACTTTAAGAAGTTGAGCTGAAATTTTGTTGATTAAAATGAATTTAGAAGTAAATCTGCCGATTAAGGATAACAATTTGTTTCTTATATTTGAGTCTTATAAAAATTATGTCATGATTTGACTTCTTTTCTCGTTTAAATTCATCAAATTTGTGGTATTGTTTCATTGAAAATTAATTCATTTTCTTTACATATTAAGAATTTTCCTGATATGTGATTAAGGGTACATGTTCTTAGTGACTGTATTTTAATTTGGATGGCAATGGGGATATTAGTTAGAGTCTAGTTCGTTAATACATCCAAATATTTTAAATTAAATGTCGAATAAATATTTAATTGTCACTTAGTTAGATTTGAAATTATTTCTTTCGAATGTGTCTTATGTATGTTTTAAAGGTGTAATTAACAAAATAAAAGGTCGTAAGTATTTATGAAAATGGACTTATAAAAGATTGAATGGAATGAAAAATTTTAAGCTATAAAACAGGAATGAGGTGTAGAATGTATGTCTAATTGGAAAGGCAATAATATTGCATAAAAAAGAGAGTAGTATGAAACAGAATGGTGAATAAATTTTGAATGTATGTCTAAGCAAAACCATGATGTATAAGGACTTATATCGTGGTCTTTGCTAATCATCTTTCATCTCCAAATAATCCATTAGATGCGTTCTTAAATTTTGAAGGAGTTATCAACTTTTAAAGGAATTTTTTTAAAGAATAGCAAGCATATAAACAATAATAAATTTTGTAGATATTGTTTAGTGAAATTTTAATTTTGAAGTTACAGCTTAGCCCAATCTTCCTATTCGCCTGATTTGTGTTAATCAAGAATTTGTATAGTTGAGTTTCTAATTGTATAAATTCAGAATTTTGTGTATTTTACCCTAGAAATTTATATATGATTTATGAAAAAATTGTAAAATAAGTTACCCTTCTTTTTTATTGGAAAGCGTAATATTCAAACAAAGTTCTAAAATTTTCCTAAATGTATAAACACAAAACTTGTATATACTTACCTTACTGTTATATTCACAAGAAAAATATACAAATTTGTAGAAATATACAAATGACAACCTCCATAGCAATCACGACCCAAAAATTGATGTGATGACAGTTGTCTATCCAAAAAAGACAAGTCAGCCTCAAATCAACAAAAATGAAAGAAATGTGGAGAGATAAAAGTAAGAGAAAGAAAAATGCGGAAAACTTATTCATTCAAAACAATACTAAAAAAATAAGTTTTTCACGTGTGAAGCCACTAATGTAGGTTCATAATTAGAAAGAAAAATAATAGTCAAAAATTCTTTTAATCTCATAAAAATAAAGTATAACAAAGGGAAAAGAGGGTCCACTGAGATGAAGAGCAACTACCTCTCAAGTGCTTCAACGAGCCCCAAAGTTAGGAGAAGAAGATAATCACATAGGTCAGACTCGGAACCTACACAAGTGTAGAACCAAGGAGTGAGTCTAACCAATACGGTACATAACATATATCCTAAAATACTAGGAAACCTGACTAAATTGAATACCCCTCTCTTCCCAACTAAGACTCAACAATCTACGACCTACACAAAACTCATCGAAACCTAATAGTTTTATAATAAATAGGTCATAGGGCTCATATATCATAGACCAAAAGACACATTTTTCAACATACGAGAATTATAAAATAAGTGTTGGGTTTTAAAAGAGTGAAGATGAAATGAAGGGTTATGACTCTCCCGAAGGGTTGTGACTATGTCAAAAGGTTGAGATCTTTATGAAAGGTTGTATCCTTTCTAAAGCGTTGTGGTCATTTGAAAGGTTGTGAGAATTGTTGTGATATTTTTGAAACATTGTTTTCTTTCCAACGAATTGTGACCTTTACCCTTTGTTGGCTATAAATTGTGAGATTTCTCTAAACTTGGCTATAAATTGAGAGATTTCTCTCATTTTCAACATAAAATTCTTCCCTTCTTATGCATACATTTCTTAAAAATAAAATCAATCGATCATGTCTGTATGTGATTCGTTTATGTCATTTTGAGTTCGTTGAAATTATTAAAGTTTGAGGTACCGCTACTTCTTTAATGGTTGATCCGTTTTTTCTTAGGAGAAATTAAACTAAAACCTCGGGTAATTAAGCGAATAAAATTTCTTAAGTACATAGTGGATTCTATGAACTCGTATAAGTTCTTTGCTTTTTCTTTTCAACTTCATTATTTCTTGTTAGGTAATCTAAATACAGGAGATAACAAGCTTAAGAAATTTTATTGTTGGTATTTTCTGTGGAAAGGAATGTGCTTATATTTTTTGTGTTCTTTTTATTGAGAAAAACAAGATGAAAAAGAGAATTATTTGATCATATGATAAAAGAGATATGAGATGAATTAGTACTACTTTAATATATGCGGTCATATTTTCTGTAGTATGTTTGTCTTGGATGGGTAAAATTATTTTTATTTTATTCTCAATAACATTGAAACATTGCACCCCTACCGTTTTCTTCTCAATAAAAAATAAATCAATTATTTTGTGCATGGATATTAAGATATGCACTTTAATTATTTTTTCTATATTCTTTGTTTTATATAACTATGAGAAGAAGTAAATGAACAAATATTGTCTCCTTACAATATTTTAACATGAGCTTAGTTTCTTGTTGAAATAAAATATTTTTTTGTAGGAAAATTGGAATATGATGAGAACTGGGAAAGAAGGAAAAATTAGCAAGAAAAGTGACATGCACGGAATCATTGCTGACAAATAGAATATGACTCAACGAGGGTAAATCAAGTTTTTATCTTTATTTTTCTTGATTATTTTTTTCTATCCTTCATAAGTTATGATTTATTTTATAAATATCAGGATAGGTGGTCATTATGTGATGATCTCATAATATATATTCATTACTATTAATATGTATTTTGTTTAGTGGAGAGAAAAAAACGTTTTTAGTTTTCTACTCCATGTGAAATTTGATTGTGTCTGGCTTTTGTAGATTGAATTTCTCTGATTGTTTACCTCTTTGGTTTGAAGAATATAAGAACTTCACAAACAAATCATATTGTGCATTAATTTGAAAAATATAGAAATTTCACTAATTTGTTAAATACATTGTTTGAATAAATATTCTGACTTGAAGATTACAAATTCTTCGTTAGAAATATTAAGGCTAAATGATTTGAAAAAGATAAAATCTTCATCGTTAGCCAGAGACATGATTCTGTTTGAGGTTTCTAAAGATCAAAACCTTTTTGGTTTACTACTGTACCTGAATGTGAAACTAATTCGAAGAATATAAGAACTTCATCAGAATTCAAGGTTCATTCGGTTAACAATTAGAGGAATATAAAAACTTCATTATTATACTAGAAACAAGTTATATAAATATTGAACCTTTATTGTTAGTATTCTAAATAGTAAGTTGTATGTCTAATTGTAGCAGAAAGGAAAAAAAACACTAGTGACATAAAATTAGTGATTTTTGTGCCCACAACAGGTGTTTATATGGATTAACAAAAGAAGGTTTTTTCTTGCCAATGTGTATTTTAATGGCATACTAGAAAACAAATATGTGAAAATTAATTTAAAATATTTGAAAAATATTTTTGAGGACATATCTAAAATGTGGGGGGTTCTTTACTTGTGATAAATACAAAATTCGAATTATTATCCTATTTAAATTTTAAAGTACAAGATATGAAATTTAATAACATTATTTTATTTTGTTAGACCCACAAAATTCATGGAGTATATATTATGTTGTGGTCGTTAAGTCTCTCTTTACTAGTATATGATAGTGTAAGACCACAAAATTATTTTACTCGTTCAAAAGAATTGTATTCTTTGATGAAAAACTTTCTTTCAAAATATTGTGAATTTTCATGAAAAAATATGCCTATTAAAATAAAAAGAAATTTGTATAAACATGAACATTGATAAAAAGTGATTTGTTACGTTTGTGCTATAGAACAAACATTTGGGTCATATTACCCTTATTGGACCGATGAAACTATGGTCATTGATGTTTCTATAACAAATTGAATGTAGTATGGCAAGGTGTTGACTTGAAAACAATGTCAGTATTTGATAAAATTATAATTTATCAAGAGTAAAGAATAAAATATTTGTGGAAAAAGGTTACCTCACATAAAGTCTTTTCAAACTTAGTATTTTGTTTGTCATTACCTACTCGAATCAAATTGTTTGTGACATAAATGCTTGAGAGATGTCAATTACAAAAGCTTCCAAAAACAAATCAACTTAGAAGTTTCGCCTAACTTCTAGTGCAGTTAAATCAAAAAGTCAAGTACGTGTTTTTGAAAGAAATTCTAATACCTCATAATTGACATACAGTGACATTTGTGATATGAAGTCAACACCATCTCGTTATTGAAAAAAGTGTTTCATAGATCTTATTGACAATTGCACTAGATATTGTTATATTTATTTGTTCAATGGTAAGGATGAATCAACAAGAAACATATAGGCAATATAAAAGTGAAGTTGAAAATCATATAGATGAAAAAAACTATCATGATTAGAAGTGGTAAATGTGGAGAATATGAATCTTTCTCTTTACTTAAAGATATTTAAAAATATGGAATCATCTATCAAATTACTGCACATTATCACATTACCTCAATCAAATGAAATTGTTGACAGGAAAAATTCAAACTTTGAAGAAAATTTTGAATGTCATATTTATAAGTTCAGGTTTATGATAAAATTTGTGGGTGTAAGATCTCGTAACTCGTAATAGCCAAGAAAAAGCTAAGAAATTTAAATTTTCTCACTTTTG
This sequence comes from Solanum habrochaites, assembly GCA_027704765.1. Classification (NCBI taxonomy): domain Eukaryota; kingdom Viridiplantae; phylum Streptophyta; class Magnoliopsida; order Solanales; family Solanaceae; genus Solanum; species Solanum habrochaites. The sequence goes on from JAKWJA010002497.1 coordinate 17,599,698, forward strand.
GAAAGAAAAGAGAAAATATGCTAGTTTAAAAAGTGTTTTCGGGTCATTTTCTAACAGTCATATATTCTAGATCAGAATGAGTTAGAGGTAGTTCTTGTTATAGTTGAAAATGTCAAGGAAAGATCTTTCAAACGGATCTGAGTTTGTGAAATCTCGATATCTTATGAGGGAGATACACCTTTCAGAAATTGGGTTGTTGACTTAAGGAAAGTCCAATCCGAATTTAAGGGAGAGCAAACTAGTCTTTTTACCCATTTATTTCCTAATTTGTTTTGAGGGTATAGTTGGGCTAAAAAAAAGTTTTAGTTCAGATTAGAAAAGTTTTTCACACTTGGGGCTTGGGAGAAACGAGAAGAAAATAGAATAAGGGAGAAAGATCAAGATTTTACCAAGAACGCCAACAGATTCTAGTGGAATTCATCGGCGGTGATCCCAATTAAGGTTGTGAGATCTTTCATGTTGTATTAATTCATCCGCACACCAATTTTGCTTCAGTTATATAGTTTTGGAGTTGTTTACATGATTCAAATAAGTAATTTATAAATCTTATCGAATCTTTTTTGGTTGAGTTGATTGAATACCCATTGATGTTGATTGGTAGTTTACGATGTTATTTTTTGGTTAGATATGTTGGGTATAGATAAAATTGATGATCCGAATGGTTTAGGGATGAAAGCAAGGCGTGTGCCCCTGCAGTACGTTAGAAACTTGCTTCAGCCACTGAGGCTTGGCACGGCGCACCACTAGTACGCCAGAACCAAGCTTCAGTCAACTGAGGCTGGCTCGGCGCGCCACCAGTACGCCTGGATCAACATTTTTCGCACAATTCTCGTAGTTTAGGCCTCGTACGTCCTTCCAAGGTACATTAACATTTTCCAATGATTTTAACTACTTCAAATGACTTCGAAACACCTAGAAATCATTAAAGAACTCAAATCATAACCTTGAATCCATAATTCAATTTAAATAAAGTTAAAATAAAAGTCAAGGAAGTTATGAGTCATGTCTAAAGTTAATAAGTAATTCAAAGTAAAGTTCTTAAAGTTGTCAAGAGTCTTATATAAACACTTTAAATTGATTTTAAGAATCAAGTTTCAATCTAAGTAATGAGTTAAATTGAAGTTCTTTTCTTCAAAGGTAAATCGGGACTAAGTATTCCAAAGATACTTTAAATGTCTTTCACATTTATACAAGGAAACTTTGATTTCCAAAGATCCTTAGGGCGAGTTTTCAACAAAAACTATAGCTTTCTAAACGAAGTAGGCAGGAAAACTAAGATTTTGAAGATAGCCACTAAGCTAAGTATTTTGAGAACTAATCTCAAACTACATAATCAATATATGTTTTTAAAACATAAGAGCTAGTATATTTTTGGGAGTTGTATTAAGGACCGACATAGGGGAGAGTTCAGAGTTACTCAAAGCCCCATAAATCATGTATCCGCATGGTAGAGAAGGGTCATAATTTTTAGATGAACCCTTTTCACAGTAGACTAGTGGATCCATTAGGCAGTTCAGGTCTTATACCTTTTTCCGGGTATAGAATGCGCTGGCAGCATGAGATAATAATCGTATCATCACTGTAGATTTTAAATAATGGTTGTCGGGTAGAGAAACTTCCACCGAAGTTATCGTATTCTTATATACATCCGATTACTTGTATTTTACGTACATACCAGAGTTATTATTTCTTGCATACATTCAGAGTTAAAAAAAATTCAGATAGATTTCTTTATATTGCACTTGCCTTTATATTGAGTTATATTTAAATGAGTTAGTTATTTATGAGTGTATCAGATCCAATCCTTTTCTAGATTAAGTGTTGTTAGCATTCTAACTTGCATACTCGTATATTCAATGTACTGAGGTCAGTTGGTCTGCATCGTATCATGATGCATATGCAGGTAACTACAACTGGCACATAGTGCACCGTTGATTCAGTGAGAAGCTCAGAGTCACTTGGTGAGATTTCTTTTTTCATTCCAAAGTACATATTTAGGATGATTGGGGGTCCTGTCCCAACATCCCTTTTTATTTTAGAGGCTTCATAGACAAATGATATTAGTTTGCTTAGTCTTTTCCTTTCACTTGTGATCAACTAAGACTTAGGTTGCCACTTTGGCCATTTATTTTCTTTAAAGCTATTTATAGAGTTTTATCTTATGTTTTAAGTCTTCCGCTGAGTTATGTAAGCCAGGACAAGGGTTCGGTCAAGGCCAACAATAGTCATTGAGTGCCGACACGTCCAAGGTGTAGGCTCGGGGCATGACAAAATTGGTATCTAAGCACAGAGTTCAAGATATCCTAGGGAGTCAATGAAGTTATGTCTGTAGAGTTTTACTCCTCAGTGTGAAGCACGCCACATCTATCATAAGGAGACTACATTATTTAGGAATTTTTCACTTTCTTCATATTACTTTTCATGTCCCAGCTATCCCCAAAATGCTGACACGGGACATAGGATCACAAGTGATCCCAAGCTAACCCTGTTGGCATGATCATGACCATACTAAAGATAATAAACCGATATGGTAGCTATATCATAATTAAAATTAAAAGATGGGTTATACCTATATACTATAATAGAGATTTTTGAAACTGATGAATTTAATACAAAAAAAATATTAACTTAATACTAAGCTTAAACTAACTATTTCTGAAAATAGCCTCTAGCGGACTAGAAATGTTAGGACAGACCCCAGCTAAGTCTCGCAAAATCTGAAAACTTAAGGACTAAAAATACTTAAAGGAAACTCATGATTGTTGTCCTCGGAAAATGAGGACTTAGCACTGATTCTGCTGAACTGGATATTGGGAACCAATCTAAGCGTGATTTGGATGCTGAAAACCTAAGCCTACATCACGAGATGATGTAGCGCATGTATGCATCAAGACTTGAAAGGTACTTAGCATGTAGGATAGAGTAAAGCTGAAATAATACATAATTGAACAAGCACAAAAGCATGTATAACATGATATACTGAATGGTGACATAACTAGATGCAATGACCAAATTTATAACATGCTGAGACTTATTGCTAAAAGGACAGTAAATATGGTTAATACAATAGAGTGTGACCGAATTGTGGGAGCTACTAATAACCAATAAAAAACCACATGAGCTAAATGTGGAGTACGAGGTATGCGCCCCATTGAAAGGACCCAATATACCCTTCGAGAGGTATAAATGCATGTTGGCATGGTAACTAAACTGATGCCCACATAGGGGACTTACAACCTACTTGGCTAGTAGTTTCGGGACTATTTGGGTATGCTGAACCCTAGTCCAACTCGGTATTATGCTACTCCCAATGGATTAAGTTATTAACATATTATGACTGAATTTTTGTAAACACTGGATAACTCAAAACTGAACACACAAACTGAGAATGCAATAATTAATCTGATAATGATGCATTAGTAAGTGAGAAATGTTAACCAGATAACAAAAATATTATATCTAGGATGTGTAATTCAAAAACTAAAGAAATACATAACTAGGATTTGGAAATTCATGCAATAAACTCAGTAATACCATGTTAATGTGATTTGAAACATATAACTAGCTAATTCTTGAAAATCTAATGAAGTTCTAGAAACCCTATATCTTATAACGATAAGGGAATCAAGAATATGATTGATATCTAGGGATCTAATGGGTGAAAGGAACCCACTAGTGAAATCCCACATACCTGGTTATGAAAGCCAGGGAGAAATCTTTACATTTCAGCGCTGGAACTAATGGAACCTTGTTGCGTTCTTGAATTAGGGTTCTTGACCTTTTTCTCCTTTCTTGCTTCTACTTTTCTAAGTTTTTGATTAATGATTTTACTTGAGTGAGTTTTATTTATGTTTCTAGTCTTAAATTGACTAATATCTCATGATATTATCATAAGAGTTAAACGAACTAGGAAAATAACAAAAACCTTGAAATATTTATTGTCAGAGCAATCAACGACATGGACTAACTGGATGTAGTTCAATCGAGGGTTCGTTGTTTGGGTCCATCGTTTAAGTCTACTCGATAGTCCTTCACTAAAATTGGCATAACTTTTTACTTGGAGGTCGGATTTTAGAAAATTGGTTTCCTAGGAAAGAGAATTCAATTATCTATCATATCATAGGTCATAGGATATTGATTCTTTTTATGCTAAGAGTTATGATCGTTTGAAGTTTACCGCACAAACCATTTCCCCCTAACTTACAGCTAGCTTTCACCTATTTTCAAACCTACGAACCGTAGATCGAACGACGGTGCGTGCTGGTCGTCCGTAGTTCATGTGATTGGCTGGGTGACAGGAGTCTTGATCCACTAACCGTGGTCTAACTTACGGACTGTAGGTCTGTCAATGGGTCAGGACTTAGCCGATTTTTCTGAGCTGAGCTTTGGAAGGGGCTACAGTGGTGAACCACGGACCTATAGTACGGGCCATAGATCAGACTACGGTCACTAGATGGTACCCGTAGATTGCAACTGCAAATTTCTGAGAAGTTGATTTCTATTCTATTTTGGATATGGGGTGTTACAATATCTCTCCCTTGGGAACATTTGTCCTTGAATGATGACTAAACTAGATGAAATAGAGGGAGAGAGATGCAATCCCTACCAATAAATATTGAACTGAGTTTCTGACATAATTGAGTTCCAAGAACATGAAAATACGCTGAAAATGCAAGTACAAACTAAGGGAAGATGATTCTAAGGCTGAATTCACGCATGAAAGACTGAAAAGATGAAAATGAACTATTACCTAATGCTGGAGTGGAATCGGAAGGTAAGAGGTAAGGATACTTGGATTTCATGGTTGCTGCTGCCTACCAAGTATCTCCCTCTATGGACTGACTCCTCCATAAAACCTTGAATGAGATGACATCTTTGTTTCTCAACCTTCTAACCTGACGTTCAAGAATCTCAACTAGCACATCCTCACGACTGTAAAACCCCGTATCCAAAACAGATAAGACTTGAGTTTCCAAAAAATGTAGGTACAATCTACACTCACCGTCTATGGACCGTAGTCTAATCTGCGGCCCGTAATGCATGTGCGTAGTTGACATCTGCAACCCCTCTCAAACCTAAGCTCAGAAAATCGACGAAGTCTCGACCCATGGAAAGACCAACAGTCCGTAAGTTAGACCACATTTTTTGGTCTGTATCCGTGGATTTAGAATCCTGTTACCCACCCTCTGACATGAACTATGGATGAACAGAATTAACCATCATTTGATCTACCATCCGTAGCTCTAAGCGTAGGCGAAGTTAGCAATTAGTTAGGGGGGGAAATTGTTTATTGGGTCAACTTCAAATTTTAATAACTCTTAGCACAAAATTAATTAGGTGTCCTAAGATCTATGATATCATAGACAATTGAATCCTCTTTCAAGGGCCTCCGAGTTTGCTAAAAGCCGACCTCCGAGTAAAATGGTATGCATATTTTAGTGATGGCCTCTCGAGTAGACTCAAATGACGGTCTGTAAATCTAGGTCGTCGATTCCGTCGATATCAACTATTTCAGGGGTCTTTCTTTTCCTAATCCCTTTAACCCCTAAGGTACGTTGTTTAAACCCTAAATCATGATATTTTAGTCAGTTTAAGCCTAGAAACTTAATAAAAACATACCTTAGTCAAATCAATAATCAAAATTTTGAAAATTATAAGTAAGAGAGGATAAAAAAAGTTAAGAACCGTAGTTCAAGAACTCAACAAGATTCCATCACTTCCAGACCCTTAATTTAAAAATTTCTCATTGGATTTCATCACTAAGTATGTGGTATTTCACTAGTGGGTTCCTTTTATCCATTGGGTCCCTAGATATAAGTCGAATTTTTATTAGACTTAGGGTTTTTTGGATTTTAGAATTATTAGGTTCTTAGCTATTAGAAAGATCCAAATTAGATTATTACGTTAATACTCAGTTTATTACATGACTTTCAGAATCCTAGTTATGCATTTCTTTAGCTCTTGAATTACACATGCTAGGTCAGATATTTAAGTTGTTGCTATACATGCCTCAGTTATTAAAGCATCATTATCAGATTTATTCTTGCATTCTCAGTTTTTATGTTCAATTTAGAGCTTTTCAGTATTTACAGAAATTCAGTAATAATATGTTAATCACTTTGTTCATTGGGGGTAGAAATATACCAAGTTGGACTTGGGTTTAGTGTGCCCAAATAGTCCCAGAACTAGTAGCCAAGTAGGTCGTAAGTCTCCTCTATAGAAATCACTTTAGTGATCAAGCCAAAATGCCTTTAAACCTCTGTCAGGGTATATTGGGTCCTCTCAATGGGGCGTATACATTGGACTCCAATTTAGCTCATGTGGTTTTTATTATCGGTTATTAGTAGCTCGCACAATTCAGTCAAACTCTATTGAATTTTCCATATTTACAAATCAGTTAGTATTCAGTACGAGGATGTTATAAACTTGGTCATTGCATCTAGTTAGCTTAGCATTCAGTATATCATGTTCAGAATATTATACTATTTTTTCTGTTTGTTCAGTTATGTTTTATTTCATCTTTGCTCTATCCTGCATGCTCGATACCTTTCAAGTACTTAAGCATACATGCACTACATCTTCTCCTGATGTAGGTTCAAGTTCTCAGCATCTAGATCATGATTAGATCGATTGCTGATCTCCAGTTCAGCCGAATCAGTGGTAAGTCTTCATTCTCTGAGGACAAAAATCATGAGTTTATTTCAAATAATTTTAGTCCTTTAGTTTTCAGATTTTTCTAGACTTAGCTGGGGTCTGTCCCAGCATTTCTAGTCAGCTTGAGGCTATTTCCAGACATAGTTAGTTTCAACTTAGTATTGAGTTAATATTTTCTTTGTATTAAAATCATTAGTTTCAAATATTTCAATTATATTTTATGGATATTCCCCATCATTTCATTTTAATTACGATTAGTTTATTATATTTAGTATGCTCATGTTCATGTCAATAGGGTTAGCTTGGGATAACTTATGGTCCTAGGTACTGTGTCCACGTCTCGGGGATAGATCGAGGTGTGAAAAACTTGGTATAATAGCACTAGGTTTAGATTCCTAGTATGTCTGAAAAGCCACACTAAGTAGAGTCTTTTTCATGGGTGGGAAGTGTGCTACATCTAATGAGCGACAGTCTATAAAGTTTTCTAGAAAAATCTTCACTTTCTTGATATTTTTATAGTGTGTTGGTATGATATCCTTTCTAGTCCAGTGTTATATTCTTAAGAACATGCCTTCTAGTAGAGTTTACGCATGTAATTCTAATGCACACAATGCTACCATATTTCTTCTAATTCCAGACCATGAGGTTTTGAACATTGAGTTTTGGAATGCGATTAAGTTTTTGGCTCATAGTATGACCAACAAGAATAATCAACAGGTTCCAGTTCCTAGAAATAGAAATGGTGGATCACTGGCAACTAGGATTCAACATTTGGTTAAGAAGAATCACCTCAGTTTTAGGATCCCAAGCTGTGTGAGAAGCCACAAACTTCATTGATTAGGTCAAGAAAATTTTTGGTGTGATGCAAATAACAGGTAGTGATAGGGTGAAATTGGAATTCAACCAGCTTAAGGATGTAATTCACATATGGTTCACTTAGTGTAAAGACAACAAAGACTACTTTGTGTTTTGTAACTTAATATAGTAATAAACTTCAGTGTCAATCCAAATACTCTCTTAGAATCTTTCTCAGTTTGTACTCCAATTGGTGACATAGTTATAGCCAGATGGGTATACAAAAATTGCCCATCACAGTCTATTAGCAAGTCACCTCAACAGATCTTGTAGAGTTAGACATGGTAGACTTCGATGTCATCATATGCATGTATACCTCAGTCAATTATAGAACTACGATTGTTCGTTTTTAGTATCCAGATAAATAAATCTTAGAGTGGAAAGGTAGTAGTTTAGCTCCTATAGGATGATTTATTTCTTACCTTAAGGCCAGAAAGATGATCTTTATCATCTAGTTCATTTCAAGGATTCTAACTCCGCAACCCCAAATCTTGAGTCAGTTTAAATAGTCAATGAGTTTCCAAAAGTGTTTCCAAAAGACCTTCCTAGAATCCCTCCCGAAAGGAAAATCAACTTTGGAATTGATCTCCTTCTAGATACCAGACTATTTATATTCTATATTACAGAATGGTTCCACTAGATCTTAAGAAATTGAAATATAAGTTAAAATACCTTCTAGATAAGGGTTTCATCAGACCTAGTATTTCGCCATAAGGTGCACAAGTGTTGTTCGTAAAGAAGAAAGATAGTTCTCTAAGGATGTGCATTTACTATAGACAGTTGAACAAGGTCAGAATCAATAAAAAGTATCCCATCACTAGAAATGATGACTTGTTTGACCTATTTAATGGTGCTAGTCATTTCTTAAAGATAGACATCAGATTGGGTTATAATCAACTTAGAGTCAGAGATAGTGACATTTTGAAAACAACCTTTAGAACTAAGTATGGTCATTATGAATTAGTATTTGTGTCATTTTGACTAACCAATGCTCCTGGAGCTTTCATAGATTTGATGAACAGAGTGTTCAAACAATACTTCGAATTGTTCGTTATTATCTTTATTGATGATATCCTCATTTACTCTAGGAATAAGAAAGAACATGTGAATCGTACGAGAGTTGTTCTGCAGACTCTCAAAGATCGCCAGTTATTCGCTATGTTTAACAAATGTGAGTTCTGGTTGAAATATTTTGCTTTCATTGGTCACATTGTATCTAGCGAGGGGATCCAATTGGATTCGCAGAAGATAGAAGTAGTGAAACAATGGACTAGGCCTCCCTCTGCTACAGATATCAGAATTTTCTTAGGTCTAGAGGGTTATTAAAGAGGGTTCATGGAAGGATTTTCATCCATAGCCTCACCATTGACTAGGTTAACTCAAAATATGGTCAAGTTTCAATGGTCAGATGATTGTGGGAAAAACTTTGCAGAATTGAAAACTAGATTGACTACAACTCCTATCTTTGACTCTACTAGAGGGTTCAGATGGTTATGTGATCTGTTGTGATGCCTCTAGAGTTATCCTAGGTTGTGTTTTCATGCGGCGAGATAAGGTTATAGCTTATGCTTCTACACAACATAAGGTGCATGAGAAGAACTATCCAACTCATGACTTTGAGTTTGCATTAGTGGTGTTTGCACTCAAGATCTGCATATACTACTTGTATGGTGTTCATGTAGATCTGTTTATTGACCATAAGAGTCTTCAGTATGTGTTCACCTAGAAATAGTTAATTTTTTTCCCAGAGGACAATATGTGTTCACCCAGAATTAGTTAAATCTTCGCTAGAGGATATGGCCCGAGTTCCTTACAATTAGGATATGAGTGTGCATTACCATCCTTGTAAGGCGAATGTAGTAGCAGATACCCTTAGCAGATTATGTATGGGTAGTGTATCCCATGTTGAGGAAGAAAGAAAGGAACTAGTACAGGATGTTCACATGGTTGATCGGTTAGGAGTTCACCTTATGAGCATATCAAAAAGTGGTGTAATAGTTCAGAATGGCGCAGAATCTTCTTTGATAGTGGAGGTTAAGAAAAAGCAGAATAGTGGTCTAATCTTGCTTAAACTTAAGGGTGCATTCCATAATCAGAGAGTGCAAGTTTTCTCCAGGAGGACATGGTGTACTACGCTACCAGGGTAGATTGTGTGTTCTCGATATGGGTGAGTTGAGACAACATAATTTTTTTGAAGCCCATTACCCTAGATATTATATTCATCCAGGTTCCACTCAGATGTACCGTGATATACGGGAAGTCTGTTGGTGGAATGGAATGAAGATATATATAGCATATTTTGTGTGTAAGTGCCTCAATTGCTGTAATTCCAAGTAGAAAATCATAAACCAGGGGGTATGACTCAAGAGAACGATATTTCTACGTGGAAGTGGGATGTGATCAATATGGATTTCATCACAAGGTTACCTCGTACTCGCAGACATTATGACTCCATTTGGGTGATAGTTGATAGGATGACTAAGTCTTCTCACTTTTTGGTGGTCAAGACTACAAATTTGACGAAGGACTATGCCCAGATTTACATTAATGAAATTGTGAGGTTGCATGGGGATCCTTTGTCTATCATCTCAGATAGAGGTCCTTAGTTTACCTCTCAATTTTGGAAGTCATTTCTGAAGGGTCTAGGTACTCAAGTTAACCTTAACACAATATTTCATCCGCAAAGGGATGGACATGTAGAGCTTACTCTTCATACCCTAGAGGATATGTTGATATCTCGTGTGATCAATTTCAAGTGTATATGGGATAAGCACATTCATCTTATTGAGTTTGCCTACAACAATAGCTACCATTCTAGCATTAAGATGGCCCCTTTTGAGGAACTATATGGTCGTAGATGTAAATCTCGTGTTTGTTGGTTTGAAGTAGGTGAAATTGCTTTGGTAGGGAAAGATTCAGTCCTTTATGCTATGGAGAAATTGCAACTAATTAGAAATAGAGCTAAGATATCCCAAAGTCGTCAGAAATCTTATGCAGATGTATGGAGAAGGGAACTAGAGTTCAAAGTTGATCACTGGATTTTCCTAAAAGTGTCACCTATGAAGGGGGTGATGATATTTGACAAGAAAGGAATGCTCAGTCCTAGATACGTAGACCCTTACAATATTTTGAAAAGGGTTGGCTAAGTAACATATGAATTAGAGTTGCCAGCAGAATTAGCAATAGTCCATCCAGTTTTTCACATCTCACTATTGAAAAGTGTGTGGGCGATCCAGCATTCGTAGTGTCATTAGAGAGTGTGGCTGTGAAAGATAGCCTTTCGTACAAGGATGTACCAGTTGAGATTCTTGAGCATTAGTTTAAAATTTTATGGAAAAAAAAAGTCGCTTCAGTTAAGGTTTTGTGGAGGAGTCAGTCCATAGAGGGAGCTACTTGGGAAACAGAACCAACCATGAAAGCAAAGATCCTCACCTCTTTCCTTTTTTATTCTACTCTAGCTTAAGGTAATAGTTCCTCTGTAGTTTTTCAGTCATTCATGCATTACTTTAGCCTTAGAATCAAGTTACCTTAGTTTGTACTTGCATTTTCAGCGTAATTACATGTTCTTAGAAAAAAGTTCAGTTAGAAATTTAGTTGTTAGTGTGCAGTTGTAGGGATTCAGTTAGAAATTTAGTTGTTAGTGTGCAGTTGTAGGGATTGCAACTCTTGCTCTCGTTATTTGAGCTAGTTTAGTCTTCATTCGAGGATGAATGTTTCCAAGGGGTCTGATAAATGGCACGTACTGCAAGTCCGTTGTTGACATCTGCAACCCATCCCAAATCTCAGCTAAGAAAATTAACTAAGTCTAGACCCACCTAAGACCTAAGGTCCGTAAGTCAGACCACAGTCCATGGTCTGTGTCCATAGATTAAGACTCCTGTTACCTAGCCTCTGATATGAACTACAGATGACAAGTATGGACCGTCGTTGGATCTACGTTCCGTAGGTCTGACCATAGGTAAAGTTGGCAGTTAGTTAGGGGGAAATTGTCAACTGGTCAACTTCTAATGGTCATAATTCTTAGCACAAAAATAAATTAAGTGTCCTATGACCTGTTTTATGATAGATAATTGAATCTTCTTTCAAGGGACGTTGAGTTTGCTAAAATCCGACCTCCGAGTAAAGAATTTTGACCATTTTAGTGAAGTCTTCTCGAAAAGACTCAAACAACGGACCATTGATTGAACGACGGCCCATCAGTCCAGGTTCTCGATTGCTCCGACAACAATTATTTCAGGGGTGTTTTGGTATTTTCCTAGTTCGTTTAACCCTTAAGTTACATCGTTTAAACTAAATCATGAGATTTTAGTCAGTTTAAGCCTAGAAACATAACAAAATATTACCTTAGTAAAATCATTAATCAAAACTTAGAAAATTAGAAGCAAGAGAATAAAATAAATGTTAAGAACGCTAGTTCAAGAACGCAGCAAGGTTCCATCAGTTCTAGCCCAATAATCCCTCTTGATTCCATTATCATGATTAGATTTAGGGTTTCTTGAATGTTAGAATTATTGGGTTTTTAGCTAGTGGAAAGATCCAAATCAGATTATTACGTTAATACACCATTAAATAAATGAATATCATACCCCTATCTATGTATTTCTTTATTTCTTGAATTACACATGCTAGGTCAGATATTTCAGTTATCCAGTTATACATGTCTCAGTTATTAATGCTTCATTATCATATTAATTGTTGCATGCTAAGTTTGCATGTTTAGTTTTGAGCTATCCAATATTTAAAAAAATTAATCATAATGTGTTAATCACTTTATTCATTGGGAGTAGCATAATACCGAGTTGGCCTAGGGTTTAGCGTACTTAAATAGTCCCAGAACTAGTAGCCAAGTAGGTTGTAAGTGCCATATGTGGGCATCAGTTTAGTGATCACGCCAGTATACCTTTATAGCTCTAGCAGGGTATATTGGGTCCTCTCGATGGGTCGTATACATGGGACTCCGCATTTAGCTCATATAGTTTTATTATCGGTTACTAGTAGCTCCCACAGTTCATTTAGACTTTATTGCATTGACTGTATTTACAAATCAGTTAGTATTCATTCAGTACATGTTAAAAATTTGTTCATTGCATCCAATCAGCTCAACATTCAGTATATCATATTTAGAATATTATACTTGTGTTTGTGCTTGTTTAGTTATGTTTTATTTCACCTTTAATCAATCCTAAATGCTCAGTACCTTTAAACTACTGACGCATACGTGTGCTACATGATCTCGTGATGTAGGCTTAGGTTCTGAGTATCCAAATTACGCTTAGATCGATTCTCGATCTCCAGTTTTGTTGAATTAGTGGTAAGTCCTCATTATCCAAAGAAAATAGTCATGAGTTTATTTTAAGTAATTTAGTCCTTTAGTTTTAGTTATTCAAGGCTTAGTTGTGGCCTGTGCCAACATTTCTAGTCAGTTAGATGTTATTTCTAGACACAGTTAGTTTCAACTTAGTATTGAGTTAGTATGTTCTTTAATTTGTACTGAACTTTTCACTTTCAAATATCTCAGTTATAGTATATGGGTATTCCCTATATTTTTTTCATTATAATTAATATTTAGATTTCGCATAAGTTTATTATCTTTAGTGTGTTCATGATCATGTCAACAAGGTTACCTTGGAATCACTTGTGGTCTTAGGTCCCGTGTCTGCGTCTCGAGGGTAGCTCGGGGCGTGACAATAACAAAGACTATCTTTCACCGCCACACTCTTTAATGGCACTACAGAGACTGGATCACCCACACACTTCTTTAAGAGCAAGATGTGGAAGACTGGATCCACTACTACCGACCTTTTTAAAGATTTTGTAAGGTCCTACATATCTAGGACTAGGATTCCATTTCTTGCCAAATCTCATCACCTTTTTCATATGTGACACTTTTAAGAAGACCCATCATCAACTTGGAACTCCAGTTCCCTTCTCTTTACATATGCATAAGATTTTTGACGAGTCCAGCTGTCTTAAGTCTATCTCTGATGAGTTTCACTTTCTCCATAGCATAAAGAATTTTATCTGGCCCTATCAAAGTTGCTTCACCTACTTCAAACCAACAAACAGGAGATCTACATCTACGGCCACACAGTGGCGTATAAGGGGTCATCTGAATACTTGAATGGTAGCTATTGTTTTAGGCGAACTCAATAAGAGGAAGGTAATCATCTTGAGTACCCTTGAAATTGATCAGATAAGCTCTCAACATATATTCTAGGGTTTGAATGGTACGCTCTACTTGTCCATTCGTCTGCGGATGAAATGTTAACTTGAGTGTAAAGACCCTTCTGAAATGACTTCCAGAAATGAGAGGTAAACTGACGACCACTATCTGAGATGATAGACAAAGGAACCCCATGCAACCTCACAATTTCATTAATGTAAAGCTTGACATAGTCCTCCGCCGACTATGTAGTATTGACCGCCAAAAAGCGAAAAGAATTAGTCATCCTCTCAACTATCACCCAAAAGTCATGCTGTCTGCGGGTACGAGGTAACCTTGTGATGAAATACATATTGATCACATCCCACTTTCAAGTAGGAATGTCGACCTCTTGAGTCATACCCCCTATTTTCTGATGTTCTACCTTGACTTACTGGCAATTAGGGCACTTACCCACAAAATCTACTATATCTCTCTTCATGTCATTCGACCAATAGACTTCCCGCATATCGTGGTACATCTTAGTGGAACCTGGAAAAATACAATATTCAGAGTTATGGGCTTCAACAAAGATATGGTATCTCAACTCACCCACATCAGGAACACATAATCTACCCTAGTATAGAAGTACACCATCTCCCCCTTAGGAGAAAACCTCCACTATCTTATTATAGAATGCAACCATATGTTCAACCAAGATTAGATCACTGTCTTAATTTTCGTTAAACTCCACTACCGAAGAAAATTCTACCCCATTCTGAACTATAACACCACTATCTAATATGCTCATAAGGTGAACTCCCAAGCGAGCAAGCCTGTGAACGCCGTTCACTAGTTCCTTTCTTTCTTACTAAACATGGGCTACACTACCCATAGATAATTTGTTAAGAGCATGTGCTACTACATTCCCCTTACCATGATTGTAATGCACACTCATACCATAATCCTTAAGGAACTGAAGTCATATCCTCTTGCAATAATTCAACTCTCTCTGGGTGAACACATACTGAAGGCTCTTATGGTTAGTGAACATATCTACATGAACATCATGCAAGTAGTATCTCCAAATCATGAGTACAAACACCACTGCTGCAATCTCGAGGTCATGAGTTGGATAGTTATTCTCATGCACCTTAAGTTCTTAAGAAGCATAAGATATAACCTTATCTCTCTTCATCAACACACAACCTAGGATAACTCTTGATGAATAATTATAGATATCATAACCATCTTAACCCTCTGGTAGAGTAAAGCCACGAGTTATAGTCAATCGAGTTTTCAATTCTGCAAAGCTTTTCTAAAAAATCATCTGACTATTGAAACTTGACCATCTTCTTAATCAACCTAGTCAATAGTGAGGCTATGGATGAAATTTCATCCACGAACCTTCTATAATAACCTACTAGACCTAAGAAAATTATGATATTCGTAGCAAAGGTAGGTTTGGGTCATTGTTTAACTACTTTTATCTTTTGCGAATCCACTCGGATCCTCTAGCTAGATAAAATGTGACCAAGGAAAGAAACGGATTGCAACCAGAACTCACATTTGCTAAACTTAGCGAATAACTAGAAATCTTTTAGAGTCTTTAAAACAAATCTCAAATGACTCGTCTGTTATTCTTCGTTCCTAAAGTAAATGAGGATAGCATCAATAAAGACGATAATGAATAAAGACGATAATGAATAAGTCCAAGTACGGTTTGAAGACTCTATTCATAAAATCCATGAAAGCTGCAAGAGAATTAGGTAGTCCAAATGACATAAACTAAAAATTCATAATGACCATACGGAGTCCTTAAGGTTGTCTTCGGAATATCACTATCTCTGATTCTATGCTGATGATAACCTGATCTGAGGTCTATCTTTGAGAAATGTATAGCACCTTGAAGTTTGTCAAAAAGTCATCAATCCTAGGGATTGGATACTTATTTTTTATTGTGACCTTGTTCAATTGCCTATAGTAAATGCATATCCAGAGAGAAGCATCTTGTTTCTTTACGAACAACACTAGTATACCCCATGGTGAAATACAAGGCTCGATGAAACCCTTATCTAAAAGGTCTTCCAACTGATCTTTATTTTCCGTAAGCTCTACTGGATCCATTCTATAAGAAGGAGAGGAAAAGGCTATCACGACTTTGGAGCACCCGACAGAAGTAACACGGCGTACTCGACCTCTCGGAGGTCTTATACAAGTCCTTAGATATCTTTTATTGTATAATCGTAAAAATAGCAAAAAATTTAAATCTTTTCATAAAACATATATATATATATATATATATATATATATATTATCATAAAGCATAATTAGACTCTAAATCTCCTTGCCATCTTAATACACAACTCAATAGAATAGAATAGGCACACGACCCTTATCAACATAAACTTAAAGAACATCTTGACATAGGTAATCCTTGAATTATAAGGGTCACTTCACTTCAACTTGGGAGATCTATCCAAGCACTTCACTTAGGAGGAATCCTCTAGCCATCACCACCTACACTTTGTGTAAAAAGATGAACAAGAATGGTATTAGTTCAAGAATGCACTAAGTATGACAACCATGCAAAAACATGCATTTAAAGAGGACACTTCGTTTGAAATCATGCACATTTATTTTTAGTAAACTTCACGAATATAGGAATAATAACCACAATATAGTTCACATACATCATATAGACATGGATACTACTCATAATAGAACATAAAGTAGTTTATCATACTTTTGGCATATTCAATACATACAATATATAACTTCTCTTTTTATCTTAACTTCTTTCCTTAAGCAACCCTCAAGTGTTCTAAATACAATGTATGACGTTAAGATTACCTTATAATAGTCTGTCATAGATATGCTTCATAAAGATAACCACATATATTCACATACATACTCATAATTCATGTCTTCACCTAGAAAATTAACTTAACACTCATTCATGCAATTCATACATACCATAACATAAGTCTTAGTTTCATCAACTACTAATCTTAACCTTTCTTGTAGTTCACTAGTGCAATGCATGGGTAGGGTCCATATTCCTACCTATACTAAGTAACCTCTTCAAGAAGTTGTGGTTAGAGTCCTTACTCTTATCTTAATTCATTTCTTACTTTGGGAGACTTAGCCATAACCAACATAGACCATGTGAGTTACATGGAATCTGGTGTTCTCCTACCACACCAAAAAAAAAAGGGTAAACACTTGTGTTAGGTGTAACGAATGGTACATAGCTACATAGGTAGAATCTGCTAACTATAACCTACGGGGGCATTTAGTTATGGAACATCGAGGTTGCTACTAGAAATCTTGACTTACTAGCATAGAGGTTTCCATCTAATGAGACAACATCTATGTTGGGAACAAAGTCTTGCTAAACGTGAAGGTTCTCTTGTGGGAAGCCAGACTTTCTAAACATGAAGCCCCAACTCTCATTTGTCATCTTCACTCGGTCATAGGCTCAAACTCCCTTTTTAACACATATTTAAGCCTTTAATGCATTAGTTCATAAAGAAGGCATTAGGAGTTTGTGCATTCATACATCATATTTCTCAAAGGTTTCTCAGATGAGAATGTCCTTTCATCATAGACCGTACTTCATATGAGAATGTACTTTCAGATATTCATAAAATCACACATCATGTGTGTGTGAATACATTATGAGATCTAGCATCACATAAACACCTCTAAGCACACATGTTCATAACTGCATTAACCATATACTTCACATGCATAGAAATAGGTAATGATGCATAGGGTCTATCCTTTCCTTAATCATCATGAATCTATCCTATTCATACACATGAATGAAGTGTGTGTGTGTGTGTATATTGTCCACATTATCACATAATGGCTATAACATAACATTGAGGAAGCCACCCTCTTAAGATCACAACACATGTACAACACTTTCTCAAGTCTCAAGTCATACACACATATAGAGTATTAAGAACAATAGACTACACACACTCATATTACATCATAGGAGATAAGAACATATTCAACATTAGAATAGAAGACTCCTAACATACTTTTATCGCACATTCATATAAGGTTCATATAGGTAGGCCTCATGCTAAATGAGTATTTATCATCTTTAGACACACAAGAAAAATCTAACCATAACATGATCATCAAATATACACAACATCATCCAGACATCTAAATCATGCAACAAGTATGGAAGACTGTACATATAAATTTACATAACATCAATTCACTTAGACATGACATTGGAATAAAGGTTACATCCTTCACTAACTATACATTTAAATATCATATCAATGAATCTTGCATCTAGTGCCTTCAAGGAGATGATCATAACACATAAGCATGTACAAGAATGAAAACATCGCCACCATAAGTGAACAATACCAATCATCACAATTAGATATAATTCTAAGCTAATAAGAAGAAATAGGTAAACTTACCAAATATCCAAGGTAATTATAATCTTGATCAATTTTCCATAATTCATAATCAATTGATATAGATCAAACTAGGATTACTCAGTATACTATAATCAAATAACAATTGAATCATAATCTAATCAAGATCACAAGATCCATCACATATCATAAATTGAGAGGATAGAGAGATCATAGGTACTTCATGGAATTTGATATAAAATATTCAACATTAGATTACTTTTGAAATCACATTAACAATGAACCCATGGCTTGATTGAAAGATGAGATTTTTTACATAGATTCAAGTTTGAAAGTTCTTTGAAAAAACTCCTTAGATGAATGGTTAACTAAGAATTAAGGATTAACATACCTTCTACATTAGAAAGACCAAGAAAATATGAGAATAAAGCTCCAACAATCCACCTCCATAGCTTGTTCTTGAGCTTGGTCTCCAGTGGGGGTTTTGGTATTTTTTTTGGAGAGTTTGGTTTGGGAGGGAAAGATTAGATTTGAAGAGTGAGTTCTAAATTAGAGTTAGTATACTAAATTAAAATACCTAAAATCACTTAAATAAACCGTTTATATTTTAATTCAGACATGGGGTGAAGGAGTGACTTTAAATAGAATTGCAGGTCCAATCGACGTGCATGGCAATGGGCCGTCGATGGAACGATGGTGTCGTGATACACATTCGTCGATGGGAATGAGACAACTTCTTTGGGGGATTAACTCAAACTTCTATGTGTAGATGAACTCCCCCAATTTACGGGGCTTTAATATAGGCACGATCTGTTGTTTGCCAGGCGTCATTTGGACACTGGCTAGGCAGTCCACTGCCAGCCTTTGGGTTCTTTTTAAGGACCCTTTTGTTTGTCCTTGGGGAGCTGTGCCCAAACATTTCGAACCTAAATACGTCCATTAACAAGTTAGGATACTCCCCTATCAATTTAGATCCCAAATAACACTTAAAACATACAAAGGCACACTAGAACAAACTAGCACGTCTAAAGTCCAACATTCGAATGTCTCGGATGTTCTTGGACATTTGACATTTAAATCCATTAAAATCAATCATACAATCTCTAAGACACTTAATTCACATATTAACACCCTTTTAGGCACATGTGAAGCACTAGACACCTAAGTTAATTTTGAGGGTCTACAATATCTCCCACTTGGGAACATTCGTCCTCAAATGACACTTGGAACTTTTAAAACACACTCAAGGACTCAATGAACCATATATAAACTCACAACATATACCATTTTATCATATAAGAGTCAATGCACTAAACTTACAAGGAACACCAACTTCATACCATCATGCAACTACAGCAACAAAATCAAACATGGATTACTCTAACATTTTCTTCCATACACTCTTTTTATACTCATTTCCTTTTAAAGGAACTACCTTCTCCAACTTTTAGGCAAGTTTCATCATAAAGTTAGACATAAAATGGGTTTCTCTTGCACATATAGGCCTAATCCACACATCAACACCTGAGAAATTAAGCAATTTACTTAGTTTCACAAAGATTATCAATCATGTAGGTCAACAACACTCCTATAGTATAGACATAGTAACATCAAGGTCATACATAACATTATCATGCTTAAACTTTGTTCAAGGAGGAACTGCCTTCTCCTAGTCACAACACACACACATGGCATCATAGAGTTTACATAAAAATAATGCACAAAGGTCAATTCATTTTAAGGAGGATTTATTTACTCCAAACCACACTATGCTCATGCTTTCTTCCTAATGAAGTCTAAATGGTAGATCATACCACACACATCACAAAAATAGGAAGTCATTTCATAAAAATTTCAAATTCTAGCATGACATTCGCTTTCATAAACATGCATCATTTAGGAAATTTTTTACAATTCAAAGGAACACATTAATGACATTTGATAGACATACCATCACTTCTCAAGAGTGAGCATATAAAAATATATCCTAGTTCGTAAAAGTCACACATTTTTCAAGGGACTCCTCATTTCTTATTTAAGGAAAACTCAACACCTCATTATTGGGACAAAAAACCCTCACATAAAAAGTGTTATAAAGCATGTTCATCAAGACATCTCATGAAGTTAAATGCACATTCTTCATATAAAGGGATACAACAACATGAGAGTCATGCAATTTGATCAAAGTTCTTTTTTCATGTAATAATGACCTTCCATAACATGCTTAACAAAACGTCATTTATGACATTCATAACATACGGAGAACATGCAACTCATACTTATATGCAAGACTCCCATCAAAACAAGATACTTAGGAACTCTTTGGTTTTAAGCTTGAGTAGGAAAAGAAGTAAAAGATAGGGACATCTACAACTATACTACTCACATCATCTTCCCCCCTTAGGATAAACCCACTTAAGAGAAACTTATATCATTCAAGGGAACTTGGACTCACCAATACTTCTAGTCAAGAACAACATCACCCTCTTAGTTATTCACTCACACCCTAGTAGGTGACGAATTCAAGAGATCACAAATGAGTAGATACCTTATTCCACTCCATGATCATCACTCCATGTGACCCTTAACCTAGGGAGGTTCAAGGGAACTCAATGTAGGACCATTAAGGGAATTCATAACCTTACCATCTAGGCACATTATCCCCATTTGGGTAAGCCTAATCACATTTTCATCATCACATGCCCTTAAATACCAATGTCAAAGAAAGTCAAAACCAAACCTACAATGGTCATCACCTTTTGGTGGAAACTTTTAACCAACCATACCTAGGTGAAATCTAAGAATTTCCTCAAGGAAAATACTTAAGATCGATCTAAAAAATCAACAAACCACTTCCTAGTAGGTTAACATCTATTTTCTCCTTTTCTTTGAGAGGTTAGGGTACACACTATCCTCTAAGTCATTCTAGGGCAAAGATATAATCCCATGTTATGGAATTAATTTTTTTCTCCCTTTTTCCCCACTCTTAGAATAGGTTCATAAGGGAACTAATCAACTAGTCATAAGGTCTCTCTCATAGCTAGGATACTTCAGAACCACCTTAGAAGTTTCAATACCCATCTTCTCTCCATAGGAGCAAGTCTACACCAAGGACTCCAATCCACACAATGGGAAATTTCTCAATTAACAAGGCAACATCATTCTTTCACTAGTTACCACTTCCCTCCAAGACATTTCAAGCCTATTTCATAACATTACACTATCATCACACATAGCCATAATATAACCCATCATTCCAAGGAAATTCCATTCAACTATAACATCTCTTAAAAAGCTAAAACCATATCATAGCTTTTCAACGTAATATCTCAATTATCATAAATCATACATGGCAATAAATGGAATCTCATCAAATATAAAAATTTTCTCCTTCACATATACTCATAAAGATACAAAACAAAAGTAAGCATCGAAGTTCACCTTTTCTCCCTCAAGCTTTGAGACATCATCCTCTATAAGCAATAACATTTAAAAGACTACCGGACAAGGAAACATAAGAGAGAAATCATACAGAGCTAAGTTCTATGTCACGATCAAGAGTAGTGAAGAAATTGAAACTCTATCGTCCTATACCCTCTTCCTCATAGATGTGTCGCGACTCACCACTGATGAACAAGACTCTACTAGACGTGGCAATATGATACTTTGGAGCCTAAAACCATTTTCTATAAGCTTATGCTCTGATACAAAGTTTGTCACGCCCGGAGAGTACCCCCTAGAAGTAACATGGCATACTCGACCTCTCGAAGGTCTTATACAAGACCTTAGACATCTTTCATTGTATAATCGTAAAAATAGTGGAAAATTTAAAACTTTGCATAGCACATCATATGCTAGAACTATCACTTTTTATATATATAAAATATCATAATACATAATTAGAATTTAAGTCTCTTTGCCATCTTAAGACACAACTCAATAGAATAGAACAGGGACACGTCCCTTATAAACATAAAGTATAAGTCTAAGCTATTACATAAACTTAAAGAACATTTTGACATAGGCAACCCTAGAATCATAAGGGTCCCTTTACTTGAACTTGGGATATCTATCCAAGCTCTTCGCTTATGAGACATACTCTAGACATCACCACTTACACTTTGTGTAAAAAGATGAAGAAGAATGAGATTAGTATTAGAATGCACTAAGTCTGACAACCATTCAAAAACATGTATTTAAAGGAGACATTTCAATTGAAATTATGTACGTCTTTTTTTGTGAACTTCATGAACATAGGAATAATAACCACAATATAGTTAACATACATCATATTACATGGATACTACTCATAATAGCACATAAAGTCATTTATCATACTTTGAGGCATATTCAATACATACAATACATGACTTCCCTTTTTATCTTTAACTTCTTTCCTAAAGCAACCCTCAAGTGTACTTAGTACGATGTATCTCCTTGAGGTCACCTTAAATAGTCTCTCAAAAATATTCTTCATTAACACAACCACATATATTCAAAAGTCATAAGCACATCATAGACATCAACATCGCATCAGGACCATCACCTAAGACAACCCCCAAGTCACACTAGTGCAATGCGTAGGTAGAATCCCGTAATACTACTTCCACCAAGTGTACTTAACAAGTCACTATAAACTAGGAACATCATACTCAAAAAGTAATAAAAATTTCATTTATCACTAGGCATAAGGCCACATACTTCATATCATCATATAAGGACTCTTTACTTTACTACAACCTTAGTCATAATTTAGTTCATATAATAAGAAAACCACGCTCAAAACCCCTTCACAAGCTTAATTGATACGCTCAAATTACACTTTCCTAAAAAAGTATAAGCGGTCGTATCAAGTAAAGAACCCAACTATTAGGTTGGGGTAGATCTCACGAGAAAAATGATTTAGACTTAAATTTAACGTACAATTACCTCTATTTAGTCAAGTCCTTTCAAAAACTAATATTTAGAGCGGTGGTTTTGTGAAACAAAAGCCTTGCAATGTTTTGAAATCAAACAAGTAGCAAGAGTAAATTGTTGGTGTTTATCAAGTTGTTAAGTGTTCCCCATAGGTTCATAATTCCATAATCCTAGCTATAACAATTCTTTCCTAGTGTATTGCATGCAAAGTGATAAGTGATGTATCTCTATATCCTTGGTTCGGCATTTAGAGAATTTCACCCCGAAACATGGTCCGACTATGTGTGTCTAAGTTACTAACCTTTACCTTTACTTCATATTAGGCATTATATTCGATGTTTGTCTTACCTATTATTTTGCACCAATTGAAACTAGCCTATTAGATAGTATCCACTAAATATATGTTGATAATTCTTGTCCTATTAACTACCTCCTTGGTCTGGCAAGTAGCAATAAGGTGAGTTCTAATGTGTGTCCTCATTAAAAAGACTTATACACGAAAGAATTATCGATGCATGTAATAACCTAATTAAGAATTGTTTATTAGCTAGTTATATCTTGTTAATCACCCATGGTTCCCACAACCCTAGTTGTGGATTTAGTTGCCCATGCTTAGAAGTACACAATTCATAATTGATGAAAAATAAATCATGAACCTACTTTAACAAATTCAAAGAAAATCTAGAAATTCATCTTGAAATCACATTAATACTTGAATAACAAATTCGGAAATTTGTACTAATTGTAAAAACAAATATCTAGGAACAAAAGTATGAAATAAGACAAAGAATCAAACCCCAAAAATGAGGTTTTCACCTTATTTAAAATAAAAGAAGTCCTAAATTAAAAAGGAATCAAAATAAGGAAAGTTTTGTCCAAAATGCGACATCAATCGATGACCCCACAGACGGACCATCGGTCAAACAACGGACGGTCGACTGCCTCTGTCGTTCCGTACTTAGAATCTTTTCAAAGCCTATCCTTTGCATCTTCTCTAGTCCAAAATCGATGGACCAGCATCACGGTCTGTCGACGTGCTTACGGTCTGTTGATGCTTATCATTGTTCCATATTTAGATTTTCTTCAACATTGGATACTGGGACATTCTCTGATCACATATACAATTTTCCAGGACGGTCCGTGTAACAATCGATGGATTGTCGATCCTTCCGTAGCCCCACACTTGGTAAGAATTCCCCGAGTTACTTCCAGATGCTTGAACCTCCAATCGACGATCACCATCTATGGTCCATCGATGAGCCAATGGGTCGTCGATGGCTTCGTGGGTCAAATCTGCACTTAATTTCCCCAGCCTTCTGTGTTTCAGTTTTAGACAACATTCCTGCAAAACAAAGACAAAATCATATTTAAATTACTACAAAAAGGCTCTCGAAACAGAACAATCTTAAGAAAAAAGCATTGGAAGTACCGTGAAACCACATTATATCAACACCCTCAACTTAAATTCATTGTTTGTCCTCAAGATACACACTATGACTCAACACAACACTTTGTACACAATTATCCTTTTTTTAGCTTCCGCAATCATATCGTTATAAATCACAACTTTTTCGTTACTTTAGTACATGTTTATCCTCTTAGGCTTGATGGGCTTACTCTTGTGGATCAGACAATGATACAGACTCTCCACGCACCGACACCTCAACTCCTTTGTCTCTCACCAAGGTACCAACTTACCGATATTGCAACTAGTTCCCTCACTTCAAAAGATATCCTTTTTTTTCACACATGATTTCAACTTTCAGTATGAGGATCATTATTGAACACTCACGCTCAGAAAATAGTCACACCTAGTTGGTACTTGTCGCCATAGGTTTACCCTTATTTTCACCGCTTAAGTTCACCATATTAGACTATTAGGATCACGATATGACTTTCTTGGTTTGTAACGTAGGTTATGGGTAAGGTATGGTAGATATGAGTACATTTTAGTGAATTGTTTCCCTCTTTTACATCACGGATAAGTGTCCTACCTCTTTCATTATTTATTTTCCCTATTTTTCTTGTCATGTTTGCCTTATTTTCTCCTTTCTTTATCTTTTGTGGAAGTGACTCTTATTTTCTTTTGTTAAACACTCTTTTTCTCCTTTTTTATATTCAACTAACAATTTTTATTGAGTCACATCTCTTGTTCATTGTACCTTTACTTTTCCACATTACTCTTTGTCATACCTAGTTTTCAGGTCATCACTCATATTAGCCACCCTCAACTTATGGCTTTGCCATGAGTAGAGGTACACATTACCTAAGGTTGGTTCAGGTCCAAGATGAGGTCAGTTTCTACATTATCCACCCTCAACTTATTCTTTTTGCCAAAGTTGAGGTGCACATGTCCAAGGAGGGACCATGGCCTACACATTACACCTAGGGAAGTTGAGTTGGTGAAGAAAAGAAATGTCTATTATATGCTCAAATTATTTGTATCAAAAAGGGATAATAATTTCATTCATGTCACTTCACTTTAGGCTAAACGTTAGCTAATTTGAACAAGGTCCTATGATCCTTTCCAAATTGTCTAACACAGATCCTTTTTGCAAGACCAACCGGGCAAGTTCTAGCTAGGTACCAACATGGGAACAATCAAATCTCCTCACACTCTCTTGACACCACATTATATTATCAGATTGTTTATTACCTAGTTTTAGTGTTAGAGTGACAATCATTCAATGGGTGTATCTCTATATCATGATAAGAGCCAACATTCCACATTTGAACATATTCATTCTAGCACTTTATTAGAACGGGATATCACTCAAGTTTAGCCATCATGCTTCATTTTTCACTTTTATACTTTGTACAAGTTACGACACATGCCGGTTAAACAGTAAAGTAATCAATATCTTGGGGCAAAAGAACACATGCATGAAAACCACCAAGAAAGGATCATGAGTTGGGCTACTCAGACTTCACCCTAGCACTCACATTCAATTTAACCCACCCCCAACAAAAAAATGTAATTATCCCCAATGCATAAGAAATAAATAAAGGGTGGTAGGAGAAGCAAACCTGAGGCCTATAATGCTGAAGATCAGCAAGAAAGTAGGTTCTGTTTCTCGAAATCCGCACCCATAGTAGGGACACCCTCTGTAGTGTCCACAATAGTATCTGCACCCTCAGTGGTGTTCCTCTAACAACCTCTACTCTTGATCTAGACGCCCCAGTAGCCAACTCTATATCCCTCATCTGACGGGCCTCCTCATCCAGCAACAACACTCTCCTCGCATCCTCAAAATATGTCCTCTCATTCTTCCGAGAACGAGCATCCTCACCCTTAATGGTATGGCTGGAACGATGCCTCTTGGCAAGCTCACGAGGCTCAGGCGGTGGTGCAGTTGGAGCAGTGAAAAGTGCACCAAGAACTGTGTTCTCTGCTGTCTCAACTGGAGCAGACTCAGGCTCAGGTCCCTTTATCTCAAGGATGTTGTCCATATCATCCGGTAGACTCGCCACAATCTCCTAAAGAGTAGTAAGATCAATGGTGGGGGTTGGGCGGTCTAGAACTCGGAGCTCAAAAGAATCTAGGCACTGATGGACTACCCAAATCTTTAGCTTTATCTATTGAGACCCTTTTTGATCCGATCCTCAAGCTCGGCAATTGATTTCTGCATCCAAGGATTTATATGGTGAAGCAAGGTGGCCATCTGGGCATCTAGCTTTTGGACCCAAGAAATCGGGACCAATTCCGCTGAAGGTGGGGTAAACCGGTAGGAACTAGGCACCCTACTCATGCTTGGAGCACACTCGGTTGGGGTGGCATCAAAAGGCTCCGAAGTGGCATGATCATCCCTTGGTCCTGTTCAACCGTATCCGCCAAGTTCTCACCTAGCGGATATACATCAACTATGGTCCCTCACCGTGGTGCCACCTCATTGGCCTCATCCCTGATGAGACCGTTATTTGTTGTCCCTATAGGAGTACGGAGGACATATTTGTGAAAAAAAGGAACTCCAGCATCCCTGCACAGCTGAAAAATTATATATAGAAATGGGAAAGTGGTAGACAACATAAAATACCTCTCATGGATAACGAAGATCAACAACTTTGCCACATCAATCTCCAACCTAGCTACCAGAGCTACTACAAAGACCGCTCTATCCAAAGTGAGTATATTATCTGCAGCCGTGGGGGACAGTCAGTGGAGGTCTATCAGCCAGAAGAACTTGGCCGCAAAAGTGAAGTTGGCCTTCTTGATAAGGCCTCTGGGGTCCAAAACCCATTTTGCGCCCTCACCATCAATGTAGAGTCGCTGTTCAATCCACCTCCTTGTGGACTCTCTAAGTTCTCTGCTCTGCTGAAAGTGGACACTCTTGACCACGTTCCACCTATAGTAAAACTCTGGGGTGAGTTGGATCCTATCAGCATTAGTGGATCCACCGTATAAGAAACGGTGGATGGAAGGAGAAGAAATGTCCACCCAATAGCCTCGAACGTAAACATCTGTGAGTAGGGGATGTTTTGCGGGATCACCCGCATGTCCAAAGCACCTCGGAGAGCCTCTATGTATGAAGCGTAGAACTTTTGCACAATATCCTCACTATAGGTCCCCCAACTCCTCAACATCCGCTCGAGCCGGTGGCGGTAAAAAAATCATGCACTATAGGGACTGTGTGTAAGCTCCTTATAAGAACCCACCGCTCAACAGTCAATGTGGGAGTCATCAATCCCTTTTCATTCAGTAATTGGAGTCCCTGTATATCTGGTACTGACCATCTATACACCAGATGTTGGGCTCATCAGCAACTAGTGCAGGGACCTCATGCTGGGGTGTCGGAGCAGAATCTTAACTCTGGGCCTCATCAAACAAGGCATAGAGGGCAGGCATAGCTGAGGGACATACTCCCTGTGATCCAAAACCAGAGGTCGTGGCCTCATTCAACCCTGTAGAGTGAACTGACTCAGAATCGCAAGCCTGTTCGGAGATAGATGCTCTCTCAAAACCCGAGGCTGACCTAGACGGTGTGACAGTCAGTGTGCGCTCCTCATCAGACTGGGAGGCAGTTACTACATCGGGCACCACCTTATTGGGGATGCCCTGAGTGGATCTTGCAGCTGGTGTCGGGGTGTGGGTGCTAGGGGGAACGTATTCAGGATTAGGCTCGTCGTTGGACTAGCCAATCAGCCGATTGGATGGTGCCATAGACTTAGACCTCTCTTTTTCGTAGAAAATATCTGGTTTTAGGGCCATAAGTACGTAAAAACACCTTGTTAGGATCGTTAGAATCAATCTACACAAGCAATAGAAGCAAAACAAAATATAGAAACATAAGACACAATGTAGTGCAGAACTGCAAAATCGGGGCGACGGGTAATATGGATGGCCCATCGATGAATCAACGGTCTGTGGATAGTGTCCGTTGGTGAACACTTGAGCAAATTTTAGAATTCAACTTTCCATTGACTTATTGTTAGAAATGAAGGACGTGCAGAATAGCCCGTCGATTGATTAACGGACCATAGTTCACGTCCGTCGGTTGAGACTTAGAATAATTCAGCATTTTGAAGAGATCAAGGTTTCATTTAGTAATGACGGACATGCAGAATGGTCCGGCCATGAATCGACGGACCGTAGTCCACTTGCGTCGTTCCACAGTTTAAAAGTTTCAAGGGTGAACCATCGACGGACCTCATCGATGGTTCGTAGACAGGGTATAGTTCTATTGGTTACAGACAGGATTTGAGGTCATGGTTTTACCCTACAAATGGTCAATTAAAACACACATTAATTCATCCAACATGCAATAACAAGTAAACGGCAAATTCATCATCCCTAGGGCATTGATTTACCAAATTTCGACCATGGATTCTAAGATATTAACAAGCCCTAAGTTGGAAAAACCACAACCAACTGGATTGTACACAGATTCCACCCCCAACCCATTCACTTTCTATCATTCTAAGGGAAATAGAACCCAATTTTTAACAAGATTGACATGCAATTATGTCCCTAAGTCAAGACCCACATACCATCTAATCGATTCCTTACACAAATGAACGAGAATTCATAAGAAGAGGAAATGGAAATACTTGGAAGTAGTAGTGGAATGAATGAATGGGTTATCTTTCACAACCAACTGACTTTCCGCCTATGAACATCGACCGGAGAAACAATGGAAATGAAGGATAAACTGTGGAGGTTGGGGTTTTGAAAAAATCTGGGAGTTTGGGATTGTTTGCAATCTGAAGAAAATGGAAGTGAATGATTGTGGGAGTTAATGGGGAATTAAGGTAATAACGGAAGGAAACAGTTGAGGGGAATTTGAAAGATGTAGGACGGCAAATGAACTATTATTTTGTTGTAAAGTCGGTCGGGTCAAGTCAGGTCGATGGTTTTTATGAACTGACAATACCCGTTGACGGTTCGTAAGTGAGTCGAGGGTCCGTCGACTGGTCCTTCAATTGTTCCCTAACTTAGACAAAACTATTAAACATATCATGGATCTACGGACGCCGTCGACGGTCCATAAGTGAGTCGACGGCGTGTCGGTTGCTTCATCGATCTGTTCACTAGACCAATTTCTGCAAAATTCTTGTGGCATGATCCCTACACATAGAATACCCATTCGGTCATTCTTGCTGTGTTTTTCGGACACTTTTTTTAGACACGAACCCTAAACTACTCTCTAGCCAACATAATAAAAAAATATTAAACAAAAATTAACAAATGAAATTTAGTAAAGCAAAATAAAACAAAACAATGAAATTATTCCTACAAAGAAAAGAAAAACCTATTGTTGTCTAGAGGATACACATTGAGTTGCCTCCCAAGAAGCGCTTGATTTAACGTCGCAACACGACGCAAGACCTTTGATTAACCAGACTTCATCAAGTTTATATGCCTTAACCACTTCATGGGCACTCTGTGCATGCCCTAGGTAGATCTTGATTCTCTGCCCACTTACCGTGAACCTTGCACCCTCCTTGATTTCCAACTCAACTGCTCCATGTGGGAACACTTTAGTGATCAAGAATGGACCAGTCTATTTGGACATGAGTTTGCCCGGAAACAAGCGCAACCTAGAATTAAACAAAAGTACCAAATCCCCAACTACAAATTCACGCTTCTCAATATTTTTGTCATGGTAATTTTTTATCTTCTCTTTGTAGAGGGATGAACTTTCATATGCTTTTAGGCGAAACTCATGATGCTCATTCAACCCATTAATCTCTGTACCACTGCTTCTTTTCAGTCCATCTTCAGTTTCTTCATCGCCCATGTGGCCTCGTGCTCTAACTCAATTTTCAAGTGACAAGCCTTCCCATATACAAGTTGGTATGGATACATACCTATGGGAGTCTTGTATGTTGTCCGGTAAGCCCAAAGAGCATCATCAATCCTCCTAGACTAGTCCGTTCTATTACCATTTTCAACATCGTCTGCTTGATTTCTGTGTTGGACACATCAACTTGCCCACTCGTTTTTGGATGGTACGGAGTGGATACATAGTGGCGAACCCCATATTTCTCTAATAACCCATTGAAAAACTTGTTGCAAAAATGGGATCGCCCATCACTAATAATGGCCCTAGGTGTGCCAAATCTGGAAATATGTTCTTTTTCAAGAATGTGATGACACTCTTCCCTTCATGGTTGGCAAGTGTTATGGCTTCTGCCCATTTTGACACATTAAATCAATGCCCCATTCATCAAATAACTCAATTACTAGAATGGGATTCAAAGGGAGCTCTTACCTTCTTGAAGTACCTCATCTCTTTAACACCTATCACATGCCTCGGCGAACTCATGAGCATCCTGGTGGATGGTTGACCAATAGTACCCACACTGCAAGACCTTATGGGCATTCCGGATACCACTATGATGCCCACCCACAGGCGAGGAATGGCATGCTTCCTAAACACTTAACATCTCATCTTCCGGCACACAACGACGAAAACAATGGAATCAAGTCATCAGAAGAGGCCAATACATGCTCATCTAGGAAGGTGTCATTAATTTCAGTCTTTTCACCCAAATCTCACATAGCTTCATCCTCCAATATGGACAAGTGATCGACAACTTGATTTTCGGTCCCTTTTCTATCTTTTACCTCAAAATCAAACTATTGCAATAGTAGCACCCGTCTAATCAACCTTGGTTTTGCATATTTCTTTGACATCAAATACCTCAAAGAGGAATGGTCAGTATGCACTATAACTTTCATGCCAAGAAAATAAGAGCAAAATTTTTTGAAAGCAAATAGCACCGCAAGGAGCTCTTGTTCAGTCACCGTGTAGTTCTTTTGTGCTTCATTCAGGGCCTTACTAGCATCAAGAAAACTTCTCACACCTTTTACAGAGATGGGTGGAGGAAGTCTCTCTATAACCTCAACTTTGGATCGATCAGCCTCTATCCCCTTCTCTGAGATGCGATGGCCCAATAAAATACCCTCTTTCACCATGAAGTGTCTTTTTTCCCAATTTAGCACAAGGTTTAAATCTTCACATCTTTTAATAACCTCGGCTAAGTTACTCAAACAATGATCAAAAGAGTTGCCAACAACTGAAAAGTCATCCTTAAACCCCTCAATAGTGTACTCCCACCATATCATAGAAGTTCGACACCATACATCTCTGAAAAGTAGCAGGAGCATTACACAACCCAAAAGGCATCCTCTTAAATGTGAATGTCCCATAAAATCAAGTAAAAGTGATTTCTCTTGATCCTCCGGTACAATAGATATTTTATTGTAACCCGAATAACCATCAAGAAAACAGTACTACCCTTTTCCTGCAAGCCTATTTAACATCTGATCCATAAAGGTCATAGGAAAATGGTCCTTCTCAGTCCATGCATTCAACTTTCGATGATCCATACGAACTCTCCATCTTGTCATGGCCTCATTGGAACAAGCTTATTCTTCTCATTAGGGACCATTGTCATTCCCCCCATTTTGGACACACACTGAACAGGGCATACCCAACTACTATCTCTTATAGGATATATGACTCTGGCATCCAATCACTTAATAATATCCTTCTTAACTAACTCTTGCACAAGTAGATTCACACGTCTTTGGTTCTCAATACTTGGCTTGTGATCAGGCATGACTTGGATTTTGTGTGAACAAAAACCGGGTGGGATCCCAATAATGTCCACAATAGTCCAATCAATGGCTCGTTTAAACCTTTTTAACAATACTACCAAAAATTCTACTTGTTCCACATTCAAATTTGATGTAATGATTAATGGCAAGGTGTCATCTCCTCCTAAGAATACATACCTCATATGAGGTGGTAGAGCCTTAAGCTCTAATTTTGGGGCCTCCTCAATAAATGGTTTTGTGGTGGGAGACTCGCGATGCTTTATATCTAACTCCAATTTCTTTAGTTTGAACTTAAAATCACATCAATCAAGTGCCACAACCAATGACCCATACTCTTCAATACCATCTCTCTCGAAATTCATGATCATTACTACTAGTGCCTCAACACCAAGGCGCTCTTCGATTTGTACCTCAGGCGTACTCTCAACCATGTAGGATATAGAAAATATTGTTTGGAGCTCACCACTCTGCTTCATGGACCTAAAAATGTTGAAAGATGCTTCATAATTTTTTAACATAAACTTCATCTGCCCTTTTTCCATGTCAACCAAGGTGCGACCGGTAGCAAGGAACGACCTCCCAAGATTAATAGGTACCTCAAAATCAAGAATCACAAAATTGGATGGAAATATAAATGAATCCACCTTCACTAACACATCGTGGAGTATCCCAATAGGCCTATTCACCGTTCGATTAGCCATCAGTAACCACTTTGTTGTGGGCTTTGGATCAACCAAACTGAACTTCTTGCAAATAGAGAGAGACATGCAATTTATGTTTGCACAAAGATCACATAGTGCTTTCACAAAGTGTAACAACCCAATGGTACATGGAATAGTGAAAGCGCCCGGATCTTCCTTCTTTTGCACAAGAGACCTTGTAGCAATAGCACTACAATGTTGCATTAGGTCATCATCCTCAAAACTTATCGATCTCTTTTTAGTAACCATATCTTCAATAAACTTGGCATAACAGGGAATTTCTGCAACAGATTCTATCATAGGGACATGGAGGGAAAGTTATTTCAACATAGTAATAAAACTCCGGTATTTACCATCCTCAGTCATATTTACCAACCTTTGCGGAAATGGTGGTAGTGGTCTAGGAACGGAGATCACCTTTTGGGGTATCGCTACTTCTTTCACAACTTTATCTACCAACTCACCAGTATCTTCCACTACCTTATTATCTTTTCTCACCTTATCTTCCACACCAGACGGCATAGGTGGATCAATGGTTTTCTTACCCCATCGAGTAGTGACTGTCATGCAATGTCCATCATTTTTTGAATTTTGGATAGTATTACTAGGAAGAGTACCCGGTTGACGTGGGTTCACAGTGGTAGACAATTGGTCCATTTGCAACTCAAGATACTTGATTGAGATTGCATGTGCATCCACCTTTTGCCCAAAGTTAGCCAAATCGTCTCTCAACTCTTTGGCGTGCTCATCACTAACATCAAACCTTCTCATTATCTATTGCAACATATCTTCAACTCGCGTCATACTACCTCTACCATCCCTAGGAGCAACTTCCAAATTTTGAGGTGGGACATATGGCCCGCTGCGATCATTTCTATTATTATAGTTACCCTGGTTGAAGTTTTTGTTGCAGTTTTAGTTTCCATCTCGAACATAATGGTCCCATGTATTGTAATTCTCATAGTTCTGACCTTGATTTCCTTAACCTTGGCGCTAATTTTACTGATTGGAGCCTTGGGAATTTGGTCAGAAACCCCCCGTCTCCTCATTAACTGCATAAGAATCCTCTTCATAGTAGTAGATCTTCTTGCGGTGGTGGTTTAGTCAAATGACTCACTGCATTTACTTTATCCACACCTCCAGTGATATGTTTATTACCAACCCGAGCTCATTTCTCATTTATGCCATCTCTTCATGAATCTCATCTAAGGCCGGGTTGTGGTACCTTGCACTGCAAAGGTGTTTCTCCTAGTGTGCGACTTCCTAGTGCTCCAAGCCTTATTGTTGTGATAAATTTCTCCAACTTCTCTTCGATCTCTGCATATGTGCACTTACCATAAGAACCACCCTCAATAGTAGTATCATCTCGCCCCCTATAGAAGTACTCTTGCAATGACTCATCATCAATGCAGTTGTTTGGGAGGTTGCCTCCTCAGAGCACCATCACCAGGGTTCTCCACAATCACTTGGTTGTGAGGATAAACCAGCGGAGGAAGTTGATGGTTGATACCATAACCTAGATTAGCAGGGTTCTATAGATCTTTAATTCTATGGAGTGTCCGGTGATGTTCAGGATCGAATGGTACAATTGGTTCTCCTTGACTCCATGTGCTTGGTATACACTAGAGCTAGACCTGAGAGAAACAAAAACAAAAGAAAAACTTAAAATTAAGAAATTTTGGACTAAATTCAGTAATTAATATTAAAGTTAATCTAAAAGTCACTTTCCCCAACACCGGCACCAAAATTTGATACATTCAAATTACACTTCCCTAAAGAAGTATAAGCGATTGTATCAAGTAAGGATCCCACGAGGAAAATGATTTATACTTAACTTTAACGTACAACTACCTCTATTTAGTCAAGTCCTTTCCAAAAACTAATAATTAAAGGAGGGGTTTTGTGAAACAAAAGCGTTGCAATGTTTTGAAATCAAACAAGTAGAAAGAGTAAATTGTTGGTGTTTATCAAGTCGTGAGAGAAACAACAGTGTAAGTGTTCCCCATAGGTTCATAACGCCATAATCCTAGCTATAACAATTCTTTTCTAGTGTTTTGCATGTAAAGTGATAAGTTACGTATCTCTAAATCCTTGGTCCAGTATATAGAGAATTTCACCTCGTATCTTGGTCAAGCTTCGTGTGTCTAAGTTACTAACCCTTACCTTTAATTCATATTAAGAATCATATTCGATGTTTGGCATAGTTATTACTTCACACCTACCGAAACTAGCCTATTAGATAGTATCCACTAAATCTATGTCAATAATTCTTGCTATTAACTACCTCTATGGTTCGGCAAGTAGCAATAAAGCGAGTTCTAACATGTGCACTCGTTAAAAAGACTTCTAGACAAAAGAATTATTGATGCATCAAGTAACCTAATTAAGAATTGTTAATTAGCTAGTCTTATCTTGTTAATCACCCATGGTTCCAACAACCCAAGTTGTGGATTTAGTTACCCATGCTTAGAAGAACAAAATTCATACTTGATGAATAATAAATCATGAACTTACTTTAACAAATTCGAAAAAAATCAAGAAATTCAACTTGAATTCACACAATTATCTTGAATAACAAATTTGGAAATTTGAATTAATTGTAAAAACAAATCTCTAGGAACAAAAGTATTAAATTAGCCAAAGAATAAAACCCCAAAAATGGGGTTTTTCACCCTATTTATGATTTAAAAAAAAGAGTCCTAAATTAAAAAGGATTCAAAATAAGGAAAGTTTTGTCGAAAAAATGCAGCTTCAATCGATGACCCCACAGACGATTCGTCGGTAAAACAATGGACCATCGACTGACTCTTTGGGTCCATGCTTAGCATATTTTCAAAACCTTTCCTTTGCATCTTCTCAGATCCAATTGACGGACCAGTCGCATGATCTGTCGATGTACTTACGGTCCATCGATGCTTATCGTTGTTCTATACTTAGCTTTTATTCAACATCGGGAATTAGGGTAGTCTCTGATCACATCAACTATTTGCCAGGACGGTCCGTCGATCAGTCGATGGACCGTTGATATTTCCGTAGCCCCACACTTGGTATGAATTCCCCGAGCTGTTTCCATATGCTTGAACCTCCAATCAATAATCACCACCTAAGGTCAGTCGATTAGACGACGGGCCATGGATGGCTTTGTGGGTCGAATCTGCACTTAATTTTCACAGCCTTCTGTTTTTCAGTTTTGGATTACTTTCCTATAAAACATAGAAAAAATCATATTAAAATTACAACAAAAAGACTCTAGAAATACACCAATCTTAAGAAAAAAGCATTGGAAGTACCATGAAACCACCGTACATCACAAATCACATACATACTCATAATTCATGTCTTTACATAGCAAATTCACTTAAAATGCATTCATACAATTCACACATATGATAACATAAGTCTTACTTTCATACAAGTACTAATCTTATCCTTTCTTGGAGTTCACTAGTGCAATGCATGGGGTTGGGTCGATATTCCTACCTATACTAAGTAACCTCCTTAAGAAATTATTGTTAGAGTCCTTTATCTTATCTTAATTCATTTCTTACTTTGGGAGACTTATCCATAACCAACATTGACCATGTGAGTTACATGGAATCCGGTGTTCTCCTCCCGCACCAAAAAAAAAGGGTTAACACTTGTCTCAGGTGTAACGAATTGTACATAGCTACATAGATGGAATCTGCTAGCTATAACCTACGAAGGCACGTAGTTATGGAACATGGAGGTTTCCGTCTCATGAGACAACATCAATGTTGGGAACCCGGACTTGCTAAACGTTAAGCCTTAACTCTAACTTGTCATGTTCACTCGATGCTAGGCTCAAACTCTTTTTTTGGCATACATTTAAGCCTTTAATTCATTAGTTCATAAAGAAGGCTTTAAGAGCTTTCTACTTCATAAAT
Source organism: Solanum habrochaites (assembly GCA_027704765.1). Classification (NCBI taxonomy): domain Eukaryota; kingdom Viridiplantae; phylum Streptophyta; class Magnoliopsida; order Solanales; family Solanaceae; genus Solanum; species Solanum habrochaites. The sequence goes on from JAKWJA010002497.1 coordinate 17,636,342, forward strand.
CATATTACTCAAAGGTTTCAAAGATGAGAATGCCTTTCATTATAGACCCTAATTCATGTGAGAATGTCATTTCACATATTCGTACAATCATATATCATGTGTGTGCATACAATGTGATATATATCATCACATAAACACCTCTAGGAACACATGTTCATAACTACATTAATCATATACTTCGCATAGAAATAGGTAATGATGCATAGTAGAACTATCCTTTCCTTAATCATCATGAATCTATCATATTCATAGGCATGCATAAAGTGTGTTTGTGTGTACATTGGTCCACATGATCACATAATGGATATAACATAACATGAAGGATGACACCCTCAAAAATTAAACAACACTTGTACAACATTTCTCAAGTATCAAGTCATAAACACATATAGAGTATTAAGGACTATAGACTACACATACTCACATTACATCATTGAAGACAAGAACATATTCAACATTCGAATAGAAGACTCGTAACATACTTTGATGAAATATTCATATAGGGTTCATATAGGTGGGGATCATTCTATGAGAGTATTCATCATCAATACCCACATAGACCACACCGGACCCTATCATGATCATCATATATACACAACATCATCCACACACCTAAATCATGCAACTAGTATGGAAGACTATACATAAAACTTCACATAATATCAATTCACTTACATATGATATTAGAATCAAGGCTACATCATTCAACTTCCTAAACATGTAAATCATAATATAAATTCATCTTGCATCTAGTGCCTTCAAGGTCATGATCATAACACATAAGCATGTACAAGAATGTAAAAACCGCCACCATAAGTGGACCATACTAATCATCACAATTCGATATAAATTCTAAGATAATAAGAAGAAATATGTCAACTTACTGAATCTCCAAGCTGAAGATCATCTCGATCAATTTTCCAATTCTTAATCAAAAAATATATATAAGACTAGGATTACTCAATATTTCCTTAATATAATAACAATTGAATCATAATCTAATCAATACCACATACCCATGACATATCATAATTTGAGAGGATAGAGAGATCATGAGCTATTCATGGAATTGGATTGAAATTTATGTTTAAACCATATATTAATTATATATTAAACATTAGAATTCTTTTAAATCACTTTAACAATGAACCCATGGCTAGATTGAAAGATGAGATTTTTGACTTAGAACCATGTTTGAAAAATCGTTGAAAGGACTCCTTAGATGAATGGTTAACTAAAGATGAAGGATTATCATACCTTCAACATTAGAAAACTCACAAAAATTTGAGAATAAAGCTCCAAGAATCTACCTCCATAGCTTGTTCTTGAGCTTGGTCTTTAATGGGGGATTTTTGTGGTTTTTGGAGAGTTTGGTTTGAGAAGGGAAAATTAGATTTGAATAATGAGTTCAAAATTAGAGTTAAGGCTTATATACTAACTTAAAATACCTAAAAACACTTAAATAAACCGTATATAGTTTAATTAGGAAATGGGGCACAATTCTCATTCACCTCTTCAAGTTGACACCGACATGGGACAGAACTACAGGTCTAGTCGACGTGCATGGCAACAGACCTTTCGATGGAATGACGGTGTCGTGCTTCACATCCTTCAATGTTGATTAATACTCCTTCCTGGGGGATGAGCTCATAGTTCTAAGTGTTGATCAATGCCCCCAATTGACGGTGCATCGATGAAGGCACGATCTGCCGTTTACCAAGTGTCGTTTGGACACTCTTAGACACTCCACTTCCAGCTTTTGGGTCCTGCTCAAGGCCCTATTGGGTGGTGATTGGGAATCCATGCCCAAAAGTTTCAAACCTAAATATGTGCATTAAAAATTTAGGATCCTCTCCTATCAAATTAGACCCCAAACAACACCTAAAACATAGAAAGTCACACTAGAACACACTAGCACGTCTGAAGTCCAACTTTCGAACATCTTAGACGTTTGACCTATAAATCACTTCAAATCAACCATACAATATGTTAAACACTTAATTAACGTATTAAAACACTTTTTAGGAATATGTAATGCTCTATAAACCTTAGTACATTTTTAGGGTCTTGACATAGGCTAGGTATCTGGAAGGACATCAATTTTTAAAGTCGATTTCCCTTTCGGGAGGGACTCCGAGAAGATCTTCTATAAACACTTTTGGAAACTCACTGACTACTGGAACTGAGTCAAGATTTAAGGTTTTGAAGTTCAAATCCTTGACCCAAACTAGATGATAGAGATAACACTTAAGGCTTGGGAACTAAGCAGTGAGAGTTTTTAAAGGGAATCAATCACAAGTTTAGATTGAAACTCAAGTTCTTGCAAAACTTTGTCATTTTCAAAATCAAATCCTAAATACGATGATAGAATGAAATTGATGTTTTAGGGTTTCCTAAACTCAAAAATAGAAAATGGGGATAAAATCTCAAATTTTGCAGGCATAAGCATATGTATTAAGTTTTTCCGTTACTCATTTTTGTGGGAATGCCACTAATTATAAATCCCCTTTCCTTGGTCATTCAACCCCAACTTCTCGAAAATTTTCTCTACTTTTTCTCTTCATCTTCTTCATAAGGATGAGGTATGTATTGTTTAATGATATTGTCTCATCATTGATTGAAGAACAATTTTGATGATTTGCATCCTTTTATATATGTTCATTTTTTGTAATTCTCTGAAATTACATTTTATTGTTGGTATGTTATTGAAATATTTCATAAACATATTCTAACATATTTGGTTATTTTTAATTTCTGACCGTAGAGATTTGCAGCCAGAAATTTTTGGGACAATAAGATCCTTGGCATAGTTTCATCTAGACTGGACTTATTTTATATGTGTTGATATGGTTAGTTATTATAAGTTCTTTGAAGGGTAAATGACATCCCAACCGTATCAAGACTTGTATCTAATATATAATCCTATTTTAAGATCTTTCTCTGTCTCAAATATGCTAACATGTTCATAAGGGTTTTGATTATTTCCTCATTTTGATTGCTTAGTTCGAATAGAGTTTTAAATCTTATACTAATTGATTTATGAAAATTATATGCTGTAAAATTGTTTATTATTTTATTTTGTGACGAGGAGAAGATTGAAGATCAAAATAATTACTGAAACAATTTATCCTAACAATAGAAGTTCATTTACCAACCAATCAGTGGTTAACGCCCAGTATTATGAATATGCTATGTAATCTGCCCCCTCCCCTCCCCTCCTCCTTCCGGAATGATAGTAGTAGTTATCGCTAGCACTGTCTTGTACTGATGCATATTAAATTATAATATATTTCTATCCTTTTGTTAAAAAATAAAACCAAAAGAAGGCAAGTTCTTCTTTTGTTTTTAAATTCATTAAATATATATTCATAATACGTAAATACTCGTGGACCTTTTTTTATAATAAAAATGTAAACATTATATATATTTTATAATAAACCCTTAATTTGATGACGTTCAGGACAATTAATGAGAAGTATTTATTTTTTTATCTCGATAATATAATAGATATTGTCCATTCTACCTATTAGTAAGATAAATTGATTGTAGCAATGCACTTATCATTATATATATTTGAAACAAGAAAATATTAATAGAATAAATTATTTTTAGTAAATTATAATAATTTTAATAAGTTTTTTTGTATTCAAATTTTTATGTGTGTATTTAAATGATTTGAGGAAGAAGACGAGAACTGATCGAGGAGAAACTAGAATGTGTTGAGAAAACGTTCAGATAATCTCAAACGGTGAAAACATACCCACACCCGGTTTATATACAAAATTAATGAGAAGGATTTTTTATAATCTCGATAATATTATAGATTTTGTCCATTCTTTTTTCATCAACCGAACATATTCTATTAAACCTCCTTCTGTTACACTGCATTACAAAAATTATATCTACCCCTTAATCTGCCTATTTAATAGAACCACATCCAAGACTATTACAAACTCCTGATTGCCCTCCTTTATCTATTCATTGTACAAACTATCCATCCTTGTTTTTACAGTGTGTATTCCTATTCAATATTTCTAAAATCCTATGTCTGCATTCCTGTCTACTTACTTATTCACCATTTGTGGTCTGATTACCATGTGCTGCCATATTGCCTCATTTCAAACCCTCCCTATATGATATATTGTTGCTTCCAAGATTGCCCAGACAAACCATGTGCTAATTTTCCCTTTGACTCTCCGTGCCATATTCCACCACATGTTGTAAATATTATAGTTCGTCATCTGGTCCCTAACCACTTCAATGTATCTTCCAAGAAAATGTTTGGAAAATCTACATTGAAAAAACAAGTGGTTTGTGTTTTTCGGGGCCTCCCCAGATATTCCGCAAGAGATGTCTTGACATATCCCTGATCTTTCTAACCATTCCCTTGTCAACAACCTGTCATGAATTTAACCTAGCAAATAAAGTTGTGTTTAGGAATATTTACCTTATACCACACCTTCCTCCACCAGGACCATTCAAAATCAGTCTCTTTCGTCTATCCACCTTGTATTTAGTATTTTACTTTTGGTTTTAGCCAATCATTCTGAACATACCCTGCCTTTAATGTGTCACGCAATTTACAAATTTTCCTCTAGTACCAACTCGTGTCTTTAGTAACCTGGTATTACCACCACTTCTTCTCCTTCAAATATATGTGATGTACCCATGTAATTCATAGATTATCTGTTTTTTTGGCAATGTTCCAGACATATTCAGCCAACGCTTTTTCATTCCAGGTTTTACAGTCTAGTACGCCCAGTCCCCCTCGATTTTTGGTTTACATACAGTATCCCAAGCAGTTAGAGGGGATTTCTCCGTATAGATTTTCCTGCTCCATATAAAATTCCTACACACTATTGTGATGTCCTTCATTACACTCTTTGGGAGTATAAATATAGATGACCAATACGAGTGTATATGCATTAATACAGAATTAACAAGTTGAACTCATCCTGCATATAATAGATTCATTGTTCCCCACATCTTGACCCAAGTAACCATCTTTTCTATAAGCATTGCACAATCCACTGCGGACAATCTCTTAGTAGTAATAGGGACCCCAAGATACTTAAATGGCAACTTGCCTTTTTAATATCCTGTGAGTTCAACTATATCATTCAGTACTTGATCTGTCATATTAGCGAGAATACATTCGACTTCGAATTGGTGGTGGTTAATCCTGAGGCAACAGAGAAGGTTTCCAGTCCTCTTAACAAAAACATCACCAACCTCCAATTTCCCTTACTGAAAATAAGCATGCCGTCTGCAAAACATAGGTGGTTGAGTTTCAAGTTCCTGCATTTTGTATGATATCCAAACCCCTCTTGTTAAGCAACCCACTTCATTATTCTTGTAAAGTATTCCATGAATATGACAAATAGTAGAGGGGACAAAATATCAAATTGTCCTAACCCTCTTTTCCCTTTGAAGTTTCCGTGCAACCCTCCATTGATTGTATCGTATACTGGGTAGTTGATATGCATTCCATCACCCATCTTATAAACTTATGGGAAAAATTAAGCCCAAACAACATTTCTTCCACAAATCCCCATTCCACTGAGTCATACGCTTTCTTCAAATCAATCTTGATCAAGCAACTTTGTGTTGTATTCTTCCTATTATATAGTCTTACCAAAATCATGGCATATGAGAATGTTTTGTACAATGGTTATCCCCTTGACAAAAGAAATTTGATTTTCTGAGATTATATCTGGTAATACCTCCTTTATCCTGTTGCATAGTACCTTTAATATGATCTTGTAAATTGTGTTGCAACATGAAATGGGTCGAAACTCCTCTACTATTTCTGCATGAGAGATTTTTGGGACCAGTGTTATCACAGTGTCATTCACCCCTCTCAGCATCCTCCCCAATTTGAAACACTCCATTTCACCTTCCACTAGATTAAATTTTACAATTTCCCAGCTATCCCTAAAGAACTTACTCTCATATCCATCTGGACCTGGTGATTTAACTCTATTAATAGCCCATAGTTCCATTTTAATTTCTCCTTGTTATCCATTTATTAAGCATCTATCTCTGCTCTACATTAACCAAGACTCTTTTTTTATGAATCCACTTCGTGCATGTTGTCGTTGCTTATATATGTCCCCAGTAGTTCTTTATAATATCAATGAAAGCTTCCCTTATCCCCTCCATGTCATTTTTTACATTTCCATCCTTTGCTCTGATTGTGAATATCCTATTAGTGTTCCTCCTATCTTTGGGGAAACTATGATAAAATCTTGTGTTTTGCTCCCCTTCCCTTAGCCATTTTAATTTGCTCCTTTTGTCTTAAGAATTTTTCTCTGGCTATATTAAGTTTCGACACTGTTGTACTAGCTTCCTTTCATGCTCGCTAAGTTCAAAATTCCTTGAGTGCTTGTGTATGTTGTTTTGTAATTTCATTAGCTTCTCTATTGCTCTATCTGCTTGCTTCTCTATGTCATTGAACCGATCGTGATTCAACCTATATAATACACTGTTTAATCTGTTCAACTTACGTATTATTTAGAACATTTTACCTTTTGTTATCTTTGTATCCCAACTCTTTTTGACCCTTGCTAAGAAGTTTGGTGCTAGAATCCACATGTTGTAATATATGAATTGTTTTCTACCATATTTCTTTCCATTATCCCAATTTATTATTGTTGGGAATTGATCAAACAATTCTTCATTCCCGAAGTGAACTTCTGACGCTGGTATCTGAGTTATCCATTCGCTATTTACCAAGACTCTATCTATTTTACTCAATACCTTGTCTTTTCTTAGTTGCTTGTTGTTCCATGTATGAAATGCTACACTTGATTTTAGATTTTGAAGATCATTATCATCCACACACTTCCTAAAATATCGGATTTCTGCCATATTGACTGATCTCCCAATTCTTTCATTACTCTTTAATACACAATTGTAGTCCCCCATCACTACCTACGGACCTTTGATATTTATCCCAAAATGCTTTATCTCACTCCATAGTTTCCTTCTAAGTGCACTATCATTATATCCATACACCACAATAAGATTAAACTTATTCCCTGTCCCTTTGTGTTGCACTTCTCCATGTATTAATTGAGCTGTTATCCTTATAATATCTACTATATAATTGTGTGAGGTTTTCATACTAACCATATTCTCCCCCCAGGAACTGCTGATAGATTCGTAGTAAATGACTAACCATTACACATATTAAGAGAGGTCTATTGAGCCTTTAGTCTCTTACTTTTTGTTACGAGAAGACCAAATAGACCCACCTTGGATTATGAAAATACACCTACATCTCTCTTTGCTTTGGTGGTCTATTCATCCCTCTCGCGTTCCAGAATCCTAGTTTATTCATTGGGTATAGGGGTTTTCCCCTTCTCCCCCTTTTCTAGTGTCCCCCTTATTTGTATACTCGTTCTTGCATTGGTTGGTTGGCCCTGGTTTACTTCCCCAACAGTGTATCAAATGAATTATTAATAACATCCTTCTTTCTCTATATTCTCTCTCATTGTTCCTTTGTTGTTGTACCCATATCAATTCTTTCTCCGTACTCCTCAGTACCCTTAATACTACCTGGTATGTCTCTTTTATTTTGTTTCCTTTGCTGCCTCAACTCCATATCCACATGTTGTTCTTTTCCCATTATCTCGAATAGTGTACCTTGTTGACTATATTTCATTTTGGCTGCCCAATCGTCGTCTCGCTTTTGTCTTCTACATTCTTATTCTTTGTTTTGAGAAGACCAAATAGACCCACCTTGGAGTTATGCAAATACACCTATATCTCTCTTTGCTTTGGTGTGGTGTATTCATCCCCCCCCTCCGCGTTCCAGATCATAGTTTAATTCATTGGGTATAGGGTTTCCCCCTTCTCCCCTCCCCCTTTTCTGGTGTCCCACTTATTTGTTACTACTCCTCGTCGCGTCTTTTCTTTGCTTGGTTGGCTTTGGTGTACTTCTCCCCAAAAGTGTATCAAATGAATTATTTAATAACTCCTTATTTCTCTTTATTCTCTCTCATTGTCTTTGTTGTTGTATTCCCTATATCCTTCTTTCTCCGTACTCTCCCTCCTCACGACCATTAATACTACCTGGTATGTCGCTTTTATGTTGTTTCCTTTTTGGCTGTTGCTGCCGTCCTCTCCAGACCCACATGGTTGTTTCTTTTGCCTATTACTCGAATATTGTAAAACCCTGTTGCTATATTTCTTTTTGGCTAACCCAACCGTGATCTCGCTTTTTGGTCTTCTATTCTATCTAGTTCATGTCCAAATTATTACATACTACCTTGAACACATTACTTACTGGTTTTCCATTTAGTCAACCTCTGCTCGCTATCCCTCCCATATTCATTCGCAAACATATTCTGAGGTAAAGAATTTTATTCAAGGCAATTTTTATGAGAACTTGTGGAAACGTAAATCGATTCTTTTGTGTGGTAGCCTTATCCGCTTTCAATGGGTTTCCAATTAAGCTAGCTATCTTGGTCAATGAAGTGTTACCCTAATACTTGATGTCTAACCCTGGAAGCTTAATCCATATTTGCACTGTGCTCATTGTCTCCTTTGTAATGTCTATCTCTTGTCGCCATGACTTTACCAATATTGGTTTTCTATCGAACATTTGTACACCTTGTTCAATAACTCTTGCCCTACTTTCCACGCGATGAAATTTCACCAAAAGTACTCCTTTATTTACCATCGCTACCTTATAAATCCACATCCCTTTCCAGATTCTGCCAAAGTATCCCACTATTACTCTTTGCGGCGGGTTTGAACCCAGAACATAACACACCACAGAGGAACTCCAATATTCTAATTATTCTTCGATATCTTCCAGCATGATTTTGACATTAACTGTTTCGGCTACCGGTGCACTTAGATCAAACTTCTCTTCAATTGGTACTGCACCCACTACTCTGCTCCACTTCCTCTCTAGGGTTTGTTCCCTTGCAAAGCATTGGCATTCTTCGTTTTCTTCACGTCAATTGTTTGTGGAATACCTTTCCTCGCCATTGGGATAACCTGATTTGAGACCTGTATTTTCTGCCCTCTCCCTCCAGTCTTTAATTCCCAATCCATTTCAGCATTTGCTGATAGGAATCCTGATTTTAGAGAGAGAAAGCTCGCCAATTCTATCTATAAATGTTGTAACAATGCACTTATCCTTTTAATAGATTGTGAAACAAGAAAATATGAATAAAATAAATTATTTTTAGTAAAATAATAATAATTTTAATAATTTTTTTTTTTGTATTCAAATCTTTCTGTGCGTATTTTAATGATTCGAGGAAGAAGCAGAGAATTGATCGAGGAGAAACTAGAAAGCGTTGAGAAAATGTTTGGATAATCTCAAGCGGTGAAAACATATTACACCCGGTATATAAACTAAATTAATGAGAAGAATTTATTTTTTTATCTCGATAATATTATAGATACTGTCTATTCTACCTATGACTAAGATAAATTGATGGTAGCAATGCACTATCATTTTGATATATTTGAAACAAGAAAATATGAATAGAATACATTATTTTAATAAAATAATAATAATTTTAATAAGATTTTTTTGTATTCAAATTTTATGTGCGTATTGATAAGATTTGAGGAAGAGGTAGAGAATTTATCAAGGAAAAACTAGAAAGTGTTGAGAAAACGTTAGAATAATCTCAAACGGCGAAAACATATCCATACCCCCGTTAGTACCACAAAATTTATGTACGTTTGATATCATCTAAGTATTAATAAAACATCTGTTTAATTTAATTAACAATAAAAAATTTAAACACAAGATATACATATATATTATGTTATTCGTATATTCTTTAGTCAATTAGATATACTAGCATGACCAAATTAGAATTAATCGATCACTAAATTTTCACTATACATGTTTTGTTAATAGGGGAGCTGTTTCAAGAATTCCGTTTTAAGTTTGTTTTGTACTTCCTTGCTTCTTTTCTTTTTTTACTAAAAATGTTAGTGATGGTGTGATGTCTTATTTTCTCTTTTTACTTGTAATGATTAAAATCGTAAGAATAACACTATTTTATCTTGTATATTGTTTTAGTGATCTTTCATTATTTTGTATTTTTTTTAATATCCGATTATTGTAATTTACAATTTCCATTGATTCAAAATAGTAATTTATGATTTTGTTGAAATTCGGCTAACTACTAATTAAACACTTATTGATATGTTATAATTGCGCGAAGGGCGGACAAATTCACTATTCTTAGGATAAATTTTAATTAATCAAGTCCTCAATACAAATATTGAATATTAAAAAAAAAGAGTCAGTGGAAAAAAAGTTTTACTTTTTCAGGAATAGATTTTATAAAAAATTGAATGCAATTTTTTTAAGAATTTCCATTGATGAAAGGAACAGGAAAAGGGGGAGAGGTACGCCAAATACTAGCATTTTGTTTTAAATTATTTATTAATCAATGGTCCAAAGTCGTATTTTAGTTGTTAAATAAGATAATATTTCAGATGGTCACTAAATTCTCCATTAGTTTCTCATAAAGTCACTCAATTTTAATTTATAACTCAAAACTCAGTCAATTTTGAGCTCTTTGCACATAAAATCACTCAATTATGATTTCCCCCCTCAAAATGTCATTGAACTTGCTCAAATATCACACAACTTTAATTTTCACAAGATCTAATACTTTTGGTTTTATAATTGACAAAAAAAACATTGATCAAGCACATTTATTTATACTATACTAATAGTGAAAACACCCTTCAAGTATGACATTTCACATTCTGACTTTTCTAACTATAATTTTAAATACCACTATTTCGCAACTGTAAATGACTGTATGAAAGTTTCTCCAATATTTGTAGGATTTGTAAGAAAAAGATTTCAAGTCTAACTTTATATGCAAATGTATTTATTAATTTAATATGAGCATTATATTTTTAATAAATGTTTCATCTCTTTTGTGATCGAGCTAAAAAAGGATGTAATTTATGGTCTCAAACCAAAGATATGTAATATGTATCATTATATCCTCTTATATCGTGCTCTTAAACATGACATGCAAAAAGTAAACTTATAGAATTAAAGAGTCACTTTTACAAACTGACTAATAAGAAAAATAAGATAAATACTATGAAACATATACAAAGGATTAAGTAGCGGAAACATTGCTTATATATTGAACAACTTCACATATAGCAAACAAAACATTCAACATATTTGTTATCTATATCAAGGTTTTGCATAATTGACGCTCATAGCAAACATATAACTGTATAATTCACATACTATACCACTGTATAATTCGCTGACGCTAAATTGTGTAATTCGCTGCTTTCGCTATACACATACATTGTTGATTCGCTGGCCTAAATTGATAATTTGTTGCCTATTTCGCTGCAATTGTATCATTCGCTGGCCTATTTTACTGCAGTTGTACAGTGTGAAATTAGTAATTTGCTGTTTATTCACCTGCCTATGTGTATAGAGATTTGCTTTGCGCCTACAATGAAGCAAACAAAAATGTTTTGTATATGTATAATTAATAGTGTGATAGGAAGAGATACTGTTGTTTTTCCTTCGCTTGAACAAAAAACAGAAACTAATTATAAACTTCTGTTGTATAAAAACGGTCGAGAAAAATTGTATTTCACTACCCACTTTATATTCGCAATTGGTATAAATTCGCTGCCTGTCCGCTGAATCTTTGTATAAAATTTGGCATTTGTATACAATTGAATCGAAGTAAATGTTTGTAAAGTGTATAATATTAAGTGGGATAAAGCACGAAAATAATTTTGCATGTGTATATAGCAATTTTCTCTCGCTTTAATACCAACCAAAACTGACAATTTATACCTCTGTTAGATAAGCGAAAGAGGCGAGCAGTGGGAGAGCGGCGAGCGAGAATGGGAGAGTGGCGAGCGAGAGTTCTGGGAGAGAAGCGATTGATAAAGTTTGGCAAACGTTTGATATGGGGCACTATTAAATAAAACAGTAGCTACTCCATTTATTTTAGGTTATTAGTTTGCTATTATATACAATTATGCCTAAATAATTAGTGTAAATATTTAATGGAAGATAGAGTGACCGTTTTATCAAAGATATTATTATCAGTGTTTCATGTGTTCTTTTTGTAATCATTAATTATCATATAAATACAACTTGGCTTTTGGTGTATTTCTTTAGATTTTATAATACACATAAGTAATAATTATAAAGTCTCACTCCGTGATGAATCCTATATGAAAAAAAGTTAATACTATTTTACGCGGCATCAATTGTTTCTCTTTTTTTTTCCGCACAAGTTGTGCATGCCAAAAAACTTGTATAATATTTAAATATTAAACTATTGAAGTGTCTAAGAGTGTAAAGGTTTTCAATGGAAAATAAATGTCTTTGCTTGTTTTTCTCTTGAACAACATAGAATAACAAGATGATAAAATAGACGCTTTACTTATTCCCGCTTTTCGTGATTATAAATTATGGTAAAATATCAATAATTGTTATAAGTTAAGTATAACACACTCACGATAATAATCAATATGAGAATTAAGTATGGTGTATATTTTCTCACTTCTTTTTTGGTTCCGCGTTCCTTGTACAAAGAATAGGGGTATATATAGTTGTCTAAAATGTGCCTAGTGTGATACTCATATCTTCTTCTTGCATTACCACGTTGGGCCACCAGTATATTAAATGGCTAATAGTATCGCACACATAGCATTTTTGGGGTGTATGTCTTCATCTTACCTTACAACACTTTAACATATTAGTGTGTACAATGCAATTTACAACAGCAGAAAACACCACCCTCCTTGGATGTTGAAAAGAGGGTCATTTATTTTTTTCTCGCACACCACTCTAGCAGTCTTAGCAGGTCCTGTAATACTTCGTCCTACTTAACCCACTAAAATTGACTAATATAGAAATACTTAAAAACAGTTCATCAAACAACCCAACGAATTTACAGGAACCCCAGTCCCCACCTGTTATTCACCTTTAAGTCATACACAGGAAGCTTCACGAATTAGTCTAAGGCCTAAACTCTGCTGTCTTTTTACCTTATAACGAATTTCCAACCTTACTCAAAATTCGCACAATGCAAAAAAGTTACGTCGGCATGTTACAATGAACCTGTCGGCGAACACAGTGTCAGTCCAGGTTCAAAACTAACTTCCACAGCTAATTCCACAGATGAAATTTAATTCAATTACATTCTTATCTACAACGAATCCTAATATTTCTAACCCTTAGAATATTTTTAAGGCTCCTTCCAACACTAGAATAATACGCCGAGCTTCCAACCTTAGAATAATTTTAGCTGTCTTCCACACTAGTTTTATTTCCGCAATTTCGGGTGAACTGCCTTTGTCCTTAACAATTGCCACAGGATCTTCACAGCCTTGCTTCATCAAGCAACATGCGTCTTGCCACGTGCCTTAGCCCGCACGTAAGCCCCTGCCAGTTCAAGCCTGGCCGTTGCCAACACCCAAGCACTTGAACTTGTGTTGCACCACTGTTTTTTCCAATCATCCATGTCAAGACCAATGCCCAAGTCTTGAAATGTCTGCACCGTAGTTAGATCAAGTAGTTTACATCGGTCTAACAAGACCCACCCGCACCACTTTAAACTGATGGTCCTCATCGAGACTGTTTGAGAAGTCATCGATTTGAGCATCAAACTGCCATAGGTCCTCTTTTTGCTTTCTCCCAAACAGTATTGCCGCCTCTTGCCTTTCCAGTGAACCAAGAAACCATTCTTAGTAGTCTTCTTACTTGTGCGCCCAAAAACCCGGTGATCAAGAATCTTCCATTTCAGCATCACTTGTGTAGGTACTGATGGATGACCCTCTTTTTATCTGTTTTCTATCCCGGTTTCATCGCCTCGTCGCAAGTAAGGTTTTAAGAACTCACATGAAAGTAAGTGGGATGGATTTTAACCTTTCTGGCAAGCTGTCAACTATAGCAACTTCGCCCACTCGTTTCACACCACCTTAAAATGGACCATCATAACTTAGGAAGTCAAACCCCGTGTCTGGTTTTTTACTCACAATCTGTTTCCAGATTTTGGGGAAGTTTTCAGTAACCCTTGTTCACCTCCACATTGCACTCAACTAGCGACATGTTGGTCCGCATACTTTTCATGCGTTGCTGACCTTGCGCAAGCTATGTTTGGGGGGGCCTCAGTAACATTTCAAGTCTATCCCTTGCAACTCTGTATGCTGCTGTACACTTTCCCTGATTTTTAGATTTAGCAACATCTAGTGGCTTCATAGGTTGTTTGCCTAAGAGAGTTTCAAAAGGACTCATTTCTGTTGCAGACGACTGTGCAGATTATGCAAACTGTGGCATGTCTACCAATGCCACTCATTCCGTTTACTTGCAGTCATCATAGTGCCTCAATACTCTTCCAACAATGATTAATTCTTTCCCGTTGTCCATCTTTTTGTGGATGATTTGCCGTAGAAAAATTTTAATTCAGTTCTCCATTCATATTGAACATGCTGTCCAAATCTACACGTGAACACTTGTGTCCTCTAATCACCTCCGAATGTCCATTCGGAACACCAAAGTATTTAACCACATGTTTTATAGATAACGCACAGCAGCAACTTCAGATGAAGTGCATAACTCAGTAGGCAGCAATAAAAACAGAATATTTTTGAAACCTGTCACCTACCACCATGATAGAGTGCTTGCCATCTACTTTAGGAATCCAGAAATGAAATCCATGCTTAAAACCGATAGCCATGGCCTTTCCAGGCATAGGCAAGGTTGCAACAACCTGCTTTCCTTCTTACATCTGTCCTTGTCGACTTGACAAACTTGACAAGTCTTAAAAAAACGTACGCCTCTAACGAAATCGTCTTCCATTTTCGGGACCAAAAATACCACACGAGACAGTAATGCTAACATCCTTTCAAGATGTCCAGCCCAAGAGAGTCATGCGCTTCTTTCATCAATTCTTTGCGCAATCCGCCTTGATTTGTGTACAGACGATTCTCCCCCCTTTAAAATAGAGCTATCGTCCTCGTCCAATACCCGTCTCATTGGTGCCCTCCGCACGACTCATCCTTTTAACAAACATAAAATGATCATTTGCAGCACACACCTGATTCTATCATGAAATCAGTTTTCCCATTTTTGAAATTGAATATACTGCAACAAATACTTCTTTCCTACTCAGCGCATCAGCACCTGGTTATGTTTTTCCTGGGTGATGTTCCCACTGAAAATCATATTCTCCATGAATTCTGCCACCGTGCTTGTTTAGGACTCACTTTTTCTTGTTTTTGAATAAAAGAAATGTATTTGCTCCATTATCAGTTCTTAACCCAAAATCGATGCCTAAAGATAAACTCTCGCAAGTCTGGCAAACAGTGTGTACCACCGCAACCATTTCTTTCCTCATGTGTGAGTACTTTTGTTCAGCATCATAACTTTCTGCTTTCGAAGGGCCACTGGATGCCTCCTGCACTAATAACGCCACCAATTGCCTTGTGTGACGCATCAGTGTGCACTTCAATGGTAACTCAAAATCAGGGCAAATTTGAGTATAGGTTTAGATGTCAATAGCATTCCCTTCAATTCTGAAATGCTTCTTTCTTCACACACTGTTCAGACCAAACCCATTTTGTATCTTCTTCAACAAATCTGTCAAAGCGCTGCCTTCTTTGAGTAACCAGCAATAGAACGTTCGGTAATAGTTAGCTCCATCAAGAACCGACCTTAAATCCTCACATACGAGGTCCTGCTAATCACGATGGCCTGCCTTCTAGGATCCATTCGAACCTGGTTTTTACTAACAAGATGCCCCAAGAACTTATCTCTTGTTTAGCAAATTCATTCAACACGTTTCCCTCGTTGACAGTAAAGCGTGTATTCCTCAATTGGGACAGAACGCAGACTTAAGTGATTACCATGTTCTTCCAACGTCGACTCTATATTACAATATCAATCTAGTACAACGACTATGAAGTCATCAAGATATCAAACATTACCATGTGTTCTTAAAATTGCAAAATGTTGCCGGGGCATTAGTCAGCCCAAACGCATTACAAGGAATTGCTATGAACCATATCTATTACACATGTTGTTTTGGTTCAACATACACCCTCTGCTAATCCTAACCTGTCCAATACCGCAACCTGCCTCAAATCAGTTTTTTGTGGAACAGCATGCCTTGCTTAAAACTGTCCATTAAATCTTGCACCAACGGAACCGGATACGTGTTCTTTATAGTTGCCTTGTTCAATGCCCGATAGTCCACACACATGCTCATTGTTCCGTCTGTTCTTTTGGAACAGACAGGAGCACCATAACGGAGCCTAGAAGGCTGTCAACCCAGACTCTAGCAATTCTCAATTGTTTGCGTAGTTCAACCATTTTTAGGAGCCATACGATACGGAAGCTTGTGCAGGAGCAACCGGACCAGGAAGCAACTCAATCTTTGATCAATGTCCTCCTTGGTGGTAATTTTCTTGGCAATTCAGGAGGCATAACATCAGCATACTGTTTAAAACACCTTCACCACACAATCAGGCACTTCTAGGGGGGGGTTTCACATCAGGTTTAATTTCGACCAAAGCAGCAATTATTGTTTCGTTAACCCTTCTTCAGCCTTTGTGATGACATAAGCAGACACACATTCCCTTGTCTTTCTCTTTGGCAACTTTATTAATATTCAAACGGATGAACACCCTTCGAAACCGCAATCACTTCACTCATTACCATCACTCCATCTAAGTGAGGAAAGGAACAACCTGGTATTTCTATGAAATCAATCCCCATTTAATTTCACAAAGTCTCCAAGCCGGCATTACCATCAAGTTAATGTTTTCCACCCATTTCCAGTCGACATAAGACCCCCGATAATCCATGCCCACAATGGCTTGTGTGCCTTAGCATTGACTGTTTTTGACATAATAGGGCTTTTAACACGTCATCCCCAATTTTTGTCAGCAACCTTCACATCAACAAACGTTGTGTTGCCCCTGTATCACCATTGCCATCACACATTGTTCTTTTACTTTTACATTCGATATGAATTAGAAAGCATGGAGGATTCCGAAGTGCTGAGATTCTCCAACAGTGTTTTGATCCCCATACTGTGATTAAAAGACAATCCCAATGGATTTTGCCATTGCATCCACCACTTCTCGTCCGCTCCTTCTCCTCCCTTTGATTCATATTTCCAGCACGCATATATTCACCTTTTCTCGGTGGACAAATTGGCCAAATGAGGACCACCACAGTCCAACATCCCTTAGAGTTTCCATCTTATTATTGGGTCTGTCTTTTTCCCATCCTTCAATTTGTGCCTTTCTTATCATTTGGTATTCTCTTTCCGACTATCCTTTCTCCATTCCCTTCTTTCATTCTTTTTATTTATCTTTGAAGTAGAAGGGACATCTTTCGAACGACCAGTTCTTCCGAAATGCTACCACGAATTCAGCAGCAGCAGTTGCCCCCAGGCAGATCTTTAACATTCTGCCTTCGTAATTCGTTTTGAGCCCAGCCTTGCAGGGCCCTAAATGAAATTGGAAGTTTTGTCTCATCATACATATTTTGTATGTCTTACATCAACAGAGGTAATTTCCTTTTTTAGATGTCCCTTACTGAACCCTTCTGGCCTTAACCTTTTCAACTTGTCCCTTGCAAGCCACAGATGCATTGCTATGAAGAAATGATCGCGCATTTCTTTTATAAGCTTATCCCAATGTATCATTCTAAGAATTACCAAGCACTCAACTTAGTCCTCCTATCTGCATTTCGAGTCCGTCCACCAAAGTTTTTGCATCACTCGCCAAATCATGTGGTAATATTCAACTTATCAGCTTCTGGGGCACTCTTGCTTCAGTAAAGAACTGTCTGT
The DNA here is from genome assembly GCA_027704765.1 of Solanum habrochaites. Taxonomy (NCBI): domain Eukaryota; kingdom Viridiplantae; phylum Streptophyta; class Magnoliopsida; order Solanales; family Solanaceae; genus Solanum; species Solanum habrochaites. Next base: position 17,654,188 of record JAKWJA010002497.1, read on the forward strand.
CCCATTATGAAATTGTTCAAGTTCTTTAGCCCCCTTGCACCACTGAAGGCTTTAGGTTCTGTAATCTTAACTAGATGATTCAACACGAGTCGCACTCAACGAGCCACAGCCCGACACAAGACAGAGCTAGGTTCTGCACGAAGGTTTCATTTTCCTTCTGGCATCCCTCTAGTTTTTCTGTGTAGTTTGGCCCGAATAGTCCAAGAATTCATTAATGTGTTATCACATTCTGTCGATTATCCCCATTTCCACTTGAATAACTTCTCAGCGTCCACTCTCAACTCAATGATTTGTGTGAATACATCGCACAAACGTAGGGTCTGCCAGGATATCTCAGTAAACCCGACGAAGTGATTCAATTCTCTTGCCATAATCCACAATTCTGCGTTCTTTTCACCCATTGTTTAACCTGCTTCTGATACCAATTGCAAGAGGGTCACTTTATTTTTCATTCTCTCGCACACCACTCTAGGCATCTTACAGCGCTGTAATACTTCAGCCTACTTACAACCCACGAAATTGACTAAAGTATAAAATACTTAAAACAGTCAAAACAACCCCGCAGTGCAGGAACCAGTCCAACCTTTTATTACCTTTAAGTAATACAAAGGAGGTTCACGAAGGAGTCTAAGGCTAGAAAACTCTCTTCTTTTGCTTAGACGAATTTTCATCCACCTTAAATCAAAAATTCTGCACAATGGCAGTCGTGGCGGCAGGTACATGACACCCTGTCCGACACATGTCGCCCGGGTTCAAACTAACTTTCCAACAGCTATAATTTCCAACAGATAGAATTTTATCAAATACATTCTTATCTATCTCACAAATACTAATATTCTAACACAAAAAAATTAGAATATTTCAGCGTCATCCACACTTTAGAAAAATTTGCCTGGCCAGCATTCCCACACTTAGAAAATATGTTATCTGTCTTCTTCACACTTATTTTATTTCAGCAATTTCGGGTGAAGACTCTTGCCTTTGTCCTTGGACATTGCCAATGTCCTTCACAGCCTTGCTTCATCAAGAAACATGCTGTCTTACGCAACCCCTTCGCCCGCCGTAAGCCCTGCACGTTCAAGCTGCCTGCAACACACAGCACTTGAACTTGTGTTGCAACACTGTTTTGCCATCATCCATGCCAGACAAGGCCCCATGGTCCTTGACATGTCTGCACGTAGTTAGATCAAGTAGTTTGCGGGTCTAACAGATGTCCATATAAACAAAAAAAATAGTGAAAGAAAAACATTATTGACACACACTATTTGTTGCCTTATTAAAAAGCTTACTAGGAAAATTTGGTGGGATAAAATCTTGATTAAGAAAAAAAAGAGTGCAACACGTATTTTCTCCCCTGATGAGATCATCATCTTCTCAAAGGGTGAAGATTGTACTGCCTTGGTGAACATATCTGCTAAACTATCACTGCAATAAATTTTTTGAAGAAGATCGTTAGTGGAAAAGATTTTTCGTGAAATATGTTTTGTTCTGTCTCCTTTGATGTATCCTCCTTTTAGTTAAGACATGCATGCAACATTGTCTTCATAAAATGTCGTTCTCTCTTTAAGGAAGACCACATGTTTCCATGATGTGTTGAGTTATTGTTCTGAACCAAACACATTATCGGATAGCTTCATATATGACTATTATCTCTGCATGATTTGAAGAAGTAACAACCGTAATTTCTTTTGTTGAATATCATGATATAGTTGTACTTTCATATGTAAATAAATAACATGTCTGAGATTGACCTCTATGTGGGTCAGACGAATATCCTGTGTGTGTATAATCAATTAATTGTGACTTGGATCATTTTGAATAAAATAGTCTCATATTTATGGTTCTTCCAAGATATCTTAGTATATGGTCTATACAATTCCAATGCATCTATGTTGGGAAGAACTAAATCTTGCTGATAAATTTATAAAAAAAATATATCTGTTTGAGAATTCTTAGAAAGGTACATCAATACACCAATTGCACTAAGATATGGTGTCTCGGCACCAACAAGCTCTTCATCATTTTAATGAGATCGAAATGGATTTTTATTAATATCAAGTGATCTTACATTCATCGAAACACTTGATAGATGTTCTTTATCCATGAAAAATCTTTTTAAAATTTTTTTCAGTTATATGTTGATTGATAAATAAATATTCCATTCGAAAAATGCTCAATTCGCATATTAAGATACAATTTTGTATTTTAAAGGTCTTTCATTTCAAATTCCCTTATCAAACATTCTATAATATTTGAAAGCTCTTTACGAGTGATATTAAATTCATCAACCTATACAACTATTATAATAAATTTTGATCCAGACCGTTTAATAAATATGCAAGGACAAATTGGGTCATTCTTGTGCCCTTGCTTTAATAGGTAGTTTTTGAGGTGATCATACCACATACGTCATGATGGTTTCAATCCGTATGTTTTTTTTTAAAAAGTTTTATTGAACAAATTTTCCGCGAATCTTTATACATTTAAGACATTTTAAATCCTTCAGAAATTTTCATAAAAATATCGTTGTCTAGTGAGTCATGTAATTAGGTTGTAACGATATCCATTAAATGCCTGCCATATTTTCATGAACTGTCATATTTATCAGATACTTGTAACTGATTGCATCCACCACATGAGAATATGTTTTCATATTATCAATGTCAGGTCTTTGTGGTCCTTGTGTCACAAGTCATGCTTTACATATTATGACTTTATTTTTCCGATTTGTTTTCGCACAAAGATCCATTTGTATCCAACTGGATGTGTACTTTTCAGTGTACAGACTATCAGTTCAAAAACTACGCATTTTTCAAGAAAAGATAATTCAATTTGAATTGCATCTTTCCATTTTAGACAATTATTCCTCAGTCTACATTCCTCGACAAATTTTGGTTCATTATCCTCATCTTGTTGCATTATTTCACTAGCAACAATATAATGAAAAATATTATTGATAATTATATTATTTAAGTTTCATATTTTTGTTGGTGAGATGTAATCTATTAAGATTTCTTCATTATTTCCATGCATCTGAACCTCTTCCAAGCACTCACAAATTAGTATGTCTCTTCGCTCTACTTGAGGAAGTTCTTTCGTATTATGATCATCTTGATCATTTGCTCCTTTTCTTCTTTGAGGATTTTTATCCTTAGAACTGATCGTTCTACCACATTTTAAATGTGCTTTAGACTCATTTGAATTAATTTATTTTCCTGTTGGGACATCAACTAGAATAGGAGCATTAGCAGTTGAAATATGAGATTTAGTAACTCTTCATGGGTCAATGAATGCATCTTGAAGTCTATTTGCAATATTTTACAGGTGAATTATCCTTTGAACTTTCAGTTCACATCTATTTGTACGAGAATCTAAATTAGATTGTGATAATGCATTCCAATCTATCTCATTTTTCACTGCTTATTTTCTCCCCCTAATGCTAACTATTCATCAAAATAACAATAAGAAACATTGTTGTAAATAAAACACCATTTATAGGTTTCAAATATTTTATAATAGAAGGAGGTTCATACCCAATATGTGCCCAACCTTCTTTAGGGATCAATATTTGTACGTTGTGGTGGAGCAATTGAAATATATATCGCACATGCAAATATTCTAAGATGGGTTCAGCTCCTAACCAAAAGCCAATTGTATTCAGAGCCTTTATGATAACTTGTGGGCCTAATCCACAAGACTTTTTGCATGAAAATATCTTGACCTCATAATGAAATGAGAAGTTTTGTTTTCATAAGCACTAATCTAGCAATTCATTGAAGGTGTTCAATCAATGATTCTACTAGACCATTTTGTGTATAAACATGAGCAACCAGATGCTCAACTGTTATCCCAGTTGATATACAATAATCATTAAAAGCTTTGGATGTAAATTCACAAGCATTATAAAGACGAATTGTCTTAATTGCATAATCTGACAATTGTGTTCTTAACTCTATTATTTGAGAAAATAATCTTGCAAACATCACATTGCGAGTCGATAGTAAACTCACATGTGACCATATTGCAGATACATCTACTAAAACCATATAATTTTTAAATGGTCCACATGATGGGTGAATGATCCACATATATCACCCTCATAACATTCAGTAATGTAGATGGTTATTTCAATTCTCATCTCATTGATGTTCAGTAATCAACTTGCTTAGAACAACAATACAAGTGATTTTTTTTTTTAGATTACTACTCAGTTTTATGGTTCTTCAATGAGTGTCCATGTGAACTCTCAATTATTTGCATATGATAATACAATCGGGATGGCCCAACTTGTAACACCACAAAAAAAATTTCAAACTAAAACTCAAACCATCCTTCGTAGTAAGTGAGATTTTTTCCAATAAATTTAAAATTTCTTGAGTGTTAAGGTCACAAGATATATCACTTTAGGTTCCAAGAGAAACTAAAGAAAAAAACATTCAAGTCATTCTTAAATTTTCTTAAGTTTTGGGTCAACTTAAACTGACCATAACTTTTAGTGCAAAATGAGTTAGGAGACCCATAAGATGTTAAATTAAATCCCTTCGAGTCCTCTTTCTAATGCCATTGAGTTTGCTCAATTACGAGCTTTGAGTAAAAAGTTATGACCAATTTACTAACGACGTGTAAACCTGGCAGCAGCTACGGGATGCGGAGCCAATACGAACCTCACTGCCCTATAGAAAGGAATTTCGACTCCCAACTCGTTTTATTTTTTTCTCTAGGGGCATTTTGGTTCTAAAAACCTCTAGGAGGTCATATAAAAATGTCACTCCAACGTGTAGAAATCATTTTTACAAAATCAAACCTCCATTAACTCCAAATTGATTTTCTACGCTCAGAATCAAGAAATGTTTTTAAGGCAGGTCATTGCCCAGATTTTACTTCAAGTTCTTCAAGAAAATGGTTCAATCAGGTATGCAAGCTTCCATAATGTTGAGTTTGTTCACCCATACACCAATCATGTTAATTTTAGCGTTAAGTTCATTCTAGAAAGTTGAAAGTATGATATTCTTGAATGATGTTCTTGAATTGGCTTTAGTTCTTAAGTTTAGATGAGATTGTTGAATTCTTTATGAAAGCATTTTGCTTTTAGAGTTTTTTTGGGTAGGTTCTTGTGTTCATCTGTTGGATATCTAAATCAAAAGAGGGATTAAGAAAAGAGTTGAATTTAGGTGAATTGGGGCTAGAAAATGAAGAAGGAAAAGTCGAGCAAATTCTGTCACACAAGTCCGTGTCGCCATTTTGCTCCCCTAGTGACCAAAATTTTTCTCCGTGTCACGGTTAGGACGCAGACTCCGCTTTCTCAAAATTTTATTTCGTGATGAAAGATTTTAATACAACTCCGCGTTGCGGGATTGTTTCAAGACGGTGATTTCGTGACCTCTTCTCATGTTTAGCTATCTAAAAAATACTCCTAAACATCACAAAATCTTTCCTATCAGAAATTAGATCCTTGAATTCATAAATCACATTAGAGGTAGTGTTAGGATTTATGTCTTGAGAGTTCTTTCAAATATTTTCAAAAAAACCCTTTTCAGTCTTTTTGAGGAATCTTCTACAAATTCTAATAACTTGTTCGAGCAAGTGAGTAAGAAAAATGAGGGAAGTGTCTTCATGATCCTACCTTTCATCAAGAGATCTTTCTTGTCATTAATTATAAGTCTTGAATTCATAATTAACATTCAAGGCAGAGTTCGTAGTAGAGTTCAATTGTGAATCTTTTGAGATCATGTAACGACCCGCAAGTACACCTTAGAAGAAAGGAGCACTCTTGAGTCGTCACAAGGCGTACTTGACCCTCGGAGGTCTTATACAAGACTCTTAGCTATAATTCATTACATAAGATATGAAAAGTAGTACGGATATAAAGCCTTTCACAAGAATAATAATAATAAGCTTTTATAAAATTCTAAGGAATAAGCCTTTTTGTCACAAGCCAACTTAAAAACACAACTTAAATATCTTAGGGTCACGACCCTTTACATTGAAAGACAAAACATAATACGTCTTAAAGAAGAAACTAAGAAAACATAAACTATGTCCTCGAATGTATGATGACATATCGAGTCTTGAGAGAGTCAACTTCCCTAGCTTTGCCTTCTAGGAACCTTCACTTGCCTTTAACATATACTTAGAGTATAGAAAATTATGGGGTTGGTACAAACATTGTACTAAGTATGACATTATGCAAAAACACATGGAAAAGGGGACATTTTAGTTGAAGTAAAGCTTTTATGCTATTTAAGTAAAACCCTCATGAATATAGTAATAAAACAACATGTAAATCATCATTTAGAACATAAAGTAAAACTCCCATAATTTTAACACAAGAGTACACTTTACAGTGAACTCATTTCAATTCATCTTACATTGAACTCATTACCCTTGATGTTTCCCTTTCCAAAGTTATCCTAAGACTCACTAAGATAATACATGAAGAAACTCGCCGTGCATCTTCTTAAACCACAACTACGTGTTCTAAGACTAACAAGAGAGCATTCATCACTCTTACCAAGCCATATTAAGTATCAAAGACACTACAACACAACAATTCCATTTAAGGCGTCACATAAGAATCATTCTCCAAGACAACCCCCAAGGACACAGGCAATGTAAAATATGCATCCCATATACTACTCCACCAGTGCTCGGGAGGATTCTTTAGCTAGGAACATCACCTTCATCATTTACATAAACTTCATCATACAATACATAACCTTAACATGCTTCCTTAATATTAGACATTAAGTCACGTAACTTCATTTACATCACATAATGACTCATTCATAAATTTTATATATGGACACACCAAGACTCCCTCTAAATGCCTAATTATGCAATGGTTGATTCCCATACCACCACCACCCTAAGTATTGCACCCTTTAGAAGACTTAGTTCATTACATTCTTTTGTGGGGGCTAGTTTTAACCAACATAGACCATGAGATATAGACATGGAATCCCGGTATTAACCCATACTGGATGAGGGAACCCTACTTGCCTAAGGTAGGGTCATTCTTGAGCCTTTACATGGGGTTTCCAATAGCTACTCCCAAAAGGACACATAGTTAAGGGTTAAGGAGATTGATTCTAAGTAACTCATTCTTTACTACCAAGGAGTACTCATCTCAAGAGGTACATTGAATACAACATCTCAAATCATGAAGTGTATAACTCCCCCATGGAGTCTTAAACTTTCATTAACTATATGTTAAGGGATAGCTATTTAGCACCACATCTCAACTCATGAAGGTTACTTATCCCTTGAGGTTACTTTTTAACACCACAATTCACCTCACGAAGGGTATTCAACCTCCAACCTATCTTAGGAAGCTCTTGGGAAAAGTGAGGTTGCTACTAAACACTTCATCTAAACTCACGAAGAGTGTTCACCCCAAAATTCCCCTTTTCATACTATAGGAATATTAGGGATGGTCTAGACACTTCATCTCCACTCATGAAGAGTGTCTACTCAAAAAATTTGCCATTTCATTCAAAACTTCATTCTTTCATTCATAGCTTCATTCTTTAATTCCTAATGTGTATGTGTACACGTGATCACACCTTTCACATAATCACCACATTCATACGTTGACTGTCTAATATCCACCCCACATTCACTATCATAGCTAAACACACATCATGCTCACTCATTATCGCTTTCACAGGAACATATGTCATCTAGACGTGATTATCTTTAAGTCACCCTTAAACAACTTTCATTAGAGCACCAATGCATCTCATCCAAAAATCATCACTCCTTCACATGATTGACTTAGAGTCCATAATACAATTATAGACATTCATAGACTTCGAATAAAACCGCCACCCACAGTGGACCTACCACTCAAGCCTCATGCACCGGAATAACTATAACATATACAATCACTATTCATGCAAGCTTTTCATAACATCCTCAATTCTCCATCATTTATTCCACAAATAGAATTTAAGGGCAGTTATCTAATACCATATAATCATAAAGAAACCCATAGTCAACATATGTAACCATGTCAGAACCCGTTCATGAGCAAAAAAGTTGGAAATATGCATAATAATGGGTTCATTGGGGTTTTGACATTAAAATCATCAACTAACACTAAAAATACAATAAATCAATCCTTAAATCATTTTCATGTAAAGACCCATGCTTAGAGTCAAAGATAGAAGAAGTTGTAGTTTGAAAACTATTTTTGAAAACTCCTTGAGGTGGCTCCTTGAATGAAAGAAAGCTCAAGGATGAACTACCATACCTCAATGAGAAGAAACCCACGAATGTTGTTGAAGAAAACGTCCAAGACCTTCACTTTTAGCCCTTCATTGAGTTCTACCTTCTATAGAGTTTGAGGGAGTTCTTTTTTGAGGGAGGGATTTTTGATATTTGAAAAATGAAGTCAACCTAGGTATATACCTCTAGAAAATGTCCATGGTTCATAAAAGACTTGGGGTGAATTTACTAAAACACCCCAAGCTCAGCCAAGACAACTTTTATAGTGACCAATTGACGGACCCTAGTACGGGGGCCGTCGTTTTAATGATGGGCCCAGCTGCTAGGGATATTCTTGGGTTCACGAGGATGCTGCCATGGAGGACATCTCCCCTACCACTAAGTGTGTTCTACGCCCAAAGACAGAGATGGGCGTCGGACCAGTGTTACATCCCGTTGGTGATGGGTTGTTGATTGAAGCAGTTTTGGAAGATTTGTCGCCAAGTCGTGGGTCCTTCTCTACGGCACCTCGTGGGTCCTAGGTGGAGTAGTACCCGGATGCTAAACGCGTATACATATTCATATAGGTCTTCGGTTCCTCCAACATCTATTTGGACTCAAACCAACTCACTAAACATGACAAGGCACACACGAACTCACATAAGTAGATAGACGCTAGTCGCCGAACATCTTGGTCGTCCCTTGACGTTTGACCTCCAAACTTACTAAACTGACTTAAAACATTAAAATTAGCTATTTTACCAAATTATTAACTCATTAAACACAATCGAAGCTCTAGTTGAACTTAGTTCATTATGAGGGTCATTACATTCTCCCCCACTTAGAAAAACATTCATCCTCGAATGACACTAAACACTTTTAAGGACACCAAGGACTTAAATAGAAGCATATAACACATAACCTCATGGTAAAAAAAAAGTTTATAGTCAATGAACCAAACTTACAAGGAACACCAAATTCATACCATTAAGCATTTTTAGCATCAAAGGCAACTTCTTGGAACAAATTCCATAATTGAAATCACACACGTATATCTTCATTTTCTCTTCATTTATGGAGGAACTACATTCTCCAACATTAGACATGCTCATCATATCACTTCAATGCTCAACATGTAATGACTTCAAATCACACATTGGCACATAAACACAACAATCTTGAAGCAATTAAGCAATATCATTAGCTACTCATTATAATGGAATTAAGATTAACTACCAATCTATTCATATAACCATGGTAACATAAAGAACATGCAAAACATCACATTATCAATGAAGATCATAACATAAGGAGATATGCAACTCACACTCAAATACAAGACTCCAAAACATAACCAAACTATCTGATACGCTCAAACTTACTTCTCAAATAAGAAGGAAAGCGGTGATATCAAGTAAAGAACCCAACTAATGAGGTTTGGGACTCTCCACCGACGCGGGAAAATAGTTACAGACTTAACGTCCATATGTTATTGACTATATGTCGCAATTACTGCTCGGAAAGAAAAAATGATAAAAGGGGTTTGTTACTTCTAAATGATGGAAAATAACTAGCTAATATAAAGAAGAAACTAACAGCTCAAAGATGGGGTTCAGGTTCAATCAATAATAAAGGAATAGGGTTTACGTGTTCTCCCAGGTCATAACTTGATAATTCTTCTAACGAATAACAATTAGTTCCTAGGATCTTGCATGTAAAGTGATAATATGTATTTATAAATCCTGGTCTACACTAGAAAATTTCACTCCGCAATTGGTCGGCTACGGTGTTGTATAGAACCTCGTACCTTTACCTCATATTAAGCACGGTTTCATATTTGACTAAGTTATTACCTTGTACCAATCAATACTAGCCTATAGATATTTACACTCTCAAAACTATGTGAAATTCTTTTTCCTATTATCTACCTCCTGGGTTCCGGCAAGTAGCACTAAGGCGAGTTTCTAACGTTGGCATCGTAAAAGTAAAAGACTCTAGCGAAATAAGACGGAATTCACTATGCAGACACTATTCTAGAATGGTTATTTTAGTTTAGGTCTTTACTATTATTCGCCTATGTCCCACAAACCGTAGTTATGGAGTTTAGTTTTTTATTCCATAGTCAATCAACAATATTCAAATATATGCTATAAGAATTCATGCACTTACTTCAATGAGAAAGAATAAATCCAAAAAGTCACTGATTAATAAGCAAAATAAAGCACCACAATCAATTACTGCAATAATTGAAGACTAACGATTCTCCAAAAGTGTAATAAGTTAATCACCAAGTCTAATCCACAAAAGAAGCTCAAACAATAACCAAGAGTTAACAAAGGGTCTAAAGTATCTAAATTACCTCAAAAGAGGTTTTTCAATACTATTTCTAAAAAAATAAAAACGTAATAAATAAAGGACTCTATTGCTGGAATCTGTGTCAAATGCGGCTGGGTTGACGGACTCGTGAGGATTGTCGTGGCACGAAGGGCCGTCTGGTTCGTCGTTCCGAATTGCGGCAATTTCTTTTCGCTCTCTTCATTACCTCAACTGGCAGGTTATGACGATCACACAGGCACAACGGTCCGCGAGGGTCGTCTGTCCAAACACTTTGAAAAATCCTTAGAATTTGGGTACGGAATATTCTTGATCTTCAGGACGAAACCAGCATGACAGGACCGGCATAACTACGGGGGCCGTCACGCACGCCGTAACCCCAACTTGGTAAGAATTCCTCCAGTCTCCTTCAGCAGCTGACACTACGATGCCACTAAGGGACCGTCCCGGGCACGAATCATGACGGAAACCAAACAAGCTCGGTTAGGTCGGGTTACTTTAGTAATGTCTTCTGCAAAAACCTCCGCATTCATCTTGTAGACAGATTTCCTGCAAATACAAGAGCAAACTACATAAAAATTAGGAAAAAAAGGCTTTGAGAAAAATTTTAAAACTGAAGGAAAAAGTATAAAAATACCGTGAGGAACCAGGTAGACTCACTATCCAAGATTGTAGCGCCAGATAGAGTTAAAATAAAAGGAAAAGATAAGGATATCAAATACCTTACTACTCAAAACCACTCTCCCCAACTTAGGTAACTCCATCTAAGACCAAAACAAACATACCATAAGGATATTTTGATACGAGGGGCCTTCAGTCGGCTACCCCTTTATACATTCTATTACGTACTTGTGAGGGATCCTTACTAAGCATATTAAGGTCTCATATTTCATAATCACATATACCTTCAATAAGTGGGGAACTCTGAATAAGCCTAACTCATGAACATAAAAAAAAGAAATGTCAACTCTCCTAGCAAGCAATATACACCCTCCTATTAGGATTTCAAGCTTAACAAAACTCTCTAAACTTCACTAATTCAACTCTTAGGCACCACATTAATCAAACTCATGGATAAACTCCTCTTATCTTTCCACCCCATTAAGGTAGTCATTTTGAAACCAATAACCTGACTATCTAGATCCACAAATTTGCTAGCCATACCTCACAACTACATATTAGGTACACCTAAATCTCTCTAGATTTAAACCTACACAAGAACTTACTAGCCAACACAAGGACAACTATGAAACATACCCACACAAGGGGGCAACCCTCAACTAACTATACAGATTACACTTCCTTCCACACTCCCGTTCAAATTTACACCTTAAATTTTCGAATATCGTTACACATAGGTAACAATAAGAAACTCCTTTTCCCCAAAAAGGATATCACCCGTACAATTTATACTCGTATCATGCTAAACTACTTCCCATAAACCCCTCATATAAATACCTCAATCTCAGAAATCACAATAGCCAAACAAAGAGGCCTCAATCAGCAATCTTCCAAATCCACCTTCTCATACACTCACTTAGTCATAAAACCACAATAACAATCAAAATTAACCTTTTTCTCTCTCCACCCTTTCAATATTACCCCTTCCAAGTAATCACAACTAGAAGATTACCGAAAAAGGGAAACAAGAGAGAGATCATATGGAGTTAAGCTATCTAAGGCATGACAAAGATAATGAAGAAGAAAGTGAAATCTTGAGATCTTATAGCTTTCTCGCGTCTTATGGACTGTGCGTGACTTCATACTGGTATGAAACAAGACTCTCACAAGAGTGCTGGCCGACTTTGGAACGTAAAACTATTTCCCAAAACCTTATACTTTGTACCAAGTTTGTAAGTACCGCAAGTACACCCTATAGAGAATAGGCGCAATTCTCTGAGTCATCACCAATTGCCTACTTTTTCCCTTCAAAGGGGTATACAAGCCTCTGCTAATCATTCCTCTAATAAGAATGGAAAAGTAGAGGGAATAAAACTTTTCCAAGAATAATAATAAGAAGCTATTATAAAATCCTAAGGAACAAGTCTCATTCTCACAAACAAACTTAAAAGACAAACTTAAATATCTTAGGGTCACTAACCTTTACATTGAAATAAAATATGTAATAAGCATAAACAATGTCCTCGAATATATCATCACATACCGAGTCTTGAGAGATTCAACTTCCCAAGCTTTGCCTTCTAGGAACCTTTGACTTGCCTTCAACCTATACTTATAAAGTATAGAAAACAATGTGGTTTGTACAAACATCGTACTAAGTATGGCATTATGCAAAACATGTAAAAGAGGACATTTTAGTTGAAGTAATGCTTTCATTCTATTTAAGTAAAACCTTCATGAATATAGTAATAAAACACCATATAAATCATTATTTAGCACATAAGGTAAAAATGTCATAATTTTAACACAAGAGTACACTTTACAGTGAACTCATTTCATTACATGTTACGGTGAATTCATTACCCTTGTAGTTTCCCTTTATAATGTATCATAAGACTCACTAAGGTAAGACATGAAGAAACTGCCCATACAATCTCTTCAATACAAGCCTAACTAATTCCTAAGACTATCAAAGATAGGCATACTTCATAACTCTTAACAAGCCAACATTCAATATCAAAAGCATAGAGGGAACAACTTGAATTAAGGACTTCATACAAGAACCATTTCCAACACAAACACCCCGAGTTAAACCTAGGCAATGTGAAAGTAGATCCTTACATATACTCCCACCAGTGCTCATTGAGTATCCCTTAGACTAGGCCCCATCACTTCATCATCTTAATAAACTTTCATAATTAAAGAAATAACTACGAGCTTTTAAACATTGGATATAAGTACATAAACTCGCATTGGCATCACATAATGACTTATTCATACATTTAATATAAGGACACACCAAGAATCTCTCTAAATATCTACTTGTGCAATGGATAGATAACCTCCCATACCACAACCACCCTAAGAAGTGCACCCTTTAGAAGACTAAGTTCTTCAGATTTTTTTGTTGGGGCTAACTTTAACCGACATAGACAATGAGAGCTAGACATGCAGTCCCGATATTAACCCCTACCGAATGAGGGATCCTTACTTGTCTAAGTTAAGGCATTCTTGATCCTTTGCATGGGATTTCCAATAGCTACTCCTATGCGGGCGCCTAGTTAAGGGATAAGGAGATTTCGTTTATGTACCTCATTCTCTAGTAATAAGTCTCAACTCATGAAGTGTATCAAACCCTTCCTCAAATCCTCTGTTCTAAGCATAACTCCACCACAAAGTTTTAAACATTCATTTACTCTAGGTTAAGGGATAGCTATTAGAACCCCCATCTCAATCTCCACGCGGGTATAACCCTTCACTTATCTTAGTAGTCTTGGGATAGTAAGGTTGTCTAAGAAGCATTTCATATCAACTCACAACAAAGAGTTTCACCTTAAAATTATCCTTGTAATGAAATAGGATAGAGGATGGTC